>CM057458.1:169085000-170285000 GCA_016271365.2 Neoceratodus forsteri | reverse complement strand
TATATAGGTTTTCTAGAAGTGTTATATTTGTTAAACACAGTGAGGCAAGTCATTTTCACAATGTTTTAGCACTTTTATGAGCAAAACGCTGATCAATTTTTGGAGTTAAATAAAACCCTGCACTGCTTTGATACCTTAAGGTCATCAGAGATGATAACCCCTAGGTCCCTTTCCTCTTTGGTGACAGTCGGCTCCTCCCCCACCAACCTGTAGCTCTCCCCAGGGTTCCCTCTGCCCAGGTGCATTATTTTGCACTTCTTTGCATTGAACCTCAGTTGCCACATCTCCTACCATCTTTTAAGCTTCTCCAGGTCCCTCTTCATTTTCTGCACCCCTTCTGGAGTATCCAAACTGTTGAAAATCTTGGTGTCATCTGCAAACAGGCAGACCTTTCCTTTCAGCCCCTCTGCAATGTCACTAATGAAGACACTGAACAGGACAGGTAAATGTACTGATCCCTGTGGTACCCCTACTGGTCACCCCCCTCTCCCCAGATTGTACCCCATTTACCACCACCCTCTGTCTCCTGTCTGTTAACCAGTTCCTAACCCAGTTCACCATCTTGTCTCCCATGCCCAGACTACCCATCTTGTTAATCAGCCTTCTATGTGGGACGGTGTCAAAGGCTTTGCTGAAATCTAGGTATGCAACGTCTACCGCCCCTCCCTGATTTATTTCCCTAGTCACCCAATCAAAAAAAAATCTATTAGATTTGTTTGACATGACCTTCCTGCTGTGAATCCATGTTGTCTCAGATCTTGAGCACCACTGGATTCCATATGTGCCACTATCCTTTCTTTCAGCAGAGTCTCCATGATCTTTCCCACCACTGAGGTGAGGCTGACGGTAGTTCTCCACCTCCTCCCTACTGCCGCTTTTGTGCAGTTGGACTACATGTGCCCTCCTCCAGTTCTATGGAATGACACCCGTGTTGAGTGACTCTGTAAACAGGGCCACCAGAGGCGCTGCTAGTTCCCTTCACAGCTCCTTTAAAATCCTCAGGTGGATGCCTTCTGGCCCCATGGCCTTATCCACCTTCAGCTTTGAGTTCTTCCAGAACTCTCTCCACTGTGAATGGCCTAGTGTCCATTTCTCCCCCCTCCCCCAACTGCATCTGCAACCCAACTGTGGTCCTTGACCCTGCCCCTCCTTAGTGAATACTGAGCAGAAGTATTTGTTCAGTATTTCTACCTTGTCTAGATCCCCCTCCTTACACTCTCCCTTCTCCCCTTTGAGCCTCACAATTCCTCCCAGATTTTTCTTCTTTCATGATGTACCTATAAAATGCCTTATCCCCTCTATTTGCAGACCATGCTAAACCCTCTTCTGTCTGTGCCTTCGCCCTCCTAACAGCCTTTCCTGCTTCCCTTAGACATTCAAGGAACACCTCCCTGTCCTCCTCCCTTTAGCTCCCCCCTTATATTTCCTGAAATTCAGCCTTTTTAACCCTGACTTTGTCCCCCACCTCTTTGGAGAACCACAGAGGTTTCCTCCTTTTTCCTTTGGCCACTATCCTAATGCATTGGTTTGTTATCTCCACTATGGCTCCTTTTAGTTTTTCCCATTGTTTTTCCACCCCCTCTATTACCCCTCCCTTCCCCAGGACTGCTTGTATACATCTACCTATTTCAGTGAAATCCGCACTCCTGAAATCTAATACTCTTGCCCTTGTGTGGCTTAACTGAGTCCATGTCTCCATGCTGAACCATACCATGTGGTGGTCACTGGACCCCAGCTGCCCTTCCATCTGTATTTCTTCGACTCTGTTCCCATTGGTCCATACCAGGTCCAGAACTTACTTGTGCCTGGTTGGCTCATGCACCAGCTGCTGGAGTCCAACCCCCTGCATGGATTCTAGGATGGCTGTGCTTCTGGCTGAAGCAGCCACCTGGGTGGCCCAATCCACATCTGGCATACTGAAATCCCCCAGTAGCAGGATTTCTCCTTTAGCTGCCATGTCATGTATGTTCTCCACTAGTTCCCTGTCTACTTCCTCCCTCTGTGCCGGAGGTCTGTAGATCACCTCTGTGCATATGGCTGTTCCATTCCCTGGCTCCAGGGTGACCCACACTACCTCGGCCTCCCCCTGTCTTCCCTGAAATTCTGTAGCCTTTATACCATCTCTGATGTACAGGGCCACTCCCCCACCCTTTTTACCCTCCCTGTCCCTCCTCAACAGTGTATAACCTGGTACGCTGACTTCCCAGCCATGATTAGCAGAGTACCACATCTCTGTAATCGCTGCTATGTCAAGGTCTGCATCTGCCAACAAGGCCTCCAGATCTGGAACCTTATTTCCTAGGCTACGGGCATTAGTTAGCATGACCTTCCATGTTTTACAGTCTGCCTTCCCGCTGCTCTTGTTCTCCCTCTCCAGCGTCTTCCCCCCACCCCGGTTTCCTTGCCTATGTGCTCTTGCCCCTCATTATTTTTCCTACCACTGAGCTCAAAGTGACCAACCTGTAATTCCCAGCTTCCACCTTGCTCTCACTTTTGTGTAGTGGTACCGCATTTGCCCTCCTCCAATCCTTTGGCACTATTCCCTCCTCCACTGATTTGTTGAAATGGGCTGTCAATGGTGCCCCTAGTACCTCTCAGAGCTCTTTCAGTATTCTGGGATGCATCCCATCTGGACCCATTGCCTTGTCCACTTTTAGTTTTGCGAGTTCCTTTAGGACTATCACCTCTGTGAATGGACTGGTATCCACCTCTCCCTCCCTGTGTGTTTCTGCTATCTAATTTTGGTCCCTCCCCTTCCCCTTCTTTTGTAAATACTGAGCAGAAGTATTTGTTCAGAATTTCTGCTCTGTCTAGATCCCCCTTGGACCATCCCTCCCCACCTTTATTTAGCCTCACAACTCCTGCATTGGTCTTTTTCATCTACCTGAAGAAGGTTTGGTCTCCTCCATTTACTGATTGTGCTATTCTTTCTTAAGTTTGCACCTTTGCGCTCCTGACTGCTTTTCTCACTCCCTTCTGTTTTGACTGATACAGTTCCCTGTCTCTCTCCCTCTGTGTTTCTTTGTACTTTCTGAATGCCTGTTTTTTTTTCTTAACATTCCCTGCCACTTCTTTAGAAAACCATAGTGTTTTTTCCTTCTTTTTTCTTTATTGACTTGCTTTACACAGAGGCTTGTTGCCTCTGCTATGGCTCCTTTAAGTATTTCCCACTGTTCCTCTACCCCACCCCCTCCCTCCAGCTTTGCCAGTATTGTCTTGAGGTGTTCCCCATTTTTGCAAAGTCAGGATCCTTACTTTTGTGTGGCTTGATTTTACTATTGTCTTTACTTTAAATCACACTGTATGGTGATCGCTGGACCCTAAATGGCTGCCCACTGACAGGTGGTCCCCTAGTCCCCAGTGAAGCCAATTCCCTCGGCTCTGCACCAGCGCTTCAGCCACTCATTGAATCTTCTGATGCGGAGTACCCTGGCCTCTCCCCTACCGTAAACAGGTAACACTTCCAAGAAAGTTGCCATGTGTGCCACCTAAGACCCCTCCCCAACTCCGTGAACTCCCTCTGCACTGCCCTCACCTCAAGAGTATTTATTTCTCCTAGCAGTAACATAAAATAAAATTGTTCCGAAAAACTATTTACAAAGGAAAATAAAATAGAGAAGATCCATCAGAATTTTTCTTCAATCTGTGTCTCTTTTTTTTTTAAAGCTATTTCAGCTCAGCTCTCTTGTAAGTCCTTCCAACTCCCTTCTTAACAAGCATCCTGTTTTTTCTAAAGTGTTATAGTATATTTCAGGCAGATGCTGGCAGGAACACAATGTCCCAGAACTGAGGCCCCATCTCCACAGCTTTTGCAAAAGGCTTAAAAATTGCACTCAGGTAACCCCTTCAGTTTCCAATAGCTTTCTGCAATCATCTCAAATTATAATGATATACATTTCAAAAATGAACAGTATATAATTTCTAAACAAAGGGATCCAATATCAGTTACATTTCCACATAATGATTTGCATATACAGTATTTTTATATCAGCAGATATGCAAGGGAGGAAAAAGGAAAGCAAGGGAAGACAGAGACAGTGAAAGGCAAAGAATTGCGAGACTGTCAGGGTGATCAAATCCTAGGTCTCACAGAAAATTTGGCTGTGCAATTTGACAGACAAGAAAGAGACAGGAAAGGAATAGAACCGAACATATCCTTGCATTTAAACACTTTCTACATAACACCAAGGACAGGGTGCTATTCTACCCTGTCACATACACCCCCTCCTTAAGAGGGAACCTGTTTTATTTAACGGGTTTCCAAACCTTTCTATTAATTCTCTACTAATATTAGCTTCTAACTTTCAGAAATTAAGCACATGTGCATTATCCGTTTTTTTCTATTACAGTACAGCAAACAGTAAAGTTTAAACTCATACATTTGTTTTTCAACCTTCAGAATCCTCAATTCCGGATCCATATCTTGACAGAAAATCAGCATTGCTATTCTCTTTACCAGATTTGTGTATCACCCTGAATTTAAATGGCTGTAGTGCCTGGTACCACCTTGTGATTCTGGAATTTTTATCTTTCATTTGGTTAAGCCAACAGAGAGGACTGTAATCTGTTATAAGTACAAAGTCAGTTCCTAGTAAATCAAACTTAAGGGACTCCATGACCCACTTTGCTGCTAAACATTTATTTTCAGTGGTAGAGTACCTTTTCTCTCAGTCATACATCTTCCTAATTATGTACAGAATAGGATGTTCCATCCCATCTATATTTTGACTCAGTACTGCACCTAGGCCTACCTCTGATTCATCTGTTTGTAACAAAAAATGGTTTCTCAAAGTCTGGGCTTCTTAAAACAGGAGCTGAACATAATGCAGCCTTAATGGCTCGAAAAGCTTCTTCACACTCTGGGGTCCATTTCAAATTATTTGGGTACCGTTTTTTCGTAAGTTCAGTGAGGGCAGTAGCTAACTCAGCAAAGTTGGGAACAAATCTCCGATAATAAGCTATGACTGCATAACCCTGTACTGTTACTTTAATACTGTATGTGTACGTTTCTCATTACTGTAAGTGTATTTCTTTCTTACTTTGTAACTGACGTGGAGCCTTTGCGAAAGAGTCTATGACTCAAAGGATTGTAATTCCGATTCTATTCAATAAACAATAACCAGCCAGCCCTAAAAATGACCTGACATGTTTGTTTTAGGGACAGGGCTGTTGGCTACAGCTTCTATTTTAGAAATTTCTGGCTTAATCTCTCCATTTCCCAACACATAGCCCAAATATCTGGTTTCCTGCATGCCCAATGCACATTTGGTAGGATCAATAGTCAGACCTGCATTTTTGATAGCTTGGATAACTGCTTGTAGGTGTTCCAGGTGGCCTTGCCAGTCTGGACTGTACACCACAACATCATCCAGGTACGCAGCACAATAACCACTGTGAGGGGATAAAATGACATCCATGTACCGCTGGAATGTAGCTGGCACACTATGAAAACCAAATGGCATGATAATGAACTGATAGAATCCAACAGGAGTGGCAAATGCAGTTTTATCTCTGGATTCTTTAGCTAAAGGTATTTGCCAGCAACCCTTGGTGAGATAGAGGGTACTGATATATGTTGCAGTCCCCAGTCTGTCCATCAAATCATCTATTCTGAGCAACAGCTAACTGTCAAATTCTGACAATTAAGTTTCCTAAAATCAAGGCAGATTCTAACACCCCCTTCTTTTTTGTTTACATTTATCACTGGAGATGACCAAGCACTCGACTCTTCTATGATACCCAATTCTTTCATTTTTTGTATTTCCTTAACCATGTCAGCTCTTAACTGCTCTGGTAACCTGTATGTCTTTTACCTAATAGGGCAAGCATTCCTTGTCACTATTACATGCTCGACCCCTTTTGCTCGGCCTGGTACTGTGGTAAAAGTACTGTCAAATGTGTTTAGCACATTACAAATGTCTGCAGTTTGTTCTGTGGTTAAGGAAACATTCACCTTTACAGCATCAGCAGTTACAGTTTGTTCCAGTTTATCATAAGCTACATCAGTATCTGCTTTATCAGTTTCTGGTAAAATTAGCAAAGTAGCTTTTGGCATTTTTTCAACCCATTTCTTGAGGAGGTTAGCATGGTACTGTATATCTTAATAGGATTTTTCCTGTCAGGGGTCTCAGTCTTGTAGTTAACGGTGCCAGTACATCTAAGCACTTTATAAGGCCCTTGCCACTTCATTAACAGTTTATTTTCTGTTATGGGTAACAGTAGCAAAACCTTTTCACCTGGTTCGAAAACGTTTCCTTTTACCCCATGGTCATAATATACCTTCTGCTGGTTTTGGGTCTCTTCTTGATTACTATGGGCAATTTGAACATATTTTGCCAGCTTCTTTCTTAGGGTACACATATAAGACGTTATAGATTGTTTCTGAGTAGGGTTATCTTCCCACGTTTCTTTTATCACATCCAGTGGCCCTCTTGGCTGCCTACCATACCGTATTTCAAATGGTGAAAACCCTGTTGATGCCTGTGGCACTTCTCTGTAAGCAAAAAGTAGGTAAGGCAAGTATTGGTCCCAATCTTTCCATTCCCCTTTTACAAACCTTTTTAACATGCATTTTAGGGTTTGGTTAAAACTCTTCACAGGACCATCTGTCTGAGGGTGATAAGGCGAGGTTCTTATGGCAGTGATACCTAGCAGTCTGTACAGCTCCTTAAGTAGTGCAGCACCAAAATTACTACCCTGATCAGTAATTTCTTTAAGTATGCCCACTCAGCTGAACATTTTTGCAAGCTCTGCTGCCACTTTTGAAGCTGTGACAGTACGCATTGGACCTGCTTCTGAGTAGCATAGTTGCATACTACCAGGATAAATCTATTACCCTTCTTACTTTTATCTAAAGGACCAATCACATCCATTGCCATTCTCTCAAAAGGCAGATCTATCAAGGGTAGGGGCACCAGGGGCACCTTGTCTTTTCTAGTGACTGGGGCTACTTTCTGACACTTAGCACAAGAATTACAATAGGTAGCAACATTGTCATGAATTCCAGGCCAGTAAAATCTGTATAGCAATCTGGCAAGGGAACGATCCCTCTCTGAGTGACCAGCCATAGGACTATCATGTGCTATCTGTAACAACTTTGTTCTATACTTCTGTGGTATAACCAATTGTTATGTTTGTTCCTGTGTGTGAGGATTAACCCAAACTCTGTATAGTACCTATTACATATTTTAAACATTGGTGCACTCTTTCTTGGTTTCACCCCCGGATGCTTAAAATAACCCTGGAGAGAAACATCATTAGCTTGTTCTGAAAGAAAATCACAATCAGTTATCAACTTAGTTTCAGCATTCTCATATGTTAACCCCTTATGTCCATTAGTCATTCGCTGCCATAGTTTCTTCAGGCATCGTCTTTCTTTTCTGGATTTCCGGATCTTGAAGCTGTGCTCAAACAAGTCCGAATCAAAATCCCTGAAAGGGAAAGTGTCCAGTTCAGGAGGGAGATGAGGAGGCAATACTTCACAGACAGAGTAGTTGCAAGGTGGAATGTACTGCCAGAAAAGGTGATGATATGCAAAAATGTGTCTGGCTTTAAGAACGCTTGGGACAGGGTACAGGGGTGGGTAAGGGTGGTGAGAAGGACAACAATGGGAGGTTAAAGGGGTTGGGGAAGGGGCAGCTGCCTGCTATGGAGCTAGCTGCACAATCGAGCAGACTTTGACAGACAGATCTGTTCTGCTGGTGCCTTCGTATGTTCATATGTCCCCACCATCTGCGATTTTCTTTACCTAAGTTCTGGTCACCACAGCTGCTGAAACATCATGATTTATTCCCTCTTTGATTAACTCAGTAAATCCTGGAAAGTCATTTCCAATAATCACAGGTACAGGTAACTTAGGTACTACCCCCACTTTCATTTTGCGCAAGTCACTTGGGTGGTGGGACAGTATCAAGTGTCCCCATGGATGCAGATGACACCAGTACCTGGTCCCTTTGCACAGTGTTTTCCCAGCACTTCAACACGCACTAGGGTCTGTCTGCTTCCCAAATCAATGAGTCCTTTTATAGTCGTACCCCCTACCTTCACATCTGTTAAGTACTTGCCCCAATTTGCCAAGGACAAATCTGCTCCCGTGACACTCTCCTTACTACAGCAGTTTCTTGCAATATGGCCTGTCTTATTACACTTATAGCAGATAACATCTTTGGGCAAAGATTTGTTACCCCCACCAGAGTTCTTATCAGGCTTGGAGTTTAAATGAGAAAAAAAGTGTCTGTTACCACGCTGCTGTGGCGTCTGGCAATTTGGTAGTCCTTGGCCAAAGAAACAGCCTTTTCCCAACTCTCTGGTCGGTGTTCCTTTACCCAAAGCTGCACCTCTGCAGGCAGGATGTTGATGAATTGCTCCATGGCAAATGTGTCGATCTGTGGGACTGCTTTGCTCTCTGGTTTGAGTCAATTTGTCAGGAGTTCTCTGAGTCGGGTGAAGGCTTCTCGAGGATTGTCGACCAAGCTGTACCTCAGAGATCGAAATCTCTGCCTGTATGTCTCTCTGGAGATGTCACACCTTTTCAGGATTTCGCTTTTCACCACGTCATAGTTTTCTGACTATGCAGTGTCCATATTGCTGTAGGCAAGTTGGTCTTTCCATATTAGGTAAGGTAATAGTCTGATTGTCCACTGCTGCTTTGGCCATTGGCAGGCTGTGGCAACTCTTTCAAAAGTTGTCAGGTATGCCTTAATATCATCCAAGGGACACAACTTTGTAAGTTTAATGGCTTTTAAGTTGCTTGTGTTTTATTGCTTGTCTGGATCTGAGCCAGATCCTCTGCCTTTGACAGCTTGCAAGGCATCAAGCCATCGCTGCTCCTGTCGCTGCATCTCTTCTCTCATCTGCTGCTTCTCTTCCCTCCTCTGTTTCTCCATCTCTTTTTGTTGTACAGCCCACCATTTAAAAAAGTCCATCAGGCTTTCAGGTTCTGTCATTGCCTGTTCTTTTTCCATAACTTGTGCTGGCTGTACAATCTCGGCTTGGACTTCTGTCTTTGCTAGTTTGGCTGCCATTCTCCTGATAACCACTCTTGGTCTTGCTACTGCAGATTCCATACCTTTCTCTATGCTTCCCTAGTACTAGGTCCAGTACCCACGCATTAAACACCTGGCTTAGAGTGTGCACGGCGAAAATCCCACTTCTAAAACCATCTGTTGTCGAGGCACAGATCAGGAAGCATAGGAAAAACTAGGAGCAGTTGTAAAATTCACAACAAGAGTATTTATTTCTACTAACAGTAACATAAAAATAAAATTGTTCGGAATAACTGTTTACAAAGGCAAAATAAAATAAGAGAAGATCCATCAGAGTTTTTCTTCAGTTTCTGTGACCCCTTCTTTTTAAGCAATTGCAGCTCATCTCACTTAGAAGTCCTTCCAACCCCCTTCTTAACAAGCATCCTGTTTTTTCTAAAGTGTTCTAGTATATTTCAGGCAGGTGCTGGCAGGAATACAATGTCCCAGAACTGAGGCCCCATCTCCACAGCTTTTTCAAAAGGCTTAAAAACTGCACTCAGGTAACCCCTTGAATTTCCAATAGCTTTCTGCAGTCCTCTCAAACTATGATTATATACATTTCAAAAATCAACAGTATATAATTTCTAAACAAAGGGATCCCAATATCAGTTATATTTCCACATAATGATTTGCATATTTTTTATATCAGCAGATACGCAAGGGAGGAAAAAGATAGAAAAGCAAGGGAAGACTGAGAGACAGTGAGAAGCAAAGAACTGCAAGACTGTCGGGGTGATCAAATCCTAGGTCTCACAGGAAAATTTGGTTACGCAACCAGACAGGCAAGAGACAGGAGACGAATAGAACAGAACAGATCCTTGCATTTAAACCCTTTTTACGTAACAACTGGGACAGGGTCCTCTTCTACTCTGTCACAGTGTTCGGTCTAATACAGAGGTTGAAATTATGTTTTGCAGCCACTAGCCAGCACTGCAGGACTAGTGACTGGAGTATACATTAACCCCACATACTGTTGCACTGGCCCAAATTGTGTACTTATTGAAATGTTAACATCTCCAACACAAGCCAGCAAGACTTGCTGCTAGTAAATTTTACTACTCCGACACAAAATCTACCAGCATTTGGCTAGTGGGCTGGTACCAGTTTCGTTCCCTGTACTCTCAAGGCCCATCTACTTACAGACTGCTGGTGCCTCTGCCACCACTCACCCAACTGCGGCCCTCTTCACTCATGTGTCTACCAGATTAGCTGTGCCCCATTCACTGCCAGAGCGCCTATCTTGTGGTGTATAATTAGTGCCATTTCCCCTTCATGGGATCCTCTGTAACGTTATTAACCTTAGTGTTCCTCACGTCAATATGCACACTGTTACCTGTAATTCCGCAAACTGTAAATATCTGTCTTTATGTAGTTCCATTTTTTGGTGCCTTAATTTTTGCATTTTCGTACTGTACTGTACGTAATCCTGCTTTGTATTATTCTCTATCGGTACATTAGTGTACTTGCCTGTAACAACTTGTTTTCATGCTGGTTCTTTTACTTGAATGTAACTAATCCCGGGTTGCCCCTGAAAAAGGAACAGCTGGTCTCAGTGGGCTTACCCAGTTAACAAAATTCAAATAACTAAACACACACACACATCTATGCCATACCTGTGAGGATAGATGCTGGCAAATATCAGTGATATTTTTGCCACTCTCGGGACCTAGCGTGAGAATATCATGATATTCTTAATCTAGGTCCATACCAAGAATATTCTCACTGTACAGCAGCTTTGGACTGGTTGCAGCCAGCAGCGTGAACACTACTGTTCTATTTCTAGCACTCAACAGCTCAGTAACGCCCCGGCTCCTGAAAACTAGTTTTGTTTTATGGACTAGAAACTGTGTGCCACATTCCTCCCGGTAAATTAAATAAACAAAAAAAAGTCTTTTACATATGAAGAATTTTGTTTACCCCACAACACCCGAAATTACACTTCCAACCCACTCTCCCCATAGCATACACCCCTCCACAGTAGCAGCATGTACACTCCTTCTCCGACTGGTAGTCAATTACAAATTACGCTGGCAAAGAGTCACTACGGATCTGCTGCAACTCAGGCAGCGGCCACTACTACCCTGAATACGATGCTCCACTCGCTCCCACTGCTCATGTCTGTGCTATTCTAATGTGCTGATGTAACACAGAGTCGACTACGTTAGCTACCACAACTGCTCAGTCATCGAAAAAACACAACCGCTCAAAGCAAAAATGAAGACTACAACAAAAGAATAAACATAAAAAAACAGAGCAGCAACAAAAACCTTAGGGCATGGCATAACTCAAATATGCCCAGACCTTTGATATCACTCGTGGCTTCTCCACTCATGATGTCATAAGATCAAGCTGCCCTTGGGGAAAAACATCACTGGAATTCCCGGTGGGCCATACACACACACATACAATTTTTTTCAGGCCTCAGTATTTGATTATTACAATCAGGGCCCCTGGTATTCTGTGGCAGAATTTTCTGATTTCTGCGGCAGGGCTCTTTGACTTCTGCTGCAGCATTTTCTGATTTCTGTGGCATGATTTATTCATTTCTCTGGCAGAATGCAGTCCTGTCATTGGCTAAATATGATGTGATGTCATCAAGGATGTCATCTGCTGAGCATAGAGGAGGGGCTTCAGGATAAACGAGGTGGGAAAGAAAGCCTGACACTATGGAAAAACAGTATATTAATATCAAAATTCACCAAAAACAATGAATTCTGCGGCACGATGCAAATTCTGCGGCAAATTCCTCAACTGCAGAACCGCAGAATTCCAGGGGCCTTGATTACAATTAGTACAAGATCGGGACCTTCAAGTACTTGAAAGGGATAAATAAGGTGGATAAGGAGATTCTTTTTAAGCTGAGTGGCAACCATAACACTAGGGGGGGCACAGTCTTGAGCTGGAGGGTAGGAGGTTTAGGAGGGAGGTCAGGAACCCCTTCTTCAGAGAGAGGGTGGAGCATACTTGGAATGCACTGCCGGAAGAGGTGATCTCGTTGAAGACAGTGGGCAGCTTTAAGAGAGGCTGGGATAGGCACAGGGGGAAGGTAAGGATCATAGGTAGGGAGGATGGGAGGAGTGGGGTGGGAGGGCAAGGACAGTAGCTCAAGCTGTGGACTCTGCAATACGAGCAGACTAGATAGACCAAATGGCCTTCTTCTGCTGGCTTCTTCGTATGTATGTTTTATTTTTAATATTATTGTTTTTATTACTTTTTTTATTGTTAGGAAAGTCATTCATGTTAGTAAATAGGCTACTGAAGAATGCAGTGATGTGAGTGGGTCACAGCAAAGAAGACATGGGTGGTGGTCACATGAATACGTGTGGAATATATTACAAAATAAATAGAACAAATGTATGCTGATGTTGACAGTGAGTAACACTAACTGAAGAAATTGATATGAGGATGGATCCACTGGTCATAACGAAAATGCATAAGACTATAAGTAACTACGCAGGAGCAGAATCTTATTAACCCTACCCCTAAAAAACTACCTACACCTACTCCAGACAGTACCAAAATCTGCAATAAGCTATGGGGCTTGGAACTGATGACTGACGGGGATAAAATATGGGGAAGATCATGCCCTCCCATTCTGAGCTAATAACTACCTTGCTGAAGAGGATGCACATGACCACCTCCACAGCTGTCATGAATCTAACGACAATCTACACAGTTGTGAATGTGACATAGTAATCCACCCCTTTCAGATCAGTGAAATATTTGGAGAGGTTGTGGTAGTGAAATACAACTCTGGAACTCTGAACAAAGAAAACAAGCTAGCAGCACACGAGGGTTCTGGCGTCCGGTGCCATTACCCCTTGTCTGCTGATTTAAACGGATTGTTTTTGTAATGCAGTTTTTTAGCCAGACCACCTGTGCTAATAGAGTTTTCTAGTGTTACCTTAAGTTAATAGAACAGCAGGATAAGCATATTTGGGCCGTTCTGTATGTGGCTTTAAGTTCTCTTGCTGTATTTTGGGGCAGGCTGCTATTGTTTGTTAGGCTTGTGGATGGAGCTGCGCTTAGAACTGCTAAACACTAAATCTGAACCACACTCTTTGTAGTGCTATTCTCTGCTTACCAGTCCTCTTGTTTAAGGCCCTTTCACACTTGTTTTCTCTCAGTCTGCTGTCCCTCGCTGTCATGCTTAGCACTCGCTTTGCCCTCTAAACCCTCCCTTCTCAGCCTCAGGTTACTCGATGCTGTGAATTTGACCCACCTTCTTGTTTGCACCACAGCCCTTGAGTCCCACAGTCCCCAGCAAGTTACCAGAGGGTCGTGAGGGTCTGTGCTTGCCATCTCCCGCTCCCAACCTCGGCTGCAGCAGGTACTAGAAATCTGAACAAACAAAGCAAGCTAGCAGGGTACGGCACAGCTGCTCTCTTCCTGCCCACCCTCTGACCCTAAGGTAGTGTTCCTTATATAGGGACAGTGTAGGTGTAAAATTCAATCAGCACACTTTTGCAACCTCCTACAGAGCTGACTTGGATGCTCCCAGTCCCTCCCCCAGAATGTTAATGGTCCATTCCTGCTAAACTATCTCTGTTGTACACCCTGTAGTAGGTTTCAGGCGAATAACACCAACCTAAGAATTTAACTGAACCTCACCCATCCTTGTCTGAGCACCTAAATTACTGCTAGAATCACTCCCAGTGAAAGATGTCTACCCGAAGGATTAGGATTATTCCTGTAATCTGCATGTCCCCATGCCAGGATAAACTACGTTACATGGTACTACTCCTTCTTTACGTGCCGGGTATGCATAAGAATGCTATGACAACACCCTCAAATAACTGCCAGTACTTGGATGCTTGCCCAAATAATGGACATGGCACGGAAAAGTGCCCAATCTATTCAAAACTGCCTCCCCCCATATGGAGCACCTGCACAAGCACCATACCACCACTGAACCCCCGTATCCCCAAATGAGGTGTCCCCCTGACAAGAGCATACCTCCCAAAAGTGTCCCAAAATATGGAGACCTGGATTAACCGCTTCTCACTATTCACCAACCCCTCCACCTCACTTGGCCAAAACAGGGCCAAGCTGGGCCCAAACCTTGCCTCACCCCAGCCTATCTGTAAAACACTGTTAACTATACTTCTACTTTTGTCTGGGAATGTCCATCCTAACCCTGGACACACCTACAGTGATAAGATGCACACTCCACACAAAACTAAGCTTAGATTAATAACACTTAACATAGGAAGTCTGCTCCTTAAGATCTCCCTACCTGAAGCCTGGGTGATGCAGATAAAACCTAACATTATAACCATCACAGAATCCTGGCTGAACCCTAAAATATAGTACAGTTACATAAGAACTTACCATAACAGCAGATCTTCGAGAGAGCTTCCTACAGTAGGTCATAACTTGTAGGATTGCACCCTCTGGAGTCAGGACCACAAGGCAAACATTTGCTAGCAATGTTCTCCCACCAATGGTTCTCTCACCAATCACCAGCCTCTTTAACAAATCCCTCTGCCTAGGGCAATATCCCTCTGCCTGGAAGATAGCTACAGTCACCCCAATACACAAGGGTGGTGATAGGACCCTCCCTAGCAATTATCAACCTATCTCAATCCTCTCTCCTCTCTCTAAGGCCTCAGAGAAAATTGTGGCCACCCAAATCTCTGAATACCTCGATAAATATAGCATCCTCTGCCCAGAACAACATGGTTTCAGAGCAGGCCACAGCACCAATACTGCTCTCCTGGAGTTCTCTAACTTTCTTCACACCTCACTGGACTCTGGCTCCCTAGCAGGTGCAGTGTTCATTGACTTATCAAAAGCCTTTGATACTGTCTCCCACCCCCTCCTGCTAGCTACCCTTAGTCACTTAGGCTTTGCCGCTGGGCCTGTTTCCTGGTGCTCCCAGCTACTTGTCGGCCCCGCTCTGGCGTGTGAAAATCAGCGAAACTTTCCAGCACCTGCCCTATCCGCTCCGGAGTCCCTCAGGGCTCCATTCTTGGGCCCTTGCTCTTTTCCCTTTTTCTCAACTCCCTGCCCAGTGTATGTACTGGAAAAATCCTTCTTTACACAGATGATGCTGTACTCTTTGCCTCCAACCGTAATCCCATCTCACTTCAGGATTCTCTGCAGGAATCCTACAATGACGCAGAAGCCTGGTTTACTGAGCACAGACTCGTAATTAATCTAAAGAAAACCAAAACCATGCTCTTTGCCCACCCCCAAAATAAATCCAGTAACTATCCTCTCGCAGTCCACTCCACCTCTAAACTCCCTATTGAGCTAGTTCACTCTTATAAATACCTAGGTATAACCTTTGACCCTGCCAGGGCTCGAAATAACCGGCTGTCCACCTGTCCTGGACAGCCGGTTTCCAACTGGGACAGACGTTTTTTGAAGTTCACCTGTCCTGGGGACAGGTGGTTTACATTGCAGCCCAGAGTATTGAGCTGGGCACTAGGACTGGCAGGTGGGGAGGTTTCCGGACGGTCGGCGTCATGGCCTGGCTCAGCCCACGAAAAGTGCAGCTCCGCTCGCCCATTCCCACTGACTGAGGTCAAGTGACTGCAGCTACTAAGCGTCACTTGACTTCTCAGCATGAGAAAAACTGACTAGTGCCGACTCGCACTCCTCACTCTCACTAGTCTGGCCATAGGGTGAGGAGCGCAGAGTGAGGAAGCCGAGCAAGCAGTGGGGAAAAAATCAGAAATTTAACAGCCCTTCTCAGGGCTCTAGCATTTGGGGGTTGCTGGTACTTGGAGGAGAGAAAGGATTTATTTAGAAAGTGGAAAAAAAAAAAGACTTCTGTAAATTCTCAACAGCCCTTCTCAGGGCTCTAGCATTTGGGGGCTCAGTTTGTGTACATCATTCCTGCTGGTACTTGGAGGAGGAGAGGGGAGGTGAACAAGGGATTTATTTAGAAAGTGAAAAAAAAAAGACTTCTGTAAATTCTCAACAGCCCTTCTCAGGGCTCTAGCATTTGGGGGCTCAGTTTGTGTGCATCAGTCCTGCTGGTACTTGGAGGAGAGGGAGGTGAACAAGGATTTATTTAGAAAGTGAAAAAAAAAGACTTCTGTAAATTCTCAACAGCCCTTCTCAGGGCTCTAGCATTTGGGGGCTCAGTTTGTGTGCATCAGTCCTGCTGGTACTTGGAGGAGGAGAGGGGAGGTGAACAAGGGATTTATTTAGAAAGTGAAAAAAAAAAAGACTTCTGTAAATTCTCAACAGCCCTTCTCAGGGCTCTAGCATTTGGGGGCTCAGTTTGTGTGCATCAGTCCTGCTGGTACTTGGAGGAGGAGGAGGGAGGTGAACAAGGGATTTATTTAGAAAGTGAAAAAAAGACTTCTGTAAATTCTCAACAGCCCTTCTCAGGGCTCTAGCATTTGGGGGCTCAGTTTGTGTGCATCAGTCCTGCTGGTACTTGGAGGAGGAGAGGGGAGGTGAACAAGGGATTTATTTAGTTAGTCTCAAAAGTGAAAAAAAAGACTTCTGCAAATTCTCAACAGCCCTTCTCAGGGCTCTAGCATTTGGGGGCTCAGTTTGTGTGCATCAGTCCTGCTGGTACTTGGAGGAGGAGAGGGAAGGGGAGGTGAACAAGGGATTTATTAAGTCAAGTCTCAAAGCAGTCAGACACTGTACCTGTAGTACACCTAAACTCTCTCAAAGCCAAAAGACACCTTGTGATCTGCAAGTCTCATCATCTCTGACTCTGAATAAAAAAATATATCTTGAGTGTGCAGAGAGGTGAAGGCAAGGCTCTATTAAAGCTTATTGTTCACTCAGCCTGTGTAAAGCCCTCCAGAGCTTGAACCTTGAAGATAGATACTAACAGACTTACTGTACTACTACTAGTATTACTACTAATTTAAACTAGCCCCTGTCAGCCTGCTGTTGTGCTCTGCCACTGGACTAACTGAATAAAAGTAAAATTGAGTGACACTGTGACAACTTCAAGAAGGCACTGTCAAAGGGAGAGGAGGGGATTAAATTACAAAACAGGTTGACAGCAGGATACCCCTCAGGTTTTAGTTGTGAAATCTGAGCGGGAGGAAAATATAAATATTAAACTCCTTTGTCCGGGGTTTTACAGGGAGGGAAAGAAAACTAAACAGACTGTTCACGTCTTCTAATATCTCTGATCATCACTTCACTGTAGTGTCCACTGTCTTCAGAGTGCTTACTGTACTTTAAATTCGTACTAGCTAAGTAAACCAAAAGGGGAAAAAAATGTCTTTGTTAAAGTTTGGCTTTAAAAAAATTACAGGAAAGCCTTCATTTCAAGCCAAGAGGGAGGAGAAAGCTCGGGTTCTTCCATGTGTACTGCTTCTCCATTACTGATAGACTCAGTAGCACCAACTACGCACCCCACCATTGTGGCCACAGATGTGACAACTTGTAGTGCCAGTGCTGATATGCCAGCAACTCTGACTACTGTTGAAAGTGGCGGGAGTCCAGGGGCAAAAAGAAAAAGGGTGTTCCAGGAGACCTGGAAGAAAACTAGGGAGTGGCTACTATATGAGCCTGATGTGGGCATGACCTGCTCATACTGCAAACAATACTTAAGGGAGACAAACACTTTCATGAGTGGCTGTAAGAGCACGAGACTTGAAAATGTACGAGCTCATGAACTCTCCAAACCTCATAAATTAGCCAATGAAAAAAATACTGTGTCTAACACAGACCCTTCCAACTTAGCAATAGAACGAGGAATAATACAAATGGAAAAAATAGAGCGACACAAGTGGAACATTTGTTTAGAACAACTCTATTTGATTAATTCAGAGCATCATTCACAGATTTCCTGGCATCTTAGAATTACAACATGTAAATGGTGCAAATAATAGAGTCAGTTATAGAAGTGACAAACAGGCAGCAACGTTCACACATTTTATTTCAGAATCAATAAGGATAAAAGATGCAAAACTGGTTAACAGTAACTTTCATCTCTGTCCTATGTGACTCGAGCACTGATGCCTCAGTAATAGAAGAGGAGGCAGTCTATATTAGTACAATGGAAAATTTCCGTCCAGTTAAATTTGTTTCCCTTCAGCCAGTCTCTATTCCAAATCGTGAAAGCATTTATAACTCAGTAGGTGATGCCTTAGAATTCACCTTGGACTGTAAAGACTGGAAAGAAAAAATTGTTGCTTTTGGATCTGATGGGGCACTCGTCATGTTGGGTAAAGTGACTGGGGTGTTTGGCAGGATTTTGAAAGACGTACCTCATTTGTTAGGGATTCAGTGCAGTGCCCACAAGTTGGAACTAGCTATAAAGCAATCAGCAACATCTATTCCATACATGAAAACAACAGATGAAGTCTTAATGGGTATCTATAAAATATACCATAGGTCTCCCAAAAACTGGGCGGTCTCAAAGAGTTAGCCAGTAATATAGGTACACCATTCACAAACCAGTTAACGTGTCAGGGACCCGGTGGGTTGCACACAGAGAAAGGCTCTGTCTGTTATTCTGTCCAGCTACAAGGCCTTAGTTGTACATTTACAGCACACTGCTTCCACACAGGGCAAACAAAAGATCAGGCCAGTGGGTTGTTCAAAACAATAAGTACTGTGAGATTTGTCCTCTTTTCTCAGTTTCTGGCTGAATACCTTTCTGTCATGATGGCCTTCAGTCTAACTCTACAGAGACAGCTCAACAGTAGAAACAATAGTCAGCAAGGTTGAAAGCACGGTGCTCTGGCTAGATAACTACCTACGCAGGATAAACTTGACAAAGTCTGTAACAGTGCTGTTGCTCCCTGACTCTGACACAGCTGACAGTGACACTAGCACAAGTCGACTGACAGGCTCAGCCGCTACTCAGGTTCAGTTCCGTGGATCTGATATCTTCCTTAACTTAGAAAGGGGATATTCTATAGATAGAAACAAACAGGCAGTGTTGCGTGATGTTACAAGCCTTCTTTCATCAACAATTGAAAGTATTAACTCACGATTTTCCAATTTTAAAACAAAGTCCTACGGTCATTCAGTATATTTAACCCATTACAGTTACCACCAGATAGTGACCAACTAGCCCTTTATGGCAATGAGGAAGTCAGAACCCTCACAGAGCACTACAGTGACCTACTGAAGAAACACAATAATAATGTAAACTTGATTGAAGCGCAATGGTTAGAGCTGAAACCACTTATGAAAAATCACTGAATGAGCTGTCTCGAAATTTCACTATTTGGATTCTGGCAAAATTCTCCATAATGATGCACATGAACAGCGATTCCCTGATATTCTGGTCTTAGTCACAATAGCTCTACTGATCCCAACCCAAACTGCAGTAGTTGAGAGAGGATTCAGCTTGATGGGCAGAGTGAAGTCTGACTGGCGGTCCTGTCTGTCTCCTATGACTACATCTGAACTAATGCGTGTCAAGCTGTCAGATGCTAAGCGTTGCTACATTTGACCTGCAGGATGCCATAACACTATGGTTCAAATCTGGAAAACAAAGAAGACCTCATGTGAGACCATATGGCTGCAGACTAGATTCAAGTTCTGATTCAGAAATAGACTAGACTCAATCAGTGTTTTACCTTGAAAAATAACCCCCCAAAAAGCAACAGTTTTCTCTATTTCCACTTTACAGTGCATTTTATGTTTTAAGTTTAAAATTCACCTCACAAAAATGTGGACAGGTAAAACTTTGTCCGGACAGGCAACATTTACATTCTACCTGTCCCTCGGACAGGCATCTCAAAAAAATTATTTCTAGCCCTGGACCCTGCCCTCTCTTTTCATGCCCACATCTCTGCCCTTGCCTCAGCCTCTAACACTCGGCTGGGTATCCTCTATCGTCACAAAAACTGCCTCCCCACGGATGCCCTCCGACTTGCAGTCACATCCTCTGTTCTATCTCTGGTAGATTATGGCCTACCTGTGTATGGTGCAGCAGACCAGACTGCCCTGCACAAGATCCGCCTCACCTTAAACAAGGCCTGCAGGCTCATAACTGGGGCTCCTAGTCTAACCCACAATTATCATCTTTACACCATGGCTAATCTACTCAACCTAGATGAGCGCCTCAAATACCAAACCTGCCTCCTAACAAAAAAATCACTCCTTGGGCTATCCCAACCGGGTCTGTCAACCACTATTCACCGTGCTAACCCTACAGTGCTTACCCACATATCCCGCAAAACTGCACTGGTTATACCGAGGGCGAGAACCTCACAAGGTCAAAGGGCTTACCCCTACAGAGCCCCCTGTTGGTATAACGCCTCCCTTGAGTCACTGATGCCGCCTCGTTATCGTACTTCAAAACTAGTCTTAGAAATCACCTGCTCTCAACACGCAGCTGTACCTGCCTCTAAGCCTCCTCCTATCCTCCCAGACAAGGCTCACTGGGCCACTCTCTGACCTTCTGTCCAGCTCTACCTTTTCTTGCTACTATCTTCCCCACACTCCTCTTCTGATGTCTCCCACCCAGCCTTACCTTTATTCTTCCCACTGAATCAATCTCCATGTAACTACTGCATATTGTCTACTCTGTAAAGTGCACATGTAAGCCTGTTTATATACTGTGTTTGACAAATGCCTGTATTTTTTGGCTCCTTCCTAAATGTTCTCAGATTTTTGTCTGCCTTGATGTTTGTTTCCTGCACTGTTTTGTCCTCACTGTGACGAGGTACCTTTGTAAATGAGCCTCTGGCTCAAAGGTTGTTAAACTGATGTTCTAATAAATAAATAAATGTCTGGCAGGGGACCGCCCTCCCGACATCACGTGACCCTATGTAGTGGCCAGTCCCCACACCCGCCTTCCAGTTCTCCTGCCGGAGACCCCGAGTAGGTGCGACAGGAGAACCGCATAAGATTCCTGGAGTCCAATCCACAAAAGCCTGCAAGATCATGTGTAAAAGCTGGGTGAAGGAGGGAGGGAGGGGAAAAAAGGTGACCCACTGCAGGAACCTCTCTTGATGATCTACTGTTACGGTAAGTTCTTACGTAACTGTACTATCTTACCTTGAGAGGGTTCCTACAGTAGGTCATAACTCGTAACACTGAATCCCAAGCAGTAAGACAACTGAAGCAAGGGAGGAGAAAAGTCTGCAGAAAGACCAGAGCAGGTCTAGGACAGAAGGCCCTGCAGGATGGCTAAGCCGAAACCCACCCTACGCCTAGAGGTGATGTCCAGACTGTAATGCTTAATAAAAGTGTGGACTGAACTCCAGGTTGCTGAAGTACAAATATCTCCTGCGGAAACATTCCTGAGGAAGGCCGCAGAGGCAGCCATACCCCTAGTAAAGTGGCCTCTGACCTCCCCCGGAAGAGGTTTGTTGTACTTCTGATAACAAAAATGGATGCAGTTAGCCAACCATTTGGACAAGCACTGCTTAGGAGACTGCCAACCCCAGAGTCTTTGGGGGGGAAGAAACAAACAACTGATCTGATTTTTGAATATCTTTTGTCCTGTTGACATAATAACGTAAAATCCTGCGCACATCCAATGAGAGCCTCACCCTTATTAGAATACGTAGGGCAGCATACCGGGAGTTCAACAGTCTGGTTTAGGGTAAACTCAGAAACCACCTTGGCGCACCATGCTGTCGACCCAGGTTCGGGAACAAGCCTGGGTTGCTGGGGGTCGGCAGTGGTGGGAGAGGATTGAGCATCCGGAGGGCAGCTCTCCTTTCCCGGGAGGGACAGGGGTCCCTAGTCGGTGCTTGGCTGCCCTCTGGCAGAGGCCGGAGATGCAACATGCGCTGACGACATAGAGAAGGGGTGGGGGAGTGGCAGATGTCGGTTCTATGCCTTGACGTCAGGGTGCTAGCCACTCCCCAAGAAACAGGGGAAAATACCCTTCAGCTCTGGCAGAGACGGAGCACCGGAGCTTGCCCTTGATCTGCGGCTGCCAACCCGGCACCCTTCTGACTGACGCTACTGACTGCTCAGGGTATTAGGGCCCACCTCGTCCCCGCCCAGGGGGTAAACTGAGGCTACATGAGTGACGGAGGAGTGTCCAGGTAGGGTAGACTGCAGAGGGATGACTCCTTGGTGATCCTGAGGAGACTGGAGCTGAGGAGAGGAGGAATAAATATGAAAATAAAAAAAATAAACCACCTTGGGAAGAAACTTCGGATTTGTGCACAGAGCCACCCAGTCTCTGGGAAAAATCAAATAATAAACTAAAAATTAAATAAGGCTCCTTACACACCAGGGCCTGAAGCTCAGAAATCCTCAGAGCAGAAATAACCACAACTAAAAAGAGAGCTTTCCAGGACAAATAGCGCGTCTCCGAGCTTACCGCCAGTTCAAAAGGAGGCAACGTAAGCTTTTCCAAAATAAAATTCAAATCTCAAAGTGGGGCAGGGTTGCAGATGGAGGGCTTCAAGTGGAGGATCCCTTTCAAAAAGGTTTTGGAAACATCCAGCTGGGCAACAGTTTTCCCGTCCACCAAGGAGTGACAGGCAGAGATAGCGGACAGGTGGACTTTCAACAAAGAGTAGCTGAGTCAGACAGATGCAAAAGGTACTCCATCACCTGGGGTACCGAGCAGGAAAAGGGGTCCCATCCCTTCAAGGCTGCCCAAATGGAAAACAGTTTCCATTTCATGGCGTAAGCTGACCTAGTGGAAGGCTTCCTAGCCACCACCATGATTTGGCTGACTCCCTTGATGACTCCAAAGCTTGATACAATTACGCCACTAGAGGGCTATATCTCTGGTAGCAGTGACATTTTCTGTGTCTACTCCTCTATTAGCAGGTTATATGCAGCTGCCACTAGGAGCTCCTTTCCTATCTGGCACATCACGCACACTGTTCCCCAGATTTTATCAGGTCAAATGTATCAACCCCAACCGCCGCAGCCCACTCCTCAGACTTATCACCTTACTATTTCTGCTCTCCGGGAACGTCTACCCAACCCTGGTCCTGGGTCTTCTACCCCCCTCTCGCACCCTGCTGGGTGTGGCCTCCGCACTGCCTCAATGAACATCTGCAGTCTCCCAAAGAAAACTGCTGCACTCCAGTGCTGGGTCGCTCAACACAGGCCCAACATTACTGCCATAGTGGAGACCTGTCTTTCTACATCAACCCCTGACTCAGCAGTCTCCCTTCCTGGTTTCACCCTGTTCCAAGAGGATCGAGTTGGTAAGCATGGTGGCGGATATGCAGTCTACTTGCGTGACTCCCTCCTTAGCCATGCTCTCCCTGCTCCCAAGCTCGGTCATGATGCCCAAGTCATCACCTTAAAAATCTCCCCTGAACCGAGCAGGGGTCCTCTCTATCTTACCACTACATACATACCCCCATGGGCCCAAGGACCAGCAAGCCACTCACTTACTGTCTCCCTACCCCACAAAGCTTAGCAGCTCGTCCTAAGTGACCTCAATGTCAACTGGCTAGGCTCCACTGCTGCAAACATAAAGGACTCCTTCACTGCCCTTGACTTAGCTCAATTAGTCACTCTTTCTACCAGATTTAACCAGTCAAGTGGCACCAGCTCCCTCCTTGACATAATACTTTCCAACCGCCCACACAAAATCAAGACTGTTAATGTCCTAGCTAACTCCCTCAGCAACCATGCCCCTATCTTCTGTTTCTGGTCCTCCCCCATGCAAAAACCCATGCGCAAAGTCACCTCCTGCCACTGCTTTGGCCCAGGCGGCCTCAGTAAACTGAAGCAGTACCTAGCCCAACTTGACTGGTCCCCGATCTCACTCGCAACTGATACAGACACTGTGCTAGCCTACCAAGAATAGCTTGGCAGAAGACTCCAGGAGAAAGGACTGCTGTGTGGCTGAACTTCTCTGCTGGGACTAAAGTAGAAGAACTTTTGTATTTAGACCTTTAATTTAGGTTAAAAAAACTAACATACAAAACAAAAGAAAGAAAAGTGTGTGTTTGGGTTAACTGAACTGAATGGGTAACTGAAAAGTCATCTAGGTGTAAATCTCAGGTGACTGAAAGGACTTAACTGTTGTGAGGTTAAATTACTTGTAGAAAGATCTGGTAAGTAGGAGGAGTGGCTTAGCTAGAAGGAAGCTACATTTAAAGACTGCCTTAGAAAGATTCTGCTAATAGCTTGGCAGAAGACTCCAGGAGAAAGGACTGCTGTGTGACTGAACTTCTCTACTGGGACTATATTGCTCTCCTTCCTTCCCCTCCACCCAATGCTAGCTCTATTTTTATTGGCACAGGATTTGACTGACAACAGGAACTTCCTCTATAGGGGCAGGAAGTGAGTGATCACAGAACCACCAAGGACCCACCATCCTAGAAGGGCAAGAGTAGCTCTCCGGCCCCCTCTAGCTGCTGGAGGTCTGCCTCTGAACAAGTAAGCGGTCTACTGAGAAATATAGGATATTCTTGTCTCAGAACAAGACAATCAGGAGCTTAAAGCGCACACAGGCAGAAAGTAATGAGAGAAAAAAAAAAAAAACAGAGGAAAGAGTAAGGATTGCAAACAGTTAAGGGGCCAGAAATAAGACATGATTGGAGTGGTGCAGTGCAGTGGCTGTGGAGCAGCAGTCTTCCGGGAGATGTTCTGGAGGATGCGGTGTTGTCTCATCTGCAGGCACCTCTCTGGGCTGAGAGAGGGTTGCTCATCTCAGGCTGAGTTGGCCAGGATTTGTGGGACCTCCTCTTCCATCCAGGGACCACCAGTGCCACTGCCGTTGCCTCAGAGGTTGCCAAGAAAGAGGAGCGGTTGGACCACAGTGGGCTCAGGGAGGGTGAGGGTGGTGGAACAGAGGCAGATCCCTCCAGTTGTACCTCTCCACAATTCCAATGCCATTCTGGCAAAGTGTGGTTCCTCTATGGAGGCACCTACGGTGGAAACCAAGGAGGATGCTGGGAACCTCCACAAAGGAGACCCACAGGAGGGTGGCAGGGGACCCTGCAGGGGAAGGAAACAACTCCTGGTGGGGGACTCCATTGTTAGGAAGGTAGAACTGGGCAAGGAAGGGGAGAGGGAGGTAAGGTGCCTGCCTGGCGCCATGGCTTGGAGGGACAGGGAGTGAATCCTCAGGATTGCGGAGCAGCTACAGAGGAGGAGCTGGATGTCACTGTCCACTTAGGGACAAATGACCTGGCTAAGAAAGGGATTAGAGAAGTGCAGGAAGAGTTTGTGGAATTGGGGAGGGGCCTTAGTCAAGTAGCACGCACGGTAACCTTCTCGGAGGTGCTACCCATCTATGGCATAGGAGAGGCTAGGGTGTTCCGTACCATGAGATTCAATCAGTGGTTGAAAAACTGGTGTGGAGCTCAGGGATTTGGCTTCATTGGGGACTGGGGGTCCACCTGGAGTGATGCAAGCCTATACTGGCATGATGGGCTGCATTTGTCCAGGAGGGGAACCAGGATCCTAGGTGATAGGTTTAAATGCTTCATTGGCAAGCTTTTAAACTAGCCAAGGGGGGAGGCACTGGAAAGGAGCAGGAAAATCCTAGCCCCCCAACAATCACGGTAGTAAGTGGAAAACACCAACATGGAGGTGTCGATAGGGAGAAGGGCAAGGGTAAATGGGAGAAAGTGACAAAGGCAAGAAGGACAGGGATGGGGCAAAAGGGGTAAGGCCATCAGGAAATGGAGGGTAATGAGTACCAATGCCCGTAGTCTGGGCAACAAGCTCCCTGAGTTGGTGGCCTTAATGGAAGAGGGATGCCTGGATATCGTAGCAGTCACAGAAACATGGTACACAGAGAACCATGACTGGGATGTTAACATACCAGGGTACATAACCTACAGGAGAGACAGGCAGGGGAGAAGAGGGGGAGGAGTAGCTCTCTATGTAAAGGAAGGGATAAAAGCAACTGAACAAAAGAGTAAACAGGGAGGAGAGGAGGCACTGTGGGTCACCTTGGAGACTGGAAAGGGCACCACAATCCGCACAGGGGTTGTGTACAGACCCCCATGTCAGGGGGAAGGAATAGACAAGGATATGATGGAAGGCATTCTTAGAATGGCAGAGAAAGGGGAGATACTGTTGATGGGAGACCTGAATATGCCAGATGTTAACTGGAGCACATTTGCTGCAGCCACATCCAAGAGCAGGGCCATTCTTGATGCCCTACAGGTGGCAGGCATTAGACAGCTAGTTTGGAACCCACTCATGAGGAGCAATCTTAGACCTCGTACTCTCAAGCGGGGCAGTGAGAGGATCTCAGATCTAAGTGGGTTGCCATCTGGGACAAGTGACCATCAAACAGTGTGGTTCACGTTAAACTCAGCTACAGAGTCAAGCCATACAAAAGTGAGGGTACTGGACTTTAGGAGGGCTGACTTTGGCAAGATGGGAGAGTGCCTCAGAAAAGCACTAGCAAACAGGCTAGAAGGAGGTGGAGCAACAATGGGAATTATCAAAACTGCCATCACAGAGGCAACAAGCCTTTGTGTGAAGCAAATAAACAAATCAAAGCGAAGAAAAACCACTATGGTTCTCAAGAGGTGGCTGTGAAAGTCAGGAAGAAAAGATAGCATTCCAGAAGTATAAGGAAACACAGAAGGAGCAGGACAGAGAGCTGTACCAGTTAAGGCAGAAAGAGCAGGAGGGAAGTCAGAATAGCAAAGGCCCAAACTGAGGAAAAGATAGCCAACTCAGTTAAGAAGGGATAAAACCTTTTATAGGTACATCAGCGGCGTAGAAAGACAAAGGAGGATAGTGAGGCTGAACAGAATAAGCGGTTGGGTGGGCAGAGGGGACAGTGAAAAAGCAGGAATACTGAACGAATATTTCTGCTCAGTATTCCAAAAGGAGGGAAGTGCCTAATCCAATTAACAGAAGCACTCTTGATAGAGTCAGTCCCAATCCTTTCACAGGAGAAAGGGTTCTGCAGAACTCCTAAAACTGAAGGTGGACAAAGCAATGGGTCCTGATGAATTCACCCAAATTCTAAAAGAATTAGGAAGAACTAGTGAAACCACTGGCTACTCTTTTAATAAATCATGGGAGGATATTGTGGTACCGAGGACTGGAGGAAAGGCGGATGTGATTCCCTTCACAAAAGTGGGACCAAGACAGAGGCAGAAACTACAGACCAGTCAGTCTGACCTCTGTGTAGGGAAAGTGATGGAGTCACTTCGAAGGAAAGAATAGTTGAGTACCTGAGGGTCAGTGGAGCACAGGATCCAAGGCAGCATGGGTTCTGGCGGGAAGGTCATGTCAGGCGAATCTAATAGATTTCTTTGACTGGGTGACCAAAGTAGTAGACCAGGGAGGGGCTGTGGACATGGCCTACCTAGACTTTAGCAAGGCATTTGACACAGTTCCACACAAAAGATTATTAGTCAAATTAACCAGCCTGGGAGTGGGTCCCAGGGTGGTAGCCTAAATAAAACATTGGCTGGACAACAGGACACAGAAGGTAATTGTAAATGGAGTCCACTCTGAAGAAAAGGCGATTACTAGTGGGTACCGAGGAGTTCAGTATTGGGTCCAGTCCTTTTAATGTCTTCATCAGTGGCATTGCAGAGGGACTGGAAGGAAAAGTATGCCTTTTTGCAGATGACACAAAGATCTGCAACAGGGTTGATACACAAGGAGGCATGGAAAGGATGAAAAGGGACTTGGCAAGGTTGGAGGAATGGTCAGACGTATGGCAGCTAGGATTCAATGCAAAAAAGTGCAAAATAATGCACCTGGGAAACAAGAACCCAGGGGAAGAATACACAATGGGTGGGGAGGTAGTAACAACAACAAAACAGGAAAGGGACCTGGGGTAATCATATCAGATGACCTTAAGGTTAGCAAGCAATGTGAGAAGGCAGTAGGGAGGGCCGGGGGTATACTGGGATGTATAGGGAGAGGCATCAGCAGCAGAAAACAGGAAGTTGTTATCCCTCTGTACAGACAGTTGGTGAGACCCCATCTGGAATACTGTGTCCAGTTCTGGAGACCCCATCTCCGCAAGGACATAGACAGGATAGAGGCAGTCCAGAGGAGGGCAACTAAAATGGTGCAGGGTCTGCAAGAGAAGCCGTATGAGGAGAGACTAAGGAGCTTAATATGTATACCCTTGAGGAAAGAAGGAGAGGGGACATGATAGAAACTTTCAAGTACCTCAAGGGAATCAACAAAGTCCAAGAGGGTAGCATCTTTCAGAAAAAGAGACTTGCAAGAACAAGGGACACAATTTAAAAGATAGGAGGGCGGTTCAGGGGCAATGTGAGGAAGTATTATTTCACAGAGAGGGTAGTGGATGCATGGAACAGCCTTCCTGAGGAAGTTGTAGGCGCTCTAAAACTGTGGGAGAATTCAAGAATGCATGGGACAGACATAAGACAATTCTTGTGGGGGGCAGGAAGATATAGGCTGTTGGTTAAATAGGATCTGCGGCCTATCCTGTAGGTAGGGAAAAAGGCAGACTAGATGGGCCTAGCGGTCCTTATCTGCCGTCAAAGTCTATGTTTCTATGTTACCTCACCAGAGCCTTCTGTAAGGCCTGTGACCTCTCTGCCCCCTTTACCAGTACCCGCTCCAAAAGATATAATGCCGCCTGGATTTCCCCTTCCCTTATTCAACAACTGAGGCAGCGAGACAATCTCTGGCATGTCACGGTCGAGTCAGGCAGGACAGTGGACAGACAGGCCTACAATGCCGCTCATAACCAATGCACCTGGGCCATAAAGCAAGCCAAGTCCAAATACTACCAAACCACCCTGGCTGCCCCCTGGGGCTCTGCGTGTGCGTTCTGGGATAATATTAAGGAGCTCAATGGAAAAACTCACCCCCCATCTCAGATATCTGTCAATGGCGCTATTACCACTGACCCCCCACATATTGCTGACTGCCTCAACATGACTTACTCTGACCTTAGCACAGTCCTTCCTGTCCACTTTTTTTTGACCCTATCCCTATCTCAACCCCCCACCCTGAATCGCCCCCATTTCTCCTCCGCACCATATCTCCCAATGAAGCCAAACCACTCCTACTAAAAGCCCTCTCCAGCCACAACCCCCGCTGTGACACCACTGACTCCAGGATTCTCCGTCTAACTCTAGATGTCATGCAAGCCCCTCTCACCGACCTGTTAAACCAGTCTCTGTGCATCAGTCAATTCCCAAGTGCCTGGAAATCAGCTGAAATTACCCAATTCACAAGAATGGAGATCGCACATTACCAAATAACTACAGACCAATCTCCATTCTCCTCCCACTCTCTAAAGCCCTGGAAAAAATAGTATCCACCCAACGCATGGAATATCTAACCAAATACAGCATACTATATCCAGAACAGCATGGCTTCCGCCCTGGGCACAGCACCACCACAGCCCTCCTAGAGTTCTCACAGCAAATACACTCTGCACTTGACTCTGCGGACGTTGCTGGGGCAGTGTTCATTGACCTATCTAAGGCCTTTGACACTGTGTATCACCCCCTATTGCGTGACTCCCTCCATCAACTAGGCTTCTCATCTGGACCCCTTGCCTGGTTCTCCAGTTACCTCCATGCCAGATCTCAACAGGTCAAGATAAATGGTACCCTATCTGTTGCCCTACCTGTTCGCTCAGGTGTCTCCCAGGGTTCCATCCTGGGCCCCACATTGTTCAGTCTCTTTCTAAACACCCTTCCTAGCTCCTGCTCGGGCAGTATGCTCCCATATGCCGACAATGCGGTTCTCGTCGCCTCCCATTCTGACCCCATCACCCTCCGGAACTCTCTGCAACTCGGATTCAGCCAAGCTGAAAAATGGTTCCTCAACCATCGTCTAGTTCTGAATCTCAAGAAGACAAAATCTATGCTTTTTGCCCACCACCAGAGTAACTCCAGAAATGCTCCCCTTCTTATCCTCCCCAGCACCCTACACCCCCTTGAACAGGTGTCTGCATACAAATATCTGGGCATCACCTTTGACTCCGCTCTCTCTTTCCACTCTCATCTTAATTCCCTGTCCACTGCCATAAACACCTGGATTGGACTCCTCTACCGCCATAAAGAATGCCTCCCTCAGAATGCCCTCCAGCTGGCTATCACATCTTCCGTCCTGTCATTGGTCAACTACGGGCTCCCTATCTATGAGACTGCTGACCCCACCACCCTCGCCAAAGTACAGACCTCGATCAACAAGGCTTGCAGGCTCCTGACCGGTGCCCCCAGCAGAATGCACACATGCCAGCTCTACTCCTCCTCGAACTTACTCACCTTAGATGAGTGCCGGCGCTACCACACCTGTATACTGGCAAAATAATCACTACTTGGGCTCTCTCTCCCCCTCCAGGGGTTGCTGCATCCCTAAAATTGGCTTCCCACTCGGACACCACCTGAAGCGCAACCAAAGCCACCTTCCAGTTCCCGAGAGCCAGGACCTCTCTCGCCCAAAGATCATTCCACCACAGAGCCCCCTCTTGGTGCAACTCCCTCCCCACTCATATCACAAACATCCCCAAAATCAGCCCCTTCAAAATCGCCCTCCGAAACAACCTCACTGACACTCGGAGCTGTAAATGCCCCTGACTGGCCCATACCTAGAGCTCCGCCTTGCCCAATTTACAGACAACGTCCTTCCGGACTGCCTTCTCACCCAGCAACCACCCCGTCCCCCCAGGTATCGCTCCCTAGAACCCCTAGCGGTACCTTATTATTTATATACTAGACTAACTGTAACTAATTGAAGCCTTTGTACACCTTTGTATTACTGGTATTGCTTTGTGTGCTTTTTTATTGTATCTCACCTGTAATGTTCTCCATTGTTGTACTCCACCACCAATTGTTGTCTACCCTCCCTGCGATGAGGTGCCTTTGTAAATGAGTCTTTGACTCAAAGGTTGTGAAATACGAATTATGAAATAAAATAAAAAAATAAATGTCTGAAGGAGCCACGCAGGAAGATTCAGGGACCAGAGGCCCAGATGCACCAGTCTGTCCATTCCTGCATTAATAGGTCGTGCTGAACAGGAAGAGGTACTGGGGGTTCCACGGCCAGCTGTCACAGGAGTGGAATCCAGATCTGTCTGGGCCGGGGTGGGGGGCAATCAGCAACATTTGAGCCCCCTCTTCCTGAAGCTACAGCAGAACTCTCTGCAGGACAGACAAAATAGCAATAGACTGGAGCAACTTCCACCGTGAGGTTCTTGCGCAGGTCGACAGCAGGAAAGAACAGGAAGGCAGGCACGGGGACCACCCACTATACAAGGTCACACTGACATTGGTCACGTGATGGGTGGGCAGTCCCCCGCCAGACATTATTAGCAAAGGTTTGTGGTGTGGTCCTGACGCCTGAGGGTGCAGTCCTACAAGTTATGACCTACTGCAGGAACCCTCTCAAAGAAAGATGTGATGATTATTTCCCTGGACGGCTATAATGTGTATTGCCAGCATTGAGCTGACAAGAGGGGCAGGGGGGGTGTCTCAGATCTCTGTACCTTGGTCCACGCACACAAAGTGGCACACAAGTGCACTTCACCAGACTGCGAATGCCTAGCTGTGAGAATTATCATGGGTGATAATACAAAAGTCCTCAACCTGCTCACAGTCTACATCCTCCCAGGGAATCAACAAGATGGTCTCAACTCATTTGTAAATTACCACTCCCAAGCCTGCTCCACTGGTGAAACTACAGTAGCGGGGGACTTCAACATCAACCGGTCATCTAGCTCAAGCACCACTCACAAGGACCGAATTGCAAGCCTCTACCTGACTCAGGTAGTAAAGGACCACACAAGGGTGAATTATAGGACAGGCACCAAAAAGTTAATCGACTATGTACTAACCGGCTACCCTGACAGATTTGTTAGGGCTCAACTGCTACCAGATGCTGTTACTGACCACTCACCAGTACTGTGCGAATAGTCTGCACAGATTCAGAAATCCCCTCCTAGATTAATAAACAGCAGGGTTCTACACAAACCCCTCAGAACCGACTGGACCCACCCCACCCAGCCAACTGTTTGGATATTAATTAGGCCCTTGAACACTTTACAAGGCATTTTTCTGCAGCCTGTGACAAATCTGCCCCTTACAAGAGGTGTAAAGTCAAAGGTTCCTCCACAGACTGGATCACATCTCCCCTTCTTATCCAGATGCGGACCCAGAACAATCTATGGAGTAGGGCCAAAGCCACTGGAGCTCCCACTGATCTAAGCAAATACAAGAAAGCTGAAAACAAGTGCACCAGGGCAATAAGAGCAGCAAAGGCAGACTACTACAAAGAACAGCTTAGAGACAGCCATGGCAATAGCCAGAAATTCTGGGCAACACTAAAAGAGTTAACGGGAAAGAGTAATAAGGGCCCACCAACCATGCTAACCACCCCTGGAGATGTGGTCAGTGAAGCCTTTACTGATCTAAGCTCAGTGCTCCCAGACAATGCGCCCCACTCACAAACAGCCAGTGAGGTCCACAAGAACACCAGCCCTAGATTTTACTTTAGGCATGTCACTATAAAGGAAAATATCAAATCTATTACGCGAGTTCTCATCAAAACCAAAATCGGGAGTGATGGGGTCTACATGAAGCTGTTAGCAATTGCTCTAAATGAAGTAGCTCCTCCCCTAATAAAATCTTCAAACTCTCGCTGAGAGTCTCCCCATTTCCCCAGTTTTGGAAGAAAGCTGTAGTTACATCTGTCTTTAAGACTGGGGACAGCTCAAGTGTCACTAACTATAGGGCTATCTCGATTTTGTCCCCCCCCCCCCCGTCTAAAGCACTAGAAAGGATGGTGTCAGATCAGCTCGTGGAGTATTTAAATAAGTATAACCTAATGTGCGTGGAACAACATGGTTTCAGAAAACAGCACAGTCATAGCTCTTACCGAGTACACCAATTCTCTCCATGAGGCCCTGGACAAAAGGCAACTAGTTAGAAACATAGAAGTTGACAGCAGATAAGGACCACAAGACCCATCCAGTCTGCCCCTTTTTTCTACCTTATGAATGTGCCATAGACCTTTACTAAGCCAATGGCCTATCTATTCATACTCATCTGTATTGCTCCCTTATGCCTACCCAATGCCTGTTTGAAGCCCTGCACTGTATTCATATCCACCACTTCCTGAGGTAGGCCATTCCATCCATCCACCAGCCTTTCTGTGAAAAAGAACTTCCTCACATTACCCCTTAATCGGCCTCCCTCTAATCTCATGCTGTGTCCTCTTGTCCTGCTATTTTTCTTATATTGAAACATTAATGCCCTTAAGATGTTTGAATGTTTCAATCATATCATCTCTCTCTCTCTCTCTCTCTCTCTTCCCCCTCCCTCCCTCTCTCTCTCTCCTTTGCTCTAGGGTATACATACTGATCTCCGTTCATATGTCCTCATATGTTTTCTGATGCAGTCCCTGCACCATTTAGGTTGCCCTTCTCTGAACTGCCTCCATTTTGTTAATGTCCTTGTGCAGGTGCAGCCTCCAGTACTTCACGCAGTACTCCAGATGGGGCCTAACAAGTGTCTTGTAAGGAGGGAGTATTACCTCCCTCTTACAACTTACAATACCCCTATTAATACACCCGAATATCCCTCTAGCCTTACCTACTGCTTTAGTGACCTGCTTGGATGATTTCAGGTCATCTGTGATGATGTCCAAGTCTCTTTCTTCCCTTGTGATTGCCAGCAACTCCCCTCCCAACCTACAGGTGGCTTCAGGGTTTCTTTCCTCTATGTGCATGATCTCACACTTCTTTGCATTAAACCCCAGTTGCCAATCTTCTGACCATTTTGCCAGTTTAATCAGATCTTTTCTCATTCTGTCCACCCCATCTGGATCATCTCTGTTGCAGATCTTGGTGTTGTCTGCAAACAGACAAACCTCACCCTCCAGTCCATCTGTAATGTCACTGATGAAGACGCTGAAGAGGACTGGCCCCAGGACTGATTACTGAGGTACCCCACTTGTGACTTGTATCTCTTCTGACTTTATACCGTTTACCACCGCTCTGTTTTCTGCCCGCCAACCAGTTTGCCACCCAGCTGACCAACTTCTGACCTACCCTGAGCCTACCCAGCTTATTAATCAATCTTCTATGTGGAACAGTATCGAAAGCCTTGCTGAAGTTATAGAAACATAGAATTTGACAGCAGATAAGGACCGCTTGGCCCACCTAGTCTGCCCATTTCCCTACCTGCAGGATAAGCTGCAGATCCTAGTTAACTAACAGCCTATTTCTTCCTACCCCCCCCCCACAAAAATTGCCTTATGTCTGTCTCAGTCAAGGTAGGTGACATCAACTGCACCCCCTTGGTCCACCACTCTGGTTACCCAGTCAAAGAAATATATGAGATTAGTTTGACAGGACCTTCCTCTTGTAAACCCATGCTGTCTTGGCTCCTATGTATTCCAGGTGTTGCACTATCCTTTCTTTAAGAAGTGCCTCCATAATCTTACCCACTACTGAGGTAAGGCTGACTGGACTGTAGTTCCCTGCCTCCTCCCTACTACCAGCTCTCGTGGGGCAGGATCACATGAGCCCATCTCCTGTCTTCTGGGACCTCTCCTGTGCTCAGAGACTTACTAAACAGTTATGCTAATGGCTCTGCTAGTTCCGCCCTTAGCTCCTTTAGTACTCCAGGATGTATGCCATCAGGTCCCATTGCCTTGTCCACCCTGAACTTAGTGAGCTCTTGTAGGACCCTTTCTTTAGTGAAGGAACTTGTGCACACCTCCCTCCCCCCTGTGTCCATGGTGCTGAGTTGTGGGCCCTGCCCTACCTTCTCCTCAGTAAATAATGAGCAGAAGTATCTATTTAGGATAGATGCTTTTCCTTGGTCCCACTTCACACGCACACACCCTTATCCCCTTTGATCTTAGCAATACCCCCTCTGGACTTTCTTCTTTCACCTCTCTGCAGACAGGATGGGTGCTCCAAGACTGGAGGGTGGCTTATATAGTGCTTATCCATAAAGGGGGGTCGAGGGAGGAGATGGGGAATTATAGGGCTGTCAGCCTAACGTCTGTGGACTCAGTGCCACATGGAAGGCTGGGAAGGAAGTTAGTAGGCACAGGGGCGGGTGCAAAGCTGGTGAGATGGGTAGGAAACTGGCTGCAGGGAAGGCAACAGAGGGTGGTGGTAGGTTGGGAGCTCTCTCACCCAACGGCAGTGACGAGCGGTGTTCCACAGGGCTCGATGTTGGGACCAGTGTTTTTTGGGATATTCATTGCAGACATATCATGGGACATCAAGAGCAAGATCAGTCTGTTTGCTGATGATACCAAGGTAGGCACGGTGGTAGATGACCTAGGGGGATGGCAGGGGTTGCAGGATGATCTGGCAAAGCTTGAAACCTGGTCAGACACCTGGCAACTGGGCTTCAATGCCAAAAAGTGCAAGGTGCTGCATTTTGGGATGAAGAACCCAAGGAGGAGTTACCAGCTAGTGGGAGTGCAGCTAGCCCAGACAGAGGAGGAGAAGGATCTGGGTGTGCTCATTACAGGGTCAATGAACAACTCGGCACAATGTAGGAAGGCAGCTGCCAAGGCCAACAAAATGCTGGGTTGTATTGCAAGGGGTATATCCTCGAGGAGGAGGAGGTGATTCTGCCACTGTATAGGTCATTAGTTAGACCACACCTGGAGTACTGCGTGCAGTACTGGCGTCCGTATCTGAAGAGGGACATTAAGTTACTGGAGGGGGTGCAGCGCAGAGAGACAAAGATGATCAAGGGGCTGGAGGACTTATCATACGAGAGGAGGTTGAAGGAGCTGAACATGTACTCACTGGAGGAGAGGAGAGGAGAGACAGGGGTGACATGATTGAAACCTTTAAACACATGAAAGGAATAAACAAGACAGGTACAGAGGGGCTGTTCAAAGTAAGGGAGGGAAGGGACACCAGGGGCCATGATCTGAGACTGGAGCGAGGAAGGTTCAGGAGGGAGATGAGGAGACACTTTTTTACAGAGAGGGTGGTGGCTGGGTGGAATGCGTTACCTGCTGAAGTGGTATGCAGTAGAACAGTGGACTGCCTCAAACGAGGATGGGACAGGACAAGGGGGAGGGTTAATGAAGGGGAAGGGAGGGGCAGCTGCAGAATAAGGGGTGTTAGCTGCACATTCGAGCAGACTTGATAGACCTCTAGGCCTTTATCTGCTGGCAAATTTCGTATGTTTGTAAGGAGAGGCTTGGGAGGCAGCTGGAAAGGTTAAGGCACCAGGATGATAAACAGTATGACTTTGTTTCGGGGAGGTCTTGTCAGTCCAACCTCATAGACTTTTATGATTGGGTGACTGGGGCCTTGGACAGAAATAGGCTGGTGGACGTCCCAATACCTGGATTTTAGCAAGGCGTTTGATTCAGTACCCCATAAAGGGCTGATAGTAAAGCTGGGGGAGATGGGGGTGGGAGGACAGGAGCTCAAGTGGGTTGAAAATTGGCTTTGGGGGCGAATACAGAGGGTAACAGTCATGGGATAGTCTCCTCCCCTAGGAAGGTAATCAGTGGGATTCCCCAAGGTTCAGTATTGTGGCCACTCCTATTCAATGCCTATGCCTTGGATATAGGGAGGGGGGGGTTAGCAGTAGGCTAAGTCTCTTTGCAGACGATTCCAAACTGGGAGCACTTGTAGACTGGGAAGAAGTGAGAGAGGCAGTCCAGGGGGATCTGGATACCCTGGAGTGGTGGTCAAGGAGGTGGGGATTGAAATTTAATGCCGGGGAAACGCAAGGTATGGGAGCAATCTTAGACCTGGTTCTCTCAAATGGAGATGAAGAGAGGATCACAGATGTAGAAGTGGGTAGCCATCTGGGAACTAGCGACCACTGAACAGTATGGTTCACAATAAACACAGCAATAGAGTTAAGCCATACAAAGGCAAAGGTACTGGACTTCAGGAGGGCTGACTTTGCCAAAATGGGTGAGTGCCTAAGGAATGCACTAGCAAATGGGCAGGAAGGAGGGGTGGAAGAACAATGGGGAATAATAAAAACTGCCATCACAGAGGTAACGAGCCTTTGTGTGAAGCAAATAAACAAAACAAAATGATGTAAGAAACCACTGTGGTTCTCAAAGGAAGTGGCAGTGAAGGTTCAAGAGAAAAAGAAAGCATTCAGGAAGTACAAGGAATCACAGAAGAAGCAGGACAGAGAACTGTATCAGTTAAAGCAAAAGGATGCTGGGAAGGCAGTCAGAACAGCAAAGGTCCAAACCAAGGAAAAGATAGCCAACTCAGCTAAGAAGGGGGATAAAACCTTTTATAGGTACATCAGGGAGCTAAGGAAAACCAAGGGAGGGTTAGTGAGGCTTAATAAAGGGGAGGGAGGGAGGATGGGCAGAGGGTGACTGTGAAAAGGCAGAGATATTAAACAAATATTTTTGCTCAGTATTTACAAAGGAAGAGGGGGAGGTACCTAAAACAAACAGCAGAAACACTCTGGATACAGAAGTTGATACCAGCCCATTTACAGAAGAAAGGGTTCTGAAAGAACACTTAAAACTGAAGGTGGACAAAGCAATGGGGCCTGATGGGATTCATCCCAGAATTCTAAAAGAACTAAGGGTAGAACTAGTGACACCACTAACTACCCTCTTTAACAAATCATGGGAGGATGGGGTGGTACCCGAGGACTGGAGGAAGGCAGATGTGATTCCCCTTCACAAAAGTGGGAGCAAGGCAGAAGCAGGAAACTACAGACCTGTTAGTTTAACCTCAGTGGTCAGGAAAATGATGGAATCACTTCTGAAGGAAAGAATTGTTGAGTATCTAGAGGCCAGAGGGGCACAGGACCCAAGGCAGCATGGCTTCACAGCGGGAAGGTCATGCCAGACAAATCTGATTGATTTCTTTGACTGGGTGACCAAAGTAGTAGATCAGGGAGGGGCTGTGGACATGGCCTACCTAGACTTTAGCAAGGCATTTGACACAGTCCCACACAAAAGATTAATATACAAGCTAGCCAGCCTGGGAGTGGGTCCCAAGATGACAGCCTGGGTAAAGAAGTGGCTGGAGAACAGGACACAGAGAGTAATAGCAAATGAGTCCACTCTGAAGAAATGGGGTTACTAGTGGGTACCATGAGGTTCAGTATTAGACGGTCCTCTTCAATGTCTTTATAAGCGACATTGCAGAGGGACTGGAAGGAAAAGTATGTCTCTTTGCAGATGACACAAAGATCTGCAACAGAGTTGATGCACAAGGTGGGGTGGAAAGGATGAGAAGGGACTTGGCAAGGTTAGAGAAATGGTCAAATGTATGGCAGCTTAGATTCAATGCTAAGAAGTGCAAGGTAATGCACCTGGAAAACAAAAACCCAGGGGAAGAGTACACAATGGGGGGTGAGATACCAACACAACAAAAATGGAAAGGGACCTGGGGGTAGTCATATCAGATGGCCTAAAGGTGGGCAAGCAATGTGAGAGGGCTGCAAGGAGGGCTGGGGGGATACTGGGATGCATAGGGAGAGGCATCACCAGTAGAAAACAGGAAGTTATCCCTCTGTACAGACAGTTGGTGAGACCCCATCTGGAGTACTGCATGCAGTTCTGGAGACCCAATCTCCGCAAAGACATAGACAGGATGGAAGCTGTCCAGAGGAGGGCAACTAAAATGGTGCAGGGTCTGCACCGGAAGACATATGAAGAGAGACTTAAGGAGCTAAATATGTATAGCCTCGAGGAAAGGAGGGAGAGGGGGGACATGATAGAAACTTTCAAGTACCTCAAGGGAATCAACAAAGTCCAAGAGGGTAGCATCTTTCAAAAAAAAAGGTGTGCAAGAACAAGGGGGCACAATTTGAAGATGGGAAGGCGGCTCAGAGGCACCCTAAGAGCTATTTTTTCAGAGAGTTGTGGATGCATGGAACGCTTCCTGAGGAGGTTGTGGAGTCAAAACAGTGGTGGAATTCAAGCATGCATGGGACAGTCATAAGGCAATTCTAGGGGGTGGGGGGTAGGAAGAAGTAGGCTGCTGGTTAACTAGGATCTGCAGCTTATCCATTAGGTAGGGAAATGGGCAGACTGGGTGGGCCAAGCGGTCCTTATCTGCCATCAAAAATACAGGTTACTCACCTGTAACAGGAGTTCTAGGAATGGTATATGTTGTTCATCCCCACTTATTGGCAGGTTCCTTGCCGCTTTAAATCTTGCCGGAAGGTCTTCAAGCTGGCTCCTCCCACCCACCCGGGTGGTAAAACTCTCGGCTCCGCCCCATGACGCCAGATCTGGCCCACTGGAAGCTCAGGTTGTGCATCGAAGCCGGGGAGGTCGGGTGGGTCGTGTGGATGAACAACATATACCATATTCCTAGAACTCCTGTTACAGGTGAGTAACCTGTATTTCTAGGGACATGGATATGTTGTTCATCCACACTTATTGGCAGACTCCTAGCAGTTCTCCGGGCGGAGGGAGGCAAGGCGCACACCCCCAATACTTACTTGGGAAATAAGGACTGGAGAACCGAGGCCCCAAAACCAGCATCCCGGCGTGACTCAAGGTCGATGTGGTAATGGGTAATAAAGGTGTGTGCTGACTTCCAGATAGCAGCCCTGCAGATTTCCTGGATAGGGACGTCCCTGGAAGCAGCCACCGATGCAGCAGTATGCCGGGTAGAATGAGCTCTTATCCCTCTGGGAGGCTCCATGCCCGCCAACTTATAACAGCGATCTATGCAGGAGGTGACCCACCTGCCTATCGTCCGCTTGGCTGCAGGTCTGCCAGATGCGGCTTCAGCGTAGGTGACAAACAGCTGGCGAACCTCTCCCCGAATTTCAGCCGTGCTCTCCTTATAATAAGCGAGCGCCCTTCTAGGGTCCAGAGTATGGAGCCTATATTCGGCCTCCGAGGTGTGATTGGGGTAGAACACCGGCAGAGTCAGCACCTGGTTAAGGTGAAACTCCGACACCACCTTCGGAAGGAATTTCGGTTGGGGGCGCAGGATAACCTCGTCCCTGTGGAAGACCAGGTAAGGAGACTCGATGCAAAGTGCCTGGAGCTCTCCCATCCTTCTGGCTGACGTGATAGCCACCAAGAAGGTGGTCTTCCACGACAGGTGAGAGAGTTCACACCTGTGCATTGGTTCGAATGGCTTGCCCATGAGCTTTGCCAGTACCAGCAGTAGATCCCACGGAGGTGGAGGTTCTCACCGAGGGAAATGTGATCAAGGCCTTGAAAAAGCCCTGACCACCTTTCCTGTGTTAATCGACTGCTTCCCGGCCCGCGCCTGTAAGCAGAGATGGCTGCCAGGTGCACCTTAGGGTCGCCGACCTAAGCCCTTGACTAGAAAGGGACCATAAATAGTCCAAAATGCTTGCCACAGAACAGGAGGAAGGGTCCAGGCCCTTGCTCTGACACCAAATGGAGAATCTCTTCCATTTGAAGGCGTAGCATTTTCTGGTCGACTTCGCGGGACGCCTCAACCACATTGAGGACCTCGTCGAAAGACCCAAGGCCTGGAACTCTAGCCGCCAGGAACCAGGCCGTCAGGTGCAGGGATTGAAGGTCCGGATGAAACACCTTCCCTGATTGACTGAAAGCAGGTCCGGGCGAGCTGAAGCTGCCTCGGGAGCCTGGAGCTGAGGCTGAGGAGATCTGGTACCAGAACTGGCGAGGCCAGTCTGGGGCTATCAGGAATCACCTGCGCCTTGTCCCTCCTTGCTTGAGAAGCACCTTGTGAATCAAGGAAATGGGGAAAGGCGAGAAGAGCCCGGGTCCACAGCCTCGAGAAGGCATCCCCCTGCAGCGAGCCCTGCTGAGGGGGGCGGGCATGAAACAGCCTCAGCTTCACGTTCTCCCTGGAGGCAAACAGGTCCACCTGAGGTGTGCCCCAGTGGGAGAACAGATCTTGCACTACCACCGGCAGGAGAGACCACTCATGAGATGCAGCCCCTATCCGGCTCAGGGCATCGGCCAGGGTGTTGGAGGCTCCTGCCATATGAATGGCTAGGAGATCCGCCTCCAGGCTGCGCACGAGTGACCAAATGCAGAGAGCTTCCTTGCATAGAAGCATGGAGCGCGTCCCGCCCTGGCGGTTCAGGTAGTACATGGTCGTGGTATTGTCCGTCTGGACTCGGACCACTTGACCCTGGAGAAACGGAGCAATGGCGGTGAGAGCTAGGCGGACCGCTCGGAGCTCCAGCAGGTTGATGTGGCATCGGGACTCCCGCGGGGACCAGAGGCCGTGCACTTGGTGTTCTCCCAGATGGGCACCCCAACCCATCAGAGAGGCGTTGGTCGATAGACCGTCGGCTCGGGGCGGACAAACGGGATGCCCTCCTGCAGATGAAATGGAACGGTCCACCACTGGAGAGCGTTCCACATCTCCCGGGTCACTATCACTAGCTGGTCCAAAGGATCACAGCATTGTGACCACTGGCTGGCCAGTCCCCACTGAAGGGGGCGCATGTGCAGCGGGCCCAACGGACCACGCTGGTACAGGCCGTCATGAGACCCAGAAGGCGCAGGAAGTCCCGGGCAGGGCGCGATTGCCCAACCAGAAATGATTGGGCAAAGGAGGTAAGAACCACGGCCCTGTCCGCCGGGAGCCGTGCTCTGACTCGAAGAGAGTCGAGCTCTGCCCCGATGAACAGGATCACCTACTTCGGCTCGAGTTCCGACTTGGCCTCGTTGATGAGAAGGCCGACTTGAGAGCAAACCTGGAGGGCCAGATCTCTGGACCGCTCCACCTCCCATCTGGGGGGGGCTGCTATCAGCCAATCGTCCAGGTAAGGGTACACCTGGACCCCTCGGCGCCGCAGGAATGCTGTCACCACTGCCATGCATTTGGTGAAGACCCTGGGAGCTGGAAATAAGCCAAGGGCATGGCTCGAACTGAAGAGGATCTCTCGCCAGCGGAGGAATCTCGATGTGACGGACGGATAGGGACGTGAAAGAGCGTCCTGTAGGTCCAAGAGCAGAACCACATGCCGTGTTCCAGAGATGGTATTATCTGTGCCAGAGTGATCCATCCTGAAGGTTCAAGACCTTAGGAACTTGTTCAGGTCATGTGATTAGAATGAAGCCTCAGCCCCGTCCGCTTCAGAACCAGGAAATACCTGGACACGAACCCCGGATCTGAAGGGGGTCCTCTACCTCCGTGATCACCTCCTTTGGAGGAGGAGAGCGATGTCGGTTTGGCGGCAGCCAGTGAGGCTGCGGACGCCGAGGCCCCCCGAGGTGCAACTGCTGAAGGGCGGCCTGCTGAATTCCAAGGTAGGCCTTTTCCCACCACCTCAGTACCCACCCTGTCCGTGGTAACAGCGGACCAGGTGGAAAAGGAATGTCTGGGCCGTCCCCGCAGAGGGAACCAGGGTGAGGTGACAGGATGGGGGCGACACCCCTCAGCCCGTCACTGGGCAGTCTTGGAGGAGGGACCGGCCGAGGGACCTCCTGGGCCTTTACCTCCCTGCTTCGTGTTGGAGGAAGCCGACGGCTCGGGCTTGGGATACCAAGGTCGAGCCTGCTGGCCCTGACGTTGCTGGGCCGAGCGCGCCGCGGGCGCAGAAGAACGAAAGGGCTTAGGCTGTGGCTTGCGGCCTTTGCCCTTCTGAGCGGAAGAGACAGAGTCCAAGGTAGCATTGGACTTCTCGATCCTCTGCAGGTGACCTTCCACCCCAGGGCCGAAGAGGTCAGTCCCCAAAAAGGGAACATCCGCCAACTTGTGCTGGGTATCCGAGGTAAAGGTGGATATCCTCAGCCAAGCCCGACGACGCATGGCCACTGCGGCCGCCACAGACCTGGCACATGAGTCCCGATGTCTAACGCAGTCTGGAGCTGCTGTTTAGCCACTGCCCTGCCCTGGTCCCGCACCTGCCTGACCGTAGTCTGCAGATCTGCAGGAGGATGAGGGACAACCTCATCCAGGGAGCCCAACAGGGCGTGAGAAAAATGTGCCATGAGGATGGTCGAACTGGCCTGACGAAGGCCGAGAGAGGACGCAGCATAGACTTTTCGCCCGGCATAATCCAATTTCTTGGATTCCTTGTCGGGAGGTTTGTCCACATCCATGGCGTTCCCGGCCCGCGAAAACGCTGTTGGTAACCAACCCCTCGGCCGGGGGGTGTTCCGAAAAACCGGACAGGGAACCAGTAGGGACCGCATACTTCCTGGCCAACCTGGCCGAAGGCGCAGGGCAGGAAGCAGGACGCTGCCAAAGTTCCAAGGCCGGACCCACTATGGCTTCGGCCACTGGAAAGGCCTCCGTAGGAGAATCCCCTTGGTCCAGAATCTCCGTGAGGGGATACCTGGCCCGTTTAGAAACGGGTTCGAGCTTCACCCCAGTGGACTCCGAGATGAGTCGAAGCAACCCTAAGAAGGACGAAGGGCTATCGTCCATTGACTGCCCTCCTGAGGACTCCAAGTCCATGCGCTTGGAGAAGAGGGAGGAACCATCATCGGACTCAGAAAAGTCCTCAAAGAGCTGCCTCGGCCCTGAGCCACCCTCCACCTGCCGAGGTTTATCGGGAGTGAGGGTGACAGACAGCCTATGGGTAAACCCAAAAGCCGACCGAGAATTTTGGTCCGAGCCCCAACTAATGGCTGTGGAGGCGAGGTTCCACCAGAATCGTGGGGCAGCTGGATTTGGCCGAACAACCGGCCTGAGAACAGGCTCCACGACTACAACGAGGGGTTGTTTCGGCTGCTCCAGTGACAGCCACTTAATGGCCGGGGAAGACGACTGGGTCGGCTTATTCCCAGTCAAAAGGAGCTGTTGCCACATAAGTTCCTCGTACCTCCGACGCAACTTGCGCTGAAGCCTCCCCTCATCCGAGGAAGAGGAAGTGCGGCGGCGCCGAGACCGAGACCGCCTAAGGCGGCGGGATCGTTTGGACCGCGAGGATGTCCGAGACCGAGACCGAGAGTCTCAACTAGGCCGAGGGAGGCGAGGAGAAGTGTCGAAATCGGCACTCCCCTCGGCTCGGACGATCCCATCGAAGGCTCCGGAACCGGAGGCACAGACGAGCCGACGGGATCCTCAACTCCCCACCGGGGAACCGGGAGAGGATTCTCAGCTTCTCAGCCGACAACCCGTCTAACGGTTGAGAAAAATCTCGACAGCGTCGACAGGAGTCTCGGTCAATTGGACTGCGAGACACCGTGAAGCCAGTGGCGAAGCTGAGGGGTGCGACCCGAAGTCGGCTAATGACAAGGAGGGATCTTTCCCGCTCCCAAGAGCGTCGACGGAGAGACTTACTTTTGCTCTTTTTGGACCTGGAAAAAGGTCCCGAAGAAGTTGGACCCTCACCTTTGGTCGAGAGGGTCAGACAAAGCTCCTTAAAAGAAGCCGAGTACGAGGCACCGAGAGCGGGACAAATGCCGCAGCCGAGGTAGAAGCGGCCCGCCGCCTCCTCTTCGAGGGCGATCATCTGCTCTAGCTGATCCGGCTGAGCTCCGCCCCGCCAAGGACACCGCCTAACGGGCTCTTTAGATTTCACTGCCAGGGAATTTCTTTTCTCTGGGCGCCCAGTTGTAATCGGGCAGCACGGTCTTCAAGGACGTGAGGCCAAAAGGAAGAGCACAAGTCGCAGGCCTGCGGGTCGTGCTCAAGGCCCAGGCAGTAGACGCACGTGGAGTGCGGATCCGTCCTAGACATCTTCTGCCCGCAAGGGCACCTCCGAAACCGAGTCGAGTTGTCCATCGCAGCCGCGAGGAGAAGAAGACCGAAGTCTTTTTAGCAAAAACTTTTAATTTCGAACTTTCGAAGAATTAGGAACCAGTCTTAATCGCAGCGCGTTAAGGAGGGAACCTGAGCTTCCAAGCGGTAAGGAAGATCTGGCGTCATGGGGCGGAGCAGAGAGTTTTACCACCCGGGTGGGTGGGAGAAGCCAGCTTGAAGACCTTCCGGCAAGATTTAAAGCGGCAAGGAACCTGCCAATAAGTGTGGATGAACAACATATCCATGTCCCTAGAATCTATGTTTCTATGTACTTCATTTGGGGGTCAGAAATCCAGGCCATGTGTACATCGGGGGTCACACTGCAAGCCACATTGGGTGAGCAGGATTTAGGGGTGGTAGTAGATGTTAAAATGAATAACTCTGAATATAGAAGAACCACAGCCAAAGCAAATAGGATACTGGGCTGCATAGCCTGGGGAATTACGTCCAGGAGGAGGGAGGTGATCCTCCCACTATATAATGCCTTGGTCAGGCCGCAACTCCAGTACTGTGTACAGTTCTGGAGACCTCATCTGAAGAAGGACATAGCGCTGTTGGAGACAGTCCGGGGGAGAGTGACCTGGATAATTCAGGGAATGGAGGGGAGGCCCTATGAGGAGAGACTGGAAGAGCTTGGGATGTACACACTGGAGTAGAGGAGGGACAGGGGAGACATGATAGGAGTCTTCAAGTATGTAAAAGGAATAACAGAGCGGAATCAAGGAGATGTTTAGGCTAAAGAAGGGGGGGAACAACTAGGGGCATGAGTGGAAGCTGGAGGGGAAATTATAGGGGAGCTTAGGAGGCATTATTTTACTGAGAGGGTGGTGGAGCCATGGAATGCGCTGCTCGAGAGGCTGGTGGAGGAGGACACAGTGGAGGGCTTCAAGAAGGGTGGGACAGGTACAAGGGAAATTAAATCCAAGGGGACCCCTCTTGGGGGCGGGGCGGGCGAACAACCACTGGGTGGTTGGCTACCGAGCAGTGACGACAGACCATTAGGCCTATACTGCTGGCTTATTAGTAAGTTAGTATGTTAGTAATCTAACTATATAAAGTCTTGTCCCCTTCTTTTACTGTTTCATGCTAGTGTTTCCTCAGTTTGGGCCTTTACCTGCCTTACCTGCTTCCCTTAGGGAAGTTTGGTATGCCTCCCTATCTTGGTCGCGTTGCGTTCCCTTCTATTTCCTGAAGGCCAGCCTTTTGGCTCTGACCTTTTCTGCTACTGTTTTTGAGATCCAAAGTGGTTTCCTCCTTCTTTTACTCTTGCTTTTCTCTCTAACACAATGGGATGTTGCTTTAAGTACTGCATCCTTAATGCTTGCCCACTTTGCCTGTACCCCCTCACCTGGATTTCTTCTTGCAAGGGCTAGCTTAACTCTGTTAGCCATCTTATCAAAGTCAGCTCCTCTGAAGTCCCATATTTTTGCCTTGGAATGGGATGATTTAGTTCTAGTGGCCACATTGAACCAAATCATGCGATGGTCACTGGCCCACAGGTGACCCTCTACCTGGAGATCTGTGATCCTTTCCCAGTTAGTCAGTACTAGATCTAAGATAGCCCTGTCTCTTGTGGATTGTTGTACCGGTTGTTTGAGGCCCTCCCCCTGCAGGGAATCCACCATTTGTCTAGTTTTGCAGATGTTCCTGCTGGTATTGACCAATCTGTATCTGACATGTTGAAGTCTCACATTAACAGAACCTCCCCTTTAGCTGTCATGTTTTGTATATTTTCTAACAGTACTGTGTCTATGTTCTCCCCTGGTCTGGAGGTCTGTAGACAACCTCAGTTCGTATGGCTGTCCCATTTCCTGTTTCCAAGGTGACCCACAATTCTTCTGGCTCCTTATGTGTATTCTGAGTTTCTGTAGCTTTGATATTTTCACTGACATAAAGGGCCACTCCCTCCCCGCCTTTTTGCACCTTGGTCTCTTCTGAACAGTACATAGCCGGGTACTGAAGTCTCCCAAGTGTGGTTACTGGTGAACCATGTCTCGCTAATGGCTACTATGTCCAGTTTAACCACTGTCATTGTTGCCTGCAGGTCTGGGATCTTGTTTCCCAGACTGCAAGCATTTGTGTATATGATTTTCCATTGGCCGGATTTCGGTGCGTTAGTTGTTGGGCGAGGTCCGGTGTTTCCCTGAGGGTCATATGGGGAGACTAACCTTTTTCCTTACCTGGTGATACAAATGAACTATAAACATGATGAACTCCTGTTTGTTCACTAGTTAAGGGGGAGGGGTGTTCTTCCCATTTTCTGTATCGGGTGCTGCACCCCTCTCACCATTTGTTAGTTTAAATATTCTGCAAAGACGTCAAACTTCTGCCCCAATGCACTGACTCCCTCTTTAGTCAGATGCAGTCCATCGAATTTAAACAACTTTCGCTCCCAAAACTGTTGCCAGTTACCTACAAATTTGTGTCCTTTTTCCTGGCACCAGCCCTTCAGCCACACGTCTAGCTCCCCCAATGCCTCTTCTCTGACCTTTCGTCCATCTGCCCCCCTCTCCCAGACCAGCAGGATCTCAGAGAAGGAGATGCTGGATGAAATGGATGACAGTTTGTCTTCCAGCCTGGTCAGGTGTTCCTTGGTCTCCACAAATGACTGGCTAGCAAGATCATTAGTCCGGATGTGTACAAGGACGCCAATGTTTTCTCCTGCTTCCTGCACAATTTTTAGCAATGTGGTCAGTGTCTCTCCACGCTGGTGTTATCTACATAGACCTAACAAAAGCGTTCGATCTCTTTGATCACCCACTGCTAATCATGAAGCTACATTCTTCTGGCTTCTCTAAGGAAGTTGTGTTGTGGTTCAGGTGCTATCTAGCTGATCCTTCGCAGAGTGTGAAGGTAAATGGGGTCCTCTCAAGTGCAAGGAGTGTCACTGTAGGAGTCCCACAAGGGTCAATCTTGGGCCCTCTCCTTTGCAGTCATTTTGTCAATGGCCTGCCAAAAGTGGGCATTAGGGCAAAGATGCTGCTATATACAGATGATGCTGTGATCTAGAACAGCAGTCCTCTGCACAACAACCTTACTCAAGAACTCAAGCATAGCTTTGAGGCCCTAGAATCATGGTTTAAGCTCAATAAACTTGTTCTTAACTACAAAAAAACTGAAAACAATGCTCTTCTCAGGAGCACACCTTAAGAATAAGTTACCTCCTCTCAACATACAGAACGTGCTGGGTGCCCCACTGGAGCAAGTAAAATCCTTTCGCTACCTGAGTATTATCCTAGACAATGCCCTATAATTCAATGAACATGCTGACAACATCATATAGATCAGAAATAGGAAGCTGGGTGCACTCTTCAGACAAAGGCTGAATCTAACTGCGGATGCTAAATGCCAGGCCGTATCCAGCTCTGTGCTCTCATTCATCGATTACGGGCTTCCAATTTATAGGTCAGCCACTGACATGGTATTAGGTAGAGTTAGGATGCTGCTCAATAAAGCATGTAGTTTTGTATGTGGCTCGCATAAATATACACAAATCTGCAATCTGTATGCCCTTACAAACTGGCTCCCCTTTTCTGACTATCTCCGACACCAAACAATCTTACTGGCCAAGAAAGCACTCCTAGGCTTTACACCACCCTTCATTAGTTCCCTCCTTAAGCCCTTCCACAACCTTTACACCACACAGAGCATGACCTGTCAGGCCCTAGCTACCCCCTGCATAGAACGAGCCTGGGACAGCGCTCCTTTACTAACCAGGCAGCCATGTAGCTAAATGAACTCCCTGCCAGAATAACCAGTCTACTCAAGATCTCACAATTCAAACGGGCTCTCAGGGCTAATATAGCCCTGAACTCAGGTTGCCGCTGCCATGACCCGACCTGAACAGCACTGATGTTTGCACTACTTGTGAATACTCTGTACTATGCAGTTATCTGATCTTCCTACAAATTATATTGCATCGCATTTATCATGTCTACCTTATGTAACTATGTGTAGCCCTGTGACTAGGCTCCACTTGAGCTGACCAACTGTACTGTTTTCTGTATTGACCTCTATATCGTCAACATATGACATGGCACCTTTGCAAACAAGCAATCTATCCTCAAAGGTTGTCTCTGAATAGTTCAATAAATAAATATAAATATCCACATCACAGTCGTCCCAGCATCATCGGCACCAGTCCAATAAGTACTGACATGCTACCTCTTCCGTATCAATACTAATCATGTTGGTTGCTTCCACCTAAGCGGCAGCACCATCAGCTTAGAATCTTTTATACAGAAAGTATGCTACATGTCTGCCCTCCACACTGTTAGAATTGCTGGTTTCGTAGTTTGACAATCAATGCTGGACCACCACCACAGACTAATCTACCTATCACAGAATATTAACTTCAGTGTGGTAAGCCAGAACATCATGCACTGTGAAAGATGAACTACTTGAATTAAATGTTTTTTCTTACTAGTACTACCGGTATATTCGCCTACCACTGCTGCCTCCACAACTTCCCTTAGGGAAGCTATTCCAAGCATCAACCACCCTTTCTGTGAAAAAAAACTTCCTCACATTGCCCCTGAGGCTTCCCCCCTCCAGCCTCATATTCTGACCCCTTGTTCTTGCACATCTTTTTTTTCTAAAAGATGTTGCCCTCCTGAACTCTATTGATCGCCTTCAGGTATTTGAATGTCTCTATCATATCCCCCCTTTCCTCCAGTGTATACATATTGCGTTCCCTCAATCTCTCCTCGTATGGTTTCTGGCGTAGCCACTGCAACATTTTCGTTGCCCTTCTCTGGACTGCCTCCACCCTGTCAATGTCCTTTCAGAGAGAAGGTCTCCAGAACTGTACACAGTACTCCAGAGGAGGCCTCACCAACTGCCTGTATAGCGGCATCACCACCTCCTGTTTTCTACTGGTGATACCTCTCCCTATGCAACCCTGGTCCCCCCCCCCCCCCATTTTTTCTCACTGCCTTCTCACATTGTTTAGCTACTTTTAGATCATCTGTTATGACTACTCCCAAGTCCCTTTCCAGTTTGGTTGCCGTTAGTACCCCCACTGTGTATTCCTCCTGGGTTTTCCCCAAGTGAATGATTTTGCACTTCTTGGCAATCGAGTTGCCACACTCTTGACCACTCCTCCAACTTGGCTAACTCTCTCCTCTTCTCCCTTCCTGGAGTGTCAACCCTACCGCGAATCTTGGTGTCATCTGCAAAGAAGCATACCTTTCCTTTGAGTCCCTCCACAATGTTGCTAATAAAGACATTAAAGAGGACTGACCCCAGTACTGAACCCTGTGGCACCCCGCTCATTACTCCCCTTTCTTCAGATTGAACTCCGTTTACCAACACCCTCTGTGTCCTGTTGCTGAGCCAATTTCTGACTCAATTTACCGCCTTGTGACCCACTCCCAGACTGCCCAACTTGTTTACTATCCTCTTGTGTGGGACTATGTCAAATGCCTTGCTAAAACCTAGATAGGCCATGTCCACTGTCCCCTCTCTGATTTACTACTCTCGTTACCCAGTCAAAAAAATCTATCAGATTCGTTTGACAAGACCTTCCTGTTGTGAATCCATGTTGCCTTGAGTCCAGTGCCCCGCTTGCTTCTAGATATTCCACAATCCTTTCTTTCAAACAGTGATTCCATCATCTTTCCCACCACTGAGGTCAAACGGACTGGTCTAGGTCAAATTGACTGGCCTATAGTTTCCTACTTCTACCTGGCTTCCACTTTTGCGAAGGGGTATCACGTTCACCCTCCTCCAGTCCTCTGGTACTACTCCCACCCCCAATGATTTGTCGAATAGGGCTGTCAGGGTGTCAGTAACATCTCTCTGAGTTCTTTTAGTATTCTGGGATGTATCCCATCCAGCCCCATCACCTTGTCCACCTTCAGTTTCAAGAGTTCCTTTAGGAATCTCTCTTCTGTGAATGGTCTGGTGTCCAATCCTCTTCCCTGTGTGTCTGCTGGATAATTCCGGTCCCTCTCCCCCACCTCTCATTCATGAATACTGAGCAAAAGTATTGATTCAGTATCTCAGTTTTCTCCAGGTCCCCTCCTTTACTTAGCCTCACTATCCCTCCCTTGGCCGTTCTTCTTTCCCTTATGTATCTGAAGAAGGTTTTGTCCCCCTCCTTCACTGTCTGGGCTATCCTTTCCTCTGTGCCTTTGCACATCTGACTGCTTTTCCAGCCTCCCTCTGCTTAGTCTAATACAGTCTGGCTATCCTTTCCTCTGTGCCTTTGCACATCCGACTGCTTTTCCAGCCTCCCTCTGCTTAGTCTAATACAGTCTGGGCTATCCTTTCCTCTGTGCCTTTGCGCATCCGACTGCTTTTCCCACCTCCCTCTGCTTAGTCTGACACAATACACCAGACTGATGCTTGTCCACTATGTCCTTTCATTCAGTTTGTTTTCTGTATTGAAAGAGAACTGTGTTGCCTTTTGTTCAGGCTTCCTTTCACCAGTCCTTAAAGTTTTGTTTTTTTTCTCCTTTTCAGCACTGACTTTCATTTAGTACAATTTAGAAGCTCAACTACAGCTTTTTTTATGGGCCTGTTCTTTGCCGGGGGAGTATTTGTGCTTAATTTACAGCCTTTTGTCAACTGACAAACTTCCGTTCTGCTGGTTTCCCTTCTATCACATTGCCTGCTGTGTTAATACCTTTGTTTCTTGACAATGATGTGCCACTCTGCAGGCCAGCGGCTGACGTTTCACTAAATTTACAAAACTTTTAGATTTCAATATTTATAGGTAACTGGGGCAATCTACCGTATAGGAAAATTGCCCCAAGAGACTGCTTTTGTCATGTGGGAAAACAGAGAGACTGGGAATCCCTATGAAATAAAATCTATAGGAAAATGTCAGACTGGTCTGTGATCCCTTAATTAAGCACAAATACTCCCCCAACATAGAAAAGGCCCATAAAAAGCTGTAGGTGAACTTCTAAATTGCACTAATGAGAGTCAGCACTGAAAACGAGTACAAAGCTTATCTCAAGGGCTGGCGAAGGGAAGCCTGAACAAAAGGCAACGCAGTTCTCTCAATACAGAAAGCTAACTAAACGAAAGGACAGGGTGGACAAGCATCACAGTCTAGTGCACTGCGGGGAATGTTAATGCCAGCACTAAAAAACAGAGGGAGGATTCCTTGGGGCCTAGGACCTTCCTTATTACATTCACGGGAGAACATGAATATGACATTACTTTGGTGGCCACATGGAAGATGGGACCTCTTGAATTAGGAGGAAGGGGCAAGACTTTCGATTTACCCCGATCTCAGCTTTGCCACCAAGGATCGAATGAAGGCTTTCTATGCCGTCCAAGTCACAATGACATCGCTCAGGTAACACATGTGCTTCAATATCCGACATAGCTTAAAAATATATTCCAGGAAGAAATACTTATTCAGTGACCCTACATACTAAAACTAAACTGGACTTTGGTGCACAGGACAATCCAGTCTCCCTCTATATGTACAGTATATGTACCATGAGTAAAGACTACAAAACATGGGTTGGGAGGGGGGATTCAGGGGAGAGGGCAGCTGCTTGGTGCCAATTAAGTGAGCTACATGCTCACATAGGGTATATTTCCTCTATTAGAAACTGTACAAATGTAGCTTAAAATATTGATCTGTTGCATGCATCTATATGTATTTACAAAACAGTATGGTCCTCTAATGACACCAGCCTCGTTGCAGCATGTCTTAGCTCTGCCCTTCGCCCACACTCATGCCTAAACAGCCCTAGTTCACATCACAGAGATTCAGGAAAAAAAAAAATCAGTTGTTTCCTATGTTCCAAGCTGTAACCTAAATAGCTTTACTCCAGCAGGTGAGACTGTTACAAGACTAAATAATACGTCACAAAACCTTTGCATTGGATTCTTTGCAAAGTTAAGCGCTGGATATTATGCCTGGAATGTTCTTCCACAGTTGGGTTTAGACAGGTTTCAAGCCTTGTTTGGAAGTTCTGAAACGGAGGGGATCAGAGGTACATGAAAAGTTATGTAACTGAACGTCACTATCAGTTCTGACAAAGTGGCTGTAATCATGTCAGCCACTGAAACCAAGTGTAAATACCATGGAATTGTAGGTCTGCTTCTAGAATTGCACTAATGGCGTCTATGATTAGCTGTGAGGGATTTGCTCATCTCTATTCCTCCCCACATGATGTGACAAACGAGGGAAAGACAGAAATGTCTCCTATGATAAGGAGGTACATTTCTGTATATAATTTTTAAATGCACCCCCGTGTAAGTTTTTTTTTTTTTTTTTACAATTTATTAAAGACTAATTTAAATAAAGTTTAAGTAAAAAAAGGGTTAAGTGGGATAGTAGTATAGCCTAGAGGTTAAAGTAATGAGCTGTGACATCCAGCAGACCTGGGTTTGATTCCCACAGCCTCCATCTGCACATTGTAAGAGTCTGAGCCAGTCACTTAACCTCCCCAGTGTTCCCGGGTCGCCCCTGAAAACAGGCATTGTGCCTAGTGGGTCTTACCCAGTTACCAAAGAATGAATGAATTAAAAAAAAGAAAAAAGGCTATGAGCCCAAATGGACTGTATCCCCCAGGTGTTTAAGAAACCGAGGCATGTGCTAGATGAGCCATTTCTGGAAGTTATTCAATAGCTTTCTAGACACAGGGCTAATAACAAGAGGCTCGAGGACAGCAAATGTGGCTCTCCTGTGTAAGGAAGGATGGAACTATAAGCCTGTCAATTTAACATCAACTGTGGGCACACACCTGAACCAATAATAAAGCAGAGGACAGTGAGCTTTTTGGAGTCAAAGAGTCTGCAGGATAAATAACATGGGTTTAATAGGTGGGAGGTCATGGCAGACAAACCAGACTGAATGCTGCAGCTGGATTACAAAGGCAGTGGACAAGGGACAGGTGATGGATACACTGTACCCTGACTTCAGTAAAGCCTTTGACTCTATTCCACATGGATGGTTGATAAAGAAAATGCATGGCCTGGGGGAGTGGGGGGCAGATTACAAGACGAGTCAGAAACTGGCTATGTTACAGAACCCAGAGAGGGGTATTAAATGGGGAGTTATTGGGGGTTAGGATAATCACCAGTGAGGAGCCATGGGGCTCAGTTTTGGGCCCTGACCTCTTCAATATCTTTCTCTGTTACACAGAGATAGCGATACAGGGTAAGATGATGCCAATATCTGTGGCCGGGAGGACAGTGATGAGACTGTCAGAATTATAAGACTGCATCTGGGAAGGTTGCAGAAGTGATCAAAATATGGCAATTAAAATTTAACACCAAAAAGTGCAAAATGATGCACACAGGGGCAAAACTCCAAGGTTACCTGACAATTTGTTAAAGGCAATTCACTCAATGACAATTCACTCCCTTCAAAACTCGGGGAAATGTTCCATGAAAGTTGTCGTTTCCCACTGTAAGTCGAGTTATTACTACAGGGGTGTCCAAAAATATAGAAACATAGAAGTTGTTGGCAGATAAAGACCCCTTTGGTCCATTATATAAATATAATCTTGCTGCAGTATTTCATATGTGCGGGAGAGAGGGAGTGAATGGTCGCAGAGCAAACTGTCCTTAACAAATTGATGTGACACCAAAATCCAAGGACTGAATACAGAATGGGGGATGTTGCAGTGGAAAGCTCTGCTGAAGAAAAGGATTTGGGACTAATAATTTCAGAAAGTCTGCAACTGCACAATGCAACAGGGCAGTCCGAAGGGTAAATAGGATCTTGGGGTGTATAGGGAGGGAAAACCTGCAATAAGAGAAAGGAGGTGCTGCTGCCACTGAATAGGTCACTGGTTCAGCCTCGCCTGGAATGATGTGTACAGTTTTGGAGACTGCATTTAAGAAGGACAGGTACAGGTTGGAGGCAGTACAGAGGACAGTTATGATGAGGATTCAAGGACAACAGGGAAGGATTTATAAAGACAGGCTGGCAGATCTAAACACGTACTACACTCACTGAAAATGAGAAGGGAGAGGATGGACATGACTGAAACATACCAATACCTCCATGAAGTGAACATGGTAGATAGTGAGGACTTGTTCAAACTGAGTGGAGATGCAAGCACCAGCGAAAACTCCATGAAGGTGGTGGTGGTGGTGGTGATTCAAGACAAATATCAGGAAACCTTTTTTCACAGAGTGGGTGGTTGAGGGGCAGAATAAGCGGTTGCCTGTGCAAGGATGGTGGTGGGGTTCAAATGCGGGTGAACACATTGTCGTTGAGGCACAGGTCAGGAAGCACAGGAAAACCAGGAGAAGTTTCAAAATTCCCAAACAGCATTTTATTTTCATCAATAACAGCAAAATAAAAATAAAAATTATTCAGTATAACTATTTACAAAGGCAGTACAAACAGAAAACTAAGTCCTTCTTCTGAGGGCATCTCTTAATTCCAAGTTTCAGTCTCTCAGTCTCTCTAGCAAAAGCACTGCTGCTCCTTTTATAAGTTTTTGCCTGGGAACCTCGTTGAGAGATGTTCTGCTTCTCACAGAATGTTCTTGTCTGTTTCCTTGCAGGGGAAACAAACAAAACACTGCGACCCAGAACTGACCTCTTGTCCACAGCTCGGCAGAGCGTTTGCAAACTGCATATCAGGTTACCCCTCGAGTTCCAAACACCTTTTTGCAATCATTTCAACCGTATAACTATATACAGTTTTAAAACAAAGGATCCCAGTATCAGTGATATTTCCACATAAAGATTCACATATATTTTTATACCTGCACATATGCAAGGGGGAAGACGAGAGGTAGAGAACTGCAAAACATCAGACTGATCAATTCCTAGGTCTCAGAAGAAAATCTGGTTGTGCAACCAGACAGACAAGCGACAGAAAAGAAGTGGAAAGAACAGATCCTTGTGTTTAAACTCTTTCTGTATAACAAATGGTGCAGGGCCTTATTCAACCCTGTCACACAGATACATGGGCCTAGAAAAGGCATTATAAAAAAGGGAGGGGGGAGGGAAGTGAGGCCACTGAGATTCTCACATTCCACATTAGACAGGTAGGTATGGGGATGACTTGATGGGGCCACGGGGGCCTTTTTCTGCCAACTAGTTCTATGTTTCTATGATGAAGGCTGAGAAGTCAAAACCATCAGGAAGTATGTTACAATATAAACCATAACTCTTTCTGGAATGTGTTCTACCGCTTATAAAATAGCTTCTCTGCTTATTTTCAGTCTTTTTATAGTCTTAGAATAGGAGTGCTACTATCTCTCTAAAAGCAACCAGTGCCTTACAAACATGAGCAGATACTATTATGGATATCATCACCAGCTCTGTTTTGAAAAAATATTTCATTCAGTTTCAATGAGCATGGTTAGGACTGTACATCTGCCACTGATGTCACTGGTACCATGATTTTTCTTATTAAAATTGTCATTACAATACAGAAATAAGAAATAGTACATCCTCTTCATAGATTGGCTCACAAAATACAAAATAGAATGATGAGAATCTCAACATGGGCAACACCCACCCAAGATACAGCTCTCACTCAGATATAAAAGTAAACTGTGAAGTGGGATCAGCCCCCTTGTAGGAGTTGGGGAAGGGATTGGGAAATTCACCCAAAAAACAAAAGCTTATTGTAATGTAGCTATATACACCATTGCAAGCAACCTGACCAAAAATCACATCCATGCTCCCTCCAATACTCCAAACCAGTGGGATAAGCATTACAAAAAATTGTAAAAGAACTCTAAACACCCGTTAAGTATGCAACAATACACTACATCTCTTTATGAAAGCCAACATTGGCAAATGAGGTAAACACATAAGACACCAACAGGTCGAGGCATAAACAAAGGATATCAGAGACCTGCTCAAACAAGGATTATTTAAAGAATAGTATACCCCCCTCCTAGTTGAAACATATCAGACTTTTAACAGCCAGCTAAGACTTCCAAAACTGCGCCACCACAGTGACCCCATGAGAGCTGGGAAATCAGTATATATAACTATTACCGCAAAATACAGTCCATACCACAGTCCCAAACAGTCAAATCCACTCAGGTGGCCCCATTTGGTTCATCCGGATCCTTAGTGTCCTGAACTTCTCTGGGTGGCAAACCTTCCATGAATCTTTCCACCAGATCCACGTCAGTAAATATATAAAGTTTACCTTTGAAGGTGAGCTGTAATCTTGTGGGGAAAAACAAGTTTGCAGAAATGCTATAGTCCGGCAGACGCTGTCGGTATTTCAAGAGTTCCTTCCTCTGAGATTGAGTTTGGGCTGCAACATCAGGGAAAAAAGAAAAGTTTATAATCCTGATAAAGAATGCTTTGTTCTTCTCTTGCAGCAGCCAGAACCCGTTTATCCACTGAGCCCACGGATATCAAGACCGTGGCCTGCCGCTCAGCACCCTCTGTATGTTTTTTTCGATACGGCAAATGAAAAATACGGACAATAGTGACACTGTCTTCAGCCAGACCCAGAGAATTCTCAAATATGGATCCAAACACTTTCCTCAGATCTTTTGCCTCCACGGATTTGGGAAACCCCAATACCTGAATGTTAGTAGCCTGCAGTTGATTCTCTCGTGTCTCAACTTTATTGTTGAGGTATTTGGAGTTCTGAGCCTGGGCCACAGCAAAACGCTTCCGTCGAGCCAATAGATTCGAGTATTCTGGAGCTTTCCTCTTTCTCTTGCTCCAATTTCATAACCCTCTGATCCATGGTGGCCAAGGAGGTATTTGATTAACTTTCTCTTCTATTTTTTGCAGTATCTCAAAAATGTTGTCGATCGTCAGGTCCAACGGGGAAACTGTCGATGTCACTGCTGCACCAGGAGATTTCAGGAACAAATATTCTTCAGCTGTTTTCGATGAAGAGGGACCCAATTTAGCAGCCTTTTTTGGTCCCATAGTAGCAGGAGAAGGGGGTAAGCATATTTTCCAAACTTGGTGCTACTAATTAGCGAATAGTACAGAGAACTATTTTAAAAATATAAGGATTACTGAGGAGCTCTGCAGAGGCACGTCTGAACAGTCTGCTGGCTGGCTCCGCCCTACCATGAGTTTTCATTTTTATATAAAAAAAAAGGCAGGATTTTGTGGCATCTTCCAGTACAACACCATAATGTGTAGCATCTTTAATGAAACTACCATCGTTTTTGGTGTTTGCCATGACAGACCTATGACATTCTGCCTCACTCCGCATGGTGCTTGGTGCCCAGTCTGCCCCAGTGTCAGATTTGGGGGCTTCTACATGAACCACGGTCTCCAAGAAGGCAACCAAATACCCCGCCACCTGCCATCGGTCCAGCTGCAACATGTTATTTTTAAAACATTTAAATCTTTGATGATACACTTCTACAAAATATTGCAGACTACAGGTAATTGGGTTAAAAAATGGATATATTACTTTTCATGATTTTAACTATGTTTTTTTTTTTTTTTATTATTTTATTCTTTGGTAACTCGGTAAGGCCCCCTAGGCACAGGTGCCTGTTTTCAGGGGCGACCCCATAGCACTGGGTGGTTAAGTGACTTTCTCAGAGTCACACAGTATGCAAGTAGAGGTTGTGGGAATCAAACCCAGGTCTGCTGGATTTACCAAGCTCATTCTCAACTTGTTACTCTAACCTCTAGGCTATACTGCCAGACCCGTTTCCATTTCAAATCTTTTTCCCCAAAAATCAAAAATTTACTGTTTCAAAAGTGCTCCCTCTCCCCCCCCAGCATGACAGACACAGCACTGTCAGGCATATATAGGATTGTTGCTTCAGTTTTTGTTCTTTACAATGCTGTGTGGAAGAGGTTCTGTAAGCGTTACTATGAAGTTGTACTTTTGTGTCTGTTTGGACCCTGTATGTAGTGGGATGCTTCATCAAACGTTGTTTGCAGGATCGGGGGGGGGGCTTTACGATCTGCTTTTAAATTGTATTTTTATATAAGTTTTGGCACTGCACGTAATGGAAAGCTTTACCAGTTTCCTCTGTTGTCTTCAGAGTTTGGGGGGGGGGGTGACTTATCATGTGGTAGAGTTATTTGCATATTATAAAATGTGTGAGAAAAATCCAGCCATCTGACTGGCTGAGAAGCATCCCGTCCCATGTAATTATTAGCCCATAATTACACAGGTTGTAGCACCAGCAAGAAAGCCAGTCATCTCACATCAATGCCTCATATCATATTCATACAGCCCCCTCCCCCCGTGCAGAAATGTTCTACATGTACACCAACAGCCTTTTTTAAAATGATAACTGGGTGTTACTTCACTCCTGGAGCTGCCCACCCTGTTTGTGATGCTGTGGTGACTTGACTCAGGGTGTTGGGCAGAGCAAGTGGCCCAGAAATGAAGCCTGCAACTTCTAATGGTTCTTCCTGCTCTACAAGTTGGAGGTCTGTAGGGGAAAACCAGCGACTTTTTCCATGTCCTCACGCTCCTGTGCCATGCACTTCATCACATTCATGTGCCAGTCAGCAGCAGGAGACATGTCAGCAGAACGTCAGCAACTGGAGACATGCCAAAAGAGCGGGGGAAACTATTTTATTTTTTAATGGTAAAATAATCTACAAATACTAATTCTGTATTTCAATTTATAGCTTTCTTCCTTCCTTTTTTTCTTACATGTGTGGTACAGGATATTTTTTTTCTTTAAGTGCAATAAAACACTCCAGGGATATGTAATTATGGTCAGTAATCACACTCTCTCGGGTGTTCAAAGGCACTCGGCACAAGCGCCCCGTGCCTACCAACATCCTCCAAAAGCATGTGATTACTGACCCACAATCACATACCATGTCGTGCATTATTGCACAACTGATCTTTAGACCCCGAACTGTTACGTAAGCAATAAGACAGAACAGGATGTGTAATTATGGGCCAAAAATCTCACCTCTCGGATGTGTTGTTACGCACAAGGCACAACATACACCTGTGAAGTGCAGAAAATGGTTTGTAGCTGAACTGGGCAGACTGTACAGACAGAACAAAGTAGATGATTGGATATTTTTACTTAGAAAATGGCAACAATCAATTCTTAAACCTGATTGGCTGAGACAGGCTCCAAGCTGGGCATTTATTTTTCAATAGATGCCCAACTAAAAATAAGAGCCAGTCCAAGTGCCTCTTCACAGAGTAACATTCTCCGATGGGCCATTTTCTAAGCGCAATACCACCCTCCAGGGTGGGCATTACTGGGAAATACTGGACCTTCCAGGGGCTATAAGGCCCTCCACCTGTGGCGTCGGGCCTCATTACGCCCCTGGGCGGTCCGGTATTTCCCAATAATGCCCACCCTGGAGGGTATTATTGCTTACTGAAGCAACAAAAAATTGTCATAACACAAGCTTTCAGGCTTCATAGAGCCCTTCTTACAGAGCATTACTACAAGAATGGTTCTGTGTAGCCTGAAAGCTTGTGTTCTGAAAATCTTTTGTTAGTCCAATAAAAGGTATCGACTCCCTTACTCTGATTACCTAGGAAGTGTGAATACTGACCATAATTACATATTCCTGAAGTGCCTTACTGTGCTCATAAAACGGGTTTAAAAGCAAAGTGCACCCTGTAATTATGGTGAATAATTATATGGTCATGTGACTTGTTTCAGTCAAATGACAAATTTATCCATGCCAATTTATAAACTGAAAATAATACCCATGTTGTAGTGGGCTAGCAAGGCATTAGACTGCTTTTCTGGGTTGTTACCTATATTTCAAAGCAGCCCCATGTCACCACCCTTGGCCATTGAAGAGTCAGAATAGGTCAGACCCCAGTCCATAAATCCATAAATATATATGTAATGCCTCCTTATATAGGACCTATGTGACGCAAGACACTCACTGTCACTGAAAGTGCAATATTAATAACTAGGCCAATCCATGTTTGCTGTCACTATAGATATGCTGGATCTGTGTGACACAAGACATGGTCACTGAAAGGATAGTACTGACATCACTAGAAGCAGACAACATATGGGCCCTTCTCAGGAGGATCTGGAGCTCCAGAGGGACTTGGCCAGCCCCACCAACCCGGGGGAGGGGAATCCACAGGGGGACAATTGGGGAGGTATGTCCTAGAGAAGGTGGGTAATGGGCAGCCCCTGTGGTAGGCCAGGACTTGTTCTTCCACAGGATGTCACTGTGCACATGCAAGGCTGTCTCGTGATGCTGCTCGGCATTATATGGGAGGGTTCCAGGCAGGAAAAAAAAGGCAGAAAATGGCAGTCGTCTGGATGTCAGTGGCAGCACACAAGGGCTGGGTCATATGCCGACTAGCCTGCCACTGTCATTGTTTTATAGCTAGGCTGCCCTCTGAAAGCACATAGTTATCAAATTACTGTACTGTACGGCACATGGGAGCTTGCCACACAAAAAAAAAAAAAAAAAAAATTTTTTGCACCACTATCAACTAACCAAGCTTTTTCACTTGTCCAGACCAAGAGAACCTCACATTATAAGTAAGGGCTGCTGGGGTTGGCTTTCAAATGATTTCCAAAAAGACAGTTTTCACATAGAAAAAAATATTGCCTTACCTGTCAAATATGCTTTATAGGAACATAGATTCTGTTGACAGAAAAAGCCACACTGGCACATCATGTCTGCCCATTGCTACCCATCTAATGTTGAATGGGAACGTCACAGAGATTCTTCACATTCTCCTTCTCTTTCTGGTGTGGTCTTTACCAAACCATTCTATCTTGTCCTGCCCTTGTCTGAATCACCCTCACTGATTTTGCAAAGACCACCCATTCTGTCAGCCTATTAACCTCTCCACTCTTTCCCCCGTGAAAAAGTACTTCCTGGTGTCTCTCTTCAACTTGCCCCCTGTCAGCTTCATGGAGTTGCCACCAGTATTTGTGCTCCCACTCAGTCTGAACAATTTCCCACTATCCTCTATTTACCCCATGGAGGTATCTGTACAATATGTTGCAATCATGAGCCCTCTTCTCCCATCTTGCCCAACTTCCCAAGCATGTACATGTTCAGATCTGCCAACCTCTGCCTCTCATGCTGTGCTCTGTACTTCTATTTCCTCGATCCTAACTGTAAACCTAAACCTTATGTTTCTCAGACCAACAATGATATTTATATCTCGGATTGGAGAAGGGTAATCAGCAGTGTCCCTCAGGGATCACAGCTTGAGCTAGCCAATTCTGTTCAACTTTTTTTTTTTTGTGCCTTCCACACCCTGGGCACCACTCTTTAAGGCACTCAGAGACATCCCCGAGGAGGAAAGCTCTTAATTCCTCCTCGACAGCCACCACTTCTGACATCCTTGGCTCAGTGTGCAAACCTGGGTCAAGAGTGTGCCAGAGCCATTCCCCCATCACTCATCACCATGGAGCCGGCCCTGTTCGACATTTTCATCAACAATCTGGAAACTCTCTCCAGCAGGCTGCTTACATTTTCTGATGAGACTAAACTGTTCAGGATGGTGGACACCTATGAAGATGTGCAAACACTGTAAGTAACCTGTTTACTGCCCCATCAATCAGGCTCCGCACACCATACACAGAAATTTACAAGACATGTGCAGCAGTATGCCATTTCTCAAACTAATCTAAACTATTCATAACAAAACCAAGCAAGTCCCAGCTAAAAAAATCTAAACACTGTACATGTTACTTCATTCAAATTTCAATCTCGGTCCATGGCGAAATCTTGATGTTAACCTGCAAATGCCAACTCCAACAGATGGAACTTCAAGCTCTAAATGAACTGCTCCACTGAGGAGGGATTTTATTAAAAGAAAAATCACAAAAACAGGCAAAGAAACAAAGATAACTAAACAAGTAATCAGATAAACACGATACTGTATACACAGGAACCTCACCCCCACCCACCCACCCAAAACACCATGGCCTGGATATTTCAAACTGCGCTAGGCTGTGGCGCAAGCCTGGGCGCAGCTCAACTTTGTTGCTCAGGGGTGTGGCCTGGGCGATATTCAACGGAGCTGCTTTGAATATCGCACCCTGGCCACTCCCACTGTGCATGGCGCAGTGGTATTGCGCCAGCGCAAGTGGCCAGAGTGGAGCATGGAGATGCGCTGGCGCAAGTGCCATTGCGCCATGCACAGCACCTGCGATATTCAAAAGGGGACATGCAAATGGAGCCATAATTTATGCAAGGCGCACAGGGGGCCATTTGCATCTCATTACGGCCCCATTTGCATGCCATTAGCATACAGGTGCGCCAATCCCCGAGGACTTGCGCCTGGCACCCTGCCAGGCAGCAGCCATCGGGGACCAACGCCCCCTGCAGCCCAATCGCAGGCATTTGTGTAAAACAAAAAAAAGTCCAATATCCCTGGTGGTCAGAGTGGACCTCTATGTGCCCGATCGTAGGCATCAGTATAGTCTCCCCCCCCCCCCAAGTCCAATATCCCTGGTGGTCCAGTGGACTGCACTAAGCCTGATCGCAGGCATCAGTAATAGAACCCCCCCCAGTCCAATATCCCTGGTGGTCCAGTGGACCGACTACTGCCCGATCGTGGGCATCTGTACCTCATCAAATACCCTAAGACCCTGGTGGTCTAGTGTACCCCCGACTGAGCCACCGCCCCACTCCTCCCACCCCGTCAGCGGCGGGCGGCAACACCACCCGCCTGCTGCCCCCGCCGACTGACAGCTCAGTAAGCTGCATGCCCATGGTTCTGCCGCGTGAGCCAATGGGGCTGCAGCCCATACCGCACTACTCAGTCCAGATATGCGGGCTCAGTGGCGGTGGGGGTACACTAGACCACCAGGGTCTTAGGGTATTTGATGAGGTACAGATGCCCAAGATCGGGCAGCAATCAGTCCACTGGACCACCAGGGATATTGGACTGGGGGTTTCATTACTGATGCCCGCGACCGGGCTCAGTGCGTCCATCAGGCCACCAGGGATATTGGACTTGGGGGAGTTTGTTACACGGATGCCCGCAATGGGGCATGGGGGTGCCGCCAGGTGTGGCAGGAGGGCCACCCACAGTGGCAGCTGCTGTGTTGCGCCCTGCACTGCGGCAGCTCACCTGTGGGTGGCCATCACTTGTTCCTTTTTCCGGGGGGCGTAACTTTGTGCAGGCGCAGGTAGGGTTTGCGCATTCATGACTCTGCACATCCCGGGCTGAATATCGGGCTGTGCAGGTTATGCATGGGCACACCCTCCCTACCTGTGCCTGCATACATTACTGATGCGCTCCGGCGCATCGGGATTTGTGCAGCGCACTTTTCCCTTTTGAATAACGCGCCGGGGCGCATCACTGGGTTGTGCATGGCGCAACATTGTTGCGCCATGCGCAACCCTTTTGAATATCTGGGCCCATGGGTGCTAGTAACAGTGAACAAATAGTATGACTGACATTAAACAGTAAAATGCACATCACTGCCCATAATTCCCCTCCAACCCACTCCTGGTGCCCATCATCTTATCAGTAATAATTTCAGCTTATGCAGCGAAGCAACATAGTATACAGAAGGTTCCATACCCTCAGACCTTAATGAAAAACTAAATGATTCAAACCTTTCCACCTCTCAGGTAAATTTCTTTTGGTAACTGTTTGTTTATTGTTTATTTGTTTAATGGGTTAGCACATCTGGAAATATAATCCTTTTACAGGTCCAACCCACAAAGCCAAACATAAGTACAATTACACAAGACGCATTAAGAAAACATTTTAAAAATGTTCTACATCAAAATTACAAATAATAACACATTCAATTAAAGCATTTACATTCTAAAAAAAGACTTACAGTGCAAGTACAACGTATTTGAGAAGGATCCATAAGACGACAGCTATTTATTGAAAGAGATTTACCAGGAACTACATACTGAGCCATAAAGCTAATTTCCAGATGTGTCCTGGGGGAACAGGGATGGGAATAAACACATAGTATAAGTAAAGCGCAGTAATCTGATAAGAAAAAGGCACAGCTATGTACAGTATATACAGCAATGTAAATGGCAAATTGCTAAACAAAGATAGGAAAGGAGGAGAAAAAGGAGAAGGAGTGAGCGGGGAGAAGGGAGAGGATTAAAGAGTGTGAATAGATTAGAGGTAGTAGTGAAGGGGAGAGGGGGAGATAGGGAGGAAAAGGGTTGAAGAGAGGAAGGTAGTGGAAGGAGGGGGAGAGAAAAGGGAAGAGGAAGAGGAAGAGTGTGGAGGTTGAACATTTAGTAGTATAGTAGCTTGGGGACTGGCAGTAGATGGGGAAAGAGAAAAAGAGGGCAAGACATTAGACTAAGGGCAATTGCAGGAGGGAGATATATGGGCTTGCAGTAACAAGGAAAGACAGCGTTTGGAGGAGGCAGAGCAAATTGTAAGGGGAAGAAAGTTCCAGATTTTAGGAAAGTGGTAAGGGAAGGCATTCTGTCCCGCAAAGGATTTACGAAAAGGGAGCATTAGGGAGTGACAGCTTGAGTTTCAGAGAGAATAAGAGGAAGGAGGCATAGGGGGAGAGAAGAGAACTGATATAATGGGGCAAGGAGGACAGCCAGAATTTAGAGATGAAGGAGGCACAGTGGGTTAGGCGGCGATCTACCAAGGAGGGAAGGGAGAGATCAGAGTACAGACAACAGTGGTGAGTACGGGAAGGACAGGACAAGGCAAACTTGCAGAAGGAATGGAAGAGGGAAACCAGTCTGGCCAAAGTGGACTTGGGTGCAGCACCGTAAACTGTGTCACCATAATCAAAGCTGGGAAGTATCTCTGAAATGATTTCCTGGTGAGCAGGTAATGGAATACCACTTTTGTTCCTATAAAGGGTACCAAGCATGGGATAGTGTTTTTTATGACTAGCGTCTATGTGCTGAGAGAAACCAAGGTGCCTGTCATGCCAGATGCCAAGGTATTTAAAGGAGGGTACAGCAACAACTGTACCCCCATCAAGGTTGCAGAAGGTGAGGAGGGAGGATAGCCTAGAAAGCCTCCGCCTCAGACGTCACAGCATATGGAGACGGTTATTTTAGCATTTACATACTAACATACTATTTGCCAGCAGATTAGGCCTTATGGTCTATCAAGTCTGCTCGAACCTAGATCCTTAGTTGGGTGCAGAGACCCTCCCATCCCTTGTGCTCCAGAAATCCCTATCATCCATCCCCACCCCCCCAGGACAGGCCATCATCTGATACATCCACTTTCTGTGTCTGTCTCACCCTCTCTTAAAGCCCTCCACTGTGGATCTCTGAACCAGCTCACCAGGCAGAGCATTCCAAGGGTCCACCACCCTCTCAGTGAAAAACCTCCTCCTCTTTCCCCCTCACCTTCCACCTTCCAACTTCAAACCATGCCCTCTGGTGATGCCTCCCTGCTTTAGTCTAAAGATCCTCCCATGTTTACCCTATTTATTCCCTTGAGGTACTTGAAGACCTCAATCATGTCCCCCTGTCTCTCCTCTCCTCCAATGAAAACAGGCAGAGCTCCTCAAGTCTGTCCTCGTAAGTCAAATCCCCTAGCCCTCGTATCATCTTTGTTGCCCTCCTCTGTACCCTCTCCAGGAGCTGTATGTCCCTCTTCAAGTGTGGTCTCCAGTACTGTACACAGTACTCAAGGTGTGGTCTAACCAGTCCATTGTACAGCGGCAGAATCATTTAGTGTTAATTGATTTGAGCGGAACCAGTTCTGGATAGCGCCAAAATCAAGTTGAAGCCTGGATGATAACTCCAAGGAAGACGACCCAAATGCAATCATCCATATTATGCACCTCCTGAATGGCTGGCTCACTCAGTCTGGCTATTGAGATGTATGGTATCCTAAATTGCCGTAGCACTAGGCAACATATGGCTTGCCATTTATAAAGATGTAGACAAGCAAATATCCCAATCAATGTGCTGTTATTGTAAGTTCTTAAATTTTGTGGAAAATCATCCAGAACTAAGCTCTCGTACGCGAGACTTCTACCAACGGAAGCTTCAATCTGCTTGCTAAAAACCTCCACAAACCAATTGCAAAATCACATTCAAATAGGAAACACTCCATTGTTTCCACTACAGGTGGGATAGGGCAGGACTTTTCCTCCAAACCCTTATGCTTATTGTTGCCCCTTACATTCAGTCTCTCACAGGCAGCGAGCCACAAATTATCCCACATTTTTCGAGAAACTCTGGACTCTTAATTGAGTTAACACTGGATGCACTTTAGTAGGACTACAAAACCTAAAAAACATCTGTTGGGCATACAGTAGACATCACCTCCTTGTATAGTTGTTTCCTTGATGAAGAAAGCAACTGACCCTTAATTACTTTCCATTTGTATAGTTTCTGAACCAAGGAGACCATATAACCAGGAAGTTTCATCCTCTGGGTTACTTTTGGTGTCACATCCCACCATCCCAAGAGAAAAAACCATAAATTCCCTTGTATCCAAGCATTTGCCATGAAGTTCCATGATGTTAAATGCTAAAAGTCCCTGACCAAACAAAAGGTTGCAGAAAAACACAACTGGGTGCAGCATGTTAAGCCCTTCCCTTCTCATGGGGTAGATATGTAATTTCCCTCCATATTGGGTTCAGCCTACTCCCCCACCACCGACCATCTGGAAAGGATGCTCAACTGTCTAGTTTCCAAATCTTATGGGAGGCAGAATGACATAACTTACATAAAGTAAGATGGGAGCTAAAAACAGGTGAAAAATGAAAATCCCCCCTTTTTTTTTTTTTGTTTGTTTCCAGGATTTCAAACATGCGACTTTTTGTCCACATTTCTCCAAAGCTTCAGCCCAATTTAGCTCTGCTAGCTCCCCAGAACCAAATTTTACTCCTAAAATCTTGACAGGCCGAGAAGATATTTGAATGTCTGCCACCATGAGGAATCATAGCTGGCTGTCCTACACTTCCCTGAGGGGGAAATCTCCCTGGTGTCCTGGCCAAATTTCCTCTTCAATATGCCAGTTAGTAACTGTACACAAAAATCTAAACATCAGTTAGTTTTGTCATAAACTGGGGGCTCTGCCCCATCATCTCCAATTTTAACAGTTAGCATGTTTGTTTACACTACTTTCATTACTGCTAGCACCATAGCACAGTGCGTGCTACTAACTGCCCCACAGAACTGCTTACAGGTTGCACAGAATTACGTTTAAAAACTAAGAGGGTCCTTAGTCCTCCACATACGCCTTAATTTTCACATCAAACAATTACTGCACTACCAGTCATTCCATGCAGCTGGACTTGGGAGTGTGTTTTTTTTACTCCTCTTTAAGGCACTGCATATAATCAATGTGGGTGTGCAAACTAGAGTTGCTTAGAATCCACCAACGGAATCCGAATCATCAGATCCTGATCCGATTTTCGGATATACAATTTTCAGATCTGCAATTCAAATATCCTAGACTGAACCCCAAAACCTATTTTATATAAGCATTTAAAATTGTGGATTTGAAATCTGAGTGTTAAAATCAGATTTTTAGGTCCTTTTAGGATTTAAATCAAAATCTGATTAGGATTTGTAATTCCTAAAAGCCTCAATCCTAAAACTGGATCAGAATCAGCCAATTCCACACATCCCTAATGCAAACATACATATAAGCATGTAAATAAGGAACAAAGAAACTTCCAATTCTTCCTCCTACCATCTCAGTGGGCACAACCATTTAATCCATTTTCCTCTAGGTAATGGATCTACCTACCAGTTAGAACAGGATCAAAAAAAAAACTGAGGGAGTGTGGGACGGGGAATGTCCCAAGACTTCTCAGACCATTTCTTCCTGTCCCAGCTAGCAAGGGAGGACAGCCCATACCAACTGACTGCCTACAGCAGCAGTCACACAACTAGCATTATTTTTTGTTTTTTAAATGGACAGTTTCAACTGATACTTTAGGTGAAATTCTATTCCACAAAACTACCACAATTACTTGAGGTTAGCTACAAAGATATCTACTAATGGAACAAATGCTGTTAATTCAGGAAGAGGTCAGAGCCTTCAGGGAAGAATTTATTTCTATGAAGGACAAAGCTTATAATCTGTAAGTGCTGCTGTCTCAAATAATCTCTGATACAAAGGTAAAATATACTGTATTGCAAGCAAGTGAAGAGGGCCAGGGTTAAAATACATGTCTTTAAATTTACTCACCAGCGCAAGAAATCCTTGATTTTACTGCAATAGATATCCCAGCTGATTCTGTAGGAAGGTCTAGAGGAGAAAAATAAGAAAAACATGGGAAATATAAGAATAAAAAGAAGAGGTAACCCACCCAACATAATACTCTAGTGATGCAACAGAATCAGGAAATGATTGATGCCCATTATAAAAGAGAGGTTAAGAAAGTGATCAAATTTAACAACTTCACTAATCAAAACTCATTACCTGACCACTGATTATAAAAACTACAGAATTCATAGCTAACCTACCTTTATCTACCTAGCAACAGTCTTTGTAAATTAGAAGACAGTAATTCAGCACAGCATTAAAATTCTATTTACTCAGTGTCGTAGAGGCATAGGTAGGAAGCATAGGCAAACCAGGGAAAGTTATAAAATTCATGAGCAGCACTTTATAATCAATAACAATAAAATAATAAAAAATAAGTAAAATAAATGTTACAGTACGGCTTTTAATACAGGCAGTTCAAGCAAACGTCCTTCACCCTGAGCCTGTCTAAATCTAAAAATTGGCAAACTAAAACAGCACTCTTTATGATGTCCTTGCCTGACAGTTTTTTTTTTTAAACTCTGCATCCTGTCCTCGTTCAGTGATAGAACATTCCGTCTGAGGCTGATCTCCTGTTGACAGTGTTGCAAACAAGCTTGAGGAGGTCAAAAGGTTTCTCAAGGTCAACCCCTTTTCAGCAATATACATTCATAATTACTGGGTCTCATTATTTCCCTATCAGAAATCTGGTTATAATTTGCTATTATAACCCACGGGTTATAACGGCAAACACGCGCCAGGTTTCCCTATCTCTGTGCAGGCACCAGCTGTGGCTCTTCTCTTCTTTAGTGCCGGCTGCCAACGGACAGAGATTTCACCACTACTCTGACTTGGCGAGGAGTTCTTAAAAAAAAATAAAAAACACTGGGCTAATGTCCTGGGTCCCGCTCTAAAAAAACCCCAAAAAAACAAACAAAGGGAAAACGGTTATTCTTGCTGTTGGCGCTTCTGACTGCGGACCAAGCTGAAACCTAACAGGCCCGTGGTCGCACAGGAACATCTTTTATTTTATATAACTACTGCAGCGAAAAAACAATACCCAGCAATAATATAAAATAAAACATGGGGTTGTGAATGAAACTCTAATTTTACACACACCCTCTGCATTGGATGCTTAAATAAACCCCTCAAGCTTTTCTCTCAGGGTTTATGTAGCATCCAACACCAAGGGTGTGTGTAAAATTTGAGTTTCACATACAACCCCATGTATTATTCTATATTTTAATTTTTTATTTATTTTATTTATTAGAGTCTAGGATTACAATTACCTTTGAGTCAAGGCTCTTTTACAAAGGTTCCATGTCAGGATAAGAACAAACAAGCAGTACATTAATTATTACAGGATAACAGGTTACAGTTGTTTATCATCACATACAGATTAGGCGGTACTAGGGGTATGCACAGGACAGGGATAACACTGATAACGAAAACTTGGTGAGGCACGAGAAGAAGATGCTGCCAGAGGCAACTGTCAAAACACACAGGAAGTGCAAGTAAGAGGGGAGAGTAGGGGGTGGATGAGAAGGGACAAGTGCCAAAAAGGGAACAGCAGGTTAGAGAAGACAGTCGCATGTGCCAGAGGAAGGGAGGAATAGGTGGAGGTTAGATTTGAACAGGCCTAGCTTAGGTAGGGAGGAGATGTCTCTGGTGAGACCATTTAGCCTGCTGGGAGCTCTGTAGGCAAAGGATCTTTGTCCCTGTGAGGTCCGGCATCTTGGAATATGCAGTAATTGAGATTTAGAGCCCCTGGTGAGGCGGGGATTCTGTGCAGGTTGTAGCAGAGCTTGACTATGTAAAACCCTGTCACACTCAGCACATGTGTTTATTTGGCAAAGGTTGATTTTTCCACTTATAAGCCTTGTTTTGTCACAAAAGTTATACTGCCAAATTTGGCATCATCTTATCCCTCGCTGCATATGTGTAACAAACTTTTTTTTTTTATTAATTCTGAACTGTAGTTTCTCTACCAAATCAGGCTACTGATTCACCAAGAACACACCTTGTAATTAACTGAGCTACATATAACACGTGCAAGAAGCAGCTCAGATGACTTACAATTTTGAAAGCTTCTGAGCAGCATGCAACCTGTGCAGTGAATGGTCAAATCCTTTTCTAAAGAGGCAGCCTTATAGTAAAGGGTGGGGGTGGGGAATCTGTAGTGAGTCAGAACTGCTGAATAGGAACTACTATAACAAGTGGATGTACATGTTGTAGATTTCTTCTGTTTTCAGCAATTTAAAACCTGTCCATATTTATTTTATTAAAATATTTCCCATTTTATCTTATTTTTTAAATTTATTTTTTATCCATTTACGAAACACAAGGCAGCTAGATGAACTCCTGGTTCCAGGGCACAGAAATACAGAGCATGTCAATATACCATCATAAGAAGCAATACCTGACATCTCTCATTACATATATTGTGGGGGAATGTTTTAAATAACTCAGGCATTTATGGTTAAAGCAATGTCTCCCAAAGGGCCTCTTGCATTAAGACTATAAACAAATTTAAGTATGCAATAAGTCGAAAATATCACGGAGTAAAACACTCCGAACCAACCCAGAGTAAACCAAACCTGTGGCTTTTTGCATCCATGTACACTGAATGCTCAATAATAACGACTACAAAGTAAAGCAGGGCTGTGGCATGGCTACTGTGCCCCTCTTAAGAGATGTTTGAAATACAACCCCCCTGCCCACTAACTTGAGACTCACAAGAAGAAAACTCCCTTTCCCCAAATCATTTAAGTACTAGTTCCCATAATCTCTGCAGTCTTGTGTCAACTGCAAAGGGAACCCTACAGGTATTATGTAAGTTTGTGCATCGTGTTGTACTATCTAAACTGTGCTCCTCACTAATTTATTACTCAAATTAATTGTTTCCGATGTTAAAAAGTAATATGAGTGCTAATGGTGTTCCATTTTTTGTTACTAAGTTATGACAGTATTTTTACTTAGCAATAACTGAAGTGCATTTGTATATGTAGGGGGTGTCACTATAAATGAGATTTGCTCAATGACTTTTCTCTAATAAACTAACTGTAAAACAAGTTTAATTACAGTCCCACCAGTAACCGTTTCAGGCAAATCTAAGATACAGGCAAGAGAGAGAATTTAGCCGAAACAATTTAAAAATGGACATAGAAAAACTGGATTTAACAGGATTGGCCTACTCTCTAACCCAAAACACAAAAAACTTTTAGTATAAAAGGTACCTAAATGTAGAAAAACTCATGTTATATTTGAATACAGTGGTACACGCAGAGTCATCCTTCGGCAAATGAAGCTCAATACAGGAAGCTGGTGGCCACGCGCACATAGCACCATTTTCTCGGCACTATGCGGTCAATATTCAGGTATTGCCACTAACCACCATCTGTGGTGGCTACCCAATAAACAGAAATTAACCCAATTTAAAAAGTAAATGTGCTAATACATTGTAATGGCTACCAACACCATCTATCATTACCCAATACGTTAGGGAAACTGCTATTACAGATAATGTCACCTTTACAAAAAACTAGCCTGCTGCCATATAAACATCAACTATTTTAAACAGTTTGTTTAGTAAACAGAATTCAGTTGAAAGTCCAGAAGGTAGTCCAAATTTTCAACAATGTGAGAAGCTCCTATGAAACAATAAGTCCCTGAAGTATCTTTCAACTTGGCCTCTGGGTGCTGAGTTTGTTGGGCAAAATCCTCCTTAATTTCCTCAAGGCGTTTGCCAGCTTCTGCTGGATCAATGAAAGCACAGGTTCTAGCACCGCTAGGAATACCTCTCCTATTGACAGCTCAGTATTGCTTTGCAGGCCACCTCACGCACATCTCTGCCAAGTGCCTTCAACCTACTTTTGTCAGAGTTCCATCCACTGCCGAGTACCTTGAAATCAACACTGCAGATAGTCCAAGTAATCACCCAACAAATCATAGTTAAATGGAATAACGTGTACCACAAAACAACAACAAATAAACAGTTTGCACTGAGCTGTGCAGGAGCTCTGCCAAATCACATATAGCTCTGTCGGCTGATGGACGTGTCCCATATTTACCATTTAGTCCACAACAGTACATGGGTGTATGCTGAATTACAGCAGGCTCTGGCTGAGAACAACTCAGCGTACACTCATGCCCTGTTGTGGCTTATTGCTTAGTTAACTCTTATCCCCTCAAAGTAACTGCTTTAAAGGAAAGCAATGCAGAGATCTTTATTGAGGTGAAAAATTATAACCATACAGGAATGAATAATGACCGCCATGTGAAGATTCTATTAGTAAATGGACAGGATTACTGAATGGCATAGAAGTCTTTACAACTCTGAACGGGATATATAGAAAAGAACAGTTACGTACAAACTTACTGTAACAGTAGATCTTCGAGGGGATCTCAGTCATCAGGTCACACTGTAGAAACTTCACTGTCGGTGAACCAGAATCCACACAAAAGATTTTCAGCAGTACAACTGGGGCCGCCCACACTGACGTCACGTGACATCACCAATCCTACAAAACTGTGAGTGGCCCCACTCCCTCCTCAGTTCTTTCCCCCAGAGACAAAGGAAGCACAGTTCTAGCCATAGGGGGCCTATAAAAAAGGATGGATACACCAGAGAGCCAGTTCCAGTAATGAGCCCCCACAAAAAACGGGGATGGTGGGAGGGAAGACGGACCTGATGACTGAGATCACCTCGAAGATCTATTGTTATGTTAAGTTCTTACGTAACTGCTTTACCTTTTTCGGGGGTATCTCAGTCATCAGATCACACTGTAGGAACGAGTTCCAAGCAGTTACAAGTGCAAACAGTCTGGGAGGAAGGCCAACCTTAAGCTTAAGACAAGAGGCCCTGCAGCACAGTCCTGCCAAATCCTGCATGGGCTCTAGAAACAATGTCCAGACTGTAGTGATTTTGGTAAAAGTGTGGACGGTACTCCAGGTGGCAGCTGTACAGATGTCAGCAGATGAGACCCCTCGGAAAAATGCGTAAAGAGAAAGGGGGGCTGTACCCAAGGGGGTGTGGGAGTGTAGGCACAGGAGGGCAGGAGATGACAGATGGGGAAATCCCAGTGGACAGAGTACTGGAGGGCTTGAGGGTGGACAAGGCACCTGGGCAAGATGGCAAAGATGGCATGCACCCCAGGGTGCTGAAGGAGCTGGCAAAAGTCCTGACAGAACCCTTGGCAAACCTGTTCAATACCTCCCTGGACTCGGGGAGTGTATTTTAGGACTGGAGGATGGCACATGTGGTACCCCTCCACAAGAGCGGTACCAAGGATAAGCCATGGAACTACAGACCGATAAGCCTCACATCCATCATGGGAAAGCTGATGGAGACAATCCTGAAGGAGAGGCTGGTTTCCCTCCTAGAGGCGAAAGGGCTGCAGGATGGTAGACAGCATGGGTTTTTCTCAGGCAGATCCTGTCAGACCAACCTGGTGGAGTACTATGACTGATGTAACCAGGCAATTAGACAGGGGCCCTGCAGTGGATGTCCTGTACCTGGACTTCAGTAAGGCATTCGATTTGGTGCTGCATGGCAGGCTAGGAAGTAAGCTGGAAGGCACAGGGGCGGGGGCAAAGTTGGTGGGATGGGTGGTGAATTGGCTGTAGGGGAGACAGCAGAGGGTGGTGGTGGGAGGGGAGCTCTCAGCTGCCAGGGCAGTGACAAGCAGGGTGCCACAGGACTCAGTACTGAGGCCGGTGTTTGGGATCTTCATAGCAGACATCTCAATAGGCATCAAGAGCAAGATCAGTCTGTTTGTAGATGACACCAAGATGGGAGCAGTAGTGGATGACTTAGGAGGGTGGCAGTGGTTGCAAGATGATCTCTCTGGTGACATTGGAGGCTGATCGGACACTTGGCAGCCGGAGTTCAATGCCAAGAAGTGCAAGTTGATACATTTTGGCACAAAAGTAAAACAAAGGAGGAACTACCAGCTTGGGGGGGGGGGATTCAACTAGCCAAGACGGAGGAGGAGAAGGATCTGGGGGTGATCATAACGGGTGCAATGAATAACTCAGCACAGTGTAGAAAGGCAGCTGCAAATGCCAACAAGATGCTGGATTGTATTGCCAGGGGCATATCTTCCAGGAGGGGGGAGGAGATACTGCCGCTATATAGGTCACTGGTTAGACCACACCGGGGGTACTGCGTGCGGTTCTGGTGACCGTACCTGAAGAAGGACATTAGGTTACTGGAATGGGTGCAGCGCAGGGCAACAAAGATGATCCAGGGGCTAGGGGACTTTCCCTATGACAGCAGGCTGAGGGAGTTGAACATGTACTCCCTGGAGGAGAGGAGGTATGGGGGACATGATTGAAACCTTCCAGTACATGAAAGGAATAAATAAGACGGGCAGGAAGGGACTCTTCAAATTAAGGGGGGGAGGGGCACTAGAGGGCATGAGCTGAGACTGGAGGGGGGAAGGTTCAGGAGGGACATGAGGAGACACTTCTTTATGGAGAGGGTGGTGGCTGGTTGGAACGCACTGCCAGAGGAAGTGGTATCCTGCAGAACAGTGGGCTGCTTCAAACGGGGATGGGGCAGGGTAAAGGGGAGGGTCAAGGGAGGGGCAGCTGCAGTACAAGGGCTGCTAGCTGCACAATCTAGCAAACCTGATAGACCATACCGTATTTATCTGCTGGGAATTTCATATGTTCGTGAACCACAGAGGCAGACATGCCTCTTGTGTAATGAGCTTAGGCTGCTCCAGGCAGTTCTTTGCCATACTTATAGCAGAACACAATGCAATTAGCCAACCATCTGGACAAACATTGTTTAGAAACCTGAATGCCCACTCTACCCGAGATGAAAGAAACAAACAACTGCTTGGACTTTCTACATTCCTTGGTTCGGAGCAGGTAATATTTCAAAGTTCTGCGCACATCTAACGTATGGAGCAGTGCTTCCCCTGGATTGGCATGCTCTGGAAAATAGACAGGAAGGTGGATAGATTGGTTCAGTGTAAACTCAGATACCACCTTAGGAAGAAACTTAGGATTCGTGCGCAAAGACACCCTGTCTTTGTGAAAAAATCAAATAAGGCTCCTCACACCAGAGGGCCTGAAACTCTGAAATTCTTCAAACGGAAGTAATAGCAACTAAAAATAATGCTTTCCAGAAAAGAAAGCGTAACTCGCAAGTTGTGGTTGGTTCAAAAGGAGACAGGGCCAACTTCTCCAAAACAAAATTCAAACCCAAGCTGGGACAGGGGAATGGAATGGAGGTCTCAGATGCAGGATGCCCCTCAAAAAGGTATGGGAGACATCCAGCTGAGCTATGGTAAGGTCACCCACGGGCTCATGAAAGGCCGAGATAGCCAAAAAGTGCACCATGAGGGAGAAGTACTGAAGACCTGAGTCAGACAGAGAAATCAGGTAGTCCAGGATCTGGTTCACTAGACAGGTGAAAGGGTCCAGATTATGCTTGGCAGCCCATATGGCAAACCACTTCCACTTCATGGCATAAGTGGCTCGGAGGGAATGCTTTTGGGTGGCCACTAGGACGTCTGCCACTCTTACTGGAAACTCCAAATCTGGTGATGGTTACGTCCTCAGGAGCCAAGCATGCAGATGGAGAGACCTGAGGTTGGTATGGACCAGGGTCCCCAGATCCTGGGTCAGCAGATTCCTGCAGAGGGGGAGAGGGACCGGAGGTTCCTCCACCAGTTGCTGTAGAAGAAGAAACCCAATCTGGAGAGGCCAGAATGGAGCTACCAGGATCATGGTGGCTCCCTCCATCTGCAGTTTGATGAGCACCCTCTGAATCAGAGAAAATGGAGGGGAGGCGTAAAGAAACCTCCCGTTCCAGGAGCATAACAAAGCATCTCGCCAGAAAACTCCAGGCCCTAGATCGCGTAAGCAAAAATTGGGCAGTTCTGCATTGAGTGAGGACACAAAAGGGTCCAACTCTGAACGACCCCATCTGTTGAACAGATCTGCAACGGACGAGAGAATGTCTCACTCATACATTTTGGATTGCGTCCAGCTGAGACTGTCCACCAGAGTGTATAACACTCCTGGGACATGGACTGGTGAGAGGGTCAGGCTGTGGTCCAGTGCCCAATGCCACACTCTCAAGGCCTCCCTGCACAGGGGGTACGAGTGTGTCCCCCTCTGCTTGTTGATGCAGTACACAACATTGGGGCTGTCTGACTGGATCAGCATCTAACCTGGGAGAAGATGGTTCTGTAAGGCCTGCACGGCATACAGAACCACCCGCATCTCCAAGACATTAATGTGCAGGGAGGTTTCGATCTGGGACCAAGAGCCTCGAGTTTGAAAAGGATCCAGGTGAGCCCCCAGCCCAAACCAGAGGAATACGTGGTGAGGATTTGCTGAGGAGAGGAGATCTGAAATGGAACCCCTGCAACATGTTTAGGGGTCCATCCACCACTGGAGCACTTTGCGGACTGGGGAGGAGACCAGCACTAATTGATCCAAGTTGTCCGTTCGCTGGTTCCATTGCACCCGGAGAGTCCACTGGACAATGCACATGAGGAGCCTGGCCAGTGGAACGGTGATGATGGCAGTGGCCAATCAGTCCCAACAGCCTGAGGTACACCCTGGCTAAAATATAATGGCTCTGGGCCACCTCCTGAGTCTGGGCAATGAGGCACTCTGCTCTGATTTGAGGCAGAAAGGCCTTGCCCTGTGCCAGGAGTCTAGAACCACTCCATGTATTGCAGCCTTTGGGAGGGGACCGGTACCAACTTGGGCAGGTTGACTGTGATGCCCAGGGAGAAGAGCAACCGAAGTGTTCTCTCTAAGGTCCTCAGGAGTTGTTCCCTGGACGGGGCCTTTCAGAGCCAGTCATCCAGATAAGGGAAAACGTACATTCCTTCCCTTCTGAGGGATGCAGCTACTGCTGCTAAGCACTTGATAAATACCCACACTGCAGAGGACAAGCCAAAGGGCAGCACTTTGAACTGATAATGCTCACCCTGGAAAAGAAACTGGATTAGCCTCCTGTGGGGAGGAAACACTGAGATGTGCAGGTATGCATCTTGCATGTCCAGAGAACACAGCCTCACTTGAGAAGGGGCAGCAAACCTAGCAAGGTTATCATCCAGAACTTTTTGGACTATATACAGTGGCGTGAAAAAGTATTTGCCCCCTTCCTGATTTTCTCTGTTATTGCATATTTGGCACACTGGATGTTTTCAGGTCTTTAGACAAAATGTTATATTAGATAAAGGGAACCTGAGTGAACAAATAACACTTGTTTTTTTTTACTTATTTCATTTATTTAATGAAAAAAGTTAACCAACACCAACTGGCACTGTGTGAAAAGTAATTGCCCCTTACACTTAATAACTGAGTTACGCCCACGCTTAGCTGCAATGACTGCAACCAAACGCCTTCCTATAATTCAATACCAGTCTTTCACATCGCTGTGGGAGGAATTGTAGCCCACTCTTCCTCGCAGAACTGCTTTAATTCAGTAACATTGGTAGGTTTTTGAGCATGAACTGCTTGTTTCAGGTCCTGCCACAGCATCTCTATTGGGTTTAGGTCTGGACTTTGACTAGGCCACCCAAAACTTTAATTTTACTTCTTTTCAGCCATTCTGATGTGGACTTGCATTTGTGTTTTGGATCATTGTCTTGCTGCATGACCCAACTATGCTTCAGCTTCAGCTGACAGACGGATGACCGGACATTCTCCTTAAGAATTTTCTGGTACAGAGCAGAATCTATGGTTCCTACAATTATGGCAAGTCATCCAGGTCCTGAGACAGCAAAGCATCCCCACACCATCACACTACCACCACCATGTTTGACTGTTGGTATGATGTTCTTACTGTGGAATGCTGTGTATGCTTTACGCCAGACATTATGGGATCCATGTCATCCAAAAGTTCCACTTTGGACTTCATCTGTCCATAGAACATTTTCCCAAAAGGCTTGTGGATCATCCAGGTGCTTCTTGGCAAATGAGAGATGAGCATTTATGTTCTTCTTGGTTAGCAGTGGTTTCCACCCTTGCTACTTTCCCATGAAGCCTATTTTTGCCAAGTCTCTTTCTGATTGTAGAGTCATGAACACTGACCTTAGCTGAGGCAAGAAGAAGCCTGCAGTTCTTTGGATGTTGTTTTAGGATCATTTGAGACTTCCTGGATGATTTTACGCTGCGCCTTGGAGTAATTTTGGCAGGCCGCCCACCCTGGGAAGATTCACTACTGTTCCAAATGTTCTCCATTTAGGATTATGTCTGTCACTGTGGTTCGGATGGAGTCCCAGAGCCTTAGAAATAGCTTTGTAACCCTTTCCAGACTGATAGATAGCAACAACTTTTTCTGATCTTTCAGGAACTTCCTTTGATCGTGGCATAATGTGCTTGTTGAATCTTTGTGCTGGCAACGCGACTCTGATGGTAAGGGTCAAAATAAGTTAGGTTTATATTGAGCAGGGCTGGCTGTAATCAAGCCTGGCTGTGTTCAATCAGCTGACTCTAATTATCCCTTTAATTGGGTTGATTTAATTAGGGGCAATTACTTTTCACACAGTGCCAGTTGGTGTTGGTTAACTTTTTTCATTAAATAAATGAAATAAGTAAAAACAAGTGTTATTTGTTCACTCAGGTTCCCTTTATCTAATATTACATTTTGTCTAAAGACCTGAAAACATCCAGTGTGACAAATATGCAATAATAGGGAAAATCAGGAAGGGGGCAAATACTTTTTCACACCACTGTATGCAGATTGAGGTCTAAGATGGGTCTCAAATGTTCTGTCTTTTTGGGGACCAGAAAGAACCTGGAATAAAAAAACCTGTTTCTCTGGTGCCTGGGTACTGGCTCGATGGCCTGCTTGTGCAGAAGGGACTGTACCTCCTCCCAGAGAATAGACAGGTGGTCCAGGGGTAATTAAAGGGTAGAGGAGGAGTCTCTTGCGGTTATTTGATGAGCTCCAGAGTCGGACCCCTTTCTATGATTTGAAGAATCCAGGCATCCAAAGTTATGGTTCTCCACTGATTGAGATGGAGGGACCTCCGACCACCAATTCTTGATCGGGGACCGGAAGGGGGGGGGCTGGCAAAGAGTCAAGCGGAGCCGGGTCCAGCCACTGGGGCTAGTCCATCACCTCTGGGATGCTTGGCTGTGGCTCTGGGGGTGGAGGCACTGCATTTGTCCTGGGGCCAAGAGGCTGCCTCTGGCCTATTGTATGCCTTGTAAAAGTGAGGGCACGGTCTGCTCTTGTGTATGGTAGAGCAAGTGGACAGATTTGAGAATCCTGCCAGATGCCTGCAAGTTATTAACGATGTCCTGGACATCTGGGCCAAAAAACTTAGTGCCATTCAAGGGGGCATTAAGCACCTTCTGCTGAATATTATCCACAAAGCCAGAGACCCTCAGCCAGGAGTGCCTATGGAGGCAAGTGCCAGTGGCAGCAGCCCTTGACAGTAGTGTCTGAAATATCATAGAGGGCCCACAGGAGGTGCTTGCTAACATCTTCAGTGATCTGCAAGCATTTGAGAATGTCCTACTTCTGTGTACCTTCTGGGAGGGCCTGAGCAGCGGCCTTGCCCTTCTTCCAGTTGGTATTCTGGTATTTGACCATATGAGACAGGCAACTGGCAATCCTCTGCCAAAGGGTAGAGGAGGCATAAACCCTCTTTCCCCAAACATCAATTCTGCATGACTCCTTGTCTGGGAGGAGGAAGCCAAGGTACTCGGGCACCTTAGACTTGTCAGGAGTTGCCTTAATAACCACTGAATCTTTTTGTGGCTGGGCATCATAATGAGAAATCCACTGGGGGGCATGTAAAGCTTGTCCACCCGGGGGAGCATAGCTGGCACCATATCAGGCCTGTGCCAGGCTGCAGTAGTAGCATTCCACAAAGCAGGCAAAATAGGAGGAATGATGTTGGGAGGAGACCCTGGAATCTCCAGGAAATCAACCAAATCCTTTCCGGTGGCATCCTTCTCCTTAGTATGGAACCCCATGACTGAGAATAAGACCTAGGAGTGTGCTTGATAGAATCCTCGCTGACTGAGGAAGCAGTAGATCTGTCTGAAGTGAGAGGATCTTCCTCTTCCTCATCAGGAAGAATAAGGTCAGGATAGTACTCCTCTATGTCGACCTCTTCCTGATCCAGGTCCGATGTGCGAGGCACCGACGACCCACAGGGAGCAGCTCGCAGCCGTAGGGAAGGGGCCGGCCACCCTGAGTATTGGGCGGAGGTGCTGTCAGTATGGTTATGGTGGGCACAGAGACCTGGACAGTGGATTTGTACTTTGATGCAGCTGCAGTCAATGGAGTACACCATACGAGGAAGAAGAGGCTGTCGAGGAGTGGGACTACCACCGGGGGGAGCAGTCCCCATCATGGTCCATTCTGTGACTTTTCCCCAAGGACTTGTCTTGGGCCTCAGTGGCCTGGAAGCTCAATGATCCTGTCGGAGACTGAGATGATGGGACCCCGTAGGACCCCTGCCTGGAACTTGCTACCTGTTGATCCATTAGAACATTTTTTTAGAGCCTTTTTGCATTGCCCAAGGGTTGTTTGATTACATTTCTGGCAGAACTCACAATCAAAGACTTTGTGGTCAGGCCCAAGACAGCAGACACAGAGGCAGTATTCGTCTGTGGAGGCAATCTCCTTTCCACAGTGACGGAAGAAAGAGGTAGAAGTATTAACTCTCAACATAAACAAAATAACAGAATCGCTTTAAAAAAAACAGATTCTAAAATAAAAGTCGTAGGTGAAAAAAACGGCATTAAACTGCGTCATAGCTTCCGTGGAGACCCAAGCAAACAAGATGACGGCAGGAAAGAACCGAGGAGGGAGAGGGGCCCCAGTTGTACTGCTGAAAATCTTCTGTGTGGATCCTGCTTCACTGACGGTGAAGTTCCTATGGTGTGACCTGATGACCGACATATCCCCAAAGAAAATATAAAGTTTACAAAAAAGGGAAGAACATCACCTGCATTTTAGCCCCAGCTGGTTAAATGGCCTCAACAGTGACATCTCCTCCCTACCCTAGAACCGTTCAAAGCTAACCTCCGCCTACTCCTCTCTGCATTTAGCACATGCGACTGTCTCCTTATCTATTTCTCTCAGCTCTTATCCCATCCTCTCATCACCCCTACACCCCCATACTTGCACTTCCTACTGGCACTTTGTGTTTTTGTGTGATCTTGACAACTGCCAATGGCTGCATCTTCAGTGGGTCTTGCCAAGCCTCGTTAATTATGTGAACCCAGTCTTGTCAAGCACCTAGTACTACCAAACTGTATGTACTCTATTGACTGTAAACAACTGTAACCTGTTATCCTGTCTTAATGTCCTGCTTTGTTTTGTACTCCAGCTGACATGGAACCTTTGTAAAAGAGCCTTGGCTCAATGGAATTTGTAACCCTAGACCGAAATAAATAAATAAAATATCCACCACCAGACTGAAGATGAACTCCTTATACTGCCTGAAACACGGTCTGCCTCAGTGCCTAAGCATGAACACGTAGATACAGTACCCAATGCCTTTAATCATTTATTGTGATATTTTTCCACTGGGTTGTCAGAGTGCTGTGGGTTCAATTTCCACACCTGGCACTTGGGTTCATATCCCAATATGGACACTGTAGTGCAGCATTGGGGGAGGGGGGGTGCTGCACTTCTGAGGTGCCGTCTTTCAGGTGACACATTAAACTGAGGTCCCATCTGCCTGTTCTGGTGGTAGTTCAGATGGATGTTAAAGATCCCATGGCACTTGTCAAAAGGAGTAGGGGTTCAAGGTCAGTTGGCATTCATCTGTGGGGGGGTAACTGAGGAGGAGCAGCTGCAGAAAGTGGGGTCCTAGCTGCACACTCGAGCAGACTTGATGGACCATGTGGCCTGTTTCTGCTGGCAAGTAGTAAGTAAGTCACTGCATCCCCTTCAGTGCTATATAAGCTTGATAACCTGTTGAGCTCTGCATGTTTGTCCTCAAGAATGATCCTTGCAAGCACCTCGGTACACTACTGAACACCAAACTGGCTGAGCCCTTCAAATCAGAGGAACCACCACTGGATTACTAGTATCTCCTCATCGCTTCCAGCTACAACTATGCTCTCCACACCCAGGATATACTCAACTTTGTTGTACTCTTGGCAAGCAGAGACTGACAGGCATGGTACATTACTGTAATGTTTATTTATCTTTGTATGCTTTCCTGTTGAGTGCAAGTGTTAATGCCTGTATGTGAGTGAGAGAGTTGTGTGTGTGTGTGTGTGTGTGTGCAAGCATCTGAGTCTGTGAGTTTGAGTGTACATGTGAGTGAGTGCATGAGTGACTATGTGACTGAGTGAGAGAATGATGAGTGAGCAAGTGTGTGAGAGTATACTGCTGTTCTCTCGGACCTTGAAGTAAGGATGTCTTGGTATGAAATTCTGTCAGTATGATAACACTCTCATGTAACATCATTTATTGCTATACTCTTGTATTACAGAAGGAAGTTTTGTACAAAACGAAGCCTCCTTGAACTCTTGCACGAGGGAGAGTTGGTGTAGAAAGGACAGCTGTCCCGGAAAATACAAAAAAAAAATTGGTTGAAAGGTCCGAATACCGCGGTATACCATTAACCACGGCTATCACAGTATCGGGAATTGTCCACTGTATAAATACTATGACTTCAGATTCCACAGTACACCACAAAACCATGACACTGTGACAGCCCTACCTTCAGAATAATAAGATGCTGCATCTATCTGGGTTGAGAAAGAAATCTTAAATCGACATGTCCCATTAAAGCAGCAGCCCATGTAGGCCGACAGTCGCCTGAGGCTCTGGAATCGCATGTGTGAGCTGGCTGGGGGTCAAGTGCATTGTGGAGGTGAGGAGAGAGAGGGGGCTGCCTGGCACTTGCATGCCTCCTGCTGACACTGGCTGTGAAGACAGTCATTTGTCAACATGCCCAGCCAGAGGCAGGGTGCAACCATGATGGCTTTTGTCGCAGGAAATGGGGAACACACGGAGATAAAAATAAGATTAAAAAACAGTCCATCTTAGGGCTGATTTTTGATACCTAAATTACTGGAAATCCCAAGCTCACTCTTCCCATGCTGTTAACCTCATTTGGGCATAAAGCTGTCCCTAGGTTGGAAAACGCAGTTGAATTGCTCACCTTCTGTAGAATTTGTTTATGCAGCGGGCTTTCGCTTTCTTAATGAAAAAGAACAAATGACTGCCTACCATATTGTTTGTCTGTAACCACCACTGGCTTGCTTACAGTCTCTGATAAGCTCCCACTGCATAATTCCTGAATCTTGGGAACTCCACCAACATGGCCTAGCAACCGCCCCTCATGATGCAGTGGTAGGAGACTACCGCATTATGATTGGCTGAAGTGTTTGTGGGCTTTCCTACAGTTCAGGAAGAAAGCAGTAGGAAGAGTTCAAGGATCTGAAAGAAAACAAGGCTGGATATGATTACACTAAAAGCACATTTTTTAAACAGCAGTACTTATTGTTACGTCATGTCTCAAGACATAAATTACTTTAGAAAACTTGATTAGCAGTATACTTAGCAACCAGCCAGGTCTGAGGAGCAATTTCACAAAATGGCTATTTTTATCTATGGGATACAGTCCTGCAGAGTGCAGATTTGGGGAAAAGTGTCAAATTGTGACATAAATTACCACAATTCTGTACTTTGTACCACAACTGCAGGAAAAAAAAGTACTGCAATTTGTAAAATTTACTACAATGGAGCAAATCAGTTGATTAGCAACTTCTGCTAATCAAGGTTGCACTTGACTAGCAAATCACATTTTATGGGTGGCCACTTGCTATGCGAAGTGACTTATTTTATCCCTTGTGTCTTACTGTATCCTTTGTGAGACATGGCTGCAACTGGGTTTTCAACCTAGCCCACCTTTAAAGCAAATTTAAAAAAGTTAAAAAACACAACAGGATATTTGTTCGCTATCAGCAGTGTATTCCTTATATTCTTGGGCTGTAAATAAAAATGTATTTTAAATTAGATTCCGCATCAAAAATTAATTTAAAATTAGATTCAGCATCTCATTTTCATGGGGGTCCAAGGGAGGATGGCAGTAGTCAACTGGTTAACACAGTCCATCTGGAACAGTTACATGAAGACTAAAATATATACACAGGAGAAAACAAACTGTAAAGCTAAGTACAATTTAAACAGTAATCAAAACATGCTAACAACAGAGGGTGTTGTTATGCAACTTTAACATGGTCTGGAAGATGGGGATTCTGGACCAAAACAAATACAGGGAGTTCTAAGGTGGCTGGAAAGAGGGGACCTGAACACCTGCAAGCTAGACACACTGCTCAGCGGGAGAGGAATTCTGTTTCAGGTGTCAGGTGCTACAAATGCAAATGCCTTTCTATAAAACTCGCGCCTCCTCCTGGGACTTGAGAAAAAAGTGCTGCTGCAGAATGGAGTGAGCAGACACTGCCTGGCTCTATAATCAGGGGTTTTCCTTGTGTTCATTTACACAACAAAAAGCCTGTTTAAACAGCGGCATTTGCACTGTGGCAACTCGATCTCTCCAGCTGCTGCAGTGTAAATGCGGCCATGTGGACACTTACCCCATCATGGTTAAGTCCATCCTCGCTCCTCTCCTGGAGCTGCTGCAGGGCTGTGGATGCATTCCAAAGTGAGAGGTGCAAGCAGCCATGTGGACAGGCTGCGCGCTGCTCTGGCGCGCAGCTGATGCCCCACGGCGAGACTGTTTCCCCCCCTGCGCCATGCCTCTCAACACGGCCTGCATCAGTGTTGAGAGGGGTCAAGTAAACATGAATCAATCAGCATGGGAGGTCTTGGCGACACCATGGCAGACCAGAGTGTGTGTCAGGTGACGGCCGTGTAAACAGGACTAAAGAAAGTCAGTAGTAGTCATGCCTGTTTGAAGGACTTGTCCAGTTAAGCTGGTCATACAGTAAATGATAGGTAGACCATCTGCAACAGAGGATGAACCTGCATGACTTGCTGCAGAAACGATCCAGCTGCAGCAGAGTGGTTCAGTGGGGTATTTTAAATACTTTTGTCTGTTTTTAAAGGACATCTGCACTGACCCAAACCCCTAAGTCATTTCTTTTCCTGCAGAAGCGATTTTTAAATACTGGGTCCCATTCTGTTATTGTTCCATCTTAACTGGTTGCCTAGTAAACACAATGGGTGTTTCCAAGTTATACAGTACAGGTTAGTACCATCTCCGGTATGGTGTCACGTATGTCACTTTCAACCCCAGAATTCTTATGCTATGAATGCATTGTGCCAGCAATCTAAGAGCTTAACAAGGACAGAAATTACATCATACAGTTCTAAACTTGATTTTAGCACCAGAGTGCAAGTTTGAAACAAACTGAATTTACTACAAGGCCAGTACAAACAGAGGAATAAAAGAATGTGAACTAGTATTAAAAAAAAAAAAAAAACATTTCTATGTCAAATGCAGGCTTGCATGTTAAATGCAGTTCCCCTTTAAGGTCAATTTGTAGTTTGAGTGGATCTAAAATAAAGATGGCAAACTACCCCACAATTTCAAATACCTCCCCTGTGGTCACACTTCACTGCACACACTATGTCACAGTGTTACTGGCTCAAATTTCAGCACAGCATCACTAGTACTGTAGCTTTAAAAAAAAAAAAAAAAACTGAAACATCAAGATTAAAAAAACAACCAGCAACACTAACAAATTCTACAGAAGGTAAGACATAATAAAATGTGCTTTTTTACTAGAAAAAAATATTATCCCGTAAGGGTTGATAGTGTCCCTTTAACATCTGTACACCCTTTTTGAGTAAATGCTTACCATGATTTGTCTATAAACAAACAAAAAAAAGAGAGTGTAAATAAAATTTCCTGCATGAAATCTGCTGTTCTACCACCCTCCGTCCTCCCTGACCTCCCCATCTCCAATGCCCTCTAGCTTGTATGCACCCAAGCATACGTTTTCTGATTCTTACGAACCACGCAACTTGCACGTCTGACCCTGGAGTTACTACTCCCGCTGCTTATTCCCCCATGATAAGCCAGGCCTCTGCATGCCTCGGCATGAAACCCTGACATTTGTACGGACATGACTCTATGGTATTATAGCCAGTTTTTCTCTTTCCTTTTTTCTCTGTTTTTTTCTTTTGGAATTGCTCTGTAACACAGCCCTACTTATGCTTACCTGTTTTTATGTTCCCAGCAGACTCGCATGTGCAACATCCCACTCACACGTACATATGTACCGTATTTTCTTTTACTGACACCTGTATCCAGAATGCATTGTATTTTGATGATGCCTATACTATGTACTTCTGATGTTTGTTTGTTGTTCTGCCACTGTGTGGCCCGGGTCGTGACTGAAAATGGTCCACTGGATCAGTGCACTTACCCGGTTACCAAAGACATAAATAAATAAATAAATAAATAAGTAGAACATTTGAATAAGTCCACCACTTTGGCAGGTGGAAACGTACTGTATTTGGGGGCCTGTGGATTTTCACAGTCAACAGCCCTGCTGGCTAGTGGTTACAAAACCCAATTCCAACTGCTAAGCCAGAGATAATAGGCTAGAACTGCATGTAAAACACTGGCCCAGTCTGGTGTGGACATAGTGCCTCGTGCTGCCATCTGAGAGAGTGAGGGGTGCGCATGAAGCCAAGAATCCCACTCTGAGACTAGCTAGGACCAAGTACTTTGTGTAGGGGAACTGCTCCGCTCCAGGAGAGGAGACCATGTGTTTCCTGACAGCCAGCCAATGAGCAACACTGTCACTTGCTGTAAAGCAGACACTTAAGCCACCCACCTGGCCAAAGGCAGGCAAGCAGCAGTTGTGACCCCAACTGTCTGATGCACTGCAGTGATGTAAGTGGCTAAACCAGCTCAAACATGGACAGCTGTGTTAACATACCCTTGCAGATGCAAATCCGCATCTGCTTTTTTCTGTGAGAGAAGGAACCTATATACAGTTACAAGTGTCTTAAGTGTGCATGTGCACATGGGGGTGTCTCTCCTAAAGCATGTATGCATATATATATATATATATATATATATACACACACACACACACACACACACACACTCATCTTTCGTTTTAAGCCTCCATCCTTTTACAAAACTCCACCGTGCTGCCCCACCCCATGTTGGAAGCAGAGTCCTGGTCCCCAATATTGATACAGTTACAGCACTTATTTATTTATTTAGCTTTTGTTTACCGGTAACTACACTAGACAAGTATTATGTCTATTTTCAGGAACGACCTGGGAGAGTACAACATGAGGAACAACAGTCAAAGAGACATGGCAAAGAGAGTACAGTTTTTTGTCACAGTAAACAAACGTGTGGGAAATACATCATTTGACGCTAGGGGAAACGTACAGTAGTAAGCACATTTCTCACTCACAAAGGGAAACACTAAAGGAAAGTTGCTCTAGAGCTACAAAGAAACCTGCAGAAAGACCATGAAAAGTGAAAGGACTTAGAGAGCGTAATGGAGTAAAAAGACAAAGATCAGAGAAGGAAACTATATGGATCATGCCTGTGTTGCTTCACAAATGCTCCCATCCTTTCAAACTGTTCTTGGGAACGAGTGTGTGTGTGTGTGGCACATGAGAGAGAGAGATTCCTGAGCTGTGTTGTCACCAACCACAAAGCCTTCGGTTGGGCAAAGAACGATTAGCCAGTAATTACCGGTTCACATCCCAGCTCAACCAGGGTCTCACTGTAAGCCCATCAGCATGTCACCTGATCTCTTCGTATTTCTTCCCCTCCCCGGCAGTAGCTCTGGGTGAAAACAGAATCCCCGACTATAAACAAGATATGTTTTAGTTGGGCAATCCTTATTAGATTAAAATAATCAACACAGGGCAATACATTTTAATATAGTGCATACAAGAATGAATAACGCGTTCCCCTTGAAAGCTTCAGGGACACAGCCGACACTATCTGCACTGTAAAATTAGCTCTTTTATTGTCTGCAGCACACAGGAATGATCACTGCTGCTGCGGCCACTAAAATAATCTGCAGTCAAAAAGTGTTTTATCATCTGATCGGTCACAACCATTGCCAGCTCTGACAACAACTGAATGGCCTGGCAGAATGCCGCAAATTACTGCTGAATAAAAGCACTTTAAACCATCCTGCCTGAGCCGACATGACAAATAAAGCAATGATTCATAACTTAATTACACCAGGGTTCTCGGCGAAGGTAATAAGCAGGCTGCCAAGGAGAATGGCATTCCAATCCTCTGCAAGTTAAACTGAACAAAGCTCAGTGGCTGCTGCAGAATGGTGCTAATATTATAAATCAGCTGGGACCAAATAACAAAATAATGCACAGATTAAAGGAGCTGAACTACTGTAAACAGACTCGACACTGTAGCATGCCAGATCCCATTTATGCAGCTTCGATATGCAAGTGGCAACTGCAAGCAACTGATTATATGAAACGCATCAAGGGCAGCTGCACAGAGATGGTCTCTCTTTCACATTCCTTTCCATATATACTGTATAACTGGATATTTCCACTGTGATACTATTTTTGCTACATTTGCAAAGTTTGATAATTGTGAGAAAATAAAATGCTCATTATTGATCAAAATTGCCTTGTTAATAGTAGTTATTTAGGCACTAATTGCTTAACACTGAATTAAAGTTGAGCTCCCCGGAGTCGGCAGTCCAGTCTCTTTCACTTCTCAGTCTGTTCCAACCCTGTGCTCATAGGGTCTGTGACACTCCAATAGGGACAGTGTAAGGATGCACCCCAGTGAACTGAACAGCAGCCTGTTTAAAGCAACAGTGCAATGTAAAAAAAAAAAAAATCTGCGGTTTCAACAGTTTATTCCCTGTGCGCTGCTGAGCATTTCCCTGGTACTTTTTCCCACCAGCATTGTATTATCATCCCATATTTTGCTCAATTATCCTTTGTTTTTGTTTACATTTCTGCCACCCAGCATGCTGCACTGGAACCCCCTTAGCTGCCAAATGCAGATCTGTATGACTGGCAATACTACACAGGGACATCAGGACAGTGCAGTGCAGGGTCCCACTGCAGTAACCAAAAGACAGGATGCAACCTGAAGGGGGAGCACAGCTGAAAATTAGTCAGCCGCCATATTTATTGTAGATCCACAACAATTCAAATAAATTGCAAATATCTGAAAAACTAAAGATGACCGAAAACAAATATTTACCAATATGGAAACGAACTATGGCCGCATGCTTCCAGTCAAAGAGCAGAGTTTCGATAAATCACTTCCTGATTATCTAATACTGCTACTTTAACAAGCTTTTTTTTTATTTTTTTACATATTTTATGACAGTCTTGTTAGTTAAGCAGTGGTTTTGATTTTCAACTAATGCAATATTAAAATACATCAAAAAGCATGTTCAAAGATACCACATTCAGTTCAATAGGGCACACATCCACACTCTCCTAGCAACATTACAGAACATCTAAGCACAGGGAAAGACAGACTACTAGGAAGGAGCAAGGGATTAAGCAGCAGATCCCACAGAGCCCAAATACAATCCCTTACATTTCCTAAATGCTGGAGCTAAAAATTAAAATCCCAGATCCACCTGCTTATACAGCAGTTTTGCAAATGTGTGATTTATTTTAGGCCCTTTTTACTGATTAGTATGATTGGTGCTCTTTAAGATCTTCTTGGACTGCAGTGCTCAGAGCAATGCAATATTCTAGGAGAGGTCTAAATAGTAATGTGTACCTACCATGGCTAAATAGTAATGCGTACCATGGCATAATAGCTTCCTTTTCCTTTCAGTTAATTTATCCCCTTTATTTAATCAATCGGCAGTACACCTTTGAGCTACAAGCTCATTTATTTATTTATTTATTTTTTGTTGACCGGGTAAGTGCACTAGACAAATTCTGCCTATTTTCAGGCATGACCCAGGGGAGGGGGATACAAATGAATGCCAACTGACTCTGAACCAGATTAAGCTGTTGGTGGTATTTTTTTAGTGAAAGGTTTACAAAGGTTCCTCGAAAAGATGGTTTTTAGATAGCATAAACAGGTGGAGTACATTCAGTAGACCCAATGGAGCCTTGTCATAAGAGTTGCAAGAAATAAAACAATGGTAAAAAACAAGAGACAGCAAGAGCAGAGTGTAGTGTTACATGAGCTCAGACTACACGTGTAGTCTAGTCTGTACTATGTGGCACTGAGTAGGCATCCTGTTAGGTTAGACAGCAGTCACAACAACAGCATTCTGAGAGTAATCTTCTCAGCCCAGACTTGAACTGGGCTGAGGCTGGCAGGTTCAACAGAGATTCAGGCAGTTCATTTAGCCAGAGTGGAGCTCTGTATGTAAAGTAGCACTGGGCCTGGCTGGTTTTACAGAAGGGTACAGTTAACACTTTTCTAGCCATACTCCTGGTTGAATATTGGTTACAGACAGGGTGCAGTAAGTTTTTATAATGAAACCTAGAATTCTGTAAGTCATAATGACTGTTGCCAAGCATTATTTAAAATCAAGATAAAATATACTGATAATCCAGCGGTTTGGATGTTTTATAAGGGCATAATGGCACTAAGCACAACTTCGGCTTCCATCTTCATCACAGACCACCAGTGCCATTATACCAGAGTTCAATATACACACTGTGGCATTATAGAGTGGATTTTAAAGAGTAAGAATAAAAGACTCGCTAGATGGGCAGGAGTTTTTTTTCTTGTTCTGTCAGGTCTACGAACTGGGAGTTGAAACCACTGTTAGAGCACTGAACTGAGTTTCCTTTTCTTTTTTTTTACATTAGTACTTTTTTGCTCTCCCCACTGGGGAATGAGGACTCGGCCCCGTATCACCTGCCCACTGCCAACCATCCCCAAGACTCCCCACAGCTTGCAACCCATGGCGGGGCCAGGAAAGGAGCCCCCCCACCCCCCAGAGCACAATCCAAATCTGGGGAGGCAGCAGTGGACAAGCGGGATGGGGAAGGACTTCATGAAGCCCCCGAACCGCCATTTCCTTTTCCTGGACCCCCTTCCCTCCCAACGCAGGCCACATGCATGTGGGGGAACTCGCACGCTGTGATCACCGGCTGCTATGCCCTCCTTACCTGTGCTACCCCCCAGCCCCCTCCAGAGGGCAGCAGACAGGTGGGATGACAATCCCACCCTCAAAAAGAGAGGAAAGCAGTCCTCCGGACGCTTGATCCTCTCTCACCCCTGACGATCCCAGACAGCCCAGACTTGTTCCCGAACTTGGGTCGCCGGCGTGGCGGAAGGTGTTGCATCCAGTGCCTCAACCTCCAGAGCCACTGGGCCAGCCCCTTAACTGAGTTTCTGACAGAACGTATGTGAGGAGACATTTGGTCAGATGCTCATATTCAGAGGGCAGTTTAACCTGATTTGCATATATACAGAGCCTCTGTAGCCAGAAAATACCCAACAGAAAAGCAATCTGACTGACTGTGAGGCTCTCCAGTTGCTATAAATTGTAATTCGCAACCTCAAGTCACTCTCCTGCTCTGCTGCATCCGATGCCTTACTGTTTACCTTGAAAACCCATTTTCTGTTTTTAGCCCCTCGATGTATATTCTTGTACTTCTTCCAAACTGAACTGCATCTGCTGTCTGTCTGACCAACAACGTTTATTCAGGTCCTGCTGTAATTTCTCACTGTCCTCCTCCCTAATGATCACCTTGCTCGCTCTGTATCATCGGCAGCTTTATTAACTGACTAATAGTCCCTGATTCTACATAATTCATAAACAAAGTGAACAGAAGTGGCCCCAAAACTGACCCTGGTGATACTTCACAAGTCACTACCCCTTCATCTCTCTCAGACTCCAGCTAATCAGCTGATGTCTCATTCCTAATAGTTCTCCCAAACTCCTGCTTACTATATATCAGCTTCATATGGGAAGCCTTTACAAAAGGTTTACTAAACTCTAAATATACAAAATATAATGTGCCCCCAGCTCACCAGTTTGTCTCATTGATAAATGCAATTAACATTGATAAGATCTCCCCCTTCAAAACCATACCATCACCTACATTATTATCCTGTGCTTTATCAAAAGTGGCATCTTTTTTTTTTATTTAGTATGCTTTTGGGCCTCCAGTCTTCCACTTAGTGCCCCTAACAGAGTTTCGGCCCAACCCCGCATGCCGACCCACCATGCCAAGGCTTACCCCCCTGTGCGGGGCCACCGAGCAGGCATCCCCCCTCCCCACAGTCAATGTAGGCTAGCACTTGCTTACCCACCCCCCAAGGCAGGGCCACGGGAGCAGGACACCCCCCGGTGGACATGGGTGGCAGCAGAAGCGGCAGTGGAGCAGGGGCATCATGACCAGGGAACCGGAGATTTTTATTTTTAGCTGTGCGGCAGTACCAGGGGGCAGGGATGTGCAATGACATCTCGCACCCACCCTGCCCCATGCAGGTTATGGTGTTGACACAATGGGTTCTCCCAGCCTCTGCCAGAGGTCCACGGTGTGTGTCGGACACTCTACCCCTCGTAGAAGGAGAGCAGTCTCTAGGATGCTCAACTCCCCCAGCCCTCTGACTTTCCGAGTCGCTTCCGAACCTGGGTCGCTCAGAGCAAAAGCACCATCTTAAAGCCTTTCATGATAACACCTTAGCATTTTATCTATTGATGAAGTCAAACTAAGCAGACAGTAGTTACCAGTGCCCCCACCCTAGATTCCTTTTTGATCATGCAAGCAGTCCTGTAGTCCTTTAGAAACTCCGCTGTTGCCAGCCCAGAGGCACTAGATGCCACACCAGCAATCGGAGTTCAGGAGTAAGCTCAGGTCGCGGGAGTTGGTGGGGGGGATTGGGGCTGGGAGATGACTGTAGCAGACGCTGGGCTGCTCCCATCTCCTGGATTGCAAGGTAGTTTCCTCGCTCTCGGCCGACACCTGGTGGAGGCCAGGTGTCAGAGCAGAGGTCTAGAGGACTGATGCAATGTTGGAAGAGTAGAAGGAGCATGTGATTTCTGGAAGCATGTGCGCTTGCCTTGCACGCTGCTGCTCTGGGCAGGGGAGAAAAGACATAAAAAAAAAAACAGTCTCTCAGTGGCCATATGTGATTCCCCGACACCCTCAGACCCTGCTCCTTGTTGATCCCCACTGGTAAGACAGTCGGGGGGGGGGGGAGGCCGATGGGGTTGGGGGGCCAGAAAGGGGCCTGATGACAGGAGCAGGTGGCCACAGAGGAACAAACAGCTCTAGCAAAAAAACAAACAAACAAAAAAAAAAACTCCCTTGTTGCTATGGATTTCCTGAAAAAAAAAATCAATAAAAAATAAACAAATCATTAGTGCCCTACTCAGCTTAAATTATTCTCTTATGAGATGAGAAAAGGACAGCATTCTCAGATGAAAGCTAGTAACTGGCCCTCAAAATCACAAGTTCCTCCCTCTTAAATCCATACAGCCATTTGTACAGGATTTACTCACATCGCAGGTAGGCCAAGTGGGAAGCTCAAAAAAGCAGCCTCCCACAAGAGTGTTCATCCTGTGCCAGCTGAAAATACTATGGTGGCACTTCAAAAGGATACCATTTATCAGGGGCAAACCCAGCAAAATCCACTTCTGCCGACTTGGTGTGGCACAAGGAGAAGCATAAAGCAAACAGGAAAAGAAAGACTGTTGTTTCCAAAACTGAACCCAGACTAGAACGTATGGAACAGCTGTTGGGTCAAGTGGTTGTGAACAACAGCTGTTCGGAGAGATTCTGAGATTATCTCAGCGAAAATCTGACACTTTTTTTTTAACTTCATTTTTATTCAGTTATGCATACTACATTATGAATAAAATATAGGATAAAGTATGGGGTGTGTGTGTAACGAGAAGTTTGCACACATCCGAGGGGTCAGATGCTACATAAACCTTGAGAGCGAAGCTCGAGGGGCTTGTGCAAGCATCTAATCCCGTGGGTGTGTGTAAAATTCGAGTTTACACACAACACCCCATGTTTTATTTTATATAATTGCTGGCCTCCTATTTTTCCCCACAGCAATTATATAAAATAGCAGAGGTTCTAGCCGGTGACCACGCTCAGTTTTCACTTTTTTGTCGGGTGATGGTGCCAGATTTAAAAAGTGGTCCGTGGTGTTCGTTTGTCCCTGCAAATGTTCAATGTGACCAAAATTGTTTGAAAAAATATATTTAACTTACCGCTGAGTTACTGTGATGGATGGCAGTTTACTTTTCAGTGAGCAGGCAAGCGGCATGTTTGGGAAGTGGCGAACTCTTGGCAGGCATATGAGCAGAGTGAGAGAAATCATGTACGTGTTTGCCACTATAAAGGCTTCTTTATAACGGCAAATTACACCACGGTTTCTCAATGGGAAAAATGGGGAGCCAGTTATTATAATAGGGTTAAAAGACATAATTCCAAAAGGCATGGAAGTAACACGGAGAAATAATCCTGTATTCCTGCATTACATCCAGCTTTAGGCACCTAAATGGCATTAAGAAATAACAGCAAAGTGACATATGACAGCAAGACCATGCACATAAAATGCTTCAATAATGTAATGGTGTAATAACAGTATAAAGTTACGTCACGACTTTACTAACGTCCATGAGTTCCATACAAGTTCAGTATTCCTATCCTTTAACTTTGGGAAGCAGTACGTGAAAGCTCCAACAGTCTACCTGTGTAGAAATCTTAAAATAAATGTTTTGCTAACTTATAGTGAATAAACCTTTTGAACCCAAGAAGCAAACTTTTTCAGTGTCCTGATAAACCTCCCTAAAGTTACTCATGTGAGACATATGAATTTTAGATTTGCGGCATGACATACCACAAACACCTGGTTGTTACCCAAATTGAAGAGTTCAGGCATTAAAATTCACTAGGCATTATTTTATAATAACAAAACCCAGTTAGTTTTCAGAGACCTCTTCAGCTGACAAGACAGCAAGTTTTAAACTGAGATTTGGAAGGCAAAGCTCATCCAAATGGCAGAATCCCTCAATATTCAGCAAGATGAGCAAGGAATTATGGCTTTCGGCTCCTTGCAGGCAAGTGCTTAAGAATGCATGCAACATGCTTGTTCTCTTCAACCATGCAGTCGTACTATTTTGGTTTCCCCTACCCATGCAGAAGGTGCCAAATTGCTAACTTGACCTTAATGGTGCATAGTTCATTAGAAAACAGACACTTTGGCTCGGTGGCACTTAAGGTTGAGGCACTGGATGACACACCTCGTGCCACGCCGGCGACCTGGGTTCAGGAATGGCCTCGGGGGTGGATCAGGATCGAGCAGCCTCTCCTGAGTGGTTGTCACCCCCCCCCATAGTTCCACTGCCACTGGGTGGCGGTCCAGTGGCAATAAGGCAGGAGGGTGCCTTGGAATGCGGTGCGCTCGGGGAAGGGGCAGACAAAAAATGGGGAAAAACACTGGATAAAAACACAATAGAAAGAAAAGAAAACAGACACTTCTCACCTGGAATCAAATGGAAATTTAACCATTAATGTGCCCGCTTTCCCCAGTCCAACACTACGGATAACCACAAAAATGTTGACATTTGTACAGAACAGGGGTTCAGTATGGGTATTTCACCTGTACACTTCCTAGCTGCTAGACCCCTGCCTATATTATGGTTTTGACTACGTGAGTCTAAGGCTAACTGGTCACCCGTCCACAGACTAAACTTAGGCTCAGCCTACACTCTATCTGGGTGGACTGTGATTTATATTTAGCTGGTTGCCTGCTCACACCGAGGCCTTCACAGCACCATAGCTAGACTGACTGAAAATGTTGAATCTGTAGCTGGCAGCCCAAACCCTGCTTTACCAGGCCTTGCCAGAGCCCTATCTCCCAGACTCAATTTATATTTGGTGGTACCCTGCTTTACTTGCAAACATGATTCTTGCTATGTTAATATTTATTTATTTCATCATTCAGGCATAACCTTTGAGCAAAATGCTCTTTTTCAAAGGTTCTACATCTTGACAGGAGGACAACACAGAAACGTAGTTACAGAGTATGGGTGCCAAGTGCAGAGACAAGAAATAACAGTAATTGGTCTATTTACAATTGTAAGCTATCTCATATAGAGGTACATACTGCAGTTAGTACAGCCCAAGGTACATGATGAGTGCTGTGGGTTTAAGGAACTAATTTAGCAGGAGGTAAAGCAGCCAGGGGAGGCAGTCATTATTTCATATAAAGTCAGGAGGAGAGAGACTCAAAATAGGATTTCACACCCTGTATGTTAATACAGCCAAGAGGAGGCTTTGTCATTAATTCAAGTCGGTCGGGGGGGTTAATTTTCTGTGCAGGGCTGACCTAGTAGGAACATACTAGAGAGCAATGTGAGGGAGGACTGTACACAACCACTTACACACTGCGCTGTTCTCCCAAACAACACAGTCCCCTAAGGTGAGGGAGGCTCCCTCCCCTGCACTTATACTGACAACAGAGCCAATCAACCCTCCTGAAATGCTCTTCAGTACCCTAACCCCCCAGCCTTATGACCACAGCAAAGTGCACCTAACTCAGGTGGTGCTAGAAGAGTGCGTCGGGATTGTGCGCCATGATAGAGTGACCAAGACCACACAAACGTCCTTCTCCTTATGAGGAAAACCTGGAGAATTAAATACTACCCAAGAACCACAAGGAGTCTATCATTAATGTTACTCCTGTTGTCCAGCAATGTGCACCCCAACCCAGGCCCTGCAGATAACTGTGGGTATGGTCTAAGCCACGGGGAATTGAACAAAGCCTCCTGCCTAAATTTGCTCAGTTTGAAGCCTGTGTAGCTTTAGTATAAACAGACACCATATCCCTTACAGAACCTACCTAAATCCTAAAATACTTGACTAGGCAAATGAGGCAGGAGCTGCCTCGTATCATACCTGCAAGCCTCCAAATTTGAAATTCAAGATCTCGCCAGGGACTGTGAATGTTTAACATTAAACTACTGCTGGGGCAGGGCCACAAATCACTTGTCAGGCTGTCTGACTACATTCCACCTGATAAACTGAGTTCAGACATGGAGTCCCTTACCAATAACTTTATGCAGTTCAACAAGAATTGGGAATGCATAGTGATTAGTGACTTAAATGCCAGTTGAACTGCTAAGTCCAGCCTGGGTCACAGGGATAAGGTAGTCAGTCAATTTCTCACTCAGATGGTTATGGAAAACACAGCAGAACTAATTAAAAAACAGGTTCTATGTCCCTACTTGATTGCATACTGGTAACTTACCCAGACGGGGTTAAGGATGTCAAAGTTCTGCCCAACTCCCTTAGTGACTACTCAATGGTATAATGCTGGTGGTCTGCTAAAAAGCTCAGCACTCCCACCCCACCCGGTTCACATACAGCAAGATCCAACTCAAAAAGAGGATGCCGGAGTTCCTCTCATACGTAGCCCAGTTAGATTGGAGCTTTCTGGATGCCATTCCTTTTTTGATTTTTGATGCTTACCTTGCTGCCGGTACTTCAGCCCGGTCATGGACCCCTCTCGCCTCCACTCCCAACTTCAGCCACGACTCCCAGATACCTCCTGGCTTACCTCCCAGAGCGGGGTTGCGGCACCAGCCACAATTACCAGAATAGGTCGGGGAGCCGGCCGTGGGAGCTAATTCGAGGTGGAGGGACTGGCTTCATGGAAGCGACAGGCAGCGGAGTTTTCCCCCCTATACAGGGGTGGGAACGTGCAATGATGACCAGCGTCCTCCCCGCTCCCCGTGTCGGCGTCAGTGTATGTGGTACACCCAGCCTCCGCTAGGTGTCTGCAGAGCACCAAACACTTTACCCCCTTCCCTCCTGAAGGAGAGCAGTTGCTGGATGCTCAATCCTTCTCCCCCCGTACGGCCCTCTGATGTCCTGGATCTGTTCCCAAACCCCGGTAGCCAGCGTCACAGTTCGTCACCCTGCTCCTGTGCCAGTGGGTCGGCCTGGATACTATTTCTGATACAAAATATTCAAGGGCCGAGTCAGTAACTGAGATCACAAATGCCTGTGACAAATCTGTCCCCATTAAAAAGCATAAGGTAAAAGGTATTCCAAGTGGCTGGATCACCCTGGAATTCCTAGCCCTCATGAGAGCGAGAGAGAGAGAAAATCTATGGGCACTGGCCAGGAGGTCTAAGTTCCCAGTCATCCTATAAAAGTATAGGGAAGCCTGAAGTAAATGCACTAGTAAGATTAGATTTGCCAAATCCAACTTCTGAAAGGCCCAACAAACTCAGAACTGGAGCAGTGGGAAAAGATTCTTGGAGAACATCTCAGAGCTCCTTAGCAAAGAAGTAAAAAAAGTCTCCTAAAATGCTAGTGGTTGATGGATGTGAGGTCCTTGATCCTACTAAAATAGCCAATCAGTTCAATGCTATCTCTACTGACCCCTTAGCTCTGTCATCCCTACGGAGCCTGCCCAGCACACCCAATGGAGGAACCAGTCATGAATCCACCCAACAGATGGACTCCAAACCAGAAAACCCTAAATTCTGTTTTAAACTGGTATCATTTCAAGATTCCTCTAAATATATCTGAAAGGTGCTTGGCAAAAGCAGGGTTGGGGGAGACAACTAAATTTCCAAATCTTCAGCTTTTCCCTGCTTTATACTTGCAGTTCTGCAAGAAGTGGAGATCCATGCTGATTACACCAGTACTCAAAAGCAGCAACTGTACTAACCTAACCAACAACAGACCTACTTCTATTCTCCCCCCTCTGTCCAAGGCCTTGAGAACTGTCTCAGATCAACTTGTCTCGCATCTTGAAAAATAAAAACTTCACTGTGCTCAAGGGCATAGCTTTCGGAAACAACACAGCACTAATACAGTGCTGCTAGACTATTCCAATTATGTCCTTGAGGCATGGGGCCCTTGGAAATAGAGACCTGGTTGGTGCTATTACATCAGTCTCACTAAAGCCTTTGATTTGGTCAACCATAAGCTCCAACTCAGTAAACTCATCGGAATAGGACTGTCTCAAGACACAGTAACATGGTTCCAGAGTTATCTTTCTAACCGTACACAGCGTGTAACAATTGAGTGCTCTCTGTCTGATATTAAGAAAGTATCCACTGGTGTTCCCCGGGTTCCATTCTGGGTCCCCTCCTTTTTGGCCTATTTATAAATAACCTACCCAATCCCTGTCAGCCAGCCAACATACTTCCACATGCTGATGACTCTGTAATCTATACCAAAAACCCTGACCCTGGCAGCCTCATGTCTGTTCTCCAGAGCAACTTTGGGGCCCTACAGTTCTGGTTCTCTCACAACAAGCTGGTAACATATATAACAACATAATATTTGAAGACAGATAAGGACCACTAGGCCCACCCAGTCTGCCCGTATCACCCTGCCTGCATTAGTGGTCACTGACCCTACTTGGTCATTAGCTTTACCTTTCCTACCCACCACTAGGGTTCACTTGTGCCTACCCCATGCATGTTTGAATCCCCCCACTGTGCTAGCTCCCACTACTTCCTGGAGTAGGCTATTCCATGCAGCTACCACACTTTAAGAAAACCTTCCTCACATTCCCCTTTATCCTGCCTCCCTCCAATCTCTTATCATGCCCCCTCGTCCTTGTACACCTCCTATACTTAGATGTTGCCCACTTGTACTTTGTTTATGCCCTTAAGATACGTGAAGTTTTCCATAATATCTCCCTGTTCCCGCCTCTCTTCCAGTGTATACTTATTGAAGTCTTTTAATCATTCCTCGTATGTCTCCTGGTGTAAGCCCTGCACCATCTTTGTTGCCCTTCTCTGAACCGCCTCCACCCTGTCTCAGTTCTTATGAAGATGTGGCCTCCAAAACTGTACACCGTACTCCAGATGAGGCCTCACCAGCATTTTGTACAGTGGCATCACCACCTCCCTTCTTCTGCTAGTGATACACCTTCCTGTGCACCCCAACATGCTACTGGTCCTCCCCACAGCCTTGGTACACTGTTTAGACACCTTCAGGTCATCTGAGATGATTATCCCTAAATCCATTTCTTCCCTGGTAACCGTCAGCAACTCCCCCCCTCATCCTGTAACTCTCTGCAGGGTTTCTGCACCTCAGATGCATCATTTTGCACTTCTTTGCAATAAATTTTAATTGTCATACATTAGACCAATTTTCCAGCTTTCCTAGGTCCCTCCTCATTTTCTCGACCCCCCCCCCCTTCGCAGAGTGTCTACCCTGTTGCAGATCTTGGCGGCATCTGCAAATACACAAACCCTTCCCTCCAGCTCTTTTGCAATGTCACTAATGTAGACATTAAAAAGGACTGGCCTCACGACTGATCCTTGAGGCACCCCACTGTCACCCCCCTTTCCCCAGACTGGATCCCATTAACCACCACCCTCTGCTTTCTGTCCCCTAACCAATTTCAAACCCAGTTCTCCACTTTTTGGCCCACCCCCAGGCTACCCAACTTGTTAACCAGTCTTCTGTGTGGAACGGTGTCAAAGGCCTTGCTGAAATCGAGGTAGGCGATATCCACCGCTCCTCCCTGATCCACCTCTTTTGTCACCCAGTCAAAAAAAGTCTATCAGATTTGTTTGACATGACCTTCCTGCTGTGAATCCAAGCTGCTTCGGATCCTGTGCTCTGCTGGATTCCAAGTGTTCCACAATCCTTTCCTTAAGCAGTGCCGCCATAATCTTACAAATTAAATTACAAATAAAAGACCATGTTCTTCACTAGCACCCCACTGAAGATAAAGTTACCTCCCCCCAATCGTCTGAAATGACCTAGGACTAAATCTCGAGCAATATGAGACTTTTAAGTACATAGACATAATTTGTGATGATACTTTATCATTTGCCCCTTATGTAGATAACTTGGGTGTCCATGATTAACAGTAGGCTGACAGCCCTGTACCATAATCGAAACTACCTCACTGTAGAAGCCAGATGCCTCACAGTGGCCAGCTCTGTACTGTCACTAGTCGATTATGATTCTATCTATGCTGCTGCCTGTAAAACAGTACTAACCAGAATAAAGCAGATGTGCAATGAGGCCTGTTGCTCTGTGCTCTGGACTGATAAGCGCACCCACAGTTGCACCCTTTATACCCTAACTGGCTACCACTACAAAGCAGAATAAAGTTCCAGGCATGCCTCTCACCAAACAGGTGCTCCTGGGCTTAACTCACCTGCTCTAACTAGCTACCTCCACCCTGTTGCCAACTTATACCACACCTGGAGCGTGGCCAGAAATGCCCTTGAACTGCTGTTCTGATGAACCCAACTGGACAAGTGGTCATTTTCTGTCAGGGCTGCTAGCTGGTTAAACAAACTGTCTGAAACTCTGTTTACTCTCTCTAAGTTTCCAGTTCAAGAGATCCCTATAAACTGACTCTGTAATTCAATGTAATTAAAATCATTAATCTAACCACCACAATATGCGTCGATTAGATGGCCCTTGTTCATAACTACACATTCTGGGAATAATGGAAGTAGTAACCATGCTTAATCTGTACAAGTATGTCTGTATTTTGCATTTGACTCCAGCCTTAAATGTAGCTAAACAAAATTCTTGAAAAGGTGGTAGCTTTTCAACTTGTGCAATACCTCTCTTCTTATAACATCCAATCCCCTCCCCCCAAAAACATGGTTTTCGGAAAGGTCACAGCACCTCCACTGCCTCCTCACTTTGACGAATGATACTGCCCTAGCCATGAACTCCGGTGACCTCACTGGTGCAGTCTTCATTGATCTGACAAAGGCATTTAATCTTGTGGATCACTCCCCTCTCACCAGTAAGCTAACAAACCTTGGTATCTTGCAAACTGCTCTCCCCTAGTTCCGTAATTATCTAACAGATAGATCACAGAAAGTCATGTAAAACTCCTCCTTCTCTGACCCTGCTCCAACAATTGTAGGAGTCCCACAAGGCTCCATTCTCAGACCACTTCTGTTCACCCTCCATATAAACGATATAGGCCATTGCCTATCTCACTGGTCTGCTATCCTGTATGCTGACGACCTAGTACTTTATACACAGTCCAATAGTATTGGCCTAATAAACCATAATTTAACAACTGACCTACAGTCTGTTCACTTGTGGCTGTTAACAAATAAACTAATTCTGAATACATCTAAAACATAGCCTATGCTGTTTGGTACATCTGCCAGACTAAGAGCCTGGTCATCCCCTTTATCCATAGCTTATCAAGACGGTAACCTTAGTCCCCTAAGTCTCTACTTTCACCTACCCTGCAGTCACTCTCAACCCCTCACTGGACTACTCTTTCCATGTCTCTAGCACATGCAAATCAATAAACTCCATGCTCACCCTCTCCTATAAAGTGAGCTCTAACCTCACATCACAAGCTCACCATGCCACTGCCCAAGGAATGCTCCTCCCTAAGCTCACATATGTTGCCTCTGCTTTCGTGTCCACCACTTAGACTACTCCCGTAAAGTGGGACATTGCGTACAACAATATTTGTCGCTTCACATAGACATCCCCTGGCTCACTCATCACTGTTCATTATATGACACGCTAGGCTGGCTACCCCTGTCCTCCCTTAATCAATACATCTTTGACATGGTTATCTTAAACATCCTAAATAATGCGTTGCCCAAATCCCTCGCCACACTACTTAAACCCGTGGACATTACCTACCCCTTAAGGTCCTATGAAAATGCACTTCTGGCTGCCCCAAGATTAGAACCTGTATCGAGAGATCGTCCTTTGTCTATGTAGATCCTAACCTTTGGAACTTCATCCCACCAGATATACACCACTGACCCTCTGTATCTAGTTTTAGACTCAAATACTGTATCTCCTCAGCTTGGCTCTCTGTGCATGTCCTTGAACCTGTATAATCTCTTTAATGTACTTATGTTTACATTTACGTACTGTAAATTCTTTCAGTGCTGACATATGTTCAGGTTACCCATAGGTAATACTGTTCCTTTTTCCCCACATAAGATCCTTGAAGAGCAGCGGACGCCTTCAGGAGAACGTTAACAAAATATAATATTTAGACACTGTCCAGCTTATACAGTATTTCACATTAGTTCGGTATTTCTCCTGTCCATTATTTTTTACTGAGGTAATTTGTATGAAAACAGGATATTTGTTCCTGAAAAGTTTATCTATTCCTACTGCATTCTCCCTACCTGAGGTCATTATGCACTGCCTGTGACATCACAGTTACTTCTATGGTAACAGACTGTGATGTCATAATACAGGATTACGACCTGAAGCAGGGAGTAAACTATAGAGCTAGATGAACTCTAAGGGATAGAGATCATGTATTCATGCAAATGTCCTCAATAATAAATACTGTACTTGGGAGCAGAAATCTATAGCAAATATACGGAATGCATGCTGAACTGTACCTAATTATTATATTTTTCAAGTTTTGTTTGAGATGTCAATAGCTCTTTAAGATCCTCGGCCCAGATATTCAAAAGGGTTGCGCCATGCGCAATAGGGTTGCACCAGCGCAAGTCCGAAAATGCACCATTCTGCGATATTCAGTGGGAGGCAGTTGCGCCCCTCAAATCACGCTGAGCAATAATGCAATGATAATGAATGTATGCGCAACTGAAGGGGGAGGAACCATGCATAAATGGCGCAGTGCGATATTCAACAACATGCACCATGCACAACGGGGAGAAATCGGAAGTTGCGCCATAGCGGAAATGAGCCAAAATAAAAAGGAACAAGGGAGAGGCGCAAGAACGCTACAGGGAAGGCACATGTTGCTGAACTACAGCCAGCCACACAGGCAACACACACAGACATAGACACACACACACACACACACACACACAGGGCAAGACAGAGAAAGGGCACCTGGAACCCACAGGCTCAGGGAAGGAGTGGGGAGCCACAGTGCAGAAGGGAGAAGTGCCAAACAGCACTGAGGGCAGCACAGTTAGGTGTTCCCGCTGCAGGGGAAGTAGCAGCCAGGACAGCGGGAGAACACAGAAACAGCTGCGGGGGGTGAACACAAGCCAGGGACATGGCCAGTGCCACCATCCAGATGGAGGCTAATGAGAGGGTGAAGTGGTGGCAGAGGCGCGGCCGTGGAAGGGCCAGTTGGCGGTATACCCCCAGCAGGCAGTACCGAGCCCGCACCAGCCGAGCTGTACAGTGATACTGAGATCGGTGGGCCGGCACCGCCTGAATCGGCAATTCTGAGGCGTCTGTGAGCTGTGCAGTGATGTGATGCAGGCACCCACACGACGGAGCCATGCTCTGTCAGTGGAGACTAAAGTGACAGCTTGCATGTGCTTGCTCTCGCCACGGTACCTTCCAGAGACCAACAGGGGACACCACAGGTATAACCAGTCGGCCACGTCCGCCACCTCACCCCAATTCCTCAGCACACTGCTGCCACATGCTGCGAGTACATCCATTTCCCCAGCACACCCGGCAGAGTGCACAGCAAACATAGTGAGTTCCACAGGGTATATATGCCTGGCGTGCTAGGGGCAACAGACTGCACCCATGTGGCCATCCGCACACCACCTGGCACCGGGGGCCATACGTGTCGCAAGGGCTATGCTAGCATCAACTGCCAGGTGGTGTGTGATGCCAGGCGCATAATCAATGTCTGTGCCGCACCCTCGCGGAAAGCACACAATGCCTTCATCTGGCACCAGTCGGCACTGTGCCACAGATTCGAAAGTGGGGACATCCCCACTGGCCACTTAGTGGGCGAGTATGCAAACCACACGGACAAATAGAGGGCTTGGGAGGGGCATGGTCAGAGGTGACATGGGTAGTGGCCTACATGGCCTGGGGCAGGGCGATGCTGATCACCAAACTAACCTTGACCCTCTACACACAGGTGACAGTGGATACCCACTCCGTCCCTGGCTGCTCACACCATACTGGCAGCTCGCAACCCCATCGCAGCAACGCTACAATGAGGCACATGCCACCATACGCAATGTCATCGAGCGAGTGTTCGGTATGCTGAAGGCACGTTTCCGTTGCCTGGACACCTCCGGCAGTGCCCTACAGTACAGCCCCTCAAAGGCCTGTGGGCTATTCCTGGCCTGTTGCATCCTGCACAACACGGCCAACGAATATGGGATAGCCGTACAGGTCGAAGAGAGGGACAGTGATGGGGACGATGAGGACGCCGGTGACAATGGTGATGGGCAGCCCCCCTTGGGTGACGGGACCCCCGACTGCTCTGGCTGGCACAGCTGCACTGGGACACCATCACGGAGGAGCACTTCAGCCAACCCAGGTAAGTCATGGGGCCATGTGCAACTACCAATGGCAAAGGCACAACCCACAAACACGCATGGACACACACCAGGGGTGCATGCCATCAAGGGAAGTGGCCGGGCATGGAACCACACACACCACCAGGGATGGGTGAAGTCTAACATGGCACGCGGACACACACACACACACACACACACAACTCACCAGACATTCACAAAGGGTAGGAGGCACGCTGACCCAGAACGCCACCCCTAGCCACACACATGTCCACAGACCACCATGCCCCCTGCCTGTCATTGTGTGTGTGTCAGACGCTGGGCACCATTGCACACTGGCGTACAGCGCAATGCAGGCATCATCATGCACACACAACTGCGGACAGCAGCCGGGAGGGTGCAGATGGACTGAGTGTGGCGCAGGGCCGGGTACCCACCCGTGCATTGCCCGCTGAATGACACAATGTACACAGGGCAGCATCAGACAGTAGCCGCGCTGGGAGACAGGTCAGTCATGCGCCACAGTGCCCCGGCCACCACGGATGCGTGGGTGGCCCCGCCGAGACCCGCCAGCAGTGACAGGCTGACCACTGGCCTCATGGAGTGGCACAGATGGTCCCTCAGGGGTTCCACTGCATGAACGCGACTGTGCTCGTGCAGGGGTTTGCAGCATACCGAACATGCCTGCGCCAGGCGTGCTTGGGATGCTCACAGCTGAACCCAGTGTCGACAAGGATGGTGTCGCACGACGCCGGGAATGGGGGGTGGACATTGCACTGCGTGGTGTCTGCGACGCATGGGCAAATAACTGTGTGCCCCCTGTGGCCATGGCAGCTGTGATTGTATGTGTCAGCCTGTCAATGGCAGCGGTCACATCCTCCCACATCCGATCCATCCCTGCCAGGAGCAGAGCAGTTTCTCTGCTGTGACGCTCCTCTGCCCACTGCAGAGCCGCACTCAGTGCATCCACCACCATCACAAGCCACATCTGCTGACTGACTGATGCTTGCAGTATGCGGGTGTGCTCATCCAAGAGGTCATCTGCCTGATCAGCATGCTGTACCTCAGGGTGTTCGCGGCCCTGATGCTCATCATCGCTTGAGGGTGGGCACTGCACACCAGGGCCAGGCCTGGGTATGTCCACAGGCGGTGCACTAATGCTGCCCACCGACACTGTATCCCCAAGCCCATTGGCCGACTGCTGATGCTGCCCCTCTGGCTGCCGCTCCCCAGGGCTCAATGGTGCCACCGCAGTGGCAGCAACAGTCCCACTGTCCTGTACACACACACCAGTGCTGCCCCACCGGTGCTGACAGGCACAGGCTGGGACTGTGATGACACGCAGGCCTCCACGGCAGCACCACTCACAGCCATGGCCGCGATGTTACCTGCTGTGTGGCCATCCTGTGGCACACACGTCACTGCACATGACGTTCGCATCATCATCATCATCATCATCATCATCATCATCATCATCATCATCATCATCATCATCATCATCATCGGTGACGGACCCGGCACCAGCCCGAGTCCCAGCATGATGGCATCTGTGGGCGCAGGCACGCTGGGACACGGGCAGGGCCTCCTCTGCACCTGCTCCAACAACATCAGTCTGGCCGTCCAGGCAGGCCCACTGTCACACTGAGCCGCGTATTCCTGTGGAGGTGGATGGGCCCTCCTCCATCTCCATCTGACCGGCCTCAGTGGAGAAGCCCACCACCACTGACCCATGTAGACGCTCAGGAGCTGTAAGGGAAAAAAGTTGCATTACTGCATTTGACCTACCCTGTCTCCCCCCCCCCAATAGACAGACTATGACCTACCATGCAGTGACGGGCTACCACCCGTCTGGAATCCACCACCTGGAACACCCTCAATGGCGCGACGCTGCATGCTGCCAGCAACCCTCTCCTCCTGTGGGGTCAGGCGTAGCACCTCCGGCTGTCCACCACCTGTCGCAGACTGTGCTGCCCTGATGGCAGCCACCTTCTCCTTAATCCTCCTCCTGTCTGTGCCCATCTTCTTCTTGCACTCCTGCACGGAGCGTTGGTGACTGCCGTGCAGGTTTACAGCACGCGCCACCTCCTCCCATGCAGCAGCAAGGGCCTGTGGTGTTCCCTGGCATCCGCTGAGAAGCGGCTCCTGGTCTAGGTAAGCCTCGAACAGGGCATCCGTCTCGGCCTTCATGAAATTTGGCCTCCTCCTCCTCCCACAACTCTGTTCCTCTTCCTCCACAACTCGCTCGGTCATGATTCAGCCTGTGAGAATGACAGGTGTTACATGTGACTGTGCAGTCCCATGCATGTCCCAAAATCCACAGTCCACACTCCCAAACAGCGTGCAACTCACCAACAGACTGCAGTAACCCGACTATGGCCAGTGCAGCCCAATGTCGCGCTTTTATAGCGCAACCCATGCAAATGAGGCGAGGCGCATCTTTAAGTGGATGCAAATGCAGTGACTGCGCCACTGAATGGCTGATTAGCTGATTTGCATATGAAGGCTGAATATCGCGCTGTTGCGCTTTGCACAATTGTGTTGAATGTGCTGAGCCAGGGGCGCAGTTCTGTGACATGTGCAGTACATACCTAACTGTGCATGCCCGGGTTGATGACGCAGGCGTCTGCTGCGCTGCTGACGTGCTGTGCGCGGGAGACAATGCAGGGCACGGCCACCATTGTGCCAGTGGCGCTACAGCGCTGTTCACCTATATGGCGCTGTGGCACTGGGGCGTCGTAGGCACACTGGGGCAACAGCGTGGAAGGCCGCTACATGAGGTGGCACACAGGCATCCAATCGCGCTAGACGCATTGGGTTCCAATTGTGCTGTGGCTGTCCATGCGCCAGAGACCCTTGACCCTGTGCCCGACCTTTGCCCCCTAGGCGCCATGTGTCAGGCATGGGTGCACCACTATCGCGCTGTTCGGTGACAGCGCGATAGAGAATGGCAGCGCTGTACCGCGCAGCATCTACAAGTGGTGGAACCGTGCTGCAGAGCGCCATTTTGACTTAACTGAGCAGTAGAGATGGCACGGAGGAGAGCAGTACAGTGGAGCCAGGTGGAGATGGCAATCTTGGTTGCCATTATGGAGCCACTTGTTGGCCCACTATTTGGTGAGGCACCCCTGGACAGGGCCAGGAGTCAGGTGTGGCAGACGCCCTGGAGGAGGCCACCGGTATGGGGCAGATGGCGGAGCAGTGCCGCCACAGATATGGGGACCTGAGGCGGAGGGACCCGGACCTGCTTGCCTGCCTGCGGGCAAGTGCCAGGAGGGGCACGGTGCCACAGCCAGGTAGGTGCAACATCCATACACTTTTATCTTCCATACGGGTATCATGGTTGCATGTGTCCGCACATTGGGGCGTCCGATGTTGGCCGTGGTGGTGTTATTAGGGTGTGGGGTGGGTGGGTCTGGCAGTGTGGGAATGCACACATATGGGGGCGAGGGGACTTTGCTACAGGATTGTACTGATGTTCCTCTCTCCATGTTTGCACCTTAGGCCCAGACGAGCGCAGGCTGGCGAGGGAGAGAGGAGGCGCCAGCAGGAGGACCATCAGTCAGGGAGAGGCGAAGGTCCACAGAGGCGCAGGGACCAGCCTGATGATGGTGAGTGCCTTACATCCATGATTACTATTGCACGCTGTGTAACAGGGCGGGCAGCAGGGCATGGCCACCATCCATGGACACCACTGCCATGCACTCAACTTGTTACAGTCAGCACTGTCCAGTGGCACTGCATGTCTGGGAGTGTGTCAATGGTGGTCCATGCATGCACCGGGTACATGGCTGTGCCACTGCCTTCGCACTGCATAGCCATGTCACTGTACAGCCACGGTGGTGCTGTGTGGGACTTGGCCGGGTGGGTGTGTGCAGCAGTCCGCATGGCTGTGTGCGCCTGGGTGGGCAGGTCTTGTGGACACAATCAATATGGGTGGTCGCACACCATCACAGAGGCATGTCCCACAGCCGTATGCTATGCACAGTGGGTGGGCTGAAGGGGGCTGTGCATTCACACCTACTGACTCTGCTCCCTTGTCCTAGGTGGACGGCAGTTGCAGACCATCTGACAGACGCTGCAGGAGATACTGCAGGTGGCCAGGGCCTCCCTGGAGATATTGGAGCGAACAGACCGTCTGGGAGTCCGATGGAGGCATAGCAGGAGGCGCAGTCAGAGCAGGGAGAGGGGCTCCCGCTGAGCATGTTACACCCCATGATGTCCCCTACCCTCCCTGGACCCACCCTCACATCCCCCCTTCCCTCTACCATTTGTTCACCCCTGCCCTTCCCACCCCCACCTTGTTTGTGGCCCCCCCAAACTTTTGTAAATATTTGTACATAGTTTTGTTTGCTGTTTTAAATACATTTCTTTTGATATGCCTACTGTGGTGGTCTCTGATTTGCAGCGGGCTATAGGTGCTCAGCTGCAGTGGTGTGCATGGCGTCAGGGGTGGCGCAGTCATGTGCGTGTGTGTGTGTGTCCGTGGGAACGTGAGTATGGTGTGGGAGTGGCTATCAGTCACTGTCTGTGGCATGTGTGTTGTTCCCTGTGCACTGGATGACTGTGTGCAGTGGTCCACGGTGCATGCTCTGTGTCCATGGCACACCTCTCAGACCGTCCATGGCCTGTGCAGCTGACACCCATGCATGTCTGTGACATGCACGGTCTACTGGCATGTCAGTGGTGGCTGTCCATGTAGGACAGCCACTGTACCCGGCACAATGCCGGGTTGCCTCCTGTCACTGGTGTGGTGCATGTCTGCCTCGGGTGACACTGTGGCCTCCGCTGTTGTTGTCCCACCTCCATGCTGTCGCTTGTGTGTGTCACAGGGGATGTGCACCACTGTCTGTCACTTGTGCTCCGGGCAAGTGCTGGTGGCATACAGCTCCACAGTGCCTGCGCAGGGTGGCTGGCACTCCTGTGCCATGGAGAGTGCTGGCCGTTGTACCGGGTTTCGCGTAACCCTACACGCTGGGGGCTTGTTGGCCCACCACTGTGTCCCTGTGTTGGTATGCCCTTGGAATGCGGGTGGGTGTTTGTCCATGCACTGTGTTGCATCCTGTGTGTGCATGCTTCCATGCACCACTGTGGGTATCTCTCGCTGGCTGTTGTGGCCAGTGCTGGGTCGGGTGCGTCCTTGGGAGGGTGTGCAGGGTGCTGTACCACTGGTGGTGGGGTCTGGTGCATGCCCTGTCACGCGGTGGGTACCTCGTGGCCAACGCATGGTCAGTCTCTTAGCTGTACCTCGGGGATGTGCGAGTGGCACACCTGTGTATGTAGTCGGTGACTGCTGTGTGCTGCCACCACCGATGGGTGCTCGTGGTGGGGCTGCCTTGCATGGTTCTGTGGTGCACAGGGCTGCACTGTCACAGTGGGGGTGGTGGCATGCATGGGGTATCCTGCACTGGTGGACGCTGCTCCTGGGCAGGGTGTCTGGGGGTCACGGTGCAGGGTGTGCTCTGCATTGGTGGGATGGTGTGGCACGGGGTGGTCGGCCATCCTTGTGTGCCGGTCACAGCTTGCCAGGGGGTGTGATGGGGCACCATGACCCGGCTGTGGGTTGGTTGCTGGTCTCCATGGGCCAGTGGTTATTCCAGCCCTCCCCCAGTTGTGCAGTGCATGGGGTGTGGGCACGATGTCTGTTCTGCTGTGTTCCTCTGCCCATCTGTGGCATGGGTGGTGGGCCCCTGCATCCCTGGTTGTGCTGTTGCATTGCTGCCCTGCTGCTGGGGGTGTCCCTGGTTGCGCTACGGTGCATCTGGACTGCTCAGCTGAACATCCCTTGTTGCGCTATGGCACATCAGATATGCTCAGCTTCCCTTCCCTTCCCTAGTTGTGCTATGGCGCAGGTGGTGCGATATTCAGTTGTCGGCTGTAGGCGCATCTTGGCCTGCGCAGTTTTTGAATATCGCGTTTCTTATGCACGGGCGCAATGGACTTGCGCTTGCTCCTGCTGTTGCGCACTTTTTGGGCGCAGTTTGAATATCTGGGCCTCAATGTTTAATGCAGGTTTTCTCCACTGCTACAGCTGCTTGCTAAGGTATGTAATCTCATCCTGTACTGAACCTGCCTGTGTAACTCTCCCAGGTTGTGCCTAAAAACAAGCTTTGTCTGCATAGTGCAGTTACCTGGTTAACAAAAACTAAATAACCGAAACTGTGCTTCCTTGACAATATTCCCTTGGAACTGCTTGCTTACATCTATACTGTTTCACTGTAGGAACCTTTGTGAAAGAGCACTTGTGTTCAAAGGTATTTCTGAATATTTCGATAAATACTAAAACAAACAACATTTATTTAAGTATGTCAGTCCTCTGCATCAGAATCTCGAGGGTCATCATTAGCTGCAAAGTTCTATTTTATTCTTCGAACTCGCTCTCCAGCCTCTGCGGGGTCGCCAGAAATTATGTTTTGCCCCCAAACATTTAACTTGGCAGGGAATTGGAGTGAGTGGGTGATGCCCAGACATTTCAGATCCCAACAAACAGCATTAACTGCCTTACAATGCTGTCTCATCACATAACTTAAGCCTGGGAAGAAAAGGAGCCTGACCCCATCCGTAAGGGATAAAGGTCATTTTTCCTTTGGCTGCATTTGCGGCTACATCCTTCATTTGCGATTCAGCTGTTACAAACAGAATTCTTCTTGGCAAGTCTGGGTTTGAGGGCCATTTTCTGGAATTTATATAGTATGCTTTATAAATACACCCAGTCAGCTCTAACTCGAATTTGTTTTTTATAACATCAAGGGCAAAAATTAATAAGTCTGGACCTTCAGTTGCCTCTGGAACCCCCAGCAGTCATACACAGATGAGCCTGGCCCAATTCTCAAACTGTTCAAGCTGAAGCCTCTACACCAATTTTCTTGGAGAACTTCCAAGGGGGTCGCGGCTGTTTTTTCAGTGGTGGTTTTGACTTGCTAAGACTCTGCAGCTACTAGGTTGAACTTTGTCTCAATAACCATTACACGGTCATTAAATGTGTCCATTGTTTTGGTCAAAGTCTTTTATGGAGCACTTGCTGTTCAGAGGCTCTGCACTGTCCACCCTTCTGCCTCAGGCCATGCAATCCTTGTCCTGCTTGGATTTCAGCTATTCTTAAGTGATGGTCTGTCACTGCTTCCCAATAACAAAAGGACCAATTTTGATGTCGCTGACAGTTTCACTTTAGGTATCGAATGATATGAAAAAAATTACAGTTTGCTTACAGGTAAAATAATAAAAGTTTAGCAAAAAGCGGTCTCAAGGTGTGGAGCTTACATGAGGTGCATCCTGCTCCATCAGATGCTGCCCACACCTCCCAAAAGATCTCATTCTCTATATCAAAGAAAATCTGAATTGAGCAACTAAGATAGAAAATAATGAAAAGTGTGTAAATATTACAACTTGGGATTCACTGACTACCTAAAAGTGAGCAAAAAAGTACGGCTATCTTGGGGGAGTTCCTCGCTGAAGTCTTGGGCATGCCAGATTCATATCTCCAAGTACTGTAGTTTACCAAGCTTACTTTATCCCATACCATAGCATCTTTGGCTTGCTCCAGATGTAAGATTAATTTAGTTTGGCTTGCAGACACCCCCCACCCAGCCAGCAGCAGAAACAAGAGAATCAGCCATGAAAGAGAAGGAACAGAAACTTTAATGATCACCTTTTTCTTCCAAAGGATCGGTGTTCTGTGCAGTAAACAAGAAAAGGAGCTCCAGTTTAATTAAAGTATATTTTCTTGAAAGCAGGGGTCGAAATTGGCACTGGCCCAATAATGAAATGCTGGTAGATTTTGTATCGGGCTAGTAAAAAATGTTGTAAGTTGCCTTGCAGGCTAATTCTGCAGAAGTCCAGAGCAAGAAAAACAGAACCAAGAAGCTGAGCTGGGTGAACAAGGAGGTTGTGGAGAGGGTGAGGGAAGAGAGGGCTGCCTATAGGAGCTATAAAAGGATCCAACCATGAGAAGGCTAGGGAGGAATATGAGAGGAAATCTATGGAGGTGAGTAGAATAGTACGGGCAGCCAAAGCGTCGAGGGAACTGAGGCTAGCACAGGGGATCGGGGGCGGGGAAGATTTCCTCAGGTATATATGGGAGAACAGGAAAAGTGAGGATCAGATTGTTAGGATCAAGAATGGCGGTGGATGGGCGCAAAAGGGGACAGAGCAGGCAAAAGTCATCAACAAGTACTTCTGTTTAGTATCTGCCAGAGAGAGAGAGAGAGAGAGAGAGAAAGATGGACCCATGCTGAAGGGGAAGGATGGGGTGGGAGTTGGGGTGGGGATTACAGATGGAGAGATCCCAGTGGGTATGGTGTTGGAGGGCCTTAAATCCCCGAGGGTGGATAAGGTGCCTGGGCCAGACGGAGTTCACCCTAGAGTCCTGAGAGAGTTGGCTTAAGTCCTGGCGGGGCCGCTGTCAGTTTTATTCAATAACTCCCTAGATACAGGGTGTGTACCCAGGGACTGGAGGATGGCACATGTGGTGCCCCTCCATAAGAATAGGTCCAGGGACGAACCAAGAAACTACAGACCAGTGAGCCTTACCGTCATTGTAGGAAAGCTAATGGAGACTATCCTCAAAGAGAGGCTGGCGATGTTTCTGGAGGACAATGGTCTCCAGGATGGCTAGCAGCATGGGTATGTCCCAGGCAGATCCTGCCAGACAAACCTGGTTGACTTTTTTGATCAGCAGACGAGGGCACTAGACAGGGCCATGCTGTGTATGTCCTTTATCTGGACTTCAGCAAGGCCTTTGGCTCGGTGCCTCAAGGAAGGCTGATCAGTAAGTTTAATAACCTGGGAGCGGGGAGGAAACTGGTTAGATGGGTCAAGAGCTGGCTACAGAATGGGAAGCAGAAGGTAGTAGTGGGGGGGGGTGAACTATCGGAGCCCAGAGCTGTGACAAGTGGGGTCCCGCAGGACTCGGTGCTGGGACCGGTGATGTTTAACATTTTCTTTGCCAACATATCAGATGGGATAAAAAGTAAGATCAGCCTCTTCACAGATGACACTACGATCTCATCTTTTGCTGCTATCAGCTGAGCATGGAGCTACCCCCTCTAGAGTGTAACCCTGAAGAGCACTCCACAGTCCCCACAAGTACCTCCCCACTGCATCATCTCCATACTGCTCCTATGATAACCCTAGACCACTGCTAATAACTTGCTTTTCTCTATCTGCCTAGCACCCTTAGACTAGAAGCAAAAAGGCCTACTTTACAGACTGAGTTTTTTATATATGGAGTACTTCCTACACCTCCCTGACTTGCTCTCTTAACTATGCTTACTCCCTCAACATATACATAAATATACAAAAAAATTGATATATTTCACATTTATCAAATCTTACTATAATCCAAATGTTAAAACCAAATCTCACTATTCTAAAACTCAGGGGCTGCTACTATAGATGTTCTATTGGAACCAGAACACTATGCCAGGAAAGCGGTCTCTTAGCAACAGCCAGACTCTGGCTAAAAAATGCCTTTCAAAATTTTTTTTTTTTTTTAACAACGAAAAACTGTCTGAAAATACTTTGTTCACAAAAGAGTACTAATGTTTTTTTTTTTATTTCTATTATTTTTATTGCTACGTGAACACAATGTACATCCTCATACAGGGCATTAGGATAAAAATACAAACAGTGTTTGTTACATGAAATGTTGATATTCAATTAACATCCCTTGTAATCTGTCACAATAGAAGGGGGTACCAAACAGTGTGTACTACTACGTAGGTAATGTCCAATACTGCTAGCCTTCTCAGCGGCTGTGAAAAGTTCGAGATTAGGTAGAATTAACATAAGGAGGGTAACACAGTCTCTTACAGGATAGTTATTTATTCATTTTAGTCATAGTGTAAAACAGATAGAATACTGCATTTTCATACCAACTGAAATATACGTGTAACCCCAGGCTGGTATGCCATTTGTATCTAACAGCAATACCAGGTAGGCTGGCCGGGGAGGAACAGGTCACTTGGCACAAAGGCTAGGTTTGGCTACAGGGGCACCCAAGTAACCCAAGTATCAGTGTCAGTGGCTCAGTAGGTACCACACTCGCCTCTGAGGCCAGGAGATCAGAGGGCTGTGGGTTCAGTTCCCACATCTGGCACTTGAGTTAATATCCCAGTACTGACACTGTAGTGCAGCATGAGAGGGGTGCTGCATTTCTGAAGTGCCGTCTTCCGAATGAGACGTTAAACCAAGGTCCCATCTGCCTAGATTGGTGGTAATTTAGGCGGATGTTAAAGATCCCATGGCACTTATCGAAAAGAGTAGGGGAATTTCCCCAGTGTCCTGGCCAAATTTCCCTCATTCACTAAAAATACTACCAACAGCTTAATCTGGTTCAAGGTCAGTTGGCATTCATCTGTATCCCCTTCCCCTGGGTCGTGCCTGAAAATAGTCAGAATTGTCTAGTGCACTTACCCGGTCAACAAAAACTACATAAATAAATGAATACACTCAGAACACAGAAAGCAATAAATGTAATGTCCAATACCAGAAGTGGGATTCTAAAGTGTGGCATTTTATTCACATCCAAAACAGAATAAACAAAGCATAGATGGACCCACACGGGGCTACGCTCCTGGTAATGCAGATTAAGAGAGACCAGAACACTTCCTCAACACTTTAGCCCTCAGGCACTGGGCACACAGCCCGGACTTGCACGCTGCTTTGGGTTACACAGCCCAAACTTGTACACAGTTCTGGGTTTTCCCCTGGTTCGGCTCCCTTGCCAGCCACTTGGACACCTTCCATACATCATGGAAACATTTTCTGGTAGCTCCCTAAACCACCTAAGAGTACCTCGGCTCCATCAGGGAATCTTCCTTTCAACCCCACGTCTGGGTACTTTCCTCAGGCACTGGCCAAGTACCTGAGAGAAAGTAAAAGGTGTCTCACAGCAAATCCGTAGAAGTGAATTTGGTTACTACTGATTTGAGGGGGGGTCTCCCACCTCTCACTACCACAGTTCATACCCAGCCATTTCTCTGGACAGTAAACACCTCATCCTGTAAAGCTTTGCAATGCAAAGTCTTGCTAAATGCATTTCACATTCCATCCATTTGTCTTGCTTCCCATTTGTGCTGGACTTGAACATACTTTTAAGTGGCATAGTCCATTACTCTAGACCCCCCATTGGTTAAGCAGTCCAATCCCCAATTTCCCTTCAACTCTTTGTGCTAGACTTGAACAAACTTGAATTAGATGGCATTGCCCATTACTCTAGACCTCCCACAGATTAAGCAGTCCAATCCCACTTTCCAACAGTACTTGGCTGTCTTTTCCTGACCCCACAGTAACAGTCCCTTTAGTTTTCTTCTGTTCAGGTGAAAACACTTGGCCCTTTTTCAGAGAGAACTCACCCTTTGGTTGCAGGTGCCCCACAGGCGTTTCCTCCACAAGGAATCTTCCTCTCAGAGCTTCTGGTGCCTCAGCACAACTTGAACAGGCAGCTTCTTTCCCTTAGCCGGACCCAGGAGTGTTGCCCCTGGAAAATAGGCAAACACCTTCCCCCCATCCCCTCAGGGACGGGGCTACTGAACCACTGAAAGCGGTCTCCACCACTTCAATTACCAGTTCCTGTGTTCCTCTTCAGGTAGAAAAACACACACCTTCCAAAAGTAGCTCTTAAACAGAGCTTAAAGCTCTGAGAGCCTGCACACACTCAGCTACACTACAGTCTCTCTCTAAGACTGAACACAGACTCTGGCTTCAAATTCCCCAATGTTCTACTCTAACCTCGAACTGCAACATTCCAGTGTGGCTTATGCAACTCCGAAAGTTCTAAAATGATGTCATCCATCGGTGTCAGCTGAGATTGAGAACAGAGTGAGACAGTGTGAAATCCATTTAACTGGAGTTTCACAAGCTGCCTTCCCTGTCTACCACTAGGTCTTACTGGGATTCTAGTAACCCCGGGTAACAGGGGGGGTTAGATAAGTCTCAGCAATTTTTATAGGAAAACCTGTAGGAATAAGAACAGCAACAAGCAGCTTTATCCTCTTAACTTCCTAGCTTTAACTGACTAATTTGGGACATTGGGAGCCCCCCCTTCCCCTGTACTACAGACAGTCAAGGTAATTCAAAATGTGGCTAACTCACCACGTGGCTCAAGCGACCTGTACTCTAGGCCCACCATACTGTCCTTAAAAAGAACTCTATAATAAAACAAGGGTTCAAGAGCAATTCCTACATTAAAAAAAAATATATTAAGCATAAGCTTTAAAGTTACATGATTTCCCACACTGCCATTTTTAGAGTCCCATAAGTCCATGAAAATCCCAGTTTAGACAGTTACTTCCACAGGGTTCAGTACTGGGCCCGGTCCTTTTTAATGTCTTTATAAGTGACACCGCAGAGGAACTGGAAGGAAAAGCATGTCTCTTTGCAGACGACACAAAGATCTGCAACAGGGTCAAATACACAAGATGGAGTGGAAAGGATGAGAAGGGACTTCGCAAGGTTGGAGTTAGTGATCAAATGTATGGCAGCTCAGATTCAATGAAAAGAAGTGCAAGGTAATGCACCTGGGAAACAAAAACCCAGGGGAAGAGTACACAATGGGGGGGTGAGATACTGACAACAGTAAAATTGGTAAGGAACCTGGGGGTAATTATATCAGATGACCTAAAGGTGGGCAAGCAATGTGAGAAGGCAGTAAGGAAGGCTGGGGGGATACTGGGATACATAGGGAGAGGCATCAATAGTAGAAAACAGGAAGTTGTTATCCCCCTGTACATACAGTTGGTGAGACACCATCTGGAGTACTGTGTGCAGTTCTGGAGACCCCATCTCCTCAAAGACAGACTGGAGGCTGTCCAGAGGAGGGCAACCAAAATGGTGCAGGGTCTGCACCAGAAGACATACGAAGAATGACTAAAGGAGCTTAATATGTATGCCCTTGAGGAAAGAAGGAGAGAGGGGACATGATAGAAACCTTCAAGTACCTCAAGGGAATCAACAAAGTCCAAGAGGGTAGCATCTTTCAGAAAAAGAGATGTGCAAGAACAAGGGGGCACAATTTGAAGATAGAGGGGGGACGGCTCAGAGGTAATGTGAAGAAGTATTTTTTCACAGAGAGGGTTGTGGATGCACGGAACAGCCTCCCTGAGGAGGTCGTGGAGTCAAGTACAGTGGGGGAATTCAAGAATGCATGGGACAGACATATGGCAATCCTAGTGGTGGGTAGGAGGAAGTAAGCTGTTGGTTAACTACTATCTACAGCTTATCTGTTAGGTAGGAAAATGGGAAGGCTAGGTGGGCCAGGCCAGGTGGTCCTTATCTGCCGTCAAATTCTATGTATCTATGTTTCACTGCAGCAGATCTCAAAGTGATAGTCAGCCTTATCCAGACTCATCTTCTCCCCACGTGGCAGCTTCTGAGGTGACTTTGGTGGCAAATTCGGCTTTGGTTTTCTCTAACCACCAACCCACATCTTTTGTGTAAATGAACTCTCATGACTTCCCCCTACATGCTATTCTCAGTCTTGCCGCGAGTAAAAATTAATAGATTATACACAGAGTTTGGAAACATTGCCTTATGCCATCAAACCGCTTTCTCAGTGCTCGGGTCTGAAATGAGAGATCAGGGAAGAGCTTCACATCCAGTTCATTTATAAAGCATGAGTAAGCTGCTTGAGCTGCCAATAGGAGTATGTCTTGTTTCTGCCTCCCAAGGTCCTCCGCTGTACAGTTTGGGGCTGGCTTGTATTGGCAGGTTGCACCTTGGGGTTCCCATGATAGGCATGTTTTACTGATGACCAGTCAAAGTCCCCAGGTATGGCGATAGAGGACGGCAGCCACCCAATTAAAAAAGTGAAAAGGTTAGTCCCTTCTGCTCCTTCAGGCACCCCAACCAGTATAAGACTGCCAGCTCAGACTTCATTCTCTAGGGCTTCCAGACACCCTCATAGTTGAGTGTTCTCAGGCATCAAAGTAGCAACCACAGCTTGTGGTTGCCAACCACTTTTCAGTCTCTGTCACTGAATTTGTCAAGTCTTTGATTGCAGTGCCGTGCTTTTCTAATTTAGTAAGTGTCTTCTCAGTTTTTACATCCACCGGTTTCACAGAGGTGATCATTTGTTACTAGGGAGGCTCTGTGTAGAGGCCCGATGCTGCATCTATCTCACAGCTAGAGGCCTCTCTGGCCTTCCCAGCTTTCTGGGCTTCCAGATTCCAGGCTCCATGCTGCCGAATCTTAGGCTTACCCACAGCATTTGGTATCATTCTGTAGTTAACGATCTCAGGAACAGTATTTTGCAAGTTGGGTAGCTGAATTTCAAAGCTGAAAAGTGATTTTTCATTTCAAAGCTGAGCCGAGGTGCAGAGCTAAGAGAAAATAGTTCCTGCCTGGAGAATAGCTGTGTAGCACCACCCACTACAGCATTTCTTTCAAGAAAAGCTGTGAAGTATCAGTTAAAAAAATTATCTCCAGCTAGTTCAATACTGGCAAGCAGTTGCTAATTAGTGATCATTATCTTTGAAGGAAAGATCTTTTCCCTGGATGCTTACATTTTAAAGCAGCAGTACTACCGAATCAGGAAGTAAGCTATCAAAATTCTGTTTTCCTGCTATAAGCATGCGGCCAAAGTTCCAATTTCCATACCTGTAAATGTTTTTTTCCAGTCGTCTTTAGTTTTTTTAGATACTTGCAATTTACTTGAAGTATTGTAGCGCTACAACAAATATGGCGGCTGACTAATTTCAGCTGCTCTTTTTCTTCAGGTCGCATCACATCTTTTGACAACAGCAGAGGGACCCTCTGCTGACCATTCCCGATGTTCCTGCAAGTCATAAACATGTACAGCTGGCAGCAGAGGGGGTCCCAGTGCAACATGCTTAGTGGCAGAAATGTAAATAAAAGCAGAGAATAACTGAGCAAATTACTCTGCGACAGTACAATGCCGTCGAGAAAGAGTACCAGGTGTATGATTAGCAGGGCACAGGGAATAAACTGTCAAAAAAGCGCAATTTTTTTTTTCCGTAGTACTGTTGCTTTAAGGTGATTGTCTATTGGATATGAACTGAAAAGATTCTGTGTAGATCCCAGAAATCAGCTTTTTTTTTTTATTCTTATCTCGACAGCATATTTGTACGCCTTATTCCTGCTCCAGCATAGCCCACTGTTTTTCAGCTGGTGCTATGGAACAATTTCTGTGACATACAAAGTTTTATTAGAACTGCTACTTAGGGTCAGAGGGCTGACTGGAGGAGGTGAGCCGAGTGTCCCAGAGGGCACTCTCCACCTTAGTGGGGGTGGGGGGGTCTCTCCCTCAAGCACCTGCCCAGTCTCCGTTGGTAGGCAGAAGGTACCTTTTGATGGCCCTGCTACTGGTGATAAGCCATAAGTGAGGAGAGGTAAGTCCCAGGACATGTGGGTGATGGGGTTGAATAGGTGGATATGACCAGTGGGAATGAGCTGGTGAAGGAGAAGAAAACATATTTAATTTAACAAACAAACAAAAAAAAAAGAATTGCTACTTAGGTTTTTATTTGACATTTTAACTGGCTAAGCACACTAGACCAAGGACCTATTTTCAGAAGCAACTTGAACTATAAGACAAAATTGCGTATTACAAAAACAATACAATTAGAAACATACATTAGAAACGAGCACATCTTTCAGATGCATTAAATCAGCAGTATAAGAAACAAGTAATTATAATAATGTCATCCCGAGAATACAAAATCAACATACCTATATTTCCATCAATTTTATTATCAGTGGTACAAGATAAAACATTTTGAAAACTCTCAAAAGCTTATTGTCCCTTACCAAGCCATCATCATGAATCTACAGCATGCTGGGGCAGTACTGTGCTGTCAGGTATAACACCACCTAAGTACAGACACAATTTTGGTTAATTGTCTACACAACTAACAGTGGTCTTAGGGAGGAGAAGCTACGGAGGACTACCACCTTTATTGTAGTGCACCCTAGTTGATAAAATGAATGATAAAAATGGTTCTAAAACCGTCTGAATGAACAATACTCTCAGCAGGTTCTTCTTAGGCGTGCCTACATGTGTCCACACAACAAGCAAGCCACTCACTAAGGGCACACAGTTCTCACACTGTAACACTGTGGCACAATGTCTGGGACATCTTCAATCCACCTGCACTGCCACTGGTCAGAAATACAGATTTTAAAGGCTTTTTTTTTTTTTTTACCAAAAAGGTTAAAGAAAACCACATTTTGTCCAATACTTCTGCTGGTTTTGTGTTGGAAGTCTAGGACTAATGACTCTCACGAGTGAAATGATTCTGTTCAATAAAGGACTTGGGGATACCGGAGAAAACAGGACTACTATTAATATAAAAAAAAAAAAGTGAAAAATGTTCCCTAGCTAACATGCGTTGCTGCTTTAAATAGTGTTCCTGAGCCTACATTTAGTGCTTCTGAAGTACAGAATTCCCCAGAAGATCAAGCATTAATATATAGGCCTCCTTTTGCTCACAGCTTCTGGCCTTTGAACCTCTGATCGACTAAGGAGGCTGTTTTAGTAGGGCACATAATAATAAGCATAAACCGCACAATTTGTTCAAATGGAAAATATAGTCCAATAAACTCTTGCCACAGCTTGGTCCTTGGAGAACAGTTATTTTTAGAACAACACAAGCATTAGGGAGACTGACTTACTGCTGTGGAATGAATTAATGTAACACGGAAGCTGATGAAATGTGCTGGTGTGCTATCACAATTAATAAAGTCAGTAATTTTTAATGGCTTTGGTATAACGTTTGCTCCAGTGTCTTTTTTCTCTTCTTCTCCATGCTGACCTAAGTCTCTGTCTATCTGTCTGTGGCTATGCAATTATGTTTAGATGGTATTTCAGTTCATGAAACCCCTAGCAAGGTTAGCTAACCCACCTCTTCTCATTATATAAATTCACAGCTATAAACAATGCAGGGCTACAGGAATCACTACTCCCTATACCTATCAATTTCACATGCTGAAATCCCACAGGCAACCTATGAGAAGGGTAAATCAAAGCAGAAGGTTATCATTAGGATGAAAGTCTTATCTAGTCTTGTGTGTAGCATCATCCATTTGCTGGGTGACTTGTACTTGTTTAATGTAGTACTCAGATTTCATCTGGCTTAATTCTTGTATATGCAGAACCATGTTGTACAGGATGTTTAATGTAGCAAACGTCTGTGCCCCACTCTCCATGTTAGCATTTACCGTGTTGGTTAGGTCATGATGGTTTTGTCTAGGAAACCCTGAAAAGGGGGCTGTTTTCTGACATTCTTCTCTGTTGGAATTTTGTGTCTTGCTGCATCTTCCCCCTGAATTGCTACACCTGAGGAGGAAAAACAAAGGTGGGCTCTACACACTGTGCGAGTTTCCTCTTGCTGATGTGGAACAGGAAAAGGACCCGAGGGCCATAACAGACATGGGGCTACAACATGACAAGCAATGTACAGCTGCTATCAAGAGGGCCGGCAGAAAGCATGACTGCATTAGCGGGGTGGGGGTTGATCAGTAGGGCAGCAGAAATAATCCTTCTACTATGTTCAGCTCAAGGACAGTCCTAACATGCATCAATAGCGCAAAAGTTGAATGCTGTCCAGAATTGACCCCTCTTCCCTGTGTCAGTGGATGCAAACTGATGCACCAATTCCACAGCAATATGTAAAGGAAGGGAACGTGACCCGTTTTAAAATCTGCCACTGATGATGTTTTGACACCGCAGGCTCTTCTTTAGAACCACATTTATTACACCAGTGGGGCCAATTTGACCCATGTTTTTAATTCCCAAATGCTACCACTGACCCAGCTGGGACACTGTATGCAGTTCTGGGCTCCTCAATACATATTAAAAAAAAAAAAAAAAAAGACACTGTGGCAGTCAAGAGGGCTCAACACAGGGCCATCAAAATAATCGGGAACATGGGAGAAAGGCTATGAGGAGAGGCTGGTGGCACTTAACATGCTCATCGTGGAGAAGGCTACGAAGTGACATAATTTCAGTCGTCTACATACCCAAGGATAGTAAGGGTCACGATCAAACAAGCAGATGTTTGTCCTGGTATTCTCCAGCAGGATGCTGGGGTACACCCTGAAGCTCAGAGAAGAGGTGACTTGTTACACAGTTAGGTGTTGGTACACACTGTGCTACACAAGACTGGAAAATTCTTAAATGTGGTTCTACTTAGTATTACACTAGAGAGGTGTGATTCAAATTGTCCTCAACTGGCTAGCTCCTAATGAGCATAGAACCTGAATGTGATACCTAGGTTAGCAAAACTCAAACCCCAACAAATCTAGTTCTGCTCTAGTTTAGAAAATGAATGAAAAGCTGGGGCCTGCCATACAAGTTTCCAGTGTCAACAGGTACACCACTGAAACTACTGTAGGATGACCTTTTCAGGCCTGTTCAATCAGGCTGACACCTGAAATAAGTCTCTTACAGAGTAACAGCCCCTGAAGTATGCCTCAATAGAACGGATGGCTAATGAAAGGTTAAGAAGTACTGCATTCACTGAAGAAGGCAAATATTACTTGGAGAGAACCTGGACTGGTAAAAAGGCTAACATTTTCTAAGTGACAATAATGTACAGTATGATATTTGAACATGTTTCTATTCCCCCTCCCTGCCTGTTAAGAGACTGTTGTCAAAATGATCTTAAACAATAGGGGTGAGCAGATAACCCATTAGATAAAAACAGGTAACTGCAGTGTGACAACTCCAGTTATCGCACTGTGATGACATCATCACATATAGAATAGTGGACTGGTGACCATCCACAACAAGGCTGTGTTTCTATCGAGGGTGTTGATGACATCAGAGAGACTGCGAGAGCGAAGCTCGAGAAGACTCCATGATGTCATCAGCTTCCGAGATGGGAAACGCTGCCTCAGTTGTGGATGGTCACCCATCCACTATTTTATATAGTATATGGTTCCCCTAATGTTTAAAACATTAATTTTACAAGGTTTCATATCGTGTGTGTGTTCGCAGCCCTGCCTGGCCCCGGTCCTCGTTACAGACATACTCCTGTCCCGACCCCGAAGATCAAAGTCCTCACGGACATTCTCTGTGTCCCTAATCCCAACCAGATTTAAATTAAAAAAACTGACAAATTAAAAGCCTGAATACATGGAGCAGACTATGGCACAGGCTATGTACAAACTCGTTTTGAACTGCTTGCCAGACAGCTCACTACGCAGCAATGCCATTGTTTGAATTTTTTGTGAGAAGCAGAATTTCCCCCAATCATGTGGCAGCTCAAGGAAAAAGTTGTACTACCGATGTGACATCAGAACGTTAGTATAACTTTTTTTTTTGTACCTTTGAACTGTCCTACAACAGGACTTCGAAAGCCATCGTTTTCGATTAACAATACGCCCTAACCATATACTATAGAGTGATAACTCATGAAAACTCCACTTATCTCACCTGTGCAAATGGTAACTTTTGCAACAATAGGGGCCCCTACTGTATAAAATGGATACATGATGTGCACTCGTGAATATGGAAAATATTTTCACTCCTGCACAGTGACCTCTGGATACTCAACTCATGGCTTCGCCACTCGTGAATATCCAGAGGTCACTCTAAAGGAGTGAAAATATTTTCCGAATCACACTCGTGCCCATCATGTATCCCTTTATTCCAACTGGACGTAGTGGGATGTGCTTTACAATGTGGCCTCCAAAACCACTATGACAAAGACTGGACTTCCTCTTTCATCCTTTCTGTTGTTTTCCCCTTAATTCTCCTCTTTGTGCTCACCATTGCTCCTTATACTCCAGTGTCTCCCTTCCCACCCTTGAGGGTAGACCTCTCTCTTACTGAAGATGAAAGAAATAAACTCTGGTTTGGTTCCCCACCACCACCCCTAAACCACTCACTCAAACCATCACTACTTTCCATTTGGAAAGATTATTCTATGCGTCTTGTGCTACTATCCTCTCTTAGGACAATGCAGAAGAGATGAAGTAGAGATGCTTAAAGGTGGAGTATGTAATTAATAAGCCACGACAGGGTGTGCATTAAAGGATTTTAATGCACACCCAAGGGGTGTGCTAAGGCATGAGGCTGAAAGCCAAGTGTCCTTACGCCCCTGGGAAGTGCATTAAAATCCTTTAAAGCACACCCTGGAGTGGCTTATCACACTTATAAAATGGGCCACCATCATAAAAGAATTAGTTTGATGTACTCTGATAGGGATTACAACTTATTTACTATTTTCAAAAGAGTGTACAATACATTACCTCTAAAACATCTAAAAACTGAAAAAAGTAGTCCCTATTAATGCATAAAATAGGATATGTCAGCAATAGGTTAACTAGTACAGTACTTTGCAGTAAAAGTATTTATTAGTAGAGTTGGTTGAAAATAAAGACTTTCTCTGTCATGTAAATTTTATCATATAAATGCACTGTAACATAAGACATAAGCAGTGTTTAAAACTTAATTTTCATTCACTGTAGTTATATACTCTCACTGACGGCAGCCTTCTCTATTTTTGTATTTTACTTATGTGCTGTAGTCTAGTACATAAAAGGAAAACTGCTATAGGATTGAGGTGAAAGGTTAGTTAAGAACAAAAAAAAAAAAAACAATCTGCCAGGTTGCCTTTTTTTGGGTGGGCAAGGAGGGTAGATTTCACCTGAAAACTCCTATACAAGATTCAAATGTACGTGCTTTTATTAACATTAGCAATGTATTTGGGCACTTTGGGTCTGCCTCTACCTATTTGACTGTGTTTTCCTACCTTTTCTTTTTGTTTATAAGTATTACTGTATTGCCTGCTTTCTTCATCCTGTTTTTTGCTTTCTGTTTTTCCCCCACATGCAAGACATAGAATGTTTATCATGGAATACAGGGATTCAAAATTCTGCTTAGTTCCACTTGTAGAATGTTCCTCTCCTGACATTCTGTACACACATACAACAAAGGCCTGTTTTAGAGCCAGAGACTCAATTATATCACTGTCAGGGTAAGCATAAGAGATTTCCCTGATGAGCAGGTAAAGACCGAAGGGGAGATTTTTCACCGTTAGTAAACAAACAGTTGTAATGAAAACTATAAACAATACTTAATGTTTCTAATTTGTTTGTGTAAGGAGAGTGTGATGGTCAGGGAAACAACATTTAATTAATTTACTTTATTTTTATTTAAGGTAGTTTTACTTTTGGGGCCCAGTTGAAGTTTTTTTTTTTTTTACAGTGTGAAGGCAGCGGCCATGTTTATAATGGAAGATCAGTTCTGGTTGAAGGGGGACTGATGGAAGATAGTTATGGTTGTATGAGGACCGATTTGTTCATTGTGTGATGTGGTTTAGGACCAGGATGACTGTGCGTATAAAGAGATTTAATGTACAATCAGCTGATGTCTCTTGGCCAAGATTTCTAGATTTTTTTTTGCCATTTTATAAAGAATTATATTCTGTATCCCACCATAACTGCATTTGGTACCCAGAAATCTGTTCTGGACCTAAGCCCACTCTTGTAGGAAAAGTGAAAGACACTCTATTTTCCCTGCAGATCTAGGATAGAGCAGGCCTGAAAGCTGTCCTGTGTTCCTAGACCTGGTGGTGGTGATAGAGGAGTAAAAAAACGCTGCGTTTACACGTACTCACTTGGTGCAGGATCTGGAGCAGCAAGAACGGGTCAGCTGACCGAAGCACTCTCAAACAGGCAAAGGCAGGAAATCTGCAGCACTCCAGACTTGGGCAGGGTCAATAGGCATACCAAAAATGTGATGTACAATTTCAAACGAAGAATAATACAAAAGTTAACGCACAAAGACAATACAAAATATATTATACATGAAATAAAAATTACATTTCAGATCCATATTCTGTGAATTTTAGACCAACAAATATATAAGAGCAACAGTTATACTACTGATCCAAATGTCCGTTTAAACAAATAAAACAAGTCAATAGTTTATAGCTGCTCTGAGTGAACAACTGGAAACAAACATAAGTTTGAGAACTGTAGCCGTGGCAAGCTGGGAGCTGAGCTCATAGTGTGTCTGTCATCTTAGAAATGGACATTGCGCTCTCCACCTGCTCTCTGGCTAGCATGTAAGAGGAGTTTACACAAGAGAGACTCTAGAAAAGGCACCAAAGTACCAAACGCTCAGAGATAGTGTCACAACTGGAAATATCATTATACTGTAAAAGAAAGAAAAACTTGCAGCCGCACAAGCCAGGAGCTGTAACCATGTAAGAAATCACGTCTTTCAGAATGAGCATGGGATTCTATTAGCAGCAAAGCTGTGCTCTATACCTGCTTACAGGCTGCCCTATTGGAGAAAGCAGACCACATTTCACCTAGAAAAAGATAATACATAGTCCAGTTAACTCAAAAGAAATGACAATTTTGTAAATACACAATTTAGATTTACATATCGCTATACAGACAGGACCCTGTAGCTAACTCCAGGGTAGTGCAGCAGTCCTAATGACTGCGCACAGGGGCACAGGGGAGAGGGGAGATGTTTGGCCTAAACATTTTTTAGCACATAATAAATACATTAATTTCTGCCAGGATAGCCTGCCTGCCCCCCACCCCCAAAATGCATAGCCATTAGAACTGCTGCCCTTTTGTGGAGTAGCTACAGAGTCATATCTGTATAGCTTTAAGTAAATCCAAAATGTGTATTTCTGAAATTATTTCCTCCGAATTAGCTGGATTATGTATTATCTTTTTCTAGGAGATATGTGCACAACTTTCTCCAATAGGGCAGCATGTGAGCAGGTGGAGAGCACAGCTTTACTGTTACTAGAATCACAAGTCCATTCTGGAGGACATGATTTCTAATGGGTACAGCTCCAGACTCATGTGGCTGCATGTTTTTCTTTCTTCTATAATGATACTTCCAGTTGTGACATTATCTCTGTGTATCTGGTACTTATATTTGATTGTTGCCTTTACTTTTCCAGATTCTCTCTTTTACACGCTCCTCTTACTTGGTGGCCAGAGAGCAGGTGGAGAGCGCAGCATCACTGTTTTCACCTTATGTCCATTTCCAGGATGACAAGTACAGTACGGGCTGAGCTGCCAACTCACATGGCTACAGTTCTCAAACTTCTATATGTTTACAGTTGTTCACTCAGAGCAGCTATAAACTGTTTGTTTAAATGAGCATTCGGATCTGTAATACTGTTGTTGCTCTTGTACATATGTTGGTCTAAAATTCACAAAATACTGATCTAAAATTACATTTTTATTTCATGTATCACATATTTATTTTTGTCTTTGCGCTTTAACTTTTGTATTATTAGTTTTGAAATTGTACACAACATTTTTTGTATGCCTACTGACGCACTGTGGTGAATCACAAGTTCGAATCCCGCCAGATACCACTTTGACCGTTTTTCTTCTGCGAGGTTCCCTTCTCATTTATGACTGGTCGACCTGGTCCACAAGTGGTATTTAAGAGAGGGGAGCATCTCGCCAGGTACCAGCCTCCTGATGAAGCGCCAACCAAAGCAAATTGCCGGGGTGCCTGAAATGTGAGCGTTCTTTGCATGGTCTAGGGAGATGCTGGATTTTGCATGTTTGCAATAAATTTTCTAATTGTATCTCAGCCTGCTGCAGTCTTTTCCAGTTACTCCCTGCCAAGTTTGGAGTACGGCAAATTTCCTGTTTTTGCCCAACTGCAAATGTTAGAGGAGGCTCTACTGGCCCCTCTGTATACTCTATCTTTGCCACTGAGTTCAAGTTATTCTACTGTAATATTTTGAATATGTTCTATTTTCTTGAAATCCTCCCCAGAACATCAAAAAAAAATAAAGTAAATTTGACCTATATTAAAGGCATAAGTCCCCTAACCTTCTTATCTCGGGCAAGTAAAGATGCTTCTGTTTTTGTTGCATTTTCAATTTAACATTTATGTTCCACTATCAACCTGATAACCTCTGGGGGAACTCATCCTCCTTCAGCCAGCACCTACGTCCTTCCCGCTGGGCTCCCTAGAGATTATACCACAACGGCAAGGGCGACAGGGTGGGTACAATTGTGGCATGGGTGCACTCCTGGAATCATGCACACAGGAGATGGCACTTTCTCTTCACTGTGTAACTCCAGGTAGTATCACGTACAGCGACATCAACACAGTGACATACCTCCTGTCGGCAAAATCGACACTTTGCCAACAGGTTGCTGTACTGGTGTGCCGAGACAGGGGCACACTGTCTCCAGTCCTGCACCCTCCGAGTTGACAATCTTTAGTATGGGTGTGGGGTGAGCCCCTGCTAGTTCAGGGGCAAAGCCCCCTGATACAGAAACAGGACCGGGAGACATTTGGGATTCATGTCTACCACAACTTGCGATCGACATAAATCCCATCGCTGAGATGCCAGTCAACAAAAGTGTTGTCGAACCAGCATCGTACAGCCACTCTACACGACCATCTTGCAATGCTCAGATGTCCTCACCAGCCCAAGCTGGTGCTGGGAACAGGGCAGATGGTCACTTCTTCACTATCCATTATCCATTCTATTCTTCCCCTAGAGTACCACAGGTTACTTTGGTATCCAGGACACTGCCACCTTCCCCTCCCCTTTCCTGGGGTCTGGCAGCACTTCCAGAGTTTCAGAATGGGGGAAAGAGGAACATTGTTTAACCAGGAGTAGCACAGAAGCCCAGTGCTGCGGGAAAGGTCCACAGCATGAACCAGTCACCCACACGGAAGCGTGGAGCACTCATCCAGTGCCACTGTGCAAGGTGCGGGTTCTGTGTTATGTTTCTGAAAGACTGCATGAAGACCATCCATAAAAGGCACTTTTGCTACAAAAAGAGGCAAGATTAAATGGTTCTTAGCCTGTGCCCATAATAAGTTCACAACTGCAGAGAAATCATTCTTTACCCGAACTTTTAATAATGCCTGTGATATCTTTGCCCCAATGTTGACCCACCATTCTAAAAGGCAGAATGCCCCCTGGGTAACCCCAGCTTTGATCCACCAACTCAAACATAGGGACAACCTATGGCACCGTGCCACTGAGACTGGCCGGCCCAGTGACAGGCAGTTATATGCTGCCGCCCGAAACAAGTGCACTCGGGCCATCGTGAAGGCCAAGTCTGAGCACTATCGGGTCCTCACTCACTGCCTCATGGGGGAACCCCAGAACCTTCTGGGATAACATTAAACAGTTAAATGGGAGTGACACCCCCCACCACCCAGATAAACATTAATGGCGTGATCTCCTCAGACCCAGCCCTCATAGCCAACCACCTCAACACTCATTCACTGACCTTAGCCCTATCCTCCTACAAATTTTTGACCCTCCTCCTCCAGCACCCACCATAAATCTTTCTCGCCTTATTTTCTCCCTCCTGAGTGTTTCTGCCTCAAGAACCTAGGGGCCGACTTTGTCACTGCCCTCAAGAGTAATAGTACAGGCAGTGACACCCTGGATCTGTGTATCCTACAGCTGGTCTTAGACACAGTCTTACCCGATCACGTGCCTTATCAACCACTCTCTTTGCCTGGGAAGGTTCCAACTGCCTGGAAAATCGCCACTGTCACCCCTATCTTTAAAGGTGGTGATAGGACTGTGGCTGGAAACCATCGGCCAATCTCCATTCTCTCTCCTCTCTCCAAGGCCTTGGAAAAGTGGTGGCCTCTCAAATCTCTGACTACCTCTCCACCCACAATGTCCTATGTCCTGAGCAGCATGCTTCCAGGCGGGCCACAGTACCAACACAGCCCTCCTAGAGTTCTCCAACTTTCTCCACTCCTCCTTAGACACTGGTTCTCTGGCTGGTGCAGTCTTCATTGACCTCTCTAAAGCTTTCGACACTGTCTCCCACCTCTCCTTCTTGATGCCCTTAGTCTCTCTGGTTTTGCTGGGCCTATCTCCTGGTGCACCAGTTATCTGTCTGACCGCTCACAGCATGTAAAATTAATGGGACCTACTCAGACATCTGTCCCATCTTTTCTGGGGTTCCCCAGGGCTCCACTCTGGGCCCTTACTATTCTCCCTTTACCTTAACACCCTTCCACGCCTTGCTCGGGGAACATTCTATTGTACGCTGATGATGCAGTCATCTTTGCCTCAAGTCGTAACCCTATTGCCCTCCAGGACTCGCTGCAGAAGTCCTTCGCTGAAGCCGAGAGCTGGTTCAAGGAACATAGATTGGTGATAAATCTTAAAAACAAAACCATGTTCTTCACTCATCCTCAAAACAAGTCCTGCAACTTCAAACTCCTCATTCACTCTGGGTCCTCTTCCCACTCGAACAAGTTTACTCCTATAAATACCTAGGGATCCATTTTGACCCCTCCTCTCCTTCCATGGACACATCGGCTGCCCTAGCCACTGCCACTAATATCCGATTGGGCATCTTACATCCGGTATAAACACTGCCTCCCCACGGAGGCTCTTACACTCGCAGTCACCTCCTCTATCCTGTCCCTAGTGGACTATGGACTGCCGGTGTATGGTGCTGCTGATCAGACTGCACTCCATAAAATTACGCACTACTCTGAATAAGGCCTGCCAGGTTAATTACTGGGGCACCACAGGCTAACACACACCTGTCTACTGTGCAGCTAAAAGCGCTGGTACTTGATCTTGAGAGCGCCTCAAATATCTGACCTGCACCCTTACAAAAGACCCTCCTAAGGCTATCCCCGCCAGGATTGACCACCACCATATGCCGCCTCTGTCCCACTAGTTCATACCGACCTCTGGGAAAACCTCTCTTGTTATCCCTAGAGCTAGGACCTCTCACGGCCAAAGAGCCTTCAGCTTTAGGGCCCCTCCTGGTTCAACACACTGCCCCCTCCATCTCCGGAGTTCCAACTATATTGTGCTTCAAAACTTCCTTATGTAACCACCTTATTAACACCCGAAGCTGTAATTGCCACTAGTCAAAGCCGTACTCAATACTTATGACAAAGCTTACTACTAAGCTGCTAAGGACAACATAACTCTGGTATTGTTTGCATCTATGTCTTAAGTTACTGTTATCCTGTGTTGTACTGTTATACTGTGTATTTTCGTTTGTCTTACTGTGACAAGGTACCTTTGTAAATGAGCCTATGGCTCAAAGGTTTTCCAAACTGCTGTTTAAATAAATAAATAAATAATGGAATTGTGAACAACACATAATATGCTACAATCTCTAACAGAGGTGTGTGGGCTTCTGAATTTTAGTCTCCCATCTGTCTATGGAAATGTCATCAAATAAGTTCCGACTAAGCTTGCCAAAAGACTCAGTCTTGAATCTAGTTCCAGATACGGCCTAATTTGTGTTTATAAGCACCGCTCTTCCATTTTCCGATCAAAAGACCTGCGATGACAATCACAGAGACCAAGGGAAAGACCCTTGTTATCAAGCTCTCCCATCTTTTCCATTTACTTACTATTTCAATAAAATTGCTTTACATTTCTTTATTGGACAGTGGTCAAAATCAAGTTTTGCAGCCAGTAGCCAGCAGAACCAGTGACTGGGAAAATCCACTAGCCCAACAGAGTTTCCTACTGGCCCAGCTGGTGTACTTACTGAAATATTACCTTCTCCAGTATTACTTCTAGGCCATACAACCTAAGGATCAGCAAAATTATCATTCTTAAGGTCCCCAATGTCTGCACCCAGTTTGGGAGGGCTGCTATCAGCTACTTACTAGCAATTGTTTGGAATTCACTCCAAAAAACCATGGAGCTAAATAACCTCCTACCCTTAATATCCTTCAAAAGACTATTCACCACCCTATTCCCAGAACTCTGCAACTGCTTCCACAAAGCCTAAACCCCGGCCCTACCTACCCCCCCGTGTTCCTATATGCTGATAAAACTCCCGTTTCCAGTCCCAAGATTCACCCTCAAAATGCCTGCTAGGTCCTATAATCTACATATTACTCCTGATGTGCCCATTACCTTCTGTCTCACAGATTAAAAGTTTTAATGTGCCTTGTACATATGTATATTGTTATATATTAGCACTTATGTCATTGTATTACTGTTTATGCTACCCCTGTCATTGTATTACTGTTTATGCTACCCTTGTCAATGTAATAACACTTGCACTTCTTGACCACTCAGGTCCATCTTGTAAATGAGCTATGCTCAATGATGTTCGCCTGATTAAATAAAGATTTGATTGATTGATTGATCCAGTACAAGTCCACAGGGCTACTTAAAACATTTTTTAACAACCCAATACAAAATCTACCAGCATTTGACTAGCTGGCCAGTGCCAATTTTGATCCCAGTACTGTGCATTCCACTAAAAGACCAGTGCTGTATCAACCTGAGCCACCCTCATCTTCTTGGCAGAGGGTTTAGCAACTACAAAATCGACATGAGGCTACATATTCTAACAATAAGATAACATTTGCTTAATCTTTGTAACAACTGCAAAATCAAGGAGATGAGTACAATAGTATATCAGATAATGCTTGCTTACTACAGTATTTCAATAAAACTATCACATTTTATCTATTACTGTGCATTCCACTAAAAGACCAGTGCTGTATCAAACTGAGCCACCCTCAACTTTGGAGAGGGTGGCAGCTACAAAATGGAAACAAGTCTTCATATTTTAACAATAAGATCAAAGTCACTTTCTCTTTATAACAACTGCAAAAACCAGAGGATGAGTACAATGATATCTCAGATAATGGCAATTTAAGGGAAGTGAAACACCAGATGCATCACCATCAGTGCAAAACCCTCTTTTTTCCATATACTTCCTTCAACATTATCTCTCAGCAGTGTCTTAGAAATGTCTTCAAGTTCAATTATAGATACTACTCCACACATATAGTCCTAGTTTAACTGGTCATACAACACCAAAAAAAGTTTCCCATTACACAATTTGACTGAAAAAAAAAAAAAAGCAATTCATAAGGCTAAGTCAAAATAACCATCGGCAGCCAGACTGGTACTTCCGAGAAAATAACTTGTCTGCTATAGTAAATAAAAATTGCATTTCTGAATGAAGGGAGGCTGAAAAGATGATATAGTGGTTCAAATTAATTTGAGCCTGATACATACACTGAATTTTTTTTTTTATTATTTTTTTTATTGTTTTGTATATAGTTATATATATGACAGCAGGAGTTCATCTATACAGTACTGCTCTTTTGTCTTACAATACATAGAATGTTCTTCGGGATGGCAATTCATGTTTCTACAACATCATTCTGTTACATATCAAATGACACTAGATCAAAATTCATATCCTACAAAAATTGGTTACTTTCAAATAGCTCTATCAGGGAACAAATGCTTCATCCAGAGGTGAGATATAGACAACCCATGGCCTCCACTGGAGCTCAATTTGTGACATCCTTCTGGCTCTGGAAGCTACTATTCTCTCTAGATAATATATCTCAGTAATCAATGAATGCCAATGAGAGAAGGTGGATACTTTAGCTGTTCACCATAGGCAAGTTATAACCTTTTTAGCTGCTGCCAAGTACAAGTATAACTTACTTCTACTTGGTGGAACTTTTCCGTCTTCCCCAATATAAAGCAGAATCACCCAATTGGATAATTGAATTTCTGGTCCCACAATATTCTGTATATTCTTTTCTGTATCTAACCAGTATTGGGTAACTTTCGGACAGGCACAAAAAATGTGTGTTATATTTGCCATTTTTTCTCCACATTCTCTCCAACAGAGGCCATGCCTCATAGATACAAATTTAGCAATTTTGCCAGGGGTATAAAAATATCTACTACAACATTTCCATATATATTCTGACCAGTATGATGACTGTGATACTCTCATTGAATGAGTAATAGGTTCCAACCATTTCTCATAAGTTATCCAAGTCTCTGATCTCTATTCCATCTCCCCAAGATATCCTCAGTGGATTCCTTCCAAAAGTCTCATTGCTTTATATATTTGTTCAATTAAATGAATTTGTTCCCGGCCTTCTATAGCGTCCCTTAAAAGGGACATCAACATAGGTATGAAACACGGTAGAGTATTTAATGCTAATTCTCTATCTGTATAAATGTTCGAATCTGTAAATATCTATAATGTTGCGTATGGGAGAACTGATATTTTGCCAGTAGTGTGGCAAAAGGCAGTACTCCATTTACATCCAGATATTGATATAACAAAAGCAAACCTTTTTTCTGCCATTCTTGATGGATCTGAACAGCACCCATATCCAAAGATACACTTTCTGATCCAATTAGTTTAAAATAAACAAAAACTTCAGTTAATGTAGTAGACGCCCTTAGCTCATACCAAGCCTTTAACGTATAACGGGTTCCAAATTCGACGTTTTGTAACTGTGGATAAGAATTTTGGGGGGCAAATATAATAGGGATAATGTTTACAAGATCATTTAGTATAAATTCAATACATTTCCATGGTTTCTCTACCCGAGGGTTCAGCCATGTCATCACTATTTTACATGTTACTGCCTTATGGTAATCTCTACAGTTTGGAAGATTACAACCCCCTTTTGCCACTGATAACTGTAACAGAGACCACCTGACCCTTGGCTGCTGCAAAGCCCATACAAACCTTGAAAAAAAATTCTAGCCCAGGATGCGAAGTAGAATTGTGATGGAATAATCGGTAAAGTCTGGAAATAATATAATATCTCAGGAAACAAGGTCATCCGAATAGCTTGTATTCGAGCTGAAAAAGATCATATCTGGCATGTCCAATTCCCAACTAAATTCTATATCTCTATCGATAGGGGCACTAAATTAAACAGTTCCAAATGTTCCAGTTTCTGGGGAATATTTACACCCAAATATTTAATCTTATTTCTCCATTTCCGAGGGATCAGGGTTCTTCACAGATGGCGAGGGGGTGAAATTTAAAGATAATAACTCTTTTTTGTATATTTATTTTGTATACAGCTATTTCTGAAAACTTATCTATCACTTGTAGGGTAGCAGGAATGGACTTGTCAGGTTCTAGCAGTGTTAGTAATAAGTCATCTGCATATAACAATATGGTAAAGTCCCTCCCTCCTAAAGGGACCTCCTGAATATTAGGATGTTGCCTTATGGCTTCAGCCAATGGCTCAATGTATATGGCAAACAGTAAGGGGGAAAGTGGGCAGCCCTGCCTAGTTCTCCTTTCCAGCTGTATCATTGAAGATAACTGTCCATTCACTTTAACATATGCCTTCGGAGAGGCATAAATTCTCTGCATCATGCTAGAGAATTCCACAGGGAATCCAAACTTGCGTAAAGTTTCCCATAAAAAAGGCCAACTGACACGATCAAAAGCATTGTCTGCGTCAAGGCTGAGCAACACTGCCTGTATCAGTCTCTGATTTAAGTGGTCCAACAAATCGATCATTCTGCATATATTATCTGTAGTTTCTCTGGCTCGAATGAACCCAGATTGATCTGAATTAATCAAATATGGTAACATTTCCTCTAGTCTATGTGCCCATATGGACATAAATAACTTGTAGCCCATGTTTAATATGGATATTGACCTATATGAGGTAGTTAAATCTGCTGGTTTGCCTACTTTTAAGATAGGTGAAATATCAGTGTAATCCCATGATGGAGGAGGGGAACTCCCCTGTTGAATTTCTAAAAAGGTGTGTAGTAATAAAGGAGTCAGCTGTTTACTAAAATTCTTGTACCACTCGGACGGAAATCCATCTGGCCAGGGGTTTTTAATGATTTACTTTCTTTTATGGCACGTCTGACTTCCTCTGATCTGATAAGGGCTTTTAATCTGGTTTCCATTTCCTTAGTTAGCTTTCTTAATGTAAGGGGATAAAAATATTCCTCAGCTTTGTTAAATTCTGTGGTTTCTCATATAGCTGCCTATAATATTTCTGGAACAGCTGCAGTATCTGCTGTGAGTTAAGAGCTCTTGTTTTTCTCTCCGGATCCACTAAGTGTGTTATGACTGTGGCTGTCCTATGTCCCATAAGCCTCCGGGATAAAGTTCTCACCCCTTTTGGCCCTCCCTCATACCTATATGTTTTCAAGTAAAATAGCGCCTGTTGTGTTTTTTCATCTAAAAGTTTCTGGAGCTCAGCCTTTGTCTGATTAATCTGGGTTTGGGCCTCTGTGGTAATAGGTATAAACTTTGTTTGCATTTTCCTTAGTTTCTAATGTAGTTTACCATATTGTGTTTCCCAATATCTCTTCTTATATGCTGAATATGCAATTATCTCCCCCCTGATCACAACCTTCACAGTATCCCAAACTATTGTGTTGGATGTCTCCTGGGGTGAATTCTCTGCAATAACCTGAGCTATTTTTGAGTTAAAGCTGTCCCTAAAAGCTTTATCCTTAAGAAAAGATGTATTCAAGCGCTACCCAATGGATTTCCTTGGTATTTTAAAATCTAGCCTCAAAAATAGGGGAGAATGATCAGAAAGAAATCTAGGTCCTGTAGTTAAAATCCTGTATGCAGTCCAAATGCTCTTTTGAAATAAAAAAGTTGTCCAGTCTTGAGTAAGAGTTGTGTCTAGGGGAGAAAAATGTAAATCCCCTACAAGGAGAATAAAAATGTATCCATACGTCGATTACGCCCAATGCTCCAAGCAGAGAGATACAGTAAATAATCTTTGAGCTGATGTTAGCCTATATTTGGAAGGTGCAGAGGAATCCAACCGAGGTGTCAGTTAAATTGATATCTCCCCCTATAATAAGACATCTGTGCATAGTGTCCAGGAGCTTTGCAAAAAATCTTTTAAAAAGACAAACAGATGTAAGAGGGGGAAAATACACGTTCACTAACGTGACCTTTGTCCCATAAAGGGTACCTTTTAAGATTACATACCTTCCCTCTGAATCTATGCACTGTGTTTCTAAATGAAAAGGAGAGGTCCTAGGTAATAAAATGGCTACTCTTCGTCGTTTCCCTTTAGGAAAGGATGACGATATACCAAAAACCTGCCCCCAGTTCAATTTTGCATGCTCAGTGTCTGTTAAATGTGTTTCCTGGTGATAATAAAATCACTGGGGTGTTTCTGATATATTGGAACAGATCTGGCCCTTTTAATGGGGTTATTCGCCCGACTATAGTAAAAGCGACAATGCTTTTACTATCTGAATAGCCATCTTATTCCTTTATGAAACATATTCTCTCCCGTTGTCCCCGTCTTAATAATCTAATTCCCGGGGGATCACCATACTGATGTTCCCCCCTTGAGCCATTCTTCAGACTGTCACTTTTTTTGAAACATTTTATGCCTTTCCCATCTAAATTATTCTTAAACATCTCCTGCTGTGATCTTATCAAACCTTTTGAAATCCGAAACAAATTATCAGTATATATGTCTGACCTTTGTATTGAAAACTATGTACATACACTGTATTCCAAATAAAACTGACTTCCAAGGTAGGGGAGTTTAAAAAAAAATACTCCCTAAGTGTGTCTCCTGATAGTCTGGGGTCACCGGAGGATATCTGGTAGCACCAAATGCCCAGGCCTCCTGGGGAGATCCTGCTCTCCAAATGGAAAATAAAGAGAAATATGCAGACAAGCTAAATAAAAATCCAAATGTTAACTCAAAATACCCTGCCTGTCTGTCTTTGGTTTGAAATGGGCTTCCCTGTAACGTCTGGAGATGCCCCCCACCCCGCAATGTAAATTGTTTATTTTATAATTAAATAAGTTCTGTAGTATACAACTAGGTCAACTTTTCTCAGACCCTTATATCAGTTTATCCCTAAAACAAAATCAAGCAGAGCACTATAATCTGCTCTTTAAAGTTATATCCGTTGCCCCCTTCAAAGCAACCATCAGGGCCAGTTCAAACAGCCAAACCAAATGTTTTACATGTTTCTTTGTTATAGCAAAATTTTCTTCAGGTAAAGTTATTAAGCGTTCCTTTTCTCTGTCCAACATCGTGAGAGAGAGTCGTCATCTTATAAAGATCCCAGTTCAGACAACTGAATTCCCAGTCCCTCTCATCAGTCATAATCTTTCAGGGACCTCTAGCCAGAGGGCCATCGAGAAATCACAAGCCAAGATTCAGCTTCTGTCAGTCAGGTTCTTCCCCTTGCTGATCAGTGAAAAGTTGCCAAATGATCAGATATGTTCCCCCTCTGTTACTTCTCTGCCATTTTGTGTTCTGCCCAGATTCACCGTATGCCAGCGCGGTGGGTCAGTTTTCTGTAATCCTAGTGTGGATTTTGTTTTTATTTGAATTCCCACTTTAAGGAGCTCTTCTCTGGCCTCCTCCGCAGTATGAAATTCCTTCCGTCCCGATGGAAGTTGCACCACAAGTCTGGCTGGGTACGGTGTTGTGAATCTAATGGCTGCTTCCTTCAAAGCTGGTAAAATGTCCGCATATGCTATGCGATTACGCATAGTTTGTGGAGCATAGTCGTTATCAACAAAGAAATGAGTTTGCCCATAAAAGACCTTGCCCTTTCGCCATGCTGCTGCTAATACTGTCTCCCTGACTGCGTAGCTAAGAAAGCGCATAATAATAGATCAAGGCCTAGCATTCGGATCTGTAGGCCGTGGGCCCAGCGCATGATGAACTCTCTCTAAAGTTAATTGAATATCTGAGAGCAATTCAAGAGCTGTTTTGAGCAAAGCAATAGTAAACTCAGTAACGTCCTGACTTTCTGAGCCTTCAGGGATGCAATATAATCTTAGGTTCTTTCTGCGAGCTCTGTTCTCCATATCTTCTTGTTTTTCTTGCAATTGAACACATTGATCTTGTAAGAGTTGAATTGTATTCTCCATGTCGTCTACTCTGTTCTCCACTGCTGTTATCGGTCTCTACGATGCATCAGCTCATTGCTCCAGGCTCACTACGTCTCCGCAAAGCTCTCCGTAAAGATCTTTAATTTCTGCACGAAACGATAATAGCTCCTTGTATACAGTATCTAACTTTATGCGTTTGTTTCTCGCTTTATTATTTGGTGTGGTCGTTTGGTCCTGCTGTTCTGCTGGCGCTTGAGAGTGTTCCGAGTCGGAAGGCTCCTGAGCAGATATTGCTGCTCGATTTAACTCTGCTCACTGCTGCCTGTAGTTGTTCAATTTCTTATATTTTTCTTCTTTGCAATGCTCCTTTCGTAGGTCCCCGATATCTAGTTCTTGTTTATTTTAAATTTTTTGTCATTGAAAGCGTCAAATCGGTAAGATTAGCGGGTGGTGTAGCGGAGCTCTTCTTTTACAGCACCATGCTGCTTGGAAGCCCAACCAGAAGTCTCCACATAAACTGAATTCTTGAGACAAAGAAACTGGCACTGCAGCGTTCTGATTATTTAACAGTATGTAGCCAAGTGGTGCAGAGGCAATGTACATTCTGTGATTGGCATGAGTGTGAAACCCTCTTCCAGGGAGTTGTATCTGAGCACAGTCATGCTGTAGAAATAGGAGCTTGTAGGCTGCCTGAAGCCTTTACAAAAGGACTGAAGGAAAATCAGTTCTCTATTTTGTCACATAAAAAATGTGTACTGAACTGGAAACAGATGAATTGTTTCGACAGTCCCATGTCATGTATAAGAATGATGTATTTATCTTCTACTCTAGTCAACTCTGTCCATTTTAAATACTTTGTCTTGTATTCATGCATTTAAATTACAAACAATAAAAAATGCTTTGGCACATGGGATGTTATCAATAAAGTGATATGAGAGGATGACTGGTGATGTAAAATGGATAATGGTGCAATATATCACAGAGAACAGGGCTTGAATAACCAAGATGATCATTCATAAAACAATGTACTCAAGAGATTAAAAAATTATACCCAGAGAACATAAAAGAATGAGAAGACATTCACTATTTTGTAAGAAGACAGTAGTAAAAAATAACATGGCATAAAAATGATAGCAACATCATAATGCACGCCTACACATTCTTCCAGATTAAACAAAGTACTGTCTTTTTTTTTTAATCCATCACTCATTTCATCAACACAGCACATAAATAAAAATCTACTCAATGAACAATTTATCTTGCCTAGATTTTCTTTTTTCAATTTAAAGTTTCTACTTCTGATCTGCCCCAACCAACCCCTTTCTGATGGCCAACCCCCAACCTCATCACCTACCTTCCCAGGGGCTTACCCCATCACTTGCCAAGAACCACTGTATGGTAGGTGTCAGAGTTTGCAGAGTGGATCCTGCGAGGTGGCCATCTTCATCCTGCCGGCTAAGGGTATTCTCCATTTTCTGCCAGATGTCTGCTTACATGCTGTGCACAATGCGCTACAGGTGGCTGGGGCAGGGCCCTCCTCCAGCGTGTGCCATCCACTGCTCCACAACCCAGTCTCTGCCAAGTGGCAGGCATGCAGCAGTACACATCATCTCCCACCCTCCCTGATGGAGCAGAACTGTCCTTGGTACACTTGACCCTCCTACCCCTGGCCAGCCCCCAATGACTCGGGTCTGTTTCCATTGCTCTACCGCTGCACCAATGGGCCAGCGTCATGGCCAGATTTGATTAACTGCACAACACACTTATTAGAATACTGTATTTTGTTCTCCTAGCATACCTGCAAAAGGACCTCTTAAAATGTCAACGTCTGACTCGAGTTTGTTTGAACTGTGACTCGATTAAAGCAAACTGGAGTCAGAAATGTTGAAACTTTGAAGAGGTCATTTGTAATGGCCTTTAAAACCAGAACGCAGTGTCGGCCCGGTGGCGCTGAGGGTTGAGACGCTGGACGCCACACCTCACGCTATGCTGGTGATCCGGGTTCAGGAATGGGCCTCGGTCATCGGGGTCAGCACAGGGGGAGGCCGGGAGCTGGACTGAGCCTCTGTAGGGCGGCTCTCCTCTCCCGGGTGGGGATTCAGTCGCGACCGCTGTGAGGCTGCCCTGGGTGAGGAGCCAGAGAGTAGTGCAGGGGTAAGCTAGGATAGGGAGGTGCCATGGATGGGTTGCATGTGTGTGCCTCACACATGCTTGAAAGGCCATAGCAAAGGCAGGAGAGAAAGCATGGTGGAAAAGGGAGGAGCAGGCAGGCTCCATGACGGCTCTGTGGCACCATATAGCCCTCCCCAGAGTCTGGATGTTGGTCTCTGGGAGGGGAATGTCTCACCCCTCACCCTGTCACGGGGGGCAACCCATGGGGGATTACCGGGTGGGTCGGGTGCATGAGTGTCGAGGTTAGAGCAGACCTCTCCCAAGGAGAGGCCACGCCACCTGCCAGCTCCAGGAGGGGAAAAAATGTATATTTATTTATTTAAACGCTTTAATGAAAGGCAGAATACCGCCTATTCCAGATACGCCCCATGACATGGTATATGGAGGAGAAAAAAAAAAACAGAAGGCAATCTGTCTATGGAAACAGGACTTTGCAGTAAGGCTGAATAATACTCTCTCTGCATGGAAGTAAGAGATAGCAAGGATGGCATCACAATACTGAGTACCTGACCATCCTAAGGAAGCACATTTCAGCGTGAAATGTTGGTGGGATATTCAGGTCTGGCCTGTTTGGTACCCTGCATTACAATAAAGTGAAGCTATTAAAAAATTACAGTTGGTGAGTGAGTTACTTTATCCAGTCATTCCACGTGGTCTGAAATCTAATCCCAGAACTGTCCTTTTTGCCTACCATCAGATCCTAATTCCAGTCACAGACTTTCTGTGAGACTCATCTATTCTCACTCCCATAGGAGCCGGGTTTGTACAATTTTTGGTGGGGGTCAGGGGTCAAAGCCCTGCCTCCTGTCCCAGGGTCAGAGGTCAACCCCCCTGCAACTGGGGCTCTACGGGAGCAGAGCACCCTGTACAGTAACATGGGGGTTTGGAGGTTAAGCCCCTGATCTCAGGTGAGAGAAAAGAATCAAAAATACTCTTTAAAAGCTTTTTTCTTTTCAACTTCAAAGATTCAACATCCAGCATTCCATGAAAGTAGCCTAGCACATCTACAGAACAGGACAGCAAACTCACGACAAAACAACACTATTTTCTGTAGCTCAGTCAGTGTTACACTATTAGAAAATGGGCTTGAAACATAAAGCATGCTGACTGGTTGAAAGTCATGGTCAGGCATGCATTTGTTTTTCACTAGTGCCTGGTGAAAAAAAAAGTGCCAGTTTGGGGTACCACATTACTCAGGGTATCACTGGGCACCACAAACTGAACAGCCACATTTTTTCCCCACTTGCTTAACAACAGGAAAGATCCAGTCAGACTTTCTCTTTAGTGACTGAGTGACCTCCCCAGCAATGCACCTCAGCTGCAGCAACTTGTAACTCAAAGAGCAAATATTCAGTAATGAATGGATATCTGCTCTTTGTTCTGCTCTGCCCTCGTTGTCGAACTGAAATTCCATAAACACAGTGGTACTCACATGTGCTGTAAAGCAGCGCTGATCTTCCCCTCTCCCCTTGGCAAAAAAAAAAAAAGGTAAGCCTCAACATATTTTAAAATAAAAATAAAAAAAGAACTTAGCGTAGGTACCGCAACACTTTCCATACACTCTTGGTCCATATCTCTTCTCCCTGCTTGTGTCTGTCTTCCAAACTCCAATTTAACAGCGTGAACTTTCAGTGTCAGTAAAACTTTCTGTAACAGTGCTAGTCTCCCACCCAGCCATTTCCATCTTCCTCCACCCATGCTGCCTCCTGCATGCTGTTTCCGTTACTGGCAAAAAAGAACCTGGCACATATAGATTATATGATATATCCACAAAAACTAAATAAAATAAATAAAATTCAGGGATACTCCCAATGAGAAATCTTTGAAAGTACTGACACTGCTGGACCGGACATCAGAATTCTGCCTGGGCCACATATCATAAAGACATATCGTAGAAACTAACTAAACATACAAACACAGAAGATGTCAGCATACAAAGACCTCACGGCCACTCTAGTCTGCGCTATTTATCTCTAGCTACAGCTAAACCATGGACCCCAAGTCAGTCTTCGGACCCCCCCACACACATACACACACCCATGACCATACCACACACGTCTCACCATACATTTGTAGCAATTCAAATGCTCATTAGGTGGCAAATGGCAATAATTTCTATGAAACAGTTTAAGGCAGTACATCACAGCTTTGCTGTTCACTGACCCACAAATCGCTTGTGGACACTGAGCCAACACCTCACCGGTGACCACTACCGCCACATCCAGATGTCAGTACCAATGGGCGTCTGCCCTCTCTGCATATATTATTGAGGCGAGTGACTGTTTAACACATGATTATCTCATCTGGACATAACTAAGTTCACAGCCTGTGCCTGTCCACCTGGCAGCAGTGCTGAAATTCAAACCCATGGCCTCAGCAGGATGCAGGAGGTCAGTACTACTCCTAATGTGCTACTAATACCAGCTTTAGCCACATTTTTTAAGGACTTATGAGAAAGGTAATAGCAAATAGTTGAGTGTATTGACTTCCCTATATTAGGAACCTGGCAATCTTCTAAACTCTACAAATCATTGTTTTTATGATGTTTTAGAAATATGATGTGCCTTGTGAGTAAATGTAAGATGCAAACACAGGAGTAGTGCATCATATTCATATTATAGAGTGTAGTAGAGCAGTGTTCTGCATAGAAATCCATCGTTTAAAAAAGTCTGTTGTATCACAGTCAATAGTCTGGGAACGTGATCGTACCGTTCTGTGGTAGACTAGCATTCTAGAAACTCTAGAGACTACGCAAGACTGTTTCACTATGAAAGAGAAAAAACACAATGCACACATTTTGCATAATACTTTACACTATAAAAATACAGGATGAGCAACTTTATGCATAACCAGAGTGTGTTCTGCCACCTCATGATTCTGATTTCCACCAACCTTGGAACCGCTGTGCGGCAGAACATACCAGTTGTGCATGGATGCCCATGCAGTATACTCCATGATGTGGACTGGAATACTGATAAGTCTGTCACCTTGCACTCTCCCCAACTGATTTTCAAAGGATCCAGGGTTAGTGGGCCCCCCTTCATCAACTTTCCAGGCAGCCCCTTCCCCCCAAAATCTCAGTCCACCCTGTCTGGTAGCTACTGCTCACCACAGATACTGGGTTAAATTGGGAAGGCAGGCAGAGGCTCATTGTAACTCATTTCCCAACTTTCACACCACTTAAAAATGTTATGACAGGCTCAGTTCAGCAATAGTGTAAATTATCGGGTATGCTTGCATAGGACCTACGGTATGAGTGTAGAGCTCAAGTTACACCATTTGATCCAATCACCTGTTCCTTTACTTTTCATTAGTTTATTTGAGTTGGGTGGCTTTGGCCCCCCACAACCTACTTAAAAAAAAAAAAAAAAAAAAAACATAAGGGGAGTGTGGGGGCCAAGCCTCACAACTCAAACAAACAGACAAAACCAAAATTAGTTTTACATGCAGTCCTGGTGCCTGGTGGCTTAGTCCTATCGGTGTGGTCTGCTGCAAGAGTCTTCCTCAAAGTAAGATCAGCAGGCACAAGCCCTTGGCTAAATCACCCATTTAGTTACTTTTTATTACTTTATTTGTGTTTGGAGGCTTCACCCCAACACCCCCTGTAAAAAAAAACAAAGAAGGGGAGGGCTGACCCCCGCAACTCAAATGAGTGGACAACCCAACCACAAGCACAAAAATAAGGTATGTGACCAAACAGTGTTATAGTCTAAGAAGCTTTTGCGGCAAGCTTCCTACATGTACCCAATAATCTACACAGTTCCACCCTGTCTCTGCTGTCCAAGTTCTCACCCATTAGACACTAGTTCTTTTCTTCCTGACAGTGCCAGTTACATCACCCAAACTAAACTTTCAGAACAGCTTGGCCCCTTTCCAAAACTGACTTCTTTCAGCAGTAATACAATCAGCAATTCCCATAACAAAATACATTTCCAGAACAGTTTTTTTTTTTTTTTATTTAAACAGCAACTTTTTTAAATTATTTTCTAACCTCTTAAATTCTCTAATGTACATAGACTTCCAAGTTTCTTATGCCTGTGTTTTGAACCGGAAGAGCCTCTTTCAATAGTAAATCAAGCAAGATCAGCCAGCCAAGCAAAGGGTCTTCTGGCATGGCACGCACATATGGCAACAGATAAACTGCAGCATATTCCTTACAGAATCAGTGGCACTTTCTGGATGTAGGGGAAAATGGTAAATCCCCCACATCAGGTTCTACAAATTATAACCAGTAAACACTTCACAATAATATAATTGCTGAACAAGAAACAGTAAGCTATGTGACTGTCAAGCTTCTACAGACAGTAGTAATAGTTCATATTCTGTCCCGTGGATGAGGCTTTAGTTTTTTTTAATAGCTCATGCCCATTGATGCAGTAACTAAGCACTATTGATACCAGGCTGACTGTCTCCTACCATTTGCTCATCATAAGTGCATTCTACTTAACCTTGACTTCCCTATACCACATCCTCCCCTTGCCCCCTTGCTTGATCCTTGATGGGCTGTGTAAAGAACTCCCATCTACTGTGCTGTTTGTGAATAGAAAATAACAGAGCTAAATCGCTCCTCCTGTCTTCATTCTCAGACTGCAAATAAGGAACAACATCCTCCTTGGTGCCATCTTTGATAATACCACAGATCTCTGGTAGTCAAGTGGTCCCCCCAACCGCAGTCTTCTCCCCCCCCAGGCCCCAGTGCCAGTGATGGCAAATGGCACAGACCATTCACCTCTGAGGCCACAAGTACTGTATTGCTATACAGAGATATACAGTGATATTGGTACTTGGATGTGTCAGATGCTGTCCAAATAAAGAGGTCATGGAACAGTCTATGCCAGTCACTGTCCCTGGTACTGTCTTTCTGGGGGGAGGGGGGCAGCAGGACCAGGAGCAAGGTTAATAAGACTGCCAAGTACCCCTACAGTATTAGTATAGAATCAGAAATAGCATTGAGATTTATTCACATTCCAGTGGGGAGATGGGGTGAGGGAGGGGATACCATGGGTGGGAGGCCACAGACAATTTAATTTGATATTTACAATCCAATTAGAATCAGGTGAGTTAGGGGGTATCACTGGCACCACACCAGGTTAGTTATTTACAGTCTAACAGGGATCATGCTGAGAGGAGAAGTCTAGAACTGTGCTCTGCTTTCCTATAAACATACTGCACCGATGCCAGGAGTTGGATAGTGTACACCACTGTACAGAGCTTCCCTGTAAGTGCATCACGAACCCATTAAATATACCAGTGCATTCACTGAATAGAAACATGATATCAGTTAGAAGTGGTTCACTAATCTGGAGCTTAATTTCAGATGTAGTTGGGGGGGTACATGGTGGAAAGACATACAGCAGAGACAAAATAATACCAATACTAAACAAAGAAGGCAGGTACCATTTTTACCAACTTGTAATAATTTATAATGAGCTGGCAAAATGTGATAAATGTAGAGTAATACTAGTGTATATAACCAAATGTGGGGAGGGGGAGTGCATATGTTACCACCACCCGGTGCTGCGCTCTGCTGCTGCTTACTGCTGCCTGGTGGACTGCTGTCTGGCTTGCTGCTGCTGGTCCAGTCCCGACAGGGATTCCTCCTCTCTAGTACCGGGCTTGCTACTCTCTCTGGGTGGGTGGAAAGTGGTTACTCCTCTGCTCCTCCTGACTGCTGCTGGGGCTGGGCCCTGGCTGGCTCACCTCCGATTCAGACCTTGTCCTACTCCTCGTTTTTATGCAGCTGCTGGTGGCTGCCCGACCTCGTCACTCGACCGACAACCCTTACCCGCCCAGTTCATGGACTCCCTTCTGGCATGAGCTGAACCACTACCGGTCCAGTACCCACCACGCATGTCAAACACTTTTCCCCTCGCCAGAACCCTGGGCCTGGCTGGCCGGTTGCCACCCTCTGTTGCCCTCTGCATGGCTGGATGAGTCTCCTCCCCTCTGGTGTCCCGGATGACTGCTGACTCCCGGTCTTTCTTTCTTTGGCTGTTCTCTCCCGCTGCCGGCCACTCATTCCCTCCTGCCACACAATGGAGACCGTCAGCTCCAAGTCCTCACACACAGACACCTACACAATAATCCTGACGACGATGCACATCACAACATTACAAGCCTCCCAAATCACGCGGCAAGTTTAAAAAAAAAGGCCACTGAACCTGTGGAACCTTTCCGGGGTGGGGGGGGGAATCTGCAAACCAAGATAAAGGCACAAAGGTGCAATTTTAAATATAATGCCAGTCAGGCATACTTACCAACTCAATTAAACAGCGGGGAGGCGGGGAGAGTCTTGATCATAGCAGAGACACGCACAGAAACCAGGGGGGAAAAAATGCCTTATAAACGTAGCATGTGGCAAAATATTGCTGGGGCGCAGACCAGCTCAAAAAATATTGTTGGGGCCAATGTCCCATGGGCCCATACAACCTATGCTCACTCCCACTTATTTCAATCTCTCCCTTGATGTACAAAGCAACTCTTCCAACACCTTGTCCCTGCTGAAGAAACTGTACCCCTCTACCATGGCGTGCTATCATTTTTCCCTTATTTCATCAGGTCTCTTTGAATCCTATCCATTACGTCGTGTTGTCTCATCGAAGTGCTGCCTTGACATTCTTTCAATGGGACATCACTGAAAATGGAAAAATTATCTCAATTTATCCTCCCTAAAACCATTAAATAAACCACTGTAAGAGAAATTTGAAAAAGTATATCACAAAAAACAGCACTGTATAGATCTTTGGTCAGGCACTTTCTAGACTAGAGTTCACATCTCTAGCCACCTACTACAGACAAGACACCAAATGCATCAAAGAATTCCGAGAACAGCAAGAAAAATAGAAAGTGGTATAGAAAATTTAAACTGCGAGAATCGATTATTTGATCTGTGGTTGTTCTCAATGCAGAAAAAAAAGATGGAGAGGAGATGCTGTACACCAATCTTGACATCAATGAAAGGAATAATATGTCAAAATATGAGAGAACCGGGAGGGCACTCATGGAAACTTAAGGGAGGAACATTTAGCAAAATACTATTTAGAAGATTTTGCAGAAAGACTGGTGGTTTTGTGAAAGACTCTCAGCTAAGGTGGTATCAGCTGAAACCACCCATGTCTTTAAATTAAGACCAGACAAGTACCTGGAAGGAAACAGAGTAAATGGCTGCCGAGAGAGAGAGACAGAGTATGTGTGTGTGTGTATGCTCAAGTGACCAAACATACAAACTTTTTGTATGTCCATGTACATTTCATGACACATTTGTCATTTTTATCCAGGAAAGGCACACAAAGCCATTAAAGCTCTTTTCCAGGTGCATTCTGAGAGAGTGGGCTGCTGAATCTGTGTTATTAATGGGGAATATTGGCCATAACACCAAGGAAATTCCCCTACTCTCATGCAGAGGGGGTACCTACGCTTGCCGGGAGGTTGGTGGGTCCCAGTCCTGGATGATGGAGGAGGAAGGTGGGGTGTTTTTGCAGCAGCAGACAGACGTTGTTGGAGCCCTATATGGGCCTGAGGCACCTATTGTGGACCTGGATATGGAAGACGACGTGGAAGGGGAGCTGGAAGGTTTGGTGTCGCCAGCCCTGCCTCCAATGAATGGCTTTGACGATTTTACAGAAGAGCTCAGTTTATGGGGCAGAATGGATTTGAAAAAAAATCAACTACTTGCATTGCTGACTGAGGCCGAGAAGAATTTTCTCAGCAGAGACTGCAGCTCGAGGAAGAGCGAAAGAGGAAACATTCCACTGTAAGTCCCCAGATTTCTTCCGGGAAACACTTCACCGCGGCTCAGCAAGAGCCCAGACAGGAACCTTCTGTTCCAGTGATTGTGGAGTCCGAGCTGTGTTCTGGGCTTTCTTCCTGACTTTTAGTCTTCCGAGCCATGGGCGCCAGGGACTGCCTCTGCACAGGCTGCCTGGATTTTTCAAGGTGGGACCTGGATCCCTGATCCCACGATCCCTATACCCGGTACTCCGGGTCGTGCTAATACTTCTGAATTGGATCCAATTGCCCCATGGGATGTCGCAGGTGCCCATTTTTCTGGGCAAACTGGAGAGATTGCTACTTCTGTTGCTCCTGCATGTAACTTTTTGGCTGCTATTGCATTGTCCAAAAAAAAAAAAAAAAATGTTCCGGCAGCAGGACCGGTTTAGATTCCAGCCTCTCCAGCCTGCACCTCCACAGGCTCCTGACCCAGTACCAAGTGGTCCCCTCTCGATACCTCCAGAGGCTCCACACACTTTTCCAGTTATAGAAGACTCTCCCATTGCTGTTCCTGTGATATCTCCTGATGTGTCAGGAATCCAGGATTTGCCCATTGCTGTTCCTGCAGTGTCTGATCCTTCGCCTAAACTGTCCACATTACCCCCTCACCTGGTAGTCGGGGTTTCAGATTCTGCACAGCACGATACTGTGGATGTGCAGGAAGATGGTTTGCCACCTTTTCAATGAGTGGGGAAAAAAGGCCGTACTCCATCTCAGGTCCCTGTTTCATCCCCCCCACCCCGACTCTGCTTTACTCTGTCTAGACTGACAGATATGAACTTCTGCAGAGTTGGGGGGGACGCTACAGATGAGGAGGATTCCGTGGAACCCCCCTCTTGCTGTACTGTCTGTGGTTCTACCTCTTCCTGGGTCCTCTGATACTAGTGTGCCAACATCTGCTTTGCCTGTAAGGGTTACCAGATCTCGTTTCAGGAAGAAATCTTAGTCTTTTTTTTTTTCTCATCATGCTATTCCGGTTATCAGGTTGGCTAGCCTGAATACAAATGGCATCAAGTTGGATTATAAAAGGAAGACATCCTTTGCTATTGTGCAACATTCAGATTATGATATATTGTATATATATATATATATATATATATATATATTTTTTTTTTTTTTAACAGGACACATCTGCATACGGATCAGGATATTTCTGTTGCTTCTAAGGAATGGTATAAAGACAGATCTGTCTGGTCCATGGGAGCTGATTTATGTTGTGGTTTAGGTATTTGTTTTCTGTCTCCTGACATTTCTGTTCAAAAATTTATTGAGTTAGAGCCAGGGAGGGCACTACTAGTTGATATTCCCTTTAAGGGGTTGACTTGTTGTTTGATAAATGTTTTTACATTGGACCCCATTTTATGAATATTGTATGCCTCTCCTAGAATATTGGGATTTCTTTACCTGCAACATCTGAATTGAAGTGTATTGCTTATGCTGATGGTTTATGTATCCTGGTTAGGGATGGGTTATCAGGGGTCTTGCTTATTCTTATTACAGTTTTTAGCCTCCATTTTGGGGACAAGTATTAATTCAGAGAAAAGTGTGCCTAGATTCAGGGACTACTTGCTGTAGAAGCAGATATTGGGGATATCTCTGTGGCAATGTCACCATGCAGAATATTGGGGCTATTCTTTGGCCACGGGGACATGGCAAAGTATAATTGGGAGCTTAGTTTATCACGTGGTAGGACTAAGGTTAGTTGGTGGAATGCTTGGAGGATGGAGGGAAAAAAATAATTTTTTTGATTAAGGATTTTTAGTTCCCATGTCTTTGTTTCTTAGTTATGTTTATCCTTTACCAAAATCCTTTGAGTCTGCCCTTTTAGGCTGTTTTTTTTTCTTTTTTTCTTGCTCTAGTGGGGTGGTTTGCTCTGGGGTGCCACGGCCATGCAGAAGACTCTGCATTGGACCTGCTGGAGGGCAGGCAAAACAGCAGTGGTTCTCCTAGACAATCAGGGGGGCCAGCTGGAGGACCGTTCTTGACCCGGCTGTCGTAGTGCTGGCTTCTGCGTCCCGGGGAACTGCCTACTTGGACTGGGTATCGGGGTGTCCCCTTTCTAGCACCACACTCAGTTGGTGCCCTTATTTTCTCTCTGCCTGCGGTGAAGTTATTTATGACAGAAATTCCAGGAAAACTCCTGGAACATCTTCTTGTGCCGAGAATAGGATCTGCCTATGACTAAACTACAGTTGATTGGGAAGACTCCTCCTTACCGAGAATAGAACTCCCATTTGTGACATCCTTCCATCGATATACCGGTCAGACTTTCTTTTTTGTCCAAACTCTGTTTTCTGCTAAGCAGTGAGAGTGCTTTATAGAGCTGATGGTGGGACTTGATAAAGCCTCGACTTATTTTCTGAGGAGCTGACGGATTTATGGACTTACTAGTGGACCCAAGAAGTTTTAAGTGATTTTTCCTTTTGTTACTTTTATTTTTATGCTCTTTTAAGTTTTTTATATGTTAAAGTTATTGTTTTTTTTTTTTTGGTTTGATTATTTAGTTGGTTTACTTATCTACTCCCACTGTGTGAGAGACAGTGTGAGGGTTTATTGTTTATTTATCTAAGTTTTTACTCTTCTACTGGATTTTCTATTACTTGACAGGCAGTGAGAGTGCCTGTGTCTCTTGCTAGCTCCCCACAGTGTGAGAGGGCCTGTGGACTGGAAACATTTATATTGCAATAGTATTCTTACAGACAGTGAGAGTGTCTATATGTGTTCCAGCCCCTGAGGCAGTGAGAGGGCCCGGGGAGCTGTAAATTTTCATCTGAAGACATTTGTTATCAGTATTTGGCTTGTTTTTCTATTTGAATTTTATTTTTCATTTTCCTAGTACTTATTCATGATTTAATTTATTTCTGCCAAGACATTGAATTATTTATATCCTGTTTAATATTAAGGAGGTTAATTGAGGGTTTCATTTAGGTTAATTTTATGCTATTTTGTTTTAGTTGTATTAGTCTGCAGGTTAGCCAAGTGTGTACTGCCAGTGTTAGGACGTGTCGGAGGCCTGCCCCCACGGTCATGCACTATTTACTCTCAGCTCTTTATGCCCTCCGTCCCTTTTTTCCTCCCCATTGCAGTTCACAACTTACCAGCGCTAGGTATTGCCCGCAAGGGGAGGAGAAAGGTGGGGGGGATGAACAGTGGAGGGCGAATGAGCGGGGCCACCACACTGAGGCCGTGAGATCCAGGAGACGCCCTGGGGCGAAATGGAATCCAGAACATGGTCCCCCATGCCTGGTTTCCATACCCAAGGGCACCAACAATACTGGTGGGCAGGTGGCCTGGGCAGCCCTAGAGGTTCATCCAACTCTGGCTGTGTTATGCAATGCCAGGTCCATTAAAAACAAGACTGCAATTATTGCAGATCTTGTAGAAAATGGTGGATCTGGCCTGCATCACTGAGACCTGGCTGGATGAGAACTCTGGCCCCATTTTGGAGGCTCTAACTCCAGCTGGGTACTCGGTGATTCACTGCCCGAGATTGGACTGCCGTCGGGGAAGTGGGGTGCGGTCTGTTTCAAGACCGAACTTAGCCTCATGCGTGTACTAGTTGAGGAAACGGAGTCATTCGAGTGTACCGTTGTAGCAGGTGTAGGCTACAGGATCGCCCTCATCTACCATCCACCCGGAGATGAGAAGAGATTCCTTCAGGAAGTAGCAGACTTCGTAATCGACATGGCATTTGAGTTTCCCAGACTGATGGTTCTGGGCGACTTTAATGAGTGGGTCGATGAAGAACTCTCACAGTTTGGACAACACTTCCTCCAGTTGATGTCTTTGGGCCTTACACAGATAGTTACCACTGCTACCCATAAACATGGTCACTCCCTTGACTTAGTCTTTCTCCTGGGGATCGATGCCTCTGATTTGGGGGTGGAACCAGTTGGTCAGTCCGATCACTACACCGTGGGGTTTAGTTTTAGCACTCCCCTACATAGGCCTACCCCTGTGGAGATGGTCAGGTATCGTCCTTTACGAGATGATAGTTCCGAAGGCCAGGCGGTGGTACTCGACCTATCATCCTTTCCAGTGGCAAACAATGGCCCAGATGCCCTCGTTGTAGCTTATAATATGGCTATCTCGGTAGCCATGAATGTCATTGCTTCTGTCCATGTTCGCCCTCTCTCTCTCTCTTTTCACCCTCGGTCCCCACGGTTTGATGGAACCTTGAGGGAGATGCGGCAACTAGCTCAAAGGTTACAGCGTTACTGGCGCAGATCCTCCCTCGATGCCGACCACCTTATATTTATGGAGCATTATCAAGCCTATCAATCTTCAATCACCCATAAGAAGGCAGAGTTCCTGTCCAGGGAGATTACGGCTGCTCAGAATTGACCAGCTGAGCTCTTTTGCACCGTGGACAGGCTGTGCAACCCAGCCTGTCTACAACTCCGAAGGGCCTTTTCGCAAAGAGAGTGTGATGAACTTGCTCGATTCTTTGCAACTAAGGGGGCTGACATTAGGGCGACACTCCAACCAGCACACTCTAAGGGTGTTGTTTTGGATCAGCATGAGGCTGCTGCTCCTCGGTTTTCCTGGAGTGCCTTCGACCAACCAGAATTCATGGATATCATGCGGCTTTGTCTGGGGTGCATGCCCTACGTTCTGTAGTTTGGATCCAGGGCCAACTTCCCTGATTTTGGGTTGTATTGATTCCATCAGTCCAGTCCTAGCACGGATAGTCTGGTGCTCCTTGGAAACAGGTGAGTTTCCGAGCTCCCTAAAGGAGGCGGTGGTAACACCCCTCCTGAAGAAAGCTTCTTTGGATCCCGACTGCCATGCAAACTACAGACCAATCTTTAACCTCCCCTTTTTAGAAAGGTGATTGAGAAGGTAGTGGCCGTGCAGTTGGAGAACCATTTGACCATCCATGATATCTATGAACCCCTCCAGTCTGGTTTTCGAAAGAGGCATAGTACTGAGACAGTGCTGGTATGAGTGCTCAACGATCTCCTGATGGCTAGGGATCAGAAGAACTGTTCCATTCTGGTTCTTCTAGATCTTTCATCAGCCTTTGACACTGTGGACCATGGGGTTCTACTTGAGTGTCTGAGGTTCATCTGTGGACTATTGGATGTAGTCCTCAGGTGGTTTACATCTTACCTCACTGGAAGAATGCAGAGAGTGGTTTCCGGGGTTTATTCCTCGGACCCAGTTTCTCTGTCTTGTGGGGTTCCTCAGGGCTCTGTGTTGTCCCCCATGTTCGCAGTGTATATGCTGCCCCTCGGAGACACTATAAAAAGGTACAGGCTGAGGTTTCACTGCTATGCTGATGATACCCAGCTCTACCTTCCTTTTGCACCTGATCAGGATGGAGCTTTCTCGGTCTTTAATAGCTGCCTCAAAGAAATCCAGGAGTGGATGGATTCGAGTTGGTTGAAGTTTAACTCAGAAAAGACAAGAGGTGTTAGTAGTGGATCCAGCGTGCTGGATAGGGGGGATGGGGCTGGTTCACCCTCTGGACTTTATCTCGGGGGTATTTCATTCCTGACCTCTGAACAGGTGCATAACGGGGGGGGGGGTGTAATTTTGGACGAAGGACTGACTCTGCATTCGCAGGTGTCTGCCATCGTCAAGTCCTCATTTTACCATCTGAGGAATATCTCCAGGATTAGGCACCTTGTCCCGTCCAGTGATCTTCCTACGCTGGTCCATGCGTTTGTGTCCTCGCATCTGGACTATTGCAATTCCCTTTATCTAGGGCTTCTTGGGGTTGAAATCCGCTGCCTGAAGCTAGTGCAGAACGCAGCGGCCCAGCTTCTGACTGGTACCTCTCGGTCCAGCCATAACCTGCCAGTGCAGTGGCAGATAACCTTTAAAGTCAGTCTTCTGACTTTCAAAGCCCTACATGGACTTGGTCCGGACCACCTGAAAGAGCTCCTGGTCCCCTTATTGCCCTGGGCGATCTGGCGAGGGGTTGCTAGAGATCCCGAGAGTGTGCTTAAAATCTTCTGGGGCCCGTACATTTATGTATGTGGCCCCTACCCTCTGGAATTCTATACCCCGTCAGTTACGGGAGTGTGCGACTATGGAGGGATTTAATAAGGCCCTGAAAACGTATTTATGGACCCAAGCATTTGGAGTCTGATTTTGTTTGTTTATTTGTGCTAGCTGTTTTTAAACTTTGAGATTTGAAATGTTTGGTTTGTTTTCAAATTTGTACGGCACCTTGGTTTTTTGGAAGGCGCCATAGAAATAAAGTTTATTATTATTATTGTTTTTGGGGATGATGTTTGAATCCGGTGAAGAGGAATATTTTATATAGACCGTTTAAGGACAGGGGTGTTGGGATGACGAACCCTATAGTTTTCTTTTTTCCTACTTTTTTTTCGCTAATATATTTCCTTTGTTACAATTAAGACCATCTTCCCATAAATTGTGGATATTATGGGTGAGACCGGTGTTGTCTGGTATCTTGGACGAATGGCATGGCAACTCCTTTGTCCATAAAAACAAGAGGCAACCACGATTATCTGACTTTTGGGTATCTACCTTTGATTTTATAAAGAAATGGGAGTTAACATTTCCTTGTGCACGGTGTGTAAGCTGTAAATGTCTGTATAGCGATATTTTGCAGACTTGTTTTTTTGAACAGCCGTTCCAGCAGTTTTCTCTGCCTAACCAACTCAAGATCCAGGCTTTACTGATGCACTCCAGAGTTCCACCTAGAATGTGGGCTACCTTGTGGTTAAGGGTTCATGGGTGGATAAATACAATGGGTAACCATAAACATAAGGGGGGTCTCCGACAGATACTGTCCAAGGCCTTCTTGTAATCTGCAGATCGAAACTATGGATCATTTATATCTTACACGTCCTTTTATTTTGGAATTTTGGGACTTGCTCAAAGAACGTTGGAAGACTCCACTGTTTCACAATTTAACTCCTGCTATTCTTTATTACAGTTTATTGCCCATTTCATGGACTGGTTTTAATGATCGTAGTATGCAGATAATTTTGGTTTGCTGTCTTTACTGGATTTGGCAAATTCAGTGTAGATATGTACTGCAGCAATAACAGTTGACTATTTTGATTTATTTCATGCTATAGTCCAAGATTTAAAACATATTAAAGCTTTAGAGGCCCGGACATTTGATACAGTGACATGGCAGCAGTTTGGGGGTCGGATTCCATGGTTCTGATTCTAGGCATTGAATTTATTTGTTCTAAAATTTATTTTTAGAGGTTCTCTTTTTGAGTTTCTTGTTTTTCTGTTTTATGCTTGGGGACTGTCAGTAGTTTCGATATGGGGGGGTATGGTTTGCTTTGTCTCCCCCCCCCCCCGTTTGTGTTATAGCACAGGGAAGAGAAATTTTCAATTGTTTTTTTTTTTTGTCCGAAAGTTTCGACTTCAATTCTTTTTTGTACTTTATGGGTATTCGCTTCCATTTTGGATATGTCTCATGTTTTTGTTTTTACCCATGTTGGTTTTTATGTTGTTCTCATGATTTTTTGTGTACGACTTTTTTTTGATAATTTTAATAAAAACACAAAATTCCCCTACTTTTCCTGCAGAAGGCCATCTGCACTTCTTGTGGGAAGATGACGGATGGTGAGGAGAGAGGAGGAATGGTGACCTGCCGGGTGGAGGAACCTGCTTCCCTCCCCACCAAGAGTATCAAGGAAGCCCCTATGAAGGGAACTGAATGTCAAGTCCCTGAAATCTTGGTTGGTGAAATACCTATGGAGCCAGCCATAGAAGTACAGAGATGACATGAAGACTTCTGAGTCTGGGGTCTTTGAAGATGAGGTCAGAAGTGCTGAACAATGTTGATTTGGAACTGAAAAAGAAGCAGCTCCTACAGTTGACTGCTGACAAGGAGCAGAAATGCTTGCGACATAAATGGCTGTTAAGATCCACTTCTGCCAAGGTGGTCGAGGCCAGCGAACACACAGTATTGTCCCAGAGTAACATTAACGGTCCAAGAAATAGCAGTGGAGCAGAACAGCTGAAACTTCAAATCAGCAATAAACAGATGCTGCAAAGCTGTGCGAAGATGGGTGTTCGATCCCAAGTCCACAAATGAGCCCCCGTTTTCACACTTAACAACAGAAGAACAACTGAGTAGAGTGGGCTGGGAGAAAAAAGAATGGGAGCTAAGATTTGGACAGTTGGTCCTTTTTATGAGGACACTGCACCCACAAACATCACATTGGTCATTACAGCTGGGAACCCTGAGGTACCAGCCTCAAGCCCACTGCAACTGCCTTCCTCCCTGGAATTGACGGATTCACTGGCAGGAATCCTGCTTTGGACCTCAAAACACCCCCAGCACATCATTTCCCAGAACACGCTCCACTCCAGAAGGACACTGCACATGTACAGGTAACTCTGACTACTTTGCAGACTGTTGCCTGTGTAAGCCACAGTCTGTGCTGGTACTCTCTTCCCTTCTTACAGGGAACAAATAAAAGTTTCTGTGGAGTCTCCTTCTGCTCCTTCCACTATAGGGCGGGAATTAAGACAATTTTGTCCACCACTGGACCAGTTCTTGAGACTGCTCCCTTCCTTGGTGAATCAACAGTGGAGCCTGATCCTTTCCCTCTGGTTCTGTTGATACAACTTCCCCCAGTGAACTTGCTGTAGAGAATATCAGTGAGGGGATGGGGAAAACGGAGGGGTACTGGAGATGGTAGGGTTGCTATTCCACCTGCTGCTATACCTTCTTTGTCTGTTTAGAACTCTCCAGATTGACCACTGAAAAACGTTGAACTTTCAAGCATGTATGATTTGAGTAATGGCAATATGAGGGCAGGCAGGCAGTGGTCTGTTTCTTCACCTGGAAAAAGAGCCCCTGCTGGCCCATGCTGAGCCTAGCCCACAGCAAGTTGAGCCTAGTCCACAGAATGTTGAGCCTAGCTCTCGCCAGGACACTGATGACAAGAGAGGCCAGATACAAGTAATTCCAGAGCCTAAAATGTTCTCTGACCTTTTTGCTAATGCAGTCAAACTTGTGAAAAGAAGAAATGCAGTACTTCTCAAATATAAAGGGAGCATGAAAGAAGTGATTGTTGGTTGTTAAAGACCAGTTTACAATTCTTTACTAATGAGATGAATGTGCTCATTTATATGCCTGGTGATACCGTGTTTGGTACAAGTTTTTAAAACTGTGAATGGACTGGAAAGATTTTGAAAGAAGCATCAAGAAGTTAAATAATCTCCTTTATGGACCCTGTTATTTGCAACCCCCTCTAACTAAGCAAGCAATCAAGACTGTCAGGGTCCTTTTCAAAAATGAAGGGGTCAGTATTAGCGACATCTGTCACTGGCTTAAATCCCACTGTACAGTCCGGGGCTCTCTGCAGCCCATAATGGACTCTGAAAACCGGTGGACAGGGGTAGAAGGTAAGAGTACGATTACCTGCTAGAAAATGATTTACAGCATTTACTTAATTGTTTTTTTATTTAGGGAAAGATTGAGGTTTCGTTTCTTACTCTAGCCAGCCAAAGGCTTGTTTCAGGGGTGGGTCTCATTTCCTTCTGAAGAGCACCTGCTGAGACAAAGTAACGTGTGGATTATGTGATGGAGTGGGCCATTTGAGCATCTCCTGCCAAATTTCATTAAAGGCAACTTAATGTGATGAAACTGGACACTCTTAAATCAAACCACGGGCTGCTTCTAATAAAAATGATCCAATGGATCACGCTGAGCAGGATTTTAATGTGACTGCTACTCAAAAATCATTTGCCAGCAACATGACTCGGCCAAATGCAGCACGAGACAGTACTCCCTACCCCAAATTCTCCTCAGTAGAGGAATATAACCTCTCTAGTAGATGCAGAGCAGAGAATGATCCCCTTGGTGATTCCCACCAAAAGCCACCTTCAGTTATACCAAAGGGAATCCCAGGGGAAAAGCCAAATACATCCCTTGAAGTCTCTGATATCCCTGTACAAGTGCCAAGTTCACCCCAGCTTCAGGAACATGATGCCATGGAGACAGCTACTTCACCTGTGACACCCCCTCTGCCCAACCCCAAAAGGAAATGCCAACCCCCCACACCAGTCACAGAGTAGTTTCATGGTGACTTGGAGAAAGGGGCCAAGAGTCAACCAAAAGCAAAGCTGGTAAAGCCTGACAGAATGCCTTTAAAGTACAGTTACTTAAGAACTTACCGTAACAGCAGATCTTCGAGAGATTCTCTTTCCTCAGACCACACCTATGGAACTAGAGCCGTCTGGCACTAGGACCACATAGAAACTTTTTGGCTAACAGTCTGCTAGGGGCTGCCCACGATGATGTCAGCCGACAACATCCCTCCCATATAAACGTGGGTGGCCCTGCACCCTCCTCAGTTTCTCTGCAGGAGTCCATATACAGCAGGAGACCATACAGAGAGGACTTCCTCCTGAGGAACCGAGGGAGAGCTAGAGGTTCCCACCACTAAGTGACATGAAACAAAAGGCTGACCACCCTGCAGAGAAAGAGACAGGCACAGAGAAGCCCTGAGGCTAAGGGGGAACAGAGGGTGGGATGGCATGGCTTGAAAAAGAGATTCTCTTGAAGATCTACTGTTACGGTAAGTTCTTACAAAACTGTACTATCTTCTTTGAGGATATCTCTTTCCTCTGGCCACACCTATGGAACAAGTCCCAAGCAGTTCTGTCAAAGAAACGGTCTGGGTGGCTGAAGGCCAGAGGCCTAAGAAAGGAGGCCATGGAGCACAGCCATACTGAAGCATGCCATTCTTTTGGAGGCAATGTCCAGTCTGTAGTGTTTTGTGAAGTGTAGACAGAACTCCCAAGTGGCAGCAACACAGGTTTCTGCAGCTAACACATTCCTGAAACAGGTGAGAGAAGTAGCCATGCCTCTGGCTGAATGGCCACGCACAACCTCAGGAAGTTTCTTACTGTACTTCCTGTAACAAAAAGTAACGCAATTGGCCAACCATTTGGACAGGCACAGTTTGGAAACCGGTACGTCCTCTTTCCCAGGGAGAATGAAACAAAAAGCTGTGAGGACTTTCTACAGTTCCTCGTATGGTGAACATAATATCCGAGTATTCTCTGTTTCATTTTTTTTTTACTTTATTTTAAGAAGTAATTAGAATTACAACCTTTTGAGTCAGGGACTCATTTACAAAGGCTCCTTGTCAGGAAGACAAATACATTAATAGCAATCAACAGATAAAGTAAATGAGCTCAAATAAAAGCAAACATTCAAAATTAAGGGCTGGTTACAAAGGCCCCACGTCACGGTAAATTAGCAATAATAAACAGACAACAGAGTCAAGAACAGGCAGACAGAGGAGTAAAGGCAGGGGAGAACTCAGACAGGGCAGTCACAGCAGTGGGAGGAGAGGAGGTGGTTCATGAGAACAGTTTTAAAAGGCCCCAATATTGGTAGGGAGGTGATAGCAACAGGCAGGGAATTGTACCAGGACAGGGCACGGTAACAGAATGACCTCTGTGCAAGGGAGGTCCTAACTCTGGGGACTTGCAGAGGGGAGCAGACAGTGCTGCATGTAGAGAGGGAGGTGGTAGACAGGCTCGTGACAGAAGACAGACCGGGGGGAGTCAGACCCGCAGTGATTTTTTTGGTCAAGAGGCAAGATTGACTAGGGTTACCATCTGTCCTGATTTTCGCTGGACGGTCCTGATTTGGACAGCTGTGTCCTGCAAAAAAAACATGAAAAATACTACATGTCCTAACTTTATAGTTAAAAAAATATTTTCTAACTTTCCATTAAATGTTGCAAAAAACTATAATACCTTAACTAAAATACCTTAAAATGATAAGAAACAATAGAAGCTACTAGGAAACTACAATACTTAGCCTTAATTCTAATTATATAGAGAAAACAAGTCTGTTGCATTGGCCAAGGTTATGTACTGTCCTGCGAAAAATCGTGTTTCAGTAAGAAATGTCCCACTTTGGGCTTCTTAAAAGGTGGTAACCCTAAGACTGACAGATAAGTCTTTCCTCCAGATTAAGGAAGTTAGAGAGGGAATACAGTGTGCAAGTATGGGTAAGATGTGGGGGAACCTGTAAGCAGCTGGCAGGCCTTATTGTATATGTCTAAAGTATGGAGAAATGCTTCCCCTGGAGTGGCATGCTCTGGAAATAAACATGCAGGTGGTTTGATTCAGGGTAAACTCCAGACACCACCTTTGGCAAGAACTTAGGGTTGGTACATGAAGACACCCTGTCTTTGTGAAAAAACAAATAAGGAGGCAGACACATCGCAGCCTGAAGCTCACAAAACCTTCAAGCAGAAGTAATGGCTTCCCACGACAAAACACATAGCTCGCAACTTGCAGCCAGCACAAATGGGGCCAAAGTAAGTTTCTCCAACACAAAATTTAACTCCCAAGGCAGGAATAGATTATGGAGGGGAAGCTTCAAATGGGGGCTGCCTCTCAAAAATGTACAGGACACCTCCAGTTGTGCCACCATACGACTCTGAATGGGCACACAGAAAGCTAAAATGGTAGCCAGGTGAACTTTAAGGGAGGAGTATTACAGTCCAGTGTCTGAGAGACAGCAAATACTCCAGAATCTGATTCACTGGACAAGTGAAAAGATACAAATTATGGGAAGTCGTCGACAGAGCAAAGCACTTTCACTTCATGGAATAGGTGGCCCTGGCGGAGGGTTTCCTAGCAGCAACCAGGACATCAGCCACCTTTTGGGACACCCCAAATCTAGACATGGTTATGTCTTCAAGAGTCAGGCAGGGAAGCGGAGTGACTGGAGATCTGGATAGACCAGGGTGCCCTGCTCCTGTGATAGCAAGCCTTTGCTCCGGGTTAGAGGTACTGGAAGTTCCATCACCAACTGCTGCAGTAATGGGAACCAGATTGGACGAGGCCAGAAGGGAGCAATGAGTCAGACTGGATCCTTCCATCTGAAGCTTAATCAGCACGCTCTAAATTAGTGGAAAGGGAAGAAAGGTGTAGAGGAATCTCCCTTTCCAACAGAGGGACAATGCATCTCGCCAGAAAACTCCAGGCCCTGGAGCAAGGGAGTAGAAAAGTGGCAGTTTTGCGTTGAGTGGGGATGCAAAAAGATCCAACTCTGAACCACCCCACCTGTCGAACAGGTCTTCTACTATTGAGGTGAGTAGCTCCCACTCGAGCATTATGGACCACGACCTGCTTAGGCTGTCTGCCAAGACATTTTGGGCACCTGGAACAGGGACTGCCAACATTTCTAGACCGTGTTCTAGAACCCAATACCAAACCCTCATTGCTCCATTGCACGGGGTTGGGGGGGTAAGAATGCATTCCCCCTTGTTTGTTTATGTAGTGCACTATGGTGATGTTGTCCATCGGCATGACCAGAGGCCCTGGGAACAGGCAATTTTGAAAGGCTTGCACACCACGCAGGATGGCCCTCATCTCTAGGATGTTTATGTGGAGGGATTCCTCCACTGTGGTCCATGTATCTTGAGTCTGGTGAGGCCCCAAATGTGCTCCCCAGCCCATCCCCGAAGCATCTGTGGATGAGGGGAAGGTATCGGAAAGGGAATCCCTTCGAGGAAATTGCTGGGTTTCATCTGAGGAAACACGGATTCACAGCAGGAAGATCATGTCAAATGAATCTAATAGATTTTTTTGATTTATTTCCCTAGTCAACCAATCTGGGAGGGACGATAGACGTCGCCTACATAGATTTCAGCAAAGCCTTCAACACCATCCCACACAGAAGGCTAATTAACAAGATGGGTAGTCTGGGCATGGGAGACAAAGTGTAAAACTAGGTTAGGAACTAGTTAACAGACAGGAGACAGAGGGTGGTGGTAAATGGGGTACAATCTAGGGAGAGGGGGAGTGACCAGTGGGAGTACCACAGAAATCGGTACTAGGACCAGTCCTGTTCAATGTCTTCATTAGTGACATTGCAGAGGGGCTGGGAAAGATCAATCAATCAATCAAACTTTATTTAACCAGGCAGTTATATCACTAAGCAAGCTCATTTTCAAGATGGTCCTGGACACAGAGGACACTTTTGCTTACAGTAGACAACACTTCATACAAAAGTAGACATCGGTACAGACAGTTACAATATACAAACTCAGTATCTGGATGAATCAGACATGTAAAGTAAGTGCAAATATAGGCATTTAAAGTGCAGCGTATACAGGTTGTAGCTTCAAACAACATGAAGTCTTGCTATATTATGACAATTGCAGTTTGTCCCAGCCTTAGAACTGCTCCGGAGGTGAAAGAGTTAACTTCCATGCCAGGCATGGAACTTAGAGTGCGAGCTCGGTTAGAAAAGCTCTGTCTGGAATATTTCAAACTGAAACTGTCAGATTCTTTACTCCGCCTCACTGAACAGTCGCTCCGGAGATTCCTCCTACTGCTCGGTTCATTTCTCGGTTTAAAAGAGTTTTTCTTGGTTAAATTCAACCGCGATTATTATTATTTTAACCGCAAACCGATCGGTTCAAGCTCTGTCTGTGGTATTATAAGTAATAGACAGGTTTATTTCTGTGTGGAACTTGTAAATGTTTATCGGTTCGGTTTGAACCGATCAGGTTGTTTTAAAACTTTATTCTGAAGCATTTAAAAGCTATTTAGAGTGCGGTTCCCGGTTCTTATCGGTTCTAAAAAGAACCGGATTTCATTACATTTTTTTCCATGACCAGTGACACGGTTGGGAACCGATAAGGGTGTCTTGCCTGGCACTGCCGGAAAAAGAGCAAGTTTTTGGTTAGGCTGGCATTATGTCTGAGAAACCCAAAAGAAAAACAGGGCCCACTGGGTTTCAACACTGTAGTGTCTGTGGGGAAGCCTTTGCCAAGGCTGACACACACCACATGTGTTTATTGTCTGGGGTTTGACCACCTCAATGCAGACTGCCAGATTTGCAAGAATTTCCCTGCAGCTACCCTAGATAAGAGAGTTGGTAGGCTCAGGGAACGAGAGGCCAAAAAGTCCGCTGACCCGGATGGCCAGCCCGGTTCGGTGCCAACCGAACCAGAGGGAGTGCCCTCTGACCAGGGCGAGACTTCCTCAGGCAAACATAAAGCTGACTCAGAGGAGCCAGTTCCAGCAAAGAGAACTAGAAAGTCAGCAGGTGTGGAGTCAAAAATTCCTTCTCCAACTGCTGCAGAGATAGCCAAAGCAATCCAAATTGTCCAGTCACTTTCCCCGGTTCCGTCCGAACCGCCACTATCTGGCAAAAGGTCGGTCGCGTGGTTCCACCAGTTCAAGAATATGATATAGAGGAGTTTTATGAACCAGAGGAGGGGAGGATGATTATGAACAGTGTGAATGCGACTTTGAAAGTCTGGATGTGCCCACTGAACCGGACATCTCCCCAGACAGACCTTTAGGAGAATCTCCCCCTAGGCTTTCTGAGTCCCCTTCTCATTTTCTGTTTTATAAAAAAAGTTGCTGAAACCCTCCAGCTTCCTTTGGAGGAAGCTGTGGATAAGCAAGAGTAGCCTGACTTTGTAGAGATGATGGATATCCCAGAGTCCAGGAGATTGTCTATTCCTTTACATAAATCCTTTAGGAAACAAACAATACAAATTTTAAAAGCTCCTAATTCTGTGCCTCCTGTGGATAAAAAGATGGACAGGAGGTACACTTTGTCAGGTCCTGATACAGAATTTCTTTCACAGCAATGCAGCCATGTTGGGGTAGTTCAGGCTGCAGCCTCTGATAAGGCTAATATTCCCCTGGCTTCACATCCTCCTGACAAGGACTCCAGGAAGATTGATGCCATGGCTAAAAAACAATACATGGCAGCGTCCTTGTGACTCAGACAAGCAAATTATATGGCTTATGTTGCAAGATACCAGAAATCTAGATGGGATACTGTCATGGCTTTAGCCAAACAGGCCCCTGGCCAGCTTGCCAAGGAGTTGGAGCAGGTGGCTGCTGATGGTATTGAGGCATCTAAGGTGCAATTCCATGCTGCAGTGGATTCTAATGATGTATCCTCTAGAGTCATGGCTACATCTGTGGCTTTTAGTAGATTGGCTTGGCTCAGGTGTACTAGTTTGTCACAGGATACCCAGGCTAAGGCTATGGATTTTCCTGTGGTGGGAAATTCTCTGTTTGGGAGCAGACAGAGAATTATATGAAAGAAAATGGATGAATATAGAACCACTTATAGGAGTGCACAAGCCAAGGAATGGCAAGCCACCCCTCAGAGACAGCCCCCCCAGGGGTAGAGGCAGGCCTTTTCACAGGCCTTTTTACCAAACCCAGGCCTCTTCTTCAGCTTACGCTCAGAGGGGGTTCTTCAGAGGGAGAGGCAGACGGGGTACAAGCAGGCCTGCTCCCACCCCTCAGCCTAAAGCCCCTGCCAAACAGGCACCCTGATGGGATGCCCAGGGCCGGTTCTCCATTACCTGTAGGGGGCAGGCTGGCTTACTTCATCCAGGACTGGGAGTCTTTAACATCAGACAAGTGGGTCCTGGAAGTAGTAAGCCAGGGTCTGGTTCTCAGCTTCAAAAAATTTCCAAAGATGAGAATCAGATTTTTTCCACCTGCAAATCCTCTAGAGACTCTTGCTTTGGAAACAGAAGTCTCAACCCTCCTGGCTCTCAGAGCTGTAGAAAGGGTTTCTCCCCTACACCAGGGCAAGGGTCTGTACTCTTGGTACTTCCTTACCCCAAAAAAGACAGGAGAATGGCGGCCCATCCTGGACCCAAGATATCTGAACAAGCACCTTTTAAAACCAAAATTCAAAATGGTGACTCTAGGAATGATTTTACCCTCCCTAAGGCCAGGGCACTGGCTAGCTTCCCTGGACCTCAAGGATGCTTACTTCCATGTTCTTATCAGAAGCTCCCACCGAAAGTACCTCAGATTCGAACTGCCCTCAGGCCATTATCAGTTCAGAGCAATGCCCTTCGGCCTTACCTCTGCCCCAAGGGTATTCACAAAATGCCTGGCAGTAGCAGTTGCTCATTTAAGAAGGCAAAAGATTGCAATCTTTCCCTACCTAGATGACTGGTTCATTGTGGGTCAGTCTCCAGACCAGGTCAAATCACACCTGCAAGTTACCCAGCAGCTGCTTACCTCTCTGGGCTTTCTTCTCAATCTTCCAAAGTCAGTTCTGGAACCTGTCCAGGTACTCACCTTTATAGGTGCAGAACTGGACACAAAGCAGGCCAGAGCCTTTCTTCCTCTAGAAAGGGTAAGGACCCTGGTGGTCCTGGCCTCCTCCTTCACTCTGCAGGTCTCTCGACCAGCAAGGCATTTCCTACAGCTCTTAGGACACATGGCTGCTTCCACAGCTGTAGTGCAAGGAGCAAGATTTCAGATGAGGGACATTCAGTTCCATTTGAGAGCCTTTTGGTCTCAAAGAAGAGATCCCCTATCCAAGTTGATCCCAGTGACTCGAACCCTGATCCAGGCCCTTCAGTGGTGGCAGGATCAGAGCAATCTGAGACAAGGGGTTCCCTTCATCTCTCTCTCTCACCCCTTGACCCTTACTACAGATGCGTCCCTTTTGGGATGGGGAGCTCACATGGATGACCTCTCCACCCAGGGATTGTGGTCCCCTCAGGAATCTCTGCTCCACATCAATCTGTTGGAACTCAGAGCTGTTTTCTAGCACTTCAGGTTTTTTCTGCATCTGTTCAGAACAAAGTGGTACAGGTCAGAACAGACAACACCACTACAATGTGGTACATCAACAAACAAGGGGCACTCGGTCTTGACACTTGTGCAGGGCAATGAAGTTGTGGTCTCCCAGCTATTCCCTGAACACTTCCTCACAGCAGTTCACCTCCCAGGCAAGGACAATGTCCTGGCAGATGCTCTCAGCAGGATTTCCCAGGGCCATCACGAATGGTCACTGGATCCCCGAGTACTGGGGATAGTTTTTGCCAGATGGGGCACCCCTCAGATAGATTTTTTTGCAGCCCCAGACAATCATCAACTTCCACTTTTTTGTTGCAGGCCCCCAGTGTTGGGCTCAGTCCCCCTGGATGCCTTTCTCCTCGATTGGGAAGGGAAGTTTCTCTATGCCTTCCCCCCCTTCCCTCTCCTGTTCAAGGTGCTAGTCAAAATCAGATCTCAGCCCTGCAAGATGATTCTGATTGCTCCAGACTGGGCCAGGCAGCCCTGGTACCCACTCCTTCTGTCCTTAGCAGTCCATCTTCCCCTGTGTCTCCCCAGGAACCACAATTTGTTAACCTGTGCCCAGGGGAGAGTTTGGTATCCGAATCTCAAATCCCTCAACCTCAAGGCCTGGCTCTTGAGGAGTTAGAGTTTGCTGACCTACACCTTTCTCAAGGTGTTCTCGAAATCTTGAAAGCTTCTAGGAAGCCTTCCACTAGGACTACTTATAACTCCAAATGGAAAAGGTTTTCCATATGGTGTTCTGGGAAGCATATTTCCTCGGAATCTGCTGATTTGCCCACTGTTTTGGACTATATGGTCCATCTTAATTCTTTGAGACTGAGACCAGCTACCCTGAAAGTGCATTTGGCAGCTGTCTCTGCTTTTATTTCAGCAGGGAAGCCCTCTTCTCTTTCTGCTCACCCTGTATTTTCCAAGTTTTTCAGGGGATTGCTTCATACCAATCCACCATTCAGGGACCCTGCCCCTGCCTGGGATCTTAATGTTTGCATTGCTCAGCTGATGCAACCCCCCTTTGAACCTCTGTCTTCGCAGAGCTTAAGTACTCTGACTTGGAAAACTGTGTTTAGTAGCCATCACTTCTGCCAGGCGATAAGTGAGTTACAAGCGCTTGTCAGTGGAGACTGACTTTATTTCCTTTCACAGAGATAAGGTAGTCCTCAGGACTAACAGGAAGTTTTTGCCTAAGGTGGTTTCAGATTTCCACCTTAATCAATCTATTTCTCTTCCAGTGTTCTTCACTGACCATTCCTCCTCTGGTGAGAGGAGGTTGCACAACAGATGTTAAGAGGGCCTAAGTTACTACATAGGGGCGTGCCAAAGGTCACAGGTTTGACTCCTCCAACTATTTCTCACTTATGGTGAGGTTGGGAAAGGGAAACCTGCCACTAAGAGATCCATTGCCAGGTGGATTGTCTCTTGTATCCAATTTTGCTATCAAAAACTGGGTAAGGTTCCCCCTTCAGGCCTGAGGGCTCACTCTACCAGAGGTACAGCTGCGTCTCTAGCTGCTGCCAGAGACATCCCTGTCTTAGAGATATGTCAAGCAGCTACTTGGAAAACAATACACACTTTCACCAAGCATTACTCCCTGGATATTCAGGCCAGGAGGGATGCTCGGTTTGGCACAGCCGTGCTTCAGAGCCTATTCCCTAAGTAGGTTCTGTCCCTCCTCCATGGAGGTACTGCTGTGTAGTCTGCAATTGTCATAATATAGCAAGACTTCATGTTGTTTGAAGAAAAAATTACTCACCTTAGTAATGTTGTTTCTTCTAATGGAGTCTTGCTATATTATGACCTCCCCCCCAGCCTGCCCCTCTCAGAACTTCTACTTTGGGTATGGGGTGGGCAGTCCAGTGTTGGCACTTATTGATGCCCATTTTATGTTTTCCACCCCTTCTTATTTTGGGGTGTTTGGGTGTTGTGTTTTATTTTATCTTATCTTATCTTTTTCTGGTCCCCTGACTTGAGTCTTGGTGTTGGGGCCAGGAAAATGTGTTAATATTTAAGTAGCCAGTTGGCTAGTGTAGATTACAGCTTCCACACATAACCTTAGTGAGTTTTGCTCGTAAAGATCCGACAGTTTCAGTTTGAAATATTCCAGACAGAGCTTTACTAACCGAGCTCGCGCTCTAAGTTCCATGCCTGGCATGGAAGTTAACTCTTTCACCTCCGGAGCAGTTCTAAGGCTGGGACAAACTGCAATTGTCATAATATAGCAAGACTCCATTAGAAGAAACAACATTACTAAGGTGAGTAATTTTTTCTTATAGAGTACAAGTGAGGAGAGGAAGGAGGAACATAGAGAGGGGCAGTGGGAAGAAAGGTTATCAGACACATAGTACAGAGGGAAAATAGGGCAGCCAAATAGAATGAGGCCCCCTGCTAAGTGATGAGAGGGGGGAGGTGGGGGGGGGAGAGATGGTTGCCCTAAAGGGATGCTGGCTGACATGGGAAATAGGTGGCCCAGGATTACAGAGGTTAAGGGACTCAGCTGAATGGGGTAAGGCTTTACCTAAAACAAACATACGCCATTTTCAGGCCTCTATAGAGCATACCCCTAAATATAAAATGGCTGGGCAGCAGGGAGATTTTAAGTAATTTCTGCATGTTATTCCAAAGCACTGGTAGAAAGGGGCTAATGGCAGTTGAGCCAAGACATGTCCTTGTTTGTGGTAGCTTAAAGAGGACAAAGGAGGAGTTCCTTAGTCCGTAGGCACCATTTGAACGTTCAAACAGGTCACAGATATAAAGTGGTAGTTTGCTGGACAAAGACGGTCCTAGATGTGGCAACTGATGTTCAATGCAAAGAAGTACAAAATAATGCACCTAGGTGGAGAGGAACCCTGAGGACCTGCTACAAGTTGGGTGGGGTGGGGGCTGACTGTCACCAAAGAGGAAAGAGACCTAGGGGTTATCATCTCTGATGACCTTAAGGTATCAAAGCAGTGCACAAAGATGGCAGGGAGGGCCAGTGGCACGCTGGGGTGCATAGGCAGGGGTATCACTAGTAGGAGGCAGAAGGTGGTGATGCTATTGTATAAAACATCGGTAAGGCCTCACCTGGAGTACTGTATGCAGTTCTGGAGGCCACACCTGCTCAAGGACACAGATAAGGTGGAGAATATCCAGAGAAGGGCAACAAAGATGGTGCAGGGCTTGCACCACATAACATATGAAGAGAGACTAAGGGACCTCAATATGTACTCAGTTGCCGGTTAAATTACTCTAGACGCCACCCCATCCTTAATGGCACACTCAACTTCCTTAATAGTTTCTCTGCAGTACTTCAGCACTGCTATGTTTTGTGGCAGGCTTCTAAGCATGTGAGGCAAAATTTGGTTTACTTCAGCTGCCAGATTTGTTCCAGTCTGCAGCAGATTTCTGGCAAGCCACTGGCGAACACCAAAATGCCAAGCAATGTCATTGATGACTTCTGTTATAATACAAATAGAAAGGTTGAGGAAGTGTACTTTAGGATAAATAATAGTGTCAAAAATGATAGAAAAATTTTTTTTTTTTTTTTTTTAATTAAAATGCATCACAAGTGGTGCATTATGTGACAATTCATGTTCTGTTAGTACGGTAATAATTCCATTCATAGTTGGACTTTGTCAGCTTAGAATGGGTGCCTACTTTTAATAACCATATTACATTACTCCATTAACAAGTTTACTGAAATGTGGGATCACATTAACTTATGTAAAGGCTTTTTAATTCTGTAAGTTGTTATAGATAAATTTAAACCAACTGCCTCTGATCTGGAAGCCAACTTACACTTTTTGGGTCATTCCAGGATACTATGTATGTATTCACTGAAAACTAGTAACCAGGAAAGGCACACTGAGCCAAAGCTCGTTTCCAGGCATGACCCAGGCAGGAGGGAATTACTAAGAACAAGTACAACCAAAGGTAAGGGGGCACCCAGGAGGATTTGTAACCCCCTAATGAAGTGATTCTGTCAAAAAACACCTCAGCACTAATTTGTCTCTCACAGTTGCAACTGTTAAACAGCACCTGTAACAAAAAGCTCTGGCTGTCTGTGAACTCTGGACCTTGAAATAAATGTGCTGCTTATGTGAAAATGATTTTTGTGTCTTGTGCCCCAGACTTTTGGGGTGATTAGCTAAAACTAGGGCCACTGAAACAGTCAAAGAATTGGGTGGATCAAATATTCTCAAACTAAAGCACGTTCATCCAGACTACACTTCTGAATGAAGGTCTTGGTTTAATCCCTTTTCAAGAGTTATAAGTTACTAAATTAGTAGTATTCTACGATCTTGTGTATATCATTTCATGTCAGAGTATGGATTCTTTGGTAACCAGTTCTCAGACTTTTTGTCCACACTGGTGCACTACTCCTTCTGTAGTCTTAATTGTGTGTGCGTTTTTTTGTGCTTTTTAAAATCTATCAAATACCATACTTGGGAGGTGGGATATGCACTTTTTGCCCCATATTTTGTGGCAAATTTCTACCCCTCTACTTACTGCAACACAAACTAGGACAGTCCTTCACCACCTCACTCCAAACCACAGGAGCGGTAAAGGTGGACCAATTCACATTGCAGTAACTGAGCAACAAGCCACTTGTGTTCCAAAAGTACTATTACATTAATGTATGGTCTGACATTTTGTTTCTGCTGTACAAAACTGTAATACTGCTAATCAATTTTTAAATCTTAATAACCATACTCTAAATTTATATTAATGGATCTACAAAATAGTTTGTTTTTTACTTACAGTTATTAATCTATTAAAATCTCTAACTGCACTACTCGGAAGTAGAGCTTGTCATAACCCAGGTCTTAGTTGAAAATCCAATGCCTGAAATGAAGTGTCACCCATCATAGACCATCTGACAGGTTAAAAATATTTTGAGAGCAGTCATCTGTCCACACAGAATTAAAAGTTTTATGCCTTGCCTATGTGCTATCTAATCAAGCAAAAAGATGATTTCTGAAGTACATGCTCTCACCAGGTTCCAGTCAAATATTCCATATGATGTTAACGCATTAATGGAAAGCCATGCTTGGTGTAAAAAAGTAATCACTTACTGGGTCTTATCTTGGAGAACGGCCTGCAGCATCACTATATTTATATACTTTAAATTTCATTTTCAAGAAAGTGCAAGTCTGTGTACATCTTAGCATTTTATGGCCATAACTACGGATCTTCTCAAAACCTTGATAACACCAATGCTTTGTATTTCTTTTTGCTATAGAAAAATGTATTTATTTATTTAGTAAGTTAGTTTTTTTTTGTTTTTTTTTTTACCAGGCGATGGTTTAGTAAAGCAATTTTCACCATTGTGTTCAAACATACATATTATTTGCAAAAAACTTTGTTAATGCACCAGTTAGGGTTCAAGTTAATGCCACAAAAGTAAGGACATGTGGCGTTAGGGTTTCTAACCCGAACTCCCCACCCCCTCAAGCAGCAAAAGGACAAAGTGTTTTGGGTCTCTCTGGAGTCTTGGCGAATCACTGGTGGAGTCTTCCTTGGGGTAGAAACCCTAATGTTCAACCCACCCCCAGCCTGTAGCCTCCAGTCAAAAACAGAAGATACAGCCCCAAGCCAGTGCCTCATACTGATACACTCTTCAAAGGTAGCGATGTCTCAACACGTGTTGCCAGCACAATCTGTTGTAGCTTTGTCCACACAGGGCGCTAAAAGGAGCTCATGTCTGATGCTGTTTGTTCATGGAACAGGGTGGGCATTAGGGTTACAATCACAAGAAGAACACACCACTGATTCACCAAGATTCTCGAGACCCAAAACCCTTTTTTTCCTTTTGCTGCTTAGGGGATGGGAAGTTAGGGTTGTCCCTAACACCACATTTCCCTTCTTCTGTGGCATAACTTGAAGCGTAACTGGTGCATTTATAAAGTTTTTTGCAAAGAATTTCCTTTTTTCCTTTTTTTTGCAGACATTGGAATTGTATCCTTATTCATGCAGGTCCCTTCAGATGCAGACATGCAGCCAGCCCACCGGCGCAGTGGTTGGATTTCCACTTGCGATGCAGATGACCCAGGTTTGGGAATGGACCTGGGGAGTCAGAGGGCCAGCTGAGGGAGAAGGATCAAGCATCCCATGGACTGCTCTCCTTCTCGGGGGTGGGAGGGAGGGTAGAGTGTCCAGTGCTTGATGGACCCCTGGTTGAGTCCGGGGGAACCACAGGCAGCCGGTGTCTGTATGCTAGAAGAGCGGGGCGGACGCTGGACGTCACCGCACGTCCCCACCCCTGGGGCAGCTCTCAAAATCGTTGGCCACCGAGGATGATGCCCACCCCGACACTTGACCTCTGTGGCTCCCTGCCTCTCCACCGACCAATTATGGCTCTACAGCATCACCAGACCCTGAACCCCGTCCTGGGGGGGAAGCCAGGGAGGCAATGTCGGTAGCCACCGACACCTTCTCCAATTGTAGACAGGCCTGATATGGTGCTGTGGCCCCACCCTGGGAAGTAAGCCGAGGGGTAAGGCAATAAGGGGAGTGAGGCAGGTGCTCAGGGGCTGGAGCCAATTACTGGAGCAGCCGGCGGCAAAAAAAAAAAAAGGATGCAGATGCGCTAGGCCCTTTGAGCTCTGCGCCAAGGGATGACTTCACCTGCCTATGGAAGTGCAGGGCCACTGTGGGCCCTGCAGTTCCGTGCAGCTATGGATGTCAAAAATTCATGGGGCTGTCTAGTGAACTGCAGACGTGCGTGGCCCTCTGGTTCCTGTGCTTGCATGTGGCCAGAGATACAGAGGCAAAGAGTCCAACTGTCAGCTAATGCACAGGGCCCTCTGCCACCAGTGAGTGCAGAGATGCACAGCCTATGCCAAGGGAAGAGTTGTCTTCCCTATATGGTAATGGACCTGTGCAGGCAGCCCTGCGGCTTTCATTCCCAGGCTGGGGTGGGTCACATAGTGCCATCCTGGCATTCTCCCCCCATGTAGCTCAGTCATTGAGCTCATTCCCAAACCAGCCCACTGGCACAGGATCACAAAGCATACCCACTGGGGCGAAGGCTGGCACTACATGCAAAGTTTCATAATAATTACATATATATTTTTTTTTTATTTTGAGCCCCATATTTTCAAGATGGTTATTTTACGACTCCCTTTAGAAACATGACATGTGGCCTTTATAGTGAATTGTCCAAAATGTCATTTCGCACGACTGCTAAAACATGTCTTGCCCAAGATTTAAAAAAGGACACCTGTAATGTTTATGTGGTGGTGCGGAAAAATGTCTATGGTAAAAGTCTGGAGTTAAAATATTGAAAATTAGTGAAATTACGAGTTATCATTTGAACACTTGAGCCTGCCTGGAAACAGGCTTCTGGAGTCGATTGTGGGGGTAGAGACAGTGTTGGGTTTCAAGAGGGCTTGGGACAGGCATAAAGGGTTACTGGGGAGTGGGGGTGGGTACTCAAGGAGGGAGGCGGTTAGTTTTGCAAGAGGGAACGGGGCAGACTGGATGGACCATGGGGTCCTTTTTTTTTGCCATCAAGTTCTATGATTCTATGACACACTGTGACGTTCACTCACTACTTGGTCATTTTACCATATTTGTACACCAAAGTAACCATGGAATCACCTTTCAGGGCAGATGTGTATAATTCCACCACCACTGCTGGTCAAGAGATGGAATCCGAAATAGGCCATGTTGAAAACTTGGTGCAAAAATATAAAATATTAAACAGTTATGAATAAAAGTTCAAAACCCACTGAAATACATTAACCCACAGTTACCTAATTTTCTCATACTACAGTCGTCTGTTCCAGCAGCAAGGTGCGTCTTCAGTCACTGAGTAGATCTATGTGCTGGGACATGTTCAGGTGAGTGAAACTGTGTGGGGTGGTGGGTGCTGAGTGGGAGATTAGGGTGGGGGGTGGTGGAGTGGTGTGGGGGTCAGATCAGCAGCTTCAGCATTCAAGAAAGTCCCGCTGTTCTTATACAGAGAAAGCAGGTCAACAGCTTTCTCTAGGCTGGGCTCCCTGGATTTTGGGGTTCCCAGAAAAGGCATTTCTGGCCACTGTTTTAAAAACCAAATACCAGAATCTAGCTAAACAGGTCCTGCTTATCTAGGTTCAAGGTTTTTTTTTTTTTTTTTTTTTTTAAATGATAGAATTTTTAGGTATTTCCAATGCTTTTTACTTCAGGGGCTCAACAAGATGGCAGTCATCACAATATGAACATTTTTATACATGCCATGAAAAGCAAGTGGTGAAAAAACAAAAACTGTCTACGACATGGAAATTTTCATGCCGTACCAGAATGTTATCTAAAAGAACCCTACTAAACATGTTCAGAACAGAATGAATAAATAATTACATAAAACTTCAAATCCTTATTAACTCTGGAACTGTTTAATATTTTTTCATGAAACCTTCCAAAGGCACTACCTTGACACAGCATGAGTCTAACCGGAACCTTTTGGAAAATAATTCTGTTATGTGTAGGCTGTACGTGAAAGCAAAACCAAAAACCCTTACCCTTGTTAAGTATAAGAAAAAAGTTAAGAAAATGACACATGCAGACCTCAGAAACCACATAAGCTACCCTTATGAGACATTCCCCTTATTCAGACCTTGCCTACTAGACCATGCAAGGAAAACTTGTCAAATGCTGCCAAAGCTATTAAGGGGCAAAGTTAAGAGTTTAACAAAGAACCTGTCACTCAGTCCTAACTATACTGGTGCTACTGCACCGGTGTAATCCATGTAACCCAAAACAAATTATACAAGACATAGAATTAACTGAATGAACTAAGAGAGGCCAACTACAACTTCAGTTAAAGTCCATTGCCAGCTCTGCTCGTTTTTAGGGTACAGACACACGCACGACAGTCTCAGAGCCCAACCTATTATCAGAAACCCCAAGCTGAAAATAAGTGGGAAAGTCATCCCAGGGTGTTGGCTTCCGCAGGTGGAGGAAGGTAAGGTAGAAGACTTCTTTGAGTAAAATTCCTGCTCCTCTATTGGGACAATTATGGCTGCTTTTTGTATACCCCGGAAGCAGGTATTTGGGGAGATTCAATTGAGGCACCTTTTACTTATAAATACAGAATTTGATGGCAGATAAGGACCGCTTGGCCCATCTAGTTTGCTCATTTCCCTACCTAACAGATAAGCTGCAGATCCTAGTTAAACAACAGCTTACTTCCTCCTACCTTCCTCTAGGACTACCTTATGTCTGTCCAATGCATTCTTGAATTCTCCCCACTATTCTTGACTCCACGACCTACTCAGGTAGGCTGTTCCATGCATCCACAACCCTCTCCGTGAAAAAATACTTCCTCACATTACCTCTGAGACGCCCCCCCCCTCTATTTTCAAATGGTGCCCCCTTGTTCTTGCACATCTCTTTTTCTGAAAGATGCTACCCTCTTGCAATTTGTTGATTCCCTTGAGGTACTTGAAAGTATCTATCATGTCCTCTTCTCCTTTCTTTCCTCAAGGGTATACATATTAAGCTCCTTTAGTCTTTCTTTGTGTCTCTTCTGGTGCAGACCCTGCACCATTTTGGTTGCCCTCCTCTGGAAAGCCTCCACTTTGTCTATGTCTTTGCGGAGATGGGGTCTCCAGAACTGCACACAGTACTCCAGATGGGGTCTCACCAACTGTCTGTACAGAGGGATAACAACTTCCTGTTTTCTACTATTGATGCCTCTCCCTATGCATCCCAGTATCCCCCCCAGCCTTCCTTACTGCCTTCTCACATTGCTTGCCCACCTTTAGGTCACCCGATATAATTACCACCAGGTCTCTTTCCATTTTGACTGTTGTCAGTATCTCAACCCCCACTGTGTACTCTTCCCCTGGGTTTTTGTTTCCCAGGTGCATTACCTTGCACTTCTTTGCACTGAATCTGAGCTGCCATACATTTGACCATTCCTCCACCCTTGCCAAGTCCCTTCTCATCCTTTCCACTCATCTTGTGTATCAACCCTGTTGCAGATCTTTGTGTTGTCTGCAAAGAGACATACTTTTCCCTCCAGTTCCTCTGCAATGTCACTTATAAAGACATTAAAAGGACGGTCCCAGTACTGAACCCTGCAGTACCCCGCTAGTAACCCTCCTTTCTTCACTGTGGACTCCATTTACTACTACCCTTGTGTCCTGTTGTCTAGCCAACTTTTATCCAGGCTACCACCTTGGGACCCACCAGGCTGGCTAACCTGTGTATTAATCTTTTGTGTGGGACTGTATCAAATGCCTTGCTAAAATCTAGGTAGCCATGTCCACCACCCCTCCCTGGTCTACTACTTTGGTCACCCAGTCAAAGAAATCTATTAGATTCTTCTGACACGACCTTCCATCGTGAATCCATGCTGTCTTGGGTCCTGTGCCCCACTGGCCTCTAGGTACTCAACAATTCCTTCCTTCAGAAGTGATTCCATCATTTTCCTACCACTGAGGTCAAACTAACTGGTCTGTAGTTTTTGCCTCTGTCCTGCTCCCACTCTTGTGAAGAGGAAGCACATCCACCCTCCTCCAGTCCTCAGGTACCACCCCATCCTCCCATGATTTGTTAAAGAGAGTAGTCAGTGGTGTCACTAGTTCTGCCCTTAATTCTTTTAGAATTCTTGGGTGAATCCCATCAGGGCCCATTGCTCTGTCCACCTTCAATTTTATTAGTTCTTTCAGAACCCTTTCTTCTGTAAATGGACTGGTATCGACCCCCATCTTCAGAGAGTTTCTCTTGTTTGATTTAGGTACCTCCCCCTCCACTTCCTTTGTGAATACTGAGCAGAAATATCCGTTCAGTATCCCTGCTTTTTCACTGTCACCCTCTACCCACATTCCCTCCCCTTTATTAAGCCTCAGTATTCCTCCTTTGGCCTTTCTTCGCTCCCTAATGTACCTATAAAAGGTCTTATTCCCCCTTCTGAACAGAGTTGGCTATCTTCCCAGCCTCTTTCTACTTTAACTGATAAAGTTCTCTGTCCTGCTCCTTCTGTGTTTCCATATATTACCTGAATATTATCCTTTTCTCCTTAACCTTCCCTGCCACCTCTTTTGAGAACCATAGCGTTTTTTTCCTTTGTTGTGTTTTGATGATTTGCCTTACACAAAGGCTTGTTGCTTCTGTGATGGCTGTTTTGATTACTCCCCCATTGTTCCTCCACCCCTCCTTCTTGCCTGTTTGCTAGTGCTTTTCTGAGGCACTCTCTCATTTTCCCAAAGTCAGCCCTCCTAAAGTCCAATACTCTTGCTTTTGTATGGCTTGACTGTATGGCTATGTTTCGTGAACCACACTGTTTGGTGGTCGCTTGTTCCCAGATGGCTACCCACTTCTAAATCTAAGATTCTTTCTCCGTCTCCATTTGAGAGTACCAGGTCTAAGATTGCTCCCTCCCGAGTGGGTTCCAATACTAGCTGTCTGAGGCATGCCCCTTGTAGAGCATCAAGAATGACCCTACTCTTGGATGTGCCTGCAGCAAAGGTGCTCCAGTTAACATCTGGCATATTCAGGTCCCCCATCAACAATATCTCCCCTTTTTCTGCCATTCTAAGGATGCCTTCTATCATTTCCTTGTCCATTCCTTCCCCGAGATGGGGGTCTGTATACAACCCCCATGAGGACTGTGGTGCCATTTCCTGTCTCCAGGGGGACCCAGAGTGCCTTATCTGCTCCCTGGTACTTAATTATGGAACCTTTCAACACAATGAGAAAGTAACTACTGATCTCCTGCTGTCCCTCTCTTTAATTGCGCATGAGCCACATGCTGCATCAGGAATCTATAGTCTGCTACTGGACAGAGCCCTTATCCATTTTGATGGGGTGCCCCATTATTGGAACTCCCAGTTCCCTGTTTTAGATGGGGATGGGATAGGATTCTGAGCGACACATATAGCTATATCATACAAGATAGACTTCACGTGACACAGTTCCAATTCCTTAATAACTGGACCCCTGCTAAGCTCTTTAAAGTGGGTAGAATAACTCCTCCAGCTTGTCACCAATGCCAGGCAGATGGTGGAACCCGTAGTTACATATTCTGGGATTGTCCTGAGGTCAAAGCCATATGGGAGGCTATTAAAAACAAGGCAGACCCTTTGTTGGGCATTTCGGATTGTTTTAGTCTGGACATTTGCTTAATTGGGCAGTTCACTAGTATCATGGTTAAACAACGAAGGTACTATATGGCCCTTATTTCTCTGTCTCTCAAGAAAGTAGTCTTACGTCACTGGGTAGACTTAAACCTGATTACTTACATGGAGTGGTTACAAGAGCTACTGTTCAATCTGAGAGCAGAACAATTCTGGGCTAGTTTTAGAAACTCTCAAGCCTCCTACAAGAAGATCTGGGACAGTATGCACACCCTCTATTTGTTGCAAGTCGGAGTCTCCCCAATTTGGATTCTTCTCCACTGAGGGTGCTTTCATCAAACGTAATAGTTAAGCTACCACTAACCACTCTCTGGACCTGCTTTTCCCACCTTCTCCTCAAATAAGAAACCAGCCTTAGCCGTGGTGGGATGGGAGGGTGGGGGCAGGAGGGAGGTGGATATGGACAGCCACTGTGTTATAAATGTAAGATTGTATTTCTTGGTTTTGCTGTTTCATGTCCATATTTGTATAAACTAATAAAGATCATAAATTTCAAAAATAAAAGAGGCCAACTAAGACTGAAACTGAGATTAATAATTGGTTTATTGCAAATTTGCCTGTTGCATGTGATCCTTAGCATTTTAAATTTATATTCAGTAAATGTGTGTAAATTCTATTTATAGAAACTAAATTATGTAATCTATTAGGTAAGTGTATAACTGCATCAAACAGCTGTTTGAAACTGGGGCCGCAAATGTGCATCTGCACTGTTGCACATTCACAACCCAGTTTAAATTTTCAAACAGCTGTTTGATGCGGCTCTAGTCCTTGTTTCTGCATGAGTCTTACTTCAAGACATTTATCAAATCTATAATACAATTCCAAATGAGAGTGACCAAGCGCCATGTTATTTCAGATGCACGCTCTTCCCCAATGACATTAACAAGCGCACACGCATGAAAGTTGGTCACAGGAACAGGAGCGATCAGCACAGAATTAGTACAATTTCGGTGGTAAATCAAAATACAGTAGGACTCTGTGATAAGGCCAACACTCTAAATACTGCGGGAGTTGTAGTTTCACCTCATGGTATATAAATACTGAGTGTCTCTGTAATAATGCCCATCTCTACTATCATGCGGCAATGCAGTGCTTTGAATTACACTCCACACCAGTCCTTCCTTGCCACCAAATGACGTCACCATACAGCATGTTGTTGGCGGCTCAGCATTGCTGTTCACTCAGCAGGAAACCAAAGCGTCGGCTCAATTGCACCTTAGATATAAATCACTGATTTAATACTTCAGACTGCAACAAGACACATGAAACAAAGTAGAGGTGCCCTCTATTAACAGTGAGTAAATACATACAGAGACTAATCAAATAAAAAAAAACTTTTGCATATGATCTTTAACACTTGCCAAGCTTTTACCGGCACTGCTACTTAAATATGTTGCTTATGATTCATTTTAACCGTCACTGCTACTTAAATGTGTTGCTTATGATTCATTTTATCTCCCCCGCTCCAAAAAAAAATGTGACTTCTTCAATGAAAATTAAGCAGAGTACGGAGCTGCTGAGTTTTCAACACTACAGCAGCTGAAGCAAGTAGTAGTATCTGCTTTAGAAACCACTAGCTGATCATAACAGGTGATGTCACTGGTTGAAGCACATACAGTATATTAGTTCAGCAGAGGCGCTATATGGTTTCAAAGACCAGGGAGACAAAAAAAACACAAAATAAAACAGAGTTGGATAGTGTCACCAGTAGCTGGTCCTGTCTATCACTGCAAAAAACTGTGTTAATGCACCAGTTAGGGTTCGACTTAACTCCATAAAAGTAGGGAAATGTGGCATTAGTGTTTCCAACCCCAACTCCACAAGCCCCTCCCAAGAAGCAAAAGAACAAAACCATACAAGCAACCACAGACAGCCATCATCAGTTAAGAAACATACAACTGTTTGCAGATGACACAAATGTATTTATTTATTTTAAAAGTTTCACCCGAAAAGACGTATTGAGCTACTAACAGCTACTTTCCAGATGCATGTTGGGGGTAAGGGGATGTGGACAATTCATATGCAGTGAATACAACACGTCAAGGAGCATAATCAAAAAATTGAAGACAAATCAGTATAACAGACACATGTAGTAGAAAAAAATTGAGATCATTTAGGTGACGAACTACTCTTACAGAACACTAAACAGGTAATGAAAGAAACAGACTGCCAGGCCAAAATGAAAGTGGGGGTTGGTGGGGAAGAGAGCGATGGAGAGTTGCAGGAGGAAGAAGAATAGTCATGAAGGAGAGACTTTACAGAGATAGCAGAACAGGCAGAGCGAAGTGACAAGGAAAGGAAGAACCAGAGTTTAGGAAAGTATGTCAGTAGATCAGATGAGCTGCACCTTCGTGGATTTGCATCTGCGGCATGCACACTGCAGGACACACACACATATTGCACACTGCAGGACATACACATATCTAGCTGCATGTCTATGAGCTGGAACACTCGTCACGCTGGCAAGATTTCTACTTAGCTAACACGGTTAACTTGGCATATGATATTTTCCATGATATATTTGTTGGGGCCCTAAATATGCATGCCCCATGGTAAAAATTTGTGTAAAAAACAAAACATGTCGTCGGTTCTCTGCCGAGCTGAAAGCTGCATTGCTTGGTAGGGATAAGTTGTAGAGAAAAGCTCGCCGGATTAAGCTTGACTCAAACTCGTGTCAGTTCAGAAGGGCATGCAATGCCTGTACGAAAATGGTCAGGGATGCTAAGGCAGCATTTTATCTTACCAAATTTGATTCTGCAGCAAAGTGCTCCTCTAAATTCTGGGGGACAATCAAGAACATGTCCGGATATACACCTGGTAATTCCTTGCCACCTAAGAGTACAACTGGGAGTACTACTATCAATGATAAACTGGGAATCCTAAATGCATTTAACAGTCATTTTGCCACAGCTGGTCTAGCTTTCGACAATTAACCTGCATCCCTGGTCTGCTCCCAATTAAATGTCCCATGCTCAGACTCTCCTGCCCCGGTACCTGGCTTCTCGTTCCACCCGGTCTCTCTGAAAGAGGCTGAAGACCTCATGCTCCAATTGGATATTAAGAAAAGTGCTGGTGCTGATTCTTTGGAGCCGTATTTCCTTAAAATTACCTATCATGTCCTAGCTGTTCCTATCACCCACTTATTTAACTTATCATTGTCCCAAGGGCTTATTCCCCAGATCTGGAAAATTGCTCATGTCATCCCTTTGTTTAAATCAGGGGATCCCTGCGACCTTAATAATTATAGACCAATTTCCCTCCTCCCAACTTTGTCGAAACTTCTGGAAAAGATTGTCAGCAACCAACTAAGGGAATACCTCGAATCCAATAACCTACTAAACCCCATGCAATCTGGCTTTAGAACTAAACACAGCACTATTTTGGTCCTTGCCAAAGTAACAAATGATTGGTACCGAGAACTGGACAGCAGAAACTTTGTCTGTGCTGTATTTCTAGACCTTAGTAAGGCTTTTAATACAGTGGATCATAGCCTGCTTCTCTCTCTTCTCTGAAGAGTATAGGCCTGGACTCAGTTTCTTTGCATTGGTTTACTGAGTACCTTCTAGGACGGTGTCAACAAATTAAGGCTGAGGGTGAGCTATCCCCACTCAAACCTCTACTGAGGGGAGTACCACAAGGATCCATACTTGGGCCCTTACTATTCGCTATCTATGTTAATAACATTGATGAGAGTATTAACAAGGCCACTGATGACACGGTTGTACATATAAGTCGTCCAACACCTGAAGCTGCTTGTGCTGACCTCCAGGAGGAATTTAACCAGCTCCAGAGCCAGCTCCTCCATAAAAAACTTCTTCTAAATGCTAAAAAAACAAAAGCAATGTTGTTCTCTCCCTATAGCCGTGTGATGAATCTGGCCACCTCTGGAGCACTACCTCAGATTACCCCAATTCTTGGAGAGAAACTGGAGTTTGCCTCAAAGTATAAATACCTAGCTGTGTGGTTAGACCATAATTTATCATTCACTGAGCATGTTGAGGACCTTGTAAAGAAGTTAAGTCAGAGGCTGGGTCTATTCTTTAGAATTAACCAGTTTCTTACTAGAGATGCAAAAGTGTGCCTTGTCCAAACTACTTTTCTTTCGCTGATCAATTATGTAGATTTCCTTTATAGTCAATGTCCCAAAGCCTCGCTTGCAAAGTTGGATACGTTTTACCACAGGGCCATCCGGTTTATTACTGGTCTCCCCATCTCTACCCATCATTGTTCCTTGTACAAAGCCATAGGGTGGTCCTCTCTTATGTTTAGGCATAACAGAAATGCAGTCCTTTGGACTTATAGAGTCTTCTTGAAGCGGCTTCCACAATATATAATAGACTGTCTCCCACTAAGTGAGCCAGGAATGTATGCCCTAAGAAGCGCATCCTACATCACATTATGTATCCCCAAGGCTTCCTCTCGCTATAGTAGAGTGGCCATTAGTTTCCTGTTGCCAACATTGTGGAACAAAGTACAAAAATTACTGAAATTAAGCTACCTCCACAGTATGAATAACTTTAAATCTCTATGTGCTTGGTACATGCGTCAGCCATGCAATTGCTACCTAAGCCCCTCATTTTTGTCCGAAGCATCAGGCTCTGCCCTCTGAGCATAGTTGAAATTATGATCGCTTGTAACCTTTGGTGACCTTAACTCTGTGAGTGTTTCACGCGTTAAAAGTTTTTCCCCTCTAGAAATCCCTGTAGGGTTATTATCTCTTCATGGCTTTGTGGCCGCTACACCTTACTCACCCTGCTGTCTTTTACATGTTGCTTAGTCTGTGGCTCTTATTCCCCTACCCTGTACCATTTAACTTCCCTACTTCATCTTCGTATTTCCTTGCCACTGTATTCCACTCTTACTATCTCTTTCCCCTGTCCCCTAACTCTCTTCCCTGCCATAGACTAGCCCTTCAGGGGCTCCCTGCCCCTCAGGTGGGAGAAATGCGGATATCAGGCGGTTGTTGTTTCCATATCCGCCACCTGAGACACCTAGACCAGACTCCTTACTAGCGAGGTGCAGCACTGATGATACCCAATCGGAACAAGAGTGCTTTTCTGCTCTAGCATCTGATTGGCTCCTGCAGTCTGCTCCAGTGTCTCCCTCAATACTAAGCTAAAGTCTGATTTTCTGTCTAATACTTACACAAGAAAGAGCTGTACTCACTTATTGCCTAACAGTTATGACTTCTATTTTTTCCTGTTTAGAGTGTCAAGAGTTGGGACTCTGATTACACTCCTTTCTGAATTTCTGTGGTTGGGCCAGTCTTTAGGTATCAAGGCATTCCCAGTTCTGTTGTCCTGCTGTTTTGGTCCTCCCACTGGTTCAGATGTTCCATTGTCCATGGCCCAGTACTTAATACCAACCCCTTCCTCCATCCCCTGCCAAAGATGTGCTCTCCACGGGCTCCCTGCCCATAGGCGTGGGAAACCCAGGCACTGGGCGGTTGGCGCTGCCTCTACCACTGCCTGAGAACCCAAGCTTGGACTCCCCATTAGCAAAGCACGGCATTTGCAGCCATCCAATCGGAACGCGAGCACTCTTCGGCGTTGGCTTCCGACTGGTTCCTGCAGTCTGCTTCTGTGTCCATTCTAAACCAAGCATAAATCTGATTTCCATGCCGAAATGTGCCAAAAAAGAGCTGTAATTACTTTTCTCCATGACTGTTAAGACCCTTATCCTTCTGTTTAGAGTGTTACATTTAGGGATGCTGTGTGATTTACACTACTTTTGAAATTCTGTGCTTGCATCAGCTCCCTACACAAGCGGCTGATCACGTCTCCTTACTGAAGTTCCTACTAAGCCTCATCTTATGTCCAACTTAAATATTACAGAAGCACTCCGAATTGATATGACTGATGTAACATTGAGTACTTACTTGTATTAATTGCATTAATTGTTTTTTACTTGTGTTATTTGGCTCTATTGTGAATATCTCTGTATGCATTGTACCATTTGACCTGGAACTAACCAGGTCCATCTTGTAAGTGAGCTTGCTCAATGATGTTCGCCTGGATAAATAAAGATTTGGATTGCACACAGAAATCCACGATACTCAAATCACAATACTACATCTGCCTACAAAAGCACATGCCACAGATACAAATCCACGATACCCACATTACAGCAATTATACATCTGCAACCACAGGTGTAAGACATGCACACAGACTTCTGGCCGCAGAAATGCTGCCCCTGTGAGCCTGCATTTCTGCAGCTGCTGACCGAAATCCATGATACCCAAAATGAAACACTACTTCTGTCTGCAGAAGTGCAAGCCCCTGTGCATCTATCACTTCTGCAGACACAGGTGCTCATGCACACTGTAACATACACACACACACACACACTTCTACAACCACAGATACAAATCCACGAAGGTAGCTCATCCATATTACTGCATCTGTGTCATCTGGAAACAGTTGTATGGTGTTCGTCTTACCTGATTATGGTGATCTGTGGTTGACTTTTACTGCTGGGGGAGGGAGGAGTTAGAGTTGGAAACCCTAACGCCACATTTCTCTACTTTTGTGGGGTTAAGTTGAACCCTAATGGTGCATAAACGCAGTCTGTTTTGCAATGAATTTCCTTTCTTTTGGAGATAGTGGAATCGTATCCTCATTCACGCAGATCCCTTTGAGAAATGCGTGAACAGATACAGATGCACATGGTCTTCCGGCCCCTGAGAGAAGGGGGGAGTTCGTCTGCCTTCAGAAGTGCAGGGACCTCCAGGCCTGGCACTTCTATGGGGCTATGGATGCAAAGAATTTATGGGGCTGTCTGGGGGGTCTGCGGAAGCACAAGGCCCTCTGGGCCCTGCGCTTCCATGTAGCTACAGATGCAGACATGCAGGGCCAAGAGTCCACCTGGCTGCAAGACAGCATGGCCCTCTGGGACCTGCACTTCCATGCAGCTGTAAATGCAGAGGTTCAGGACCCTTTGGGCCCTTTGCCAAAGGAAGACTTCTCTGTACTATATGGCTAGTTGTTGCTCATGCAATTCCACCGCCCCCCCCCCACCCTAGGCTGGGGGTGGTCCCACACAGCAGTGCCATCCTCCCACTGCCTCTGCTTATTCAGACAGCTCACTGTGCTCGCCCCGAACCCAACTCATCAGCATGGGATCTTAAAACACTACCCGCTGGGTCAAAGCCCAGTCCTGTACAATGATTCTTAATTTATTTTCTTAATTTTGACACCACGTCATGAACTAGGTTGCTAGAATGTGCTAAATCCTGCCCAAAAGGTGGTTTCAGAGCGTGACTGCGAAATTACTTTTTGAATTGTATTTGAACATTCCCACCATCCTTGTTTATGAGGTAGGGCAATGCAAACAGTATATTCAAAATTCAGGACTAAAATATTGTAACATGGCCAAGTTATGAAGAACGTGAGACGCAAACAATTTTTAGTGCACACCAAAAATCGAACCTTGAGTCACACATTTAAGTGTAACCAAAGAATTTGTGTGTGTGCATCAAAAATGGAATTCTTGGCTTACACATTTCAGTGCCTGGCTGTAGATGATGGTCAAAACCAGTGCTTTTTATGTAGTTTTGACATTTAAGGATTAGAAAAAAAAAGTAAAAATAATAATACATAAGTTATTTAAAACAAAAAAAATTACTCTTGCTTAATAGGGACCCTATAAGCTCGATTTCTGGTGTTTGTTTTTCAAAAACTGGGCCAAAAATACATTTTTTGGACTTTGATAAGTTTTTTGCCTGTCAGCTTACCGAGATGGCAGATTCTTGTATCACCAGCCACAAATTCCTGGGTGGCACATTTCAGTGCCACCCAAGAATTACATTTTTGGTACATATGAAAAATTCCTGGGTTGCACTTAGATTTGCGACCCATGAATTTGTGGCTGGTGAACAAAATTTACCATTCGGTAAGCTGACGCCAAAGAACTTAAAAACCTCTCCAAAAAAAAAAAGGAATTTATACCCATTTTTTTTAAAACAAACACCAGAATAAAGCTAAAGGTCTTATTAAGAAGATTTACGGTTTTTTTTTGTTTTTTTTAAATATCTCATGTTTATGTATTTTTACTTTTTTTTCAGCAAAGAAAAAAGGTGGTGGCCGTCATGCCCTAACAACATTTTCTCGCAACCCAAAAACACAGTAAGTCAGGACCTAAAAATGCTCACGAAAGAATAATTTGGGGTCATATCAGAGGTCATCTCAAAAAACCTACTGAGCATGCTCAGAAGCCAAATTTCCAAAACCTTAGCACTCTGGAACAGATTAATATTGAAACCTTCCAAAGGCACACCCTTGGCACAAGCCCCTTCTGCCCTGAAAGGTTCGGAACAAAATTCCATACCATCCAGATTGAAGGGGAGAGCACAAAAACAGCAACAACTGGTGCTTTTTCTGTATTTTTGATGCTTACAGAAGAATCCGATTATGGGCCATCATGAAACTTCCCATGTCTCCAGAACCTGCTACCCTGACCATGGATGCCAAATTTTATGCAATTTTGTCAAACTCCACCAAAGTTATTAAGGTACAAATTTGAGTTTAAACACTCCACTCAACCCTAACTATACCTAAGCCACCACGAAAGTAAAATATACAGAAAATTGGAAACAGACAATGATGGCAGAAAAAAAAAAAGTGGTCCATCCAGTCTGCTCATAGTTTCCTATCTACTCCAGGACACAAGGTCCATCTAGGGTCTGAGCCCCCCCCCCCCCATGCATCCCCATTCCCCTCACAGTTTCTGTCACCCTGCATAGCCACTATACCGTTCACTCTGTCCCAACCACGCCTGAAACCATTAATGGTTTTAGCACAAACTACCTCATCTGGTAGACTGCTCCACAGTTCCACCATCCTTTCTGTAAAATAATACTGCTCCATGTCCCTCCAGAACCTCCCTGTCATGTTCCACCCATGCTCTCATGACCTTGAATTGTTACTCATGCTAAATAATCCCCGACAGTTCACCTTGTTTATTTCTTTCAAGAAACTGAAGGTCTTTTTCATATCTCCCCTCTCCCTTCTGGTCTCCAGTGAGTATGTGTTCAGTGCCTTGAGGCACTTATTGTACAACCTCCTCTGTTGGCCTGGAATCATAATTGTTACCCTTCGCTGCACCATCTCCAGCCTGTCCTTACTTTTCCTGAGGTGAGGACTCCCGAACTGGGCACAGTACTCCAGGTGAGGCCTCACCAAAGATCTATAAAGGGGTAGCATCACCTCTTTCCTTCTACTGTCAGTACCCCTCCCGATGCACCCCAGCATCCTATTTGCTTTACAATAGGCCTTGTTGCACAGGCTTGATTGTTTGAGGGAGTCACTTGATAACTGCTAGGTCTCGTTCTTCAGCCGTAGTGCTAAGTCTTACCTCACCCATCCAGTACTCTGTCCTGTGGTTCTTGTTCCCTAGGTGCATCACCTTGCACTTTTTGGCACTGAATTTTAACTGCCAAACATTAGACCACTTCTCTAGCCTTTTATGTCACTCTGCATTCCCCACCCCCCCTTGCACTTTTTGGCACTGAATTTTAACTGCCAAACGTTAGACCACCTCTCTAGCCTTTTCAGGTCACTCTGCACCCCCAAAAGTCCTCGTCGCTATCCTCCCTGCAAAACAGTTTAATGTCATCTGCAAAGAGAAACAACCTGCCCTAGATTCCTTCTCCAATGTCATGGATCAACATGTTAAAGGGGATTGGGCCCAGGACAGATCCCTGTGGTACCTCGCTTGTGACATCCCTCTTTTCTGATTTGACCCCGTTAACCACAACCCTCTGCTGCCTTCCCTTTAGTCAGTTACCTACCATCTGACTATATACCTAGCTGCGCAAAGATCCTCCGTTTTCTTCATCAAGTGTCTGTGAGGCACCAAGCTGAAAGCCTTACTAAAGTCAAAGTAGAATAAATCCATGGGGTGGCCCCTACCTAATGCCGTCATCACTCAGTCAAAGAAAACTATCAGGTTAGTCTGACAAGGCCTCCCTGCCACAAACCTGTGCTGCTTGCTATACTGGAAACCAGTGCTATCCAGGTAATCAATGAGGTCCTCTTAGACCAGAGATTCCATCAGCTTCAACAACAGAGGTAAGACTGACATATCTGTAGTTCCCTGCTTGTTCCTTGCCCCTTCCCTTATGAAGTGGAACTATGTACGCTACTCTCCAATCCTTCAGAACTATCCCCAGAATGAGCAAATGAATAGTCCTGCCAAGGGGAGGCCAGTTCTGCTGTCAATTCCCTGAGCACCCTCAGATGCATCCCATTTGGACCCGGGGCCTTATATATCTTTAGGGCTGATAGCCCTTTCCTGACCCTTTCACTTGTAAATACTGGCTGCCTCATCTCCAGGATCCCCTTTGTGGCTGCTTTAATGCCACTCTCTGGCAAGGGCCAGCTGTCCTCCTTAGTGAAGACAGAGCAAAAGTAATCATTAAGGACCACGGCCTTTTGCATGACCTCCTTTATCACTCTACCCTCTTCAAATAGCCTAACGATGACCCCTGCTTTCTTCCTTTTTCCCCCCAGTACACCAGAAGAAATGTTTTTTCTCTGCCCTTGAACCCCTTTGCAATACACATTTCTGTATGCTTCTGCTGCCCTAATCACCCTTTTTACCTCCTTATTTCTCAATGAGTAGTCTCCCCTTCTTCTTCCCCTACTTTCCTTTGAAACTGGAGAAGGCCTTTTTCTTGGCCCTCATCATTTCCCCGACCCTTACCGAGAACCTGTCTTTTGAACCTGTTCCTCTTGGTTACCATTCTCATGCATTTAACTCAGATGCCTCAAGAATTACCCCCTTTATTGTCCCCAGCTCTCTTCCACACCTCCTATGCTGTCTCCCCTGATTAACATGTGCAAGACCAACTTCCTCAACCTTTTGAAGTTCGTTCTTCTAAAATCAAGGACCTCAACTCTCAAATTGGGTTTTTCTGGACCCAAGGGCCAGTTCAAACCAAATGGAGCAGTGGTTGCTGTTCCCTAATGGCTCCTCTTCTCTCACACCTCCCATCACCTCTGAACTGGTAAGCACCACATAGAAAATAGGCTCCTACCTGGTGGGTTCCTTAACTAGCTGTGCCAGTAGACAGTTCATGAATGTACCCAGCAAAGCTTGACTTGTGGTGCTCTTGGCCACTGAAGCATATCTCAGCTGATGTCTGGAAGGTTCAGATCACCCACAACCTCAAGTTCTCCCACTTGCCACTCCACTTTCTAGTTCTCTGCCAAGCTCTCTGTCCCTCTCTTCCCCTTGGTGGTGTATATATCACCACGCAGCGTAGTTTCTTGCCTGAGGCCACAGCGAGTTGCAGCACAAGCAACTCTGTCTCCCCACTACTACCCCAATGCACCAATCGTCCACAGCCTCAATGCCATCCTTGCTATAAAGGGCTACACCTCCCCCTCTACCTTTTGCACCATCCCTCCTAAACAGTGAGTATCCCGGACTGTCAGACCCCAGTCGTTATTTCCCGAGACCCATGTTTCTGTGATGGCCAAAGGTTCATCTCAGTGTCTACCATCATTGCCTGGAGCTTGCTGATTTTATTACACAGGCTCCTGGCATTAAAGCAGACTCCTTCCATCTAACTCCTGAATGCTTTTTGATATTTACCTGACTTTCTTCCTTATTCTTCCATGGTCTTTTTAGTTTTTTTTCATTTTCTTTGTGAGTGCCACCTTTCTGTTTTCCCTCTCTGTTGTCCCTTCTCTTAATGCAGTTTTGACCACAACTCTATTTTTACTCACTGCGCTGCTACAAGGCCCTAGATATGAGGGAGTACCAGCTAGATTCCCCTTCCCCTCACCTGTCACCATCGTTCCCCTAGCCCCAGTCTCCCCCACTGTGCAGTCAGTTTATGTCCAATAGAGGCATCACATTTTTGCCCCAATGCACTGGACCCTTCTCTCATCATGTGGAGTCTGTCACCCTTGAAGAGCCTCCTGTCTCTGAAGACTCCCCCCAGTCCCCCACAAAGTAGCACCCCCTCTCCAGACACCATCTCTTGAGTCAACCATTAAATTTCTGTCTCATACCTTCTTATTCTATTATTTATCCCTTCCCCACCCCACATACTGAGAACCTCAGAAAAGGCCTGGGAGGCTGAGTGTACAGACAATCTGTTTCTCCAGTGTATTAAAGGTCCACTTTTCCATCTCCAACTGTTTTCCAGCTCAATGGTATCCAGGTGTACCAGCACCCACAGCTTCCCCATGCTACCTCTCCACCTTCCTCCCTATGTTGCTGTCCAAATCCTGGACAGACGATGCACCAGAAAGGCATCTGTCCATCCCCTTTGTGTCCAAACCCCCTCGCACCACCCCTCTCCACACCCCAAATTGAGTGCTTGACCACTAAGACTCTCCTGGTAGACATGCTCCTGTCAGTGCCCTAGGGTGCCATCATGATGTCCTGCCTTTTTCCTCTGACTGATTTAGGGTCCACCTCCCCCCACCCCAACAAAGTCAGGTACTTAAGCCTGCGCTAGGGTTGAAAGACGATTCACCATCTGGATGGTGTTGGGCTGGACAACCTCCCTGTGGCTAACCCTGCTCCCTTCTCCACCACTCTCCATCCTTCTGAACCAGTGGACCTCTGGGGGAGAGGGAAGGCGAGCTCTAGCTGAGCTGATGATATAGCGGAGATATTTCTGTCCTTGCTTCCACCAGCTGAGCATGGGACTCTGCCAAGGACCTATCAAAGGCATTTGACATGGTCCCTCATGCCCTCCTCCTCGAACAGTTCTCAGACATAGGGTTATCCTTAAAAAAAGTAGCATGGTTTTGTAACTACCTTAGCCTGTGATCACAGCAAGTAAAGATCGGGGACATCCTATCAGAAAGTCGACCGGTCAGATCAGTGGTACCACAAGGATCCATACACAGTCAGTTACTCTTCAGTGTCTTCCTAAACAACCTCCCAGCTGCTTGCAATAGCCACATGCTCCTCTATGCAGATGATGCGGTGATCTTTACTAGCAACCTCGACCCCACATTTCTGCAATACGACCTCCAGAGCAGCTTCACAGCAGCTGAAAAATTGTTCAAAGAGCAAAAACTGGTCATGAACTATAAAAAGACCAAAACCATTCTCTTCGCCACCGCCCAAAACAAGCTAAAAGGCTATCCCGTGGCAATTCAGGATGACTCGGGTAACACACTTGAACTAGTCTCCCATTTCAAGTACCTGGTAATAACAATGGACACTGCCCTATCTTACACACAGCACACTGACATCATGGCCAAAGCCTTTAACACCAGGATCAGTATCCTCTACAGGCACAGACATTGCCAGACCTATGAAGCTCTGAACTTGGCAATTAACAGTTCACTCATCACCTTGATTGACTATGGCCTTGCTGTCTATGGCTCTGCTACTGAGACAGCACTCCAATGCCTCTCAAAAGCCTTAAATAATGCCTGTCACCTGCTCACCAATGCCCCAAAACTCACCCACACCCTGTGAGCTTCATGCGCGATCAGGCTGACTTGAACTGAAGGACAGAATACTTTATCAAACCTGCCTACTCGCAAAAAAAGTCTCACTAAACTTACTTCCTCAAGGAGTTCTGAGCCTATAACTACCTATACATGCTAGGCACACCAGGAGCTTGACTACACAAGCATTCCATGTGCCCAGGTGCCGCACAACCACAGCCCAGTGATCCTTTGCTCACTGGGCCCCTCTGTGGACAAATGGTCTACCACCTGACATCGCCGGAGCCACAACCCTTGGTTCCTTTAAGCGCAAACTCCGTCAGCACCTCACCAACAACAGTACCTGTTGGTGCCCTTGCTAGTCTGTGCCCATAGCTTTAGTCTGCCTCAGCACTTCCCACTCCTGACCAGCCAGGTAAAGTATTTGCCAAAGACTTGCCTCAAACCCCCTTTGCCCTAGCACTTGCCTCCCACACCCTACCCCTTGGCTCTCTTCTTTCCCTCTGCCTTCCCTATCCCAGTTACCATTGCCCTTCCCTACTTCACCCTAACAGTCTGCTTCTGCCTCTCTCCCCCCCGCAGGATGCTGGCATACCATGTACAATGCCTTAGCACAATTTGTGAACTGCTTGTCATTGCAACCCATGTACTGTTGAATTTTTTGTACTCTGTATGTATAATTTACTGTAACTATATTGTGTTTTCTTGTGTTAATGTATCCGACATGGGAGTCTCTCAACGAGCATCTGCTCACAGGTGTCATCCAAGACTTCATTAAATAAAATAAATAAATAAATAAAAGGTCCTACAGATGGGCCAGTGTCCCCTCCTCCAGGACATATCCCTGGAAAAAGAGCACCCCACGCTGCCTCAATGGACTGTCTCTCCTCTGTACCACATCCCTGTACAGACCTGTAGATGAGGTTATACCTAGCTGATTAGGATATATAACTGGCTGGCACTATGGCCTAGAGGTTAGAGTAATGAGCTATGAATGAGCTTGGTACATTCAGCAGACTGGGTTTTATTCCCACAACCTCCAATTGTATACTGTGCGACTCTGAGCTAGTCACTTAACCTCCCAGTGCTCCCACGGCACCCCTGAAAACAGGCACTTGTGCCTAGTGGGCCTTACACAGTTACCAAAAGACAAAAATAAGAAAAATTAATAAAACTAACAATTTCACAGTTTATAACATAACAGAGCCACAACATGGACCCCTTAAATCAGCACCACATCCCTAAAAAGAAAGCAGCAACTTCCGCAGCTTCAGAACAAACCACATGAGTTAATCCACTAGTAGTGCTCACCCAGAAAGGGTATAGCAGAAAGCATCAACTTTAGCACAAAAACAGATGCATAATTAAACTAGCAGTTCTCACTCAGATAGGGTGTGGCAGTAAGCATCAACTTTAGCCCAAAACAGATTGCTAAATTCAACTAGTAGTGCCCACCCAGATAGGGCACCACAGTAAGCATCAATTTTAGTACAAAACAGATGACTGATTAACTGCTCCCTGTTTAACTGTTTATCCTGCTTCCACAGGTCCACCACAGACAGTCACAGTAGCACTACTGCATTCAATTTCACTTAACTGTTATCTACTAATGCCACCCTCCCCCCCCCATTAGCATACTTCTAGATTATTTAAAAATGCTACTATTGTTTAGGTCCCAATACTTCACAATAAATAACTTACACCATTCATTAAGATTTTTAAACTTACACCAGTAATTAGTTTGCATGCATCTCAACATCAGTACATCTTTAATTTCACATTACAATTATATTAATATCACTTATTTTAAAAATTAGGAAAATATAACAAATTTCCCTTTCAATCCCATTCATTAAATGAACGAACAGCTACCAGCCACTTAATTTTAATTTTATTATGTTATATAATTTATGAATTAAGCCCATTTATTTACTTACGGTGTCAGATGTTTTGATGCTGGATGTGTCTCTCCCATCCCCTAAATACCATCTAGCATATATATATATATATATATACACATTAAAATTAGATAACAGGGTAGCTTAGGCTTTTGCAGTTGTGATGCAACGTCCCCTGCCAACTGTCACCATTAAACTGTGGCCCTTTAGCTCCAGACAGAGGACTGCTAGGCCTAAGCCCTCAAAGAGATTTACTAAGTTTATACAATGTACCATATATAGTGGTGCTTTGCCCCTGCAATAAGCATTTGGTGCTGATGGTAGCAAAAAGAAGATTGTAATTTCCCTGTAAAATCACTCGTAAAATTGCAGCCAGCTAGTCCTCTTACTTCCCGGTATATAGCGCCGCCCACGCGCATAGCCAGATTATGATGCAAGGCCAGGGAGAGCGCAGGGACATGCTCCATTCTAGCCTATAGGGGAGGGGGTTACTTTCTAACTGATTTTATATATTGTAATGGTCAACTGGTTATCAATCAAGGGCACCGATCTACTAACAGGTACATTTGTATATACCAGGGCTGCTGAAGCAAATTCAACCTGGAAGAAAGGAACACATGGGAGAGGTAAACAATACATAGTTATGTCCAAAATATTTCATTATCTAAAATATTTAGACCTTAAGAAAAGTGCAATGTCAAAAGTATCAGTTAATACTGGGTGTTTTAAAGCACCCAGAGTATAAATCCAAAATGATTTTCTACAGAGAATTCTATTCTCCAGGTCCCCCACCTCTTGGGCCTGTGCTGACTTTTTCTATCCCACAGAATGAAAATTTCTGTCACTCAGATGTTCACAAACTCTTAATCTGAGTGCACGTGAAGTTTTGCCCACAGAAAATGCATGGCAGGTACAGGTAGCCAAATATACCACCCCTGTAGTTGAACAGTTAATAAACTGTCTCACTTCAAACTGTTTGATAGTGTTGGCAGATGTAAAACTCTTTTTCTGATCTATAACATTGCAAAATTTACAATGGCCGCAATTAAAGCAGCCTTGTGGGGGTGTGGGTATCCAATTTGTTAGGTCTGATCACTGGTTGATATGAATGTACGAATATATCAGAAATATTCCTCCCTCTTCCGTACACCATTCTAGGACTAGATTTTACTTCATTTTATAAAAATGCAACAGTACTCAGTATGGACCAATGTCTGTCCAGAATGAAGTATTTTGGACATAAATATGTATTGTTTAGCTCTCCCATATGTTCCTTTCTTCCTGGTTGAATTTACTTCAACAGCCCTGGTATATACAAATGTACCTGCAATTTCAACTTATTTCAACTTTATTCTGCCTGTTAAGAGTAAAAATTACTTGCATAGTATTGTAGTACTTTCACTAATAGCAACATGTCCATTTATCATTTTAAAATTTAGATTATGGACATTTATTTTGCACTTCAGGTCACTGCACTCATACTAGAATTGTTTTAATTGTTCATTATGTACGGGTGGTGTATTATACTAAATTTGTTTATCACAATTTTTTATATATTAGTGGTATAAATGTTATACTGTCACTTTAAGAGGTTTTTTCTATTTAAATGATTGGTTGTGATTATCAAATTAGTCCCTGAGGAGGCGCTTTCAGCACGAAACCGGTCAGACTGTTTGTGTTTGGGAGCCGTTGTCACCTTGCATGGCGCCACTGTATTTTACTCTTTTCCATAGATATATAGATATATAGATATATATATATATACACACACACACACACACACACACACACACACACGAGTAAAATATCGATTATGTTATAGAAGTGTTGGTGCTGTGTCTTTGTTGCTGTTTTGATTGTCCCTTTACACTGGCACAACAGAAGCTGGAGCCGCTTCTTCTTTTGAAACATTAGAAATATTTCCTTCGCAGAAAGAGTGGTGGATTCCTGGAACAGCCTTACAGCAGAGGATGTAGGGACAGAAACAGTGGTGGGGTTCAAGAATGCATGGGTTAAGCACATGGGAATCACAGTGAAAAGGAGAGGCGAGGGAGAAAGGGCTATAAATCGGGCATGGTCTGCAGTAATAGTGTAGGTAGGGAGAAATGGGCAGACTGGATGGGCTAAGCGGTCCTTATCTGCTATCAAATAAAATGTTTCTATGTTTAAGTCTGACCACAGGTTCCTGCTCACACAAAACAAAGCCAGGCTTTTGATCACACAGTACAAGGCCTCTAGGACATGCTGTAGAAATCCCTCTATTCACTCCAGGTACCTCTTACCCATGCTCTGTATCTGAGGCATGTTTACTTTTTATGTGCGCAGGCAACATGTTGTGGTAGTAGGAGAAATGCAGACGTATGTCAGTGTTGTTGGTGAATGCAGGGCACGCTTTAGTAGGTGTGTCCTTCATTCACCCATTAGCCAACATGCTAGCACTGACACAAGTTTATGCAAGTGCCACCAACTTAAAACAAAATGTGCCGCTGCAGTCAGAGACAAGCTAGTCATGCAGCGGCACAGACGACGCACCCCCCTACGTGCCTTTGCTGGTGAAACATTTCAATAAACATGGCAGCAGGTCCTGCTGCTACCACAATTGCAACAAAGGCTGACATCGGGAGTGCAATCCCTGTGTCGGCATGTAAGCCACCACCCCACCCCCCCACTTGTGTGGCACACTGGGAGCCCACCCCAGTGTGCGGCCGCCCAGAGAGAGCCGACCACATTGGCATGTTCCTCCCCAGCCCCACAGAGAAACACAGAATTTGATGGCAGGTAAGGACTGCTTGGCCTACCTAGTCTGCCCATTTCCCTATCTAATGGATAAGCTGCAGATCCTAGTTAACCAACAGCCTACTTCCTCCTGTCCCCCACCAGAATTGCCTTATGTCTATCCCAAGCATTCTTGAATTCCCCCACTTCCTCAGGAAGGTTGTTCCATGCGTCCACAACCCTCTCCATGAAAAAATACTTCCTCACACTCTGAGCTTCATTATCTTCAAATTGCGCCCCCTTGTTTTTGCACATCTCTTTTTCTGAAAGATGCTACCCTCTTGGACTTTGTTGATTCCCTTGAGGTACTTGAACGTTTCTATCGTGTTCCCCCCTCTCCCTCGAGGGTATACATATTAAGCTCCTTTAGTCTCTCATCGTATGTCTTCTGGTGCAGACCCTGCACCATTTTGGATGCCCTCCTCTGGACAGCCTCCACCCTGTCTATGTCTCTGTGGAGAAGGGGTCTCCAGAGCTACATGTAGTACTCCAGAAGAGGTCTCAACAACTTTCTGTACAGAGGGATAACAACTTCCTGTTTTCTACTTGTGATGCCTCTCCCTATACACCCCAGAATCCCCCAGCCCTCCTTACTGCCTTCTCACATTGCTTGCCCACCTTTAGGTCATCTGATATAACTACCCCAGGTCCCTTTCCATTTTTACTGTTGGCAGTATCTCACCCCCCATTGTGTACTCGTCCCCTGGGTTTTTGTTTCCCAGGTGCATTACATTGCACTTCTTTGCACTGAATCTAAGCTGCCATACATTTGACCATTCCTCCAACCTTGCCAAGTCCCTTCTCATCCTTTCCACCCCACCTTGTGTATCAACCCTGTTGCAGATCTTTGTGTTGTCTGCAGAGGCATACTTTTCCTTCCAGTCCCTCTGCAATGTCACTTATAAAGACATTAAAAAGGACCGGACCCAGTACTGAACCCTGCGGTACCCCATTAGTAACCCCCCTTTCTTCACTGTGGACTCAGTTTACAATTACCCTCTGTGTCCTGTTGTCCAGCCAATGTTTTACCCAGGCTACCACCATAGGACCCACTCCCAGGCTGACTAATTTGTTTATTAATCTTTTGTGCCGGACTGTGTCAAATGCCTTGCTAAAGTCCGGGTATGTCCAAAGCCCCTCCCTGGTCTACTACTTTGGTCACCCAGTCAAAGAAATCTATTAGATTCATCTGACATGATCTTCCCACTGTGAATCCATGCTGCCTTGGGTCCTGTGCCCCGCTGGCCTCTAGGTACTCAACAATTCTTTCCTTCGGAAGTGATTCCGTCATTTTCCCTATCACTGAGGTCAAACTGACAGGTCTGTAGTTTCCTGCCTCTGTCTTGCTCCCACTTTTGTAAAGGGGAATCACATACACCCTCCTCCAGTCCTCAGGTACCACACCATCCTCCCATGATTTGTTACAAAGGGTAGTCAATGGTGTTACTAGTTCTCCCCTTAGTTCTTTTAGAATTCTGGGGTGAATCCCATCAAGCCCCACTGTTTTGTCCACCTTCAGTTTTAGGTGTTCTTTCAGAACCCTTTCTTATGTGAAAGGAATGATATCGACCCCCCCATCCAGAGTGCTTCTATTGACTGGATTAGGTACCTCCCCCTCCTCTTCCTTTGTGAATAGTGAGCAGAAGTATTCATTCAGTATCCCTCTCTGCCCACCCACCCTCCTCTTTATTCAGCCTCAGCATCCCTCCCTTTGTCTTTCTTCGCTCCCTAATGTACCTATAAAAGTTTTTATCCCCCTTCTTAACCGAGCTGGCTATCTTTTCCATGGTTTGGGCCTTTGCTATTCTGACTGCCTTACCCGCTTCCTTCTGCTTTAACTGGTACACTTCTCTGTTTCCTTATATTTCCTGAATGCTATCTTTTTCTCCCTAACCTTCCCCGCCACCTTTTTGGAGAACCATAGTGTTTTTCCTTTCATTTTGATTGCTTTATTCGCTTCACACAAAGGCTTGTTGCCTCTGTGATGGCAGTTTTGATGTTTCCCCATTGTTGCTCCATCCCTCCTTCTTGCCTGTTTACGAGTGCTTTTCCGAGGCACTCTCCCATTTTGACAAAATCAGCCCTCCTGAAGTTCAGCACCTTCAATTTTGTATGGCTTGATTCTACAGCTGAGTTTATCGTGAACCACACAGTTTGGTGGTCACTTGTTCCCAGATGGCTACCCACTTCTAGATGTCAGATCCTCTCTCCATCCCATTTGGAAGTACCAGGTCTAAGATTGCTCCCTCCCTCCTGAGTGGGTTTCAACACTAGCTGTCTGAGGTATGCCCCCTGTAGGGCATCAAGAATTGCCCTGTTCTTGGATGTGGCTGCAGCAAAGGTACTCCAGTTAACATCTAGCATATTCAGGTACCCCATCAGCAATATCTCCCCTTTCTCTGCCATCCTAAGGATGCCTTCTATCATTTCCTTGTCCAGTTCCTCCCCGAGACAGGGGTCTGTATACAAACCCTGTGCGGACTGTGGTGCCATTTCCAGTCTCCATGGTGACCCACAGTGCCTCCTGTTTATCCTTTAGTTCCGTTGCTTTGATCCCTTCTCTTACATAGACAGCTACTCCTCCTCCTCTTCTACCCTCCCTGTCCCTCCTGTAGATTGTGTACCGTGGTATGTCGACATCCCAGTCATGGTTCTCTGTGTACCATGTTTCTGTGACTGCCACGATATCCAGGCATCTCTCTTCCATCAAGGCCACCAGGTCAGGGAGCTTGTTACCTAGACTACGGGCATTGGTACTCATTACCCTCCATTTTTTGATGGCCTTACCCCTTTTTGCCCCATCCTTGTCCTTACTGCCTTTGTCTTTTTCTCCATTTGTCCCTGCCCTTCCCCCTATTGACTTCTTTATCTTGGTGTTAACCTCGCTAACTACCCTGATTTTTTTTGGTGGGGGAGCGCTAGGATTTCCCTTCTTTTCAGTACCTCCTCCTTGGCTAGTTTAAATGCTTGCCAATGAAGCTTTTTCTTTTTTTTAATTTATTTCAGTTTTTGTTATAAATGGACATACAGAGCAATATCACTGGAGTACACATCCCTTGTCATGAGTCAGTACAATGAATAACACACAGTGCACTTAAATATAGGTATTGTTAATTATCAGGTGAGAGACTAGGTAGTAAAGAAATGTAATTCTTCCATAATTGGTATATCTAAGTCACCTATCCCTCCTCACTACCTGAGGACATTGCATTGATATTATCCCCAAGAACCTGCAAAAAAAAAATACAAAGGTGATATTCTTGGGGTGGGGTGGACCCTGGGGGGCGTCAGCTTCATTCATCTCAGTGGAATAACCAAGTCTAATCCCCTCCTACCGGGGCCAAATAACCTCGGGAGATAGGACATTGGGATGGCCGGTCGGTACCCCATAGAACAGGACGTACTGTTACCCAATCAGGGGATCAGGTCTGGTCTGGTTTGTGTTATGCTGAGAAACCAGCTGGTCCATCGGTTCATTAATTCTGGGACTTTATTATGTAGTCTGGCTGTCATATGCTCTAGTTTATAAGTATCATATATGGTATCTTCCCAAGCTGATAAACTAGGAGGTTCTGGATGTAGCCACAGCTTGGTTATACATTTTTTTAGCTGCACCCAGTAAAATATTAAGCAGTTAAATTTGGTGTGGATGTTTGAAGTCATATGGGTAGTGCAAAAGCATCCCCATCGCAGGGGAGAGGGTAACCAAACCTCGGAACAGGTCCTGAATTCTCTTGTTTATTTCTGACCAGTATAAAGTTAACACTGGGCAGAACCAGAAAACATGTGAATGAGTTGCGACCTCGCAGCCACAAAGTCTCCAACAAGCGGAGTCCCCGCTGACTATAGAGTATTTGGCTAAGATCTGGGGAGTGCAGTAAAATCGTGACACCACCTTCCATGATCATTCTTTCCAAGAATATGAATCTGAGGTTTTATGCTGTCTTCTCTAGATCTGGAACCAGTCAGCCAGAGACAGTTCAATCTGGAGTTCAGTCTCCCAGTGGAACTGTACCAGGTCCATGATCTGAGTGGGTGCTCCCAGCAAGGCCTTATAAAATCTAGAGGCTAAATGGTTCGGGTCTCCACCTCCCGCGATCTAGAACGTAAAGGAGGGATGGTCTGTGCTGTGACATCCAAGTCAATTCTAACACTAATAAAACGATGGATCTGAAGATACCGTAAAAAGTCTCTCTGACTTAAAGGAAGTTCTTGTCCGATTTGTTCAAATGTTTTAAAGATACCATTATCAAAAAATTGATATGTATGCCTTGGCCACCACGGGTCCATTTCTTAAAGGTGGTATTTAGCTGTGTGAGACCCATGGATGGGTCTTGGCAGGATACCCATCAAACAGCCAGGAAGCTGGTTTCTGGGGATAATCACCGCCCATTAACGCCTTTGGTAAATCTGGACCCTCCCGGTCGAGTTATGTTATGAGGTTGAAAAATTATGGGTAATCTAGGGCTAACCGCCATGGCCTTCTCCACCAACAGACAGGGTGGGGCCAGGGTCTGGGGCAGGAACCAGGTGGTCAAATGTGTGAGCAATACCACTACCCAGAAATTATAAATATTGGGTAGTGCCAGTCCTTCCCCCCTTTGGGAGCTGAAGCTAACCAAGTGCTAATCTGGGTCTCTCATGCGCCCACAAAAAAGTCTAATGGAGCAGTCCCAGCTCCATATAGCCCTCAGTAAGAGGGGAATCGGTATATTCTGCATTAAGTAGAGTATCTTCAGGAGAGAATTCATCTGAATAGATTGTACTCTAGACATCAGGGAGAGTGGAAGAGAACTCCACCTCACCAAGTCTAAATTTATTTGCGAGAACACTGGGGTATAATTTGGTGCAAGAACACTGGGGTATAATTTGGTGCAGACAGATTATTAGTCGTCTGTGGTATTTTAATTCCCAGTTATGTTATATATGGCTTATTGCATTTATAATTATATTGTGTCACTAGATCTGGAGGATAGGGGGTATGTATGAGTAAGGCATCCCATTTGCTCTGGTTGATGGTATATCCTGTCAATAATTCTATTTCTTTTACAAGTGAGGCCAGGGTTTGTAATGATTGTTCAGGGTAGGTGATATACAGTAGAAGGTCATCTGCATAATAAGCTATTTTGTGGTGGGATTCAGAAATTCGGTAGCCGTGGAGGGTAGGGGTATGTCGGAGAATTTGGGCTATGAGTTCGACAAAGATGACAAATAGATATGGGGAAAGGGGGCAGCTCTGGCACGTGCCACGAAACAGTTTAAATCGGTCGGACTGCGACCCATTTAATTTCACTGCTGCCTGTGGGTCCATATAGATGCCCTTAACTTTCAGAAAGGGTCCAGGGAATGTAAATTTTTGTAGGGCTGCTTGGAGAAATCCCCAGAATACCATGTCAAAAGCTTTTTGTGCATCTAGACTTAGTAAGATTTGTGGGGGGGGGATTTTGTGGATTGGGTATGATTAATGTTGTCAGTCGTCTGCCTGCCCTTTATAAAGCCTGACTGGTGTGGGTGGATTAAAGTAGGGAGAATATGGTCTAATCTATGGGCTAGAATACTGGTATAGATCTTATAGTCCTAGTTGAGTACTGAGATTGGGCGGTATGAATCACAGCAATGTGTGGGTTTCTGTGGCTTTAAAATCACCGATATTACTGCTTGTCTCCATGAGATAGGGAAGATGGAGGTATTATGACTCTTTTGCATAGCCTGTAGAAGAGGGTTCCATATCAGGTCCCATGTTCCCTTATAAAACTCTGCGCCAAAACCATCTGAGCCTGGGCTCTTCCCATTCTTAAGGCCTTTAATGGCAGTATAAAGTTCTACTTCAGATATTGGAGCTGTTAACTGAGTTTGTTGGGAATGGGAGAGGGTAGGGAGGTTAATTTGTGAAAGAAAAGCTGAAATTTTGTGAGGGTCCGATTCTGTCGAGTTTGAGTAAAGGGACTGGTAGTATTTCTTGAAGGCGTCTAGTATATGAGGTGCTGAGTAACAGGTCTGTCCGGACACTGGGTCCTTTATCTTAGAGATCATAAGTTGTTGGATCTGGGTTCTGAGTGGGTGAGCCGAAAGTTTGGAGGCTCGTGCCCCACCCTCATAATAGTGTTGTCTCAGCCACGCCAGAACTTGCTTGGCCTTAGCTGTCAAGAAAATCTGGATCTCTGCCCATGTCTGAGACACCAGAGGGAGCACTTCAGAGTCACCCTGCATATGAGCCTCTTGAAGAAAACTAAGTTTCCCCTTAAGTGCTCTAAGTCGAGACTCAGTTTGTCTTCTCTTATGGGCAGCATATGCTATAATATGGCTTCGGAGCACCACTTTAATAGTGTCCCAGAGTATCTGAGGGGACACCTGGGGGGACATGTTATCTTGGATAATTTTGGGGATTCACTTCTCCAAAAGGTCTCTAAATTCCTTATCTCTAAGTAGAGAAGGATTACATCTTCACTGGGTTGTTTTCCTTTCCCTCTGAATGTTAAGTTGTAAGATGGTGAGTGAGTAGTCCAAGAGGTAGCTGTTTAAAATATCTGCCGCCTGGATCAGGTCTATATATTCTTTCCCGATACATATGTAGTCAAGTCTAGAATAGTGCTTAAAAGCACTGGAGTAATATGTGAATTTCCGTTGGGTTGGGTGGAATTGCCTCCATGTATCCACCAGCCCAACATCTCTAAATAAGTGCCGCAGGTGCTTTTGGCCAGACGACTGTGGGGAGGGACGTATAGCAGACGAGTCAAGTGTGGGGTTAAACTGGCAATTAAGGCTAATGAAGCATTTACACCTATCACCTAGGATCTTGGTTCCCCTCCTGGACAGATGCAGATCATTACGCCAGTATAGGCCTGCATCCCTCCAGGTGGACCCCCAGTCCCCAGTGAAGCCAAAACCCTGAGCTCTGCACCAATTTTTCAACCACTGATTGAATCCCATGGTGCAGAGCACCTTAGCCTCACCCATACCATAGGCAGGCAGCACCTCCGAGAAGGTTACCATGCGTGCTACTTGTCTAAGGCCCCTCCCCAACTCCACAAACTCCTCCTGCACTGTTCTGATCCCTTTCCCAGCCAGGTAATTTCTCCCTAGGTGGACAACAACATCCAGCTCCCTCCCCCATGCAGCTGCTCCTGTGATCCTGAGGATTCACTCCCTAGCCCTCCAAGCTATGGTGCCAGGCAGGTACCTTACCTCCCTCTCCTCTCTCTCTCTCCCCCAGTTCTACCCTAACAATGGAGTCCCCCACCAGGAGTTGTTTCCTTCCCCAGTAGGGTCCCATGCCACCCTCCTGTGGGTCTCCTTTGTGGAGGGTCCCAGCATCCTCCTTGGTATCCACTGCGGGTGCCTCCATAGAGGAACCACACTCTACCAGACCAGCATATGAAGTGTGGAGAGGTACAACTGGAGGGATGCGCCTCTGTTCCACCACCCTTACCCTCCTTGAGCCCACTGTGGTCCAACGCTCCTCTTTCTTGGCAACCTCTGAGGCTGTGGTCCTAGTGGCCCCTGGGTGGGAAAGGAGGTCCCCCGAATCCTGGCCAACTCAGCCTGGAGATGAGCAGCCTCCTCCCTCAACCCAGAGAGATGCCTGCAGATGGGACAAGACCGCATTCTCCAGAACGTCTCCAAGAAGACTGCCACTCCACAGCCACTGCACTGTATCACTCCTATCATGTCTTATTTGTGGCCCCTTACCTGTTGTTTTGTATACTTACTCTTTCCTTTGTTTATTTTATTTTTTTTTATATATATAATTTTTTTTTTCTCCCTACTTTCCTACTGCCTCTGTGCCCTTAAAGCTCCTGATCTTCCTGTTCTGGGCAGTAAGTTCCTATATTCCTCAGTAGTCTCCTTACTTGCTCAGAGTCAGACCTCCAGCAGCTGGGGGGGATGGACCGTTACTCTTTTTCCTTCTAGGATGGTGAGTCGTTTGTGCCTCTGTGATCACTCCCTTCCTGCTCCCAAACAGGAAGTTCCTGTTGCCAGTCAAATCCTGTACCTATAAAAGCAGAACCAGCTAAGAGTGGAGGGAAGGAAGGGATGGAGGGCACTATAGTTCCAGTAAAGTTCTAACAGCAGCTCCTTCCTCTTGCTGTTCTCTGCCACAAGCTATCTAGGTCAGTTTTTAAATGCAAACACCTGGCTTCCATCTCTCTAAGCCACTCCCCCAATTCAGTTTCTTTTTCACCTAGCTAACTGCACAGATAATTCCTTCACCCAACTCAGACAAACACACTCTTTTTTTTTTTTTTTTTGTACCCTAAATTGAAGTTCCCAGTAGTAGAGTTCTAGTTCTTTAGTCCAGTAGAGTAGTAACGTTTTAACAGCAGCTCCTTCCTCTTGCTGTTCTCCCCATTGTGTGGCACACTGGGGAGCCTACCCCAGTGTTGCCAACATCAAACCCCCTGAGGTCATAGGGCACACTGGGAGACCACCCAGTGTGCCCAACATTCTTCAATTCACCTGTAAAGAGAAAAGCGGTCCCTGCGGGTCAGATTGTGTTTTTTATGTACCTGAAAAAGAAAATAGTCCATTGTCTGCGGTGCCTCCCCTCCCCCAACCCGCACCCTCACCCCATACTTACCTCCGGAGGTCTGGCGCTGCGATCTTCGGTGGAGCGGGAATACATCTGCACTCTTCAGAGTCTAACTGAAAAACGAAGAAATGCCGGTAAGCTGTATAATGGCATAGATGGGGGGGGTCAACATAGGTGGATATCTCAGATATATTTTTTAATTTTGGCTCCAGATTTTCAACATGGGGTTCTTGGGACCCCACCTCATGAACACATTCACTGTCATCTCGTTATTCATTCCCAAAAGGTCACCTCGCGGTCACTGCGAGGCATCACCTTTTGGGATCGATTAACGAAATGATAGTGCCACCCACTGTTCCTGAGCTGGGGTCCCAAAACCTATGTTGCAAATTTCCAGAAAAATTTCAAAAAATGACTGTCACTAGCGTGTATTGCGGAGTTTCTACGCACGCTCGTAACTTTGACAATTTTTAATATTTTCACTCCAGGTTTCCAACATTGCCATTTTTTCATACCTCCTTATGAACAGTATAGCTGTATTTTTTTTATATCCTGCCCGAAATGTGTTTTTGCACATGTGGCACACAATGGCGTGGTCGCTATGGGAAATCAATGTCCCAAAATGCCTATGTTGAAAATCTGGTTAAAAATTCCCCAAAATAACTGCATTATGGGTATGTGTTGCACAGTTTCTACGCCTTATTTCAAATTGACGTCACCAATTTTTCATATTTTCACTCCAGATTTTCAACATTGCCATTTTTTTGTTTTTATACACCTACTCATGAACAGTACAGCTGTCATTTTTCACATGTTGTCCAAAATGTGTTTTTTGCACCTGTGGTGCCAAATGGCATAGTTGCTGTGCAAAATCACCTTTCAGCTAACAAACTGATAATGCCACTGTTCATGGGGTGGGGGTCACAAAAAGCCCATGTTGAAAATTTGGAGTGAAAATACAAAAAAAAAAAAAAACCATGGGCGTTAGGGTTTCCAACCATAATGCCCCACTCTGTAGAGACTGACAGGCATCAGGGTTGTGACTTGGGATTGTCGGCTGTAATGTTCATGCCATTCCACCCCCACCCTGTAGCCAGTGACAGGCGTCGAGGTGTGCCTTGGACTCTTTGGCTCCAATGTTCACCCCATTCTCCTATACTGCATCCATCTCAACGTATTTCCTTATGGAATGGGGTGAGCGCAAGGCCCGAAGACCCCAAGGCACAACGCAACACTTGTCGGTGTCTGCAGGGTAGGGTGAGGTGAAATGGCATGAGTGCTATGGCCGATGACCCAAAGGCACACCCCAATGTGTGCCAGTCTCTGCAGAGTGGGGTTGGGGTTGGCATCAGTTCAATACTTCACTGCCATTCCTATTATGCATCTCTCTAACTCCTGCACCACCAATGCCAGCAAGTCAACATTCGGCATTGATAAATACAGGTTACTCACCTGTAACAGGAGTTCTAGGAATGGTATATGTTGTTCAACCACACTTACTGGCAGGTTCCTTGCCGCTTTAAATCTTGCCAGAAGGTCTTCAAGCTGGCTCCTCCAACCCACCCGGGTGGTAAAACTCTTGGCTCCGCCCCACGACGCCAGATCTAGCCCACTGGAAGCCAGGTTGTGCGTTGAAGCCGGGGAGGTCGGTTGGGTTGTGTGGATGAACAACATACACCATTTCTAGAACTCCTGTTATAGGTGAGTAACCTGTATTTCTAGGGACATGGATATGTTGTTCTATCCACACTTACTGGCAGACTCCTAGCAGTTCTCCGGGAGGAGGGAGGCAAGGCGCACACCCCCTATTTAGGAAACAAGGACTGGAGAACCGAGGTCCCAAAACCAGCATCCCGGCGTGACTCAAGGTTGATGTGGTAATGGGTAATGAAGGTGTGTGCTAACTTACAGGTAGCAGCCCTGCAGATTTCCTGGATAGGGACGTCCCTGGAAGCAGCCACCGAAGAAGCGGTATGGCGGTTAGAATGAGCGCTTATCCCTCTGGGAGGCTCCATGCCCACCAACCCATAGCAGAGATCTATGCAGGAGGTGACCCACCTGCCTATCGTCCGCTTGGCTGCAGGTCTGCCAGGTGCGGCTTCAGCATAGGTGACAAACAGCTGGCGAACCTCTCCTGAACTTCAGCCATCCGCTCCTTATAATAGAAGCGCTCTTCTAGGATCCGAGTATGGAGCCTATTCCAGCCTCAAGGTGTGATTGGGGTAGAACACTGGCAGAGTCAACACCTGGTTAAGGTGAAACTCCGACACCACCTTTGGAAGGAATTTCGGGTGGGGGCAGGACAACCTTGTCCCTGTGGAAGACCAGATAAGGAGACTGGAGTGAAAGCACCTGGGCTCTACCATCCTTCTGGCTGACGTGATAGCCACCAAGAAGGCGGTCTCCCACGACAGGTGAGAGATGTCACACCTGTGCATCATTTCGAATGGCTTGCCCATGAGCTTAGCCAATACCAGCAGTAGATCCCACGGAGGTGGAGGTTCTCGCACTGGAGGGGATATGTGATCAAGGCCTTTGAAAAAGCGCCCGACCACCTTCTCCTACACCATCGACTGCTTTCCGGCCCGCGCCCGGTAAGCAGTGATGCCTGCCAGGTGCACCTTAAGGGTCATCAACCAAAACCCTTGCTGAGAAAGGGACCATAGGTAGTCCAGAATGCTGGCCAAGGAGCAGGAGGAAGGGTCCAACCCCTTATCCTGACGCCAAATGGAGAATCTCTTCCATTTGAAGGCATAGCATTTTCTGGTTGACTCCTTACAGGATGCCTCAACAACATTGAGGACCTCATCGGAAAGACCCAAGGCCTGGAACTCTAGCCGCTCAGGAACCAGGCCATCAGGTGCAGGGATTGAAGGTCCGGGTGAGTGCCTTCCCCTGGTTGACTGAGATTAGATCCGGGCGGGCTGGAAGCCGCTTCAGGAGCCTGGAGCTGAGGCTGAGGAGATCTGGATACCAGAACTGGCGGGGCCAGTCTAGGGCTACCAGAATCACCTGCGCCTTGTCCCTCCTCGCCTTGAGAAGCACCTTGTGGATCAAGTGAAATGGGGGAAAGGCGTAGAAGAGTCCCGGGTCCACGGCCTCAAGAAGGCAACCCCCTGCAGCGAGCCCTGCTGAGGGGGGTGGGCATGAAACAGCCTCAGCATCGCATTCTCCCTGGAGGCAAACAGGTCCACTTAAAGAGTGCCCCAGTAGGAGAATAGATTGTGTACTACCTCCGGCAGGAGAGACCACTCGTGAGATGCAGCACCTATCCGGCCTAGGGCATCGGCCAGAGTGTTGGAGGCTCCCGCCACATGGATGGCTAGGAGATCCACCTCCAGTCTGCTCACGAGGGACCAAGTACGGACAGCTTCCTTGCAAATGGACAAGGAGCGCGTCCCGCCCTGGCGGTTTAGGTAGTATATGGTCGTGGTATTGTCCGTCTGGACCTGGACCACTTGACCCTGTACAAACAGAGCGAAGGCAGTAAGGGCTAGTCGGACCGCTCGAAGCTCCAGCAGGTTGATGTGGCATCGAGACTCCTGAGGGGACCAGAGGCCATGCGCTCTGTGCTCCCCCAGATGGGCAACCCAACCCATCAGAGAGGCATCGGTCGATAGAATGACCATCGGCTCGGGGTGGACAAACGGGATGCCCTCCTGAAGATGAGCTGGAACGATCCACCACTGGAGAGCGTTCACATCTCCTGGGTCACTGCCACTGGCTGGTCCAGAGGACCGGAGCGCTGTGACCATTGGCGGGCCAGTCCCCACTGAAGGGGATGCATGTGCCAGCATCCTGGAGGTCCAGAGAACAGAACCTCATGCCTCGTTCCAAGGATGGAATGATCTGAGCCAGAGTGACCATCCTGAAGGTTTGAGACCTTTTACGAACTTGTTTAGGTCATGTAGGTCTAGAATGGGGCGCCAGTCCCCAGTCCGTTTTGGGACCAGGAAATACCTGGACACAAACCCTGGGTCTGGTGGAGGATCCACTACTTCCCTGATCACCTCCTTCTGGAGGAGCAGAGCAATGTCAGTTCGACGAGCCATCAGAGAGGCTGCGGACCCCATAGCCCCCATGGGGCGACGGCCCGATTGGGTGGAGCCTGCTCGAATTTCAGAGGCAGACCTTTCCCTACCACTTCCAACACCCAGTGGTCTGCGGTGATAGCAGACCAGGCGGAAAGGAAATGGCGGAGCTGTCCCCCCACGGTGGGAACCGGGGGGGGGTGACGAGGCTGGGGGCGACACCCCTCAACCTGTCACTGGGCAGGCTTGGAGGAAGGACCGGCCGAGGGGACCTCCTGGGCCTTTTCCTCCCGGGTTCCTGCTGGAGGAAGCTGCAGGCTTGGCTTTGGGGTGCAGAGTGCGTGCCTGCTGGCCCTGATGCTGGTGTTGCTGGGCCGGACGTGCCACAGGGGCAGAAGGCCGAAATGGCTTACACTGCTGCTGGTGGCCTTTGTCCTTCTGGGAAGACGTGACCGAGTCCAAGGTGGCACTGGACGTCTCGATCCTCTGGAGATGGCCTTCCACCCCAAGTCAGTACCCAGGAAGGAAACGTCTGCCAGCTTGTGCTGGGTATCTTCCATGAAGGTGGAGATCCGCAGCCAAGCTCTGCAGCACATGGCACTGCAGCCGCTACTGACCGGGCATAAGAGTCTCCAATGTCGAGAGCAGTTTGGAGCTGTTTCTTTGTCACCACCCTTCTCTGATCCCGCACCTGCTTGACCGGAGTCTGGAGGTCAGCCGGAAGATGAGGAATCACCTCATCTAGGGAGCCCAAAAGGGCGTGGGAAAAGTGTGCCATCAGTATGGCCAAATTGGCCTGACGAAGGCCTAAGGAGGACGCAGTGTAAATTTTACGCCCAAAGTAGTCCAGTTTCTTGGACTCTTTATCCAGTGGCTTGTCCACGTCCTGAGCATTTCCAGAGCCCCGGAAAACGCTGTCGGTCACCAACCCCTCCGCAGAGGGGTGCTCCGAGAATCTGGAGAGTAAGCCGGTGGGAACGGCATACTTCCTGGCCATCCTGGCCGAGGGAGCAGAACAAGAAGCCGGCCGCTGCCATATCTCCAGGGCTGGGCCAAATGGCTTCGGCCACAGGAAAGGCCTCCGTAGGAAAATCTCCTCGGTCCAGTATCTCCGTGAGGGGATAGCTGGCCCGCTTTGACACGGGTTCGAGCTTCATCCCAGTAGATTCTGAGATGAGCCGAAGTAATCCCATGAATGAGGATGGGGTCTCGTCCAGAGGACTCCAGGTCGAGACCTGGAGAACAGGGAAGAGTCACTGTCCGACTCCGAGGAGTCTGCAAACAGCTGCGGAGGGCCTGAGCCACCCTCCACCTGCTGAGGGCGATCGGGAGGGAGGGAGGGTGACCGACAACCGATGGGGCAACCCATGACCCGACCGAGAATCCTTGGTCTGAGCCCCAGTTTTTGGTTGTGAAGGCGGGGGTTCCACCACGATGGGTGGTGCAGCTGGTTTCGGCCGAACAACGGCACCAGCTTCAGCTCCTCGATGACCACGAGGGGTTGTTTCGGCCGCTCAGGTGACAGCCACTTAATGGCTGGAGAAGGCGACAGGGTCGGCTTGTTCCCGGTCAGAAGGAGCTGCTGCCACATCAAGTCCTCATAGCGTCGGAGCAATCTGCACCGAAGCCTTTCCTCTGAGGAGGAAGAAGATGAGGATGAGCGGCGCCGCCGCTTTCCTCGGTGCCGAGACCAAGACAGCCGGTGTCTGCGGGATTGGCTGAACCGAAGGGTCGAGACCGTCGGTGTTTCCGAGTGGGTCTGGGAGGGAGCGGAAACCCGTTCCTCCCTCGGCTCGAGTAACCTTAACGGGGACTCCGGCACAGGAGGCAGGCAAGTCTCGAGCTTCACGGGGAACGGTGAAGAAGGGTTGTCGGCTTTTCCGGTCGACAGCCCGTCCGATAGCCGAAAAATCTTGACCGCATCAATGGGTGTCTCGGCTGGCTGACCTGACGGGGACACCATGAAGCCAGCAGCCTTAGCCGTAACCTCGACCGAAGCCGAGTGTTGACTGTCCGGGGAAGGAGACCTCTCCCACTCCCATGAACGCCGACGGTGGGACTTACCCTTCGAGTCCTTCTTCTTGGCCCGAGAGGAATGTCCCGATGGACCCTCATCTTTGTAGAGAGGGTTTGACAAAGCTACTTAAAAGAAGCCGTGTAGGAGGAGCCCAAGGAGAGCGGGATAAATGCCGCGGCCGAGGAAGACAAAGATGTGGCCTGGGCCGCCTCCTCCTCCTCGAGGGTGATCATCTGCTCAAGTTGCTCAGCCGAGCCCGCCGCTGCGGACACCGCCCAACGGGCCTCCTCTGACTTCACCGGAGGAACACGTTTCTCGGGGCGCCCAAGTTGGAGTCTGGCAGCACGGTCTTCGAGGACGTTGACTGAGAAGGACTTGCACAACTCGCAGGCCCTGGGATCGTGATCAAGCCCAAGGCAATAGACGTACGTGGAGTGCGGATCGGTCAGAGATATTTTCTGCCCGCATGGGTACCGCCGAAATCCGGGAGTCAACTTATCCATCGCAGCCGCAAAGGAAGAAACAGACCGAAGTCTTGTAAACTTTAAAATTAGTTTTGGGTTAACCGAAGAGTTTGATCCAGGCCTAAAACGCAGCGCGCTAAGGAGGGAACCTGCGCTTCCAGGCAGTAAGGAAGATCTGGCGTCATGGGGCGGAGCCGAGAGTTTTACCACCCAGGTGGGTGGGAGGAGCCAGCTTGAAGACCTTCAGGCAAGATTTAAAGCGGCAAGGAGCCTGTCAGTAAGTGTGGATAGAACAACATATCCATGTCCCTACAAATGCTTGTTAACACTGTAATGCCCTTCGGATGACAAATCAAAGAACTGCGCACCACATAAGTTACCTGTACTGAACATATACTGCAGTTACAGATACATTAAATATTTAATATTTACACAAAATTTACAATATATACAGTAAACTAAAGTTATGTGGAAATACACACCACAGTAGGGAATTTAAAATAACTGGCTCAAACACAAGCAGTAGGGAAACTAACTAAACAGGTTAAGAGTCTTACCCCAAGATCTTCAGACTGCACACAGCAAACAATTCACACAGAACTGCCCCTTTTCTCTCCTATGACACGGAGTCTGTCTCAGTCTTGAGTCTTGGTGCTGGGACGAGGGGAAAGAGGGTTTACATTCCATTTGTTCACTGTATTTAAGACATGTGCCCCAAGCTCCCAGGATGAAATTAATTCCTCCCATTGGTTATTTGAGACTAGAAACCTTGTTTCCTATCCCACAATTTCAATCAGGAGAGACGTGCCTTTTTTTCAGGGAAACTGTTTAACTGCTATTCACCCAGCCCCTCATCACCCTCCCCCTCAAAAAAAATAGTTATTCCCATTTTAAACTGGCTGTTAAGATGAGGTCTTTTGTTGAAGTTATGTGTGCTTAGTCTCAACTGAATAAGGACTGCATTCTATTACCTTAGCTGTCCCTTTCTGTGAGGACAGTTCCAAACACAGCAGGAATCCTCCTGCTGCCCATGGCTTGTCCAGACTTCATGTCTCCATCTTTAACCACCTAAAAAAATAGGGGCTTAGGCATCCCAAAACATGGTCATTCTCTCTGGGGTGGGTGGTCGCCTGCGCCACTGCATGAGCACCTCCTGTGGTAGCATGGAGGGTGTGGTTTCCAAAGCCCACAAGAGGGCAGGAGAGATAGATAGTGCACACATGACACGGCCCATTGTGTACATGTATGTGCTTATTAATGCTGCTGGCTCTGGGGACGGGCACAAAAACTAAGATGGAAATACCGAGCCAGGACACAAGATGACTCTGGCATCCTGCATGGTCTCACCCACTGAGCAGACTGTACTTTTATCATGGACTCTGTCACCAATGAAGAACTGTTCCCCTCCACCCCAGTAGCCTCACCATGGGGAGTATGCCATGAGGCAACTGGAGCAAGTACCCTTGGGGACGGCAGGTTTTTGGAGTTGAGGACATGGGCGGATTAGGGCATTGACCAGAGCGGGCTGAAAAATAGGTAATTTGAAAAAACATTCTGTCTGCTTTGTAACTGTTACACATATAAAAGCAAAATATTATTCCAGTTGATGTAAACAGTATTTATAATATTCCATTTCATGTAAACATATTATTCATAATACTTATTCAAAGTATTCGGCATCTGTAATACTGCAGTATTCAGAATACTAATGCCATGTAACTGCACTGACAGTAGAAAATGGCAAGTTATTCAAGCCTGGGTCTCCAGGTTAACAGCTGTGAGCTCTAACCACTGGGTCAAACTGCCTCCTGTATTTGCCCCTAGCACTTGCATAAAACGTAATTCTTATACGTGAGTAAAGAAATCACCTTCAGACTTTTTCTTTTTTTAATAACAAGACTAACCTGGTTTACAGTACTGGAAACACATATTAGATTGGCCTGCGGCTAGTAACTGAATCAGAGCACTTGTGGAGTTTAAGTAAAATTTTCCAGGGTGCCTGTATAAGTGAAGCAATATAATCTTCTTACACTTTTTCCAATAAGGGTTAATTAAGGTTTTGAGCACAGGGCTTATCAACCAAGACACTCATGCAAATGTATTCAGCCATAATCAGCTTTATTAAGCACCACATTCAGATATGCTGCAGAATTATCTGCAGGCTCTACACAGCGCACCCGCACATTTATCAATAAAATAACAAGGCTGAAGCACCAGAAAGAGGTGTTAAATTATACATAAGAAGTAAAGAACACTGCCTCCCTGCCAGGCTTTTATGCAGACAGCCATGTAGAACATGCACTGTGGAAGTCACTATCAAAGGTTTCAGTATCTAGCATGCGCCAGTCGCTCTGTTCCTTCACCAGGCCTGCCTACACATCCACAGAAATGGCTGGTTTATGTAACGGAAATCTGAACCAACTGAAGTCACAACTGTCTAGGCAATCACCTAAAAATGTATATAATGTACATTACTGGGGCGTATCAGCATAGAAATGAATAAGTTATGTAAGGTATACTCACATGACCCTTGGAATTTAGGGAAAGCACGTCTAGTCAGGTTTAAAGGTGACCAGAGAAGATTTTACATGGCACACTCTCCCTAGTATTGCATTGGACTGCAAGTGTTACTGTGCCTGTGCCATTGGTTTTATACCTCCGATTCTGCATGTACACTCTATGGTTTTTGTCCTCATGATGAGATCCATTCTCACTGGTGCCTTGCAGTTTACTAATTTTTTATGCTTCCATTTTTCCCTAATTACCTCAAGCAGCTCCTTCACCAACGTAGGTCTGTGGCTCTTGCTATTGTACTTTCGCCTCTGAGGGATACACTCTTGCAGTCTAAAGGTCTAGTGAGGGTGTCCCATTGTTGCTTAGTATTTACACAGAAACAGAGATTCTGTCAACAGAAAATGCCTGCAAGGCTCATCCCGTCTGCCCTGACCCTATCTACCCTATGTAGTGGCAAGGGGTCCTATGTGACCCCCAGCTTCCTCCACCCTCTCCATGTGATTCTTGCTTTTTAAGGATACCCTTGTGCCTGTCCCACACATGCTTGAATCCCATCCTTTTCTTTGTCCCACTCACCTCCCTCTTGAAACTTCTCCCCACTAACTTCATTGTGTTCCTTCTCGCAACCACATTTGTGCTCAACCTAAAAAGCTCCCCATACCCCACCCTGTTTATCCCCCCAGAGGTAATTAAAGGTCTCAATCATGCAGAAAATGGGCAATGAATGTGAGAAGATTGGGATGTCATATCTGAAACCCAGGACTGTTAAGACAATTATTTTAGATGCCACCCCTTAGGCCACAGATCAAATGGTTTTACTACTGAAGCAGGCACTGATTAGGAAGTGAAAGGCCATAAAAAAATTATTTCGACAGAGGGTATCATAACAATTAGACTCCTGGTCAAGAAGTTAGGAGTGAATAAGAAATTCTTAGAATAATGCACAGATTATAAAACAAACCAGTGAGTCACTCTCATCCACTAAAGGAGATGGCGGCAACCTGAAAAATCATTAGCAGGTTTGAGGTTATTCACTAACAATATTGTACCAAACATCTAAAGGGCCCCTATCTCTTCCTGCTGGGAGAAGCTTACGAAACTATATTTTTCTACCTCACAATTCACTTACAGCTGAAGCTCATTCAGGTTGAGAGCTGAAGTCATAATCCCCTACCTGGGACATCACAGTCTGTTGCTGTGGAGAAGACTGATGTTCCAAGCAGGGCATTATGACTTAAGCTTCTGAATGAGCCTCAGTTGTAGATGAGCTGTAAGGCACAATGTTCTTTCTTAGAAAATGGTTAAAGAAAATCATCTCCCCTGATTGGCTGAGACACGTTTTTAGGTGGGCGTCTATCAGACAATAGACGCCCACCTAAAAATGAGAGACAGCCAACAGTGCCCCTTTACCCACAGTAGTATTCCAGCACCCACTCTGTTTCCCAATTGGACAATCTGTCTAAAAATAATTTCAAACTCGGCGCCATTTTTCTAGCCAACTTAGCAGTGATTTAAACCAGTACTCAACACCCAACAGTCGCTGTAAACAAATAAAATCTGTCGGTCATACCAGCGGTCCGATACAAGAATTCCACTTAAAGCCGAAAATCAGAAACTAAAGTAATCCGCTCGCACAGCAGAAAATAACAGCAGTGCACGTAACGAGTCATCTCCTTCTACATCCTGTGCCCGTAAACAGCATGCATCAGCTGGGGTCCCTTTAGTGCACAAAACACACACCCTCCCATAGGTCCCTCCATACCCACACAGAAAGTCTTTCCCCTTTGAGTCTCCCCCGTACCTGGCATGGATGATTGCTCTTGGATGGTGGCAAGCTGCCACGTTGCTTCCTGTCTCCTGCAATCTGTCTCTGTCCCTCGAAATTGTAGTCTGACCCTGGGTGCCAGCTGGAATATGAGCAGTTTCAATGTGGGGAAAGACGTTAACACAACGGCAGTTGCCTCAAGCATAAAACGGCAGCAGACCATAAGAAAAGAAATGTTTTGGTCGTACCTGGTTTCTCATCTCGGCACATAATAGTGCCATAGACCTCAGAATTCTGTAGTTTGCCAGCTCCACTGCCTTCCCCCCTCAACGGGCCCAAATTTCTAACTGCAGACCTCGCTCTTGCTCCTCTCTCTGATCGCACACTCGCTCCCAAAAACAAGATGCCGACCACCCAACTCTCAGTAGTTCAGTGCCAGCGTAATAAAACATACATCACCATGCATTGGTTTCACTTCTCATCACAACTGTTCTCATCAATAATTGAGTAGTTTTTTTAAATCTGTGCCTCAATTATGAGACCTAAACAGCCGTTTGGACTGGGATGTGTCTCATGCCGCAAGCGAGAGAGACCGAGCGGTTTAGCAGACATCACCCAAGCTGTCGGCAAGTGAACTAGACTTTTGCGCTACGGAGGGGACAGAGAGAGAGACAGAGTAGTTTTGCTGCTGTCGGCAAGTGAACTGCACTTTAAAAAAAAAAAAAAGATGAACGGAACTCCTCTTCATGCTCCCAGTCCTCAGGATAGACAGCGAGGACTGGGAAACACAGCTGTACAGCATAGACATCACAGCATGACTGCTCCACAACAGCTAGTTTTTTGTAAGAAGTGACTCTCGATCGTCAGAGTAGGCAGCGAGCACCTGGAAACTTTAAAAAAAAAAAAACTTCATTGTCTCCAGGACATGCAGCAGTTAAAAAGTTAACAGCATTTCAGTTTATTTAAAAGTCTCAAAAGGGGACTATTTTCTTACTGTTCAAACTTACAAATCAGATTCTGCTTATTTTTTTACAACAGGTGCCCATTTTCTAAAATGTATTAATAAAGCAAAAAAAATCACTGAATGTAAAAATAAATTAAAAAAAAAAAACGAAAGTGAAGTGTTTGGCTGTGTGTGTGTGACACAGGACAAAAGTCAAATGCAGGCGGAGGAACTATTTTATTTCAAAAGTTACTTTAAACTTATTTTTCATTACGCTTTTCAACTATTTTGTGTTTTTTTTTTACAGTGCCCATTTTTTTAAGGCATTAATATTTCATCCGTGGAGCGGTATTGGTTATATCGGATTTCCTTTGTTATACCCCCGCCACGGGCGTCGGTTCATTACGCCTTGGGCGGTCTGGTATAGCACAATACCGCCCACCCTGTCGCGTATTATTGCTTACATAGAAATATCCTTAGTAATAAGGAATCAAATGGCTTGAAATTATTTTATGGAATATAGTGTGACTGAGGTCAGCTGATACTGTATCACTGTAAAAACATTTTTTCTTCTATGGACTTTATAGCTTAGGATTTCACAAAACAATGTTAAAAGGTTGCTGCTACATACAGTATACACACAAAACATTAGTGTCAGAAATCTCAGTGTGCTGTACACTCGAACGGATAACTGCACCCCGCCATGTGGCCTGGAAGACTTCATCAGATTTCCATAAAAGTAGAGTGCTCCACCACAAAAAAAAGTCTAAGGCCTGTATGTTTTGCTTGATGTTTCTAGTAAACTGCTACTCACAAATCCCAGCTCAGAAGACTAATGCAAAGTTTGACTGATTCAGTACTGAAACTGTTAATATTGTAGGCGCTGTGAGAGGATATAATGAATGTAAAATACAGAATTTGCAAGCGCATCTGCACACAAGCCAAACAAATCCAAATATCTTGGAAACTTTACAAGCTACACAAAAATGACCAACAGCAAAGTTGTTCAGGACAAAAAATACCTTTATAATAAGAGTAGTCACTAAGCTGAACTCTATATAGTTTTTAAAATATAGCCATCTAATCAACCAGATTTCCATTTTTGGTTTTTACCAAATTTCCCACTTTGGATGGCAAATGTTTTAAAAACTAAGTTCAGCTTAGTGACTACCCTCATTGTAAAATTATTTGTGTCCTGAACAAATTTGCTGCTTGTTGTTTTTGTGTAGCTTGTATAGTTTTCAAGATATTTAGATTTGGCATGGCATGTGTGCAGATGCAATTTTTTCTCTCTGAGTGCACACTCTAGGAGACATGTCGAACAAATACGAATGTCTTGAAAATCATTTAAGTTACACATACACAACCATTATTTATTTTTATTTATTTAGCTTTTGTTTACCGGGTAAGTACACTAGACAAGTAGTATGCCTATTTTCAGGAACGACCCGGGAGAGCACAAAACATACAGTATACATACATGGCAACATTGTCACAATTGTTCACAACAAAAGTACCTTTACAATGAGGGCAGTCACTAAGCTGAACTCTGTATATAGTTTTTTTTTTACATATAACCATCTCTACTGTTGTGAACTAATTGTAAAGCAGTGCCTGCTGCTGAATCTATGGTCCCGGCTACATCATTGTCACATGAGACAGGATGCATTGTAGAAACAAGGAAAGCAATACACTTAGCTGAGTTGGAGATCCCCAGGGGTCGTAGACTGCCATAAAGCTAGCAGGCAAATTTAGGAAAAACTCCTAATAGCAGACAGAGGGGAGGAAACACTAGGACTTCACACATAAATGAAAACACTCTACACAACATTTGTTTTTGCAAATTCTGGGTGTACTACTCCTTTAATACCACTCCATGTTTGGGCAGCAGGGGATGAATGCCTGGTAGCTCACACCATCCTTCCGTGGGAGCCAGGCACCTCACCTACTGTATGTACCTGGCTCCATCCAGCCTCAGCATAATATCACAGGTATCACACGCAAATCCCAGCTTCCCAGGTTGCACTGCTGTTTAACAAACATTCAGATATCTTCCCACTAAAGTGCAATGTGAGAGATTGAATCAGCACGGAAGGCAAAATGATGCAAAAGGGGAAAAGTATATTATGATCATATGCTGAAAAAGGAAGGCTACTGAATATACAGCAGAACGTAGGGATGGGACAAATAGTACTTTCTGGTATTCGACCAAATAAGAATAGCTGATGACAGTATTTGTCAAATAACAAATATGAATACTGAATGAAGACACAAGACTTGTAGTCTATTATTTTCCTTTTTATTTCAGTTTTATGTATTTTTTTTTATTTAAGGCATGTTATGCCACAATGTAAAATCAAAGTGAGGTAGTGACAGTCACTGTGCAAAACTGCATTTGGCATTTCATATTTCATAGCTTCAGCTTTGGTACATCAACCATTAGCAGCTTTTTGACAATGGGGACACATTATGGACCAGAGACAGGTGGTAGGAGCTTGCTTCAAATACAAAAGTGACTATTTGGTATTCAGACTGGTTTCAATTAGGTATTTGACTGAATACGAATAGTTGGGGAAGGCCACTATTCAGATACAAAGTGAATATTCGTCCCATCACTAGCATGAGGTTTAAATTATCTCATACACTGTAACCATTGCTATTATAATTTTTTTTGCAGCTATGAATGTTTACCATGTGAAACTATCTCCTGCTCATTTGGTACTCATAACAATGAGGCACTGTCTCATCAGGAGTATTTTCTGTTATTCAAAAAAAAATGTGCTATATGAAGACGAATGTTCCAAAAAATAAGCTATCCCCCAAGATCCGGGAGCAGTAATGATCTCAACCATTCACCTACATGTTAGGGATGCCCCCAATAAGGATATTCTGTGGGGGATTCTGGGATGTGCCTGAAGTGGCATGATGCCCAAAATGTCGGGGCATGGGGGCAGCAGAATCAACCAGATACAAGGACATTTTATAAGTCTCAGGAAAAACTAAAACATTATTTACTTAGCAAAATGTTCTGATTGGGGGCTGCCCTAACATGCAAGTGTGTGGTTGGGCTCATGACTATTTCCCCTTTAAATCTTTATAGTACAGTTTCGGGCTGGTTTTTGTTTATCATAAACAAGTCCTTCCTGTTTCTAGCTTATGTTTTAAAGAGAAACAATCTTGATAATTTTTTAGGCAGAAATGACTATGCGGGGAGCCCCCATACCAGAATGGGAGTTAGTTCTTATGGTCAGCTAAATAAATTTTTAATTCACTCCTTAAACAAAGGGAAGGGATCATAATTTGTTCCAGTGGAACTCCCAGCAAAATCCCTTTCCTCCACCTCTTAGTTGGCTCTGCCCCGTGCTCTATTTTGTGACATCAGTATAAGGAGAGCACGGTGGCACGCTCCATTCACTTGAAAGGAACATCTTTTTAACAAGTTAATTTCACAACGATTTTAAATCAGGTTTAGGCATAGATCAATTCCAGAGTTCAACTCACAAGAGCCATGTTAGGTGAACCCTGCCATCAATCTGTACCAAAACCCAATTTAAAATTGGGAAATTAACTTTTGAAAAGACACTCTAAGTGAATGGAGCATGTCCCATGCTCTCCCTACAGCAACGTCACAAAACAGAGCATGGGGCGGAGTCGACTATGAGGAAGTGGAAATGGATCATACTGCAAGCCCCTCAGGAGCAAATTACAATCCCTTCACTTTCTTTAGTGGGTGAAAAATGATTCAGCTGCCCACAGGAGCTCCCATTCAGGTAAGGAAGCTCCCTACTTAATCTTGTAAGCACCATGAAAGGTGCCCTTTAAGCAAGTCCTTCCCGTTTCTGTTTTATGGTCTGTGTATTTTCCACTTATTTTAACAGCCTTTGATTATTGCACAGTGACCTTAAAAATTAATTAGATTTTTGTGTCTTCAGACCATACCAATACTGCAACATGGACTACCAATATTATATTGGTACCGAAGTGTTTTATTTTAGTTTAATTTCTCCATTTTCCAAAGATCTCAAGAAATGGAAACAAAACATGTCAATTTCAGAAGACTAGGAAAGCTCGAAAACTACCCCCATCTCAAATATAGACAACTGGTGCTGCTAGGGGCGATTAAAAAATACATAGGCATGTACTGTTATTACAAATCATTAAACTCTTTTATATGCCTTCACTCTTAGAACCTCTCAAGGGCCATTCAGCACAGAACGACCTTAGTGCCTTCTAGCCCAGTCAATTTTTTTTTCTTTTTTTGCAAAGCAGTTAAAGTTGGCCAGAGGCAAGATGATGTATCCAAAAATTCCACTGACCTCTGTAGCCTTATTTTAATAGTATTTCTGAGAATATGGTTTTTCAAGACCTTGGCATTAACATTTATGAAGTGAGTAAGTCAGCCTCCTGCTACAGTAGCAACACCCAGCATTGCCAGCTGGGAGGCCAAGTCTCATGAGTGGTCTTGGACTCCCAGACTATGGGCAGTTGGAGGCTCAATGTGCCACAATGGGACAGGGAATGACAATGGCACCGTCCCCCCAGGCAGTCACTGACAGCAGGTCTGAACATGGGACTGGTGACCGCTGTGGAAGCAGACACGTGTTCCCCTCTCCCTGTCTTTGATGCAGTGTAGCAGAGTGATCACAGCACTGGGGAGAGGCCTTACAGGATATGGTTTGGGGGGGGGACCCAACAGGCAGGCAAAGGGAAGAAAAAGGGTTGCAAGATATGCACAAGAAAAAAATGAGTGCTTTTGGGGTCCCAGTGTTTCTAGCTATGCAGGCAGCACAGCTGGTATTGCAGCAGAATGGTATTCTGAGCAGGCCTGGGTTCAAATCCCAGCCAAGGCTTTATTTCCCTCTTCTAAATTGTACTTCAAGGGAAGAAAATGACTGATAAACCGTGAGGCTTGAATGAAGTAGTGAACATTGAAATTTCAGAGGGGAGAAAAAGCACAAGTATTTTTCTATGTCCTATTAGGGAAAACATTTAAATACGTTTTGGTACTTTGTACTAGAGTTCACAGTCGAAAAGTGCTGCATCAGAGCACAGTTATCCTTTACTATTATTCTAATTTTTTCTTGGGGGGGGGTAGCATTACCTCTACCTGTTCCCCATATTCTTCCTGTTCAGCAACCATTTGGTGTGGCCCTCAAGGTGTTTTCCAGGATCCAGCCGGGGGGCAGGGGAATACAACGGATGCCATCAGAGCAGGCAGGCATCCTGCAGCCACTGCTCCCCTGACGTTTTACCCCTTATATATCCATAATCATTTTATGGTCAGGCTGTCTCCACCAAACCGATCTTTTAATCAAATGGCGTGGTTGGGCGTGCAACATAAAATGCTACTCCCCAGTAGAGCTGAAAGACGTGCTCGAATAGCAACACCCAGTCTAAGTGTGTGCCTCTGCACAGGGATACTGTCATTTGCTCAAATTTACAAGGGCAGTGGTAGAATTCAAACCTATTTTAGTTATTTTCTTCTACATACACATATGCACAAGAGGAGTTATACTGTACTTATTAATCTGTATTTATTGGAGGTATTATTTTTCAGTCTGAAGTGCAGACCTGAATTTTGGGTCTATGCACAGAATGCAGTACTTTAAGCTTAATGTAATGTACACATTTAAGTTGAAACAATTTAATTGTGCTTTGCTCATGCAGTCTTATTCCCCGATGAAGAATCCAGGAGGATTCTAAGCACCAGGATTGTACCCAGTATGAATTCTCTCTTTTAACACTATAAACCACTGATACTCATTAATTTTGACTTTGTACCTGTTTTGCACACCATCTAGTTTGGGTTTTTCACAAATCTGCTCTCTAGCCACTAGGCTACACCACCTCACAGCTCTAGTGGTTAGAGCACAGACTACAATAGCAAAATATCCCAGGTTCAAATCTTACCATTTAGTGATTCACTGTGACCTTTAGACCTTATTTGACTTCCCTGTGCATCAATCCTCCAAACTGTAACATTGTGGAGAAGTAGGATCTCAGGAAAAATGCAATCACATATACTTGCAGTGGTTTTCCTGGGACACATACCAGGAATTCTCTGTTTTGGTTCTCACCACTAGGTTAGCTCAGTTGGCAAACTCTGCCTCTTGTTACTGTTCCAGGGTCACAAGGAGTTGGACACTGAAGATATTCCCACTCCATGATCACATCCTTCCTGCCTGCCAGAATCCAACTGATACCAGGACCAGAGATAGACTATATCTGAATCAGCCAACCGGGCTGTTTTGGGAACTGAATCTGTCAATCGGGCTGTTGTGGGCACAGTGTGCAAAAGGAGCTAACTTTTAGTCTTGGCTCCAGCTGTGTGCATTCAGTGCTCATTTCTGTCACTGACTCTGCTTCTTGTTGCTGCTAGGGGGTTGGATACACTTACAATATACCCCACACCCCCACCGACTGTATCATGCCTGAGGTTGCCCCCGCCAGAATCCCACTGGGACCAGGACTGTGTACCCTACATTTCAGTCAGTCAATCGGACTGTTCTGGGAGCTGAACCGGTAAATCAGGCTGTTGTGGGTGGAGCATTGCTAAACATGCTGACTGAAGCCGCTCTCCAGCTGAGCACATTCGGCACTCACTTCTCTTGCAAACACTGCCTCTTGGTGCTGGCTCCAGGCTGGTGAGGGGTTGGATACACTGAAGGTATCCCTTCCCCCCTCCTAATGATCACCTCCTGTCTGCCTTGGTCCCTGCCAGAGCCCCACTAGGACAGGACACAGCATATGAATCAGTCAACTGGACTGCTGCGGACACAGCCCTTCCCCCTTTTAATAAAGGCCTCCTTACAAGCAGGACCATAATGGCATCACATCGTGGGCATCAGCTGTGGAGCCAGCCATCAGCAGGTCACTCTGCCCTACTGTGTGCACCTTACCCTGCATCAGCAGTGCTTCTGTTTTTGTGCACTGTTATTGTGTATCATGGTTACTGCCACAAGTCCCAGCTGCTGTGTTCTAACTGTGCTGCCACGCTGTTCAATGTTACTGCTTGCAGTTACTATATTGTGTGTACGACTTCACTGTTTCCCCTCCTCCATATGTCCTGTGGCTGGGCTGACTCCAACTGAGTAGTTGTAGCCTGTGAATCCCTTCCCTGCAGCTATACCCCAAGTTAGGGTACCCAAATAAGCCCTTTCACTTGGAAGGTCTCCTGTCCAGTCCCCTGTACTCTGTTGTGCTTCCTCATCAAGGATACAAACATTTGAACCCATTTGGTGGTTCTCCCTGCCCTCTGCCAAGGTTTAACTAAACAACTGTGCACCTCCTCATCTGGGGTACCTAAACTCTTTTGTATTCAACTGGTGTTCCTCCCTGTCCTGCTCTCTGCTGTGGTTTTATTTAAAAAAAAAATAAAATGTGTGCGCTTCCTCAGAGATATCTAATCTTTCATAATTCAGTTTGGTGGTTCTCCCTGTCCTATCCTCTGCCTGTGTTTAAATGTTAATAATGGTGTGCTTCCTTTAATGGAGGTTTCCTGCTGTAGGTGATGGGCAGACTAGATGAACCTAGCGGTCTCCTTCTGCCATCAACTTCTATGTTTCTAGTCATTTTGCCCACGTTTAATTCTGTAGCTGTCATCACCACCTTATCTAGGTTACCTCTTCTCCCTCGATTTCCTAGGTGGGCCAACTATAGTGGTACAGTATATTGATTAACTACTGCACTACCCCCTCCTGGCTCCCCAGTTTCACTAACATAGCCAGGTGGTCCTCTCTGACAAGTTTCCCTATATTGCTACCATGCACGCACTTTGTCCCCTCCTTTTGCTTGCAGTTCTCCAACTCCCCCAACCTGCTATGTTAACACACACTCCCCTGTTCCCTTGTCTCCTCCTTCTCCTACTCCCCCTTGCTTTTGCTTCTCCTTACATTAACTCTAGCCTCCTACCATCTTACTGCCTTCATTCAAAAGTATTAAACTACAACTTCCAGCCTCCCATCTCTGCAGGTGTCGCAAACCTTGCACGCTGCTTCTTTTGTTCACTTTCCTCCTCCTCCTCCTCCTCCTCATTTGCCGGGATTGTTCAACTTAATCCAGGCCAACACTTTAATCATCTCTTCTCCCTAAAGGCATATGGATCTGTCACCTTAGCTCCCACAACCTTCTCCCAAAACTTGATCAAGTCAGACTTTGGGACCTCCAGCCCTAGTCTGGCTTCCTGGTTGTTATCAAATCCTGGCTCTCCTCTGGGATCAGTGATGGTGATGTTGCCATTTCTAACTTAAGGGGTCCACAGAAAGACCATGGAAAACCTGGAGGTGGTGTTGCTATCTATTCTAAACTCGGTCTCCCGTGCAGTGTAGTCTCTATATCTGCTGTCCCTTCCTCTTACCATCTACTCCTCTGTCAGCTTACTCTCCCCATTTCACTGCCTCTATTTGTTGGTGGCACATATATTTGTCCTAAATCTAAACCGGATTCCATCTTATTCATTGTTCTCCCCCTTTCTTCACCCACCTCCGCTGGTGAAATCCTGATTTTGCAATCAACTTTGACTGGCTCTTCCCCTCTTCCTCTCCTACAGACCATAAAATAGAGACCCTAAATTTCACTCTGCTTATCACCAAGCCCACCTGCCTCAACCATCGTACCTCCACTCACTCCCACCTTGACGGGGTTCTCTCTTCCCTTCCCAACAGCTCCAACTGGCATTGCTGTGTCTCTGTTAGTAGTTTACCAGATGCCTTCAGCAACCACCAGATGACCTACTGTGTTCAAAAGACCTGCCGCCTCAATGTCCTCCCAAAGTTCATCTGGGCTAGGGCAGCTAGGTCTCTCAACCTGGCTTCCCTTCTTGTTGAGCTTGGCAATATAAACCGGTCTTCCCCATCCATAATTACTGACATGGGAAAGGCTCTCTCATGCTTCTACATGAAATTCACTGCAGTCTGGGATAATCAGGCACCATTCCACCTATCTCAGGTCCAAGGATTCCTCCTACCCTGAATTTCAGCAGAAATCACTGAGCTTTGTAAGGCCTGTGACTCTGCTTGGCTCTGCCACAAGGCATCCGGCTCCCCCTCTGATCTGATATGAGGCATTACAAAAACACTGTAACCCCTGCATCAAAGCAATCACAGCTTCTCTATGAAACTCCAAATTAATCTTCACTACCCAGATAAGTTTGGGAAGTTCATCCAGTCCTTTATGCGCCCCCCCCCCCCCGTCTTTCTTACTCAGCCCTAATTTCTGGTGGCTCTCATATGTCTGACCATGTATGGAGGCCACTGTTTTTAATGAATTTTTCACTTCCTGTGTTGCTTCTATACTTGTTCCTCCCTCTACTGTTGACCCTCCTCTTGCTTTCTGCCTCTACAAGTTATATTATACAAATAATCTTCTTTGCTATAATAAAGCAGGGTATGAAACTTGTATAAAAAAAAAAGTCTGCCCACTGGGGCATGTGTGTTTTCAATCTACATGCCCATAAACCTATTTACATGACACCTCAAGTTATTTTTACACCCCAGCCCTTAAAAGGGAGGGCCTTTAAAACAAAGTATTTGCTTGCCTGCCCAAAGTCATTAAAAGAAAATAGCTTTTGGCCCACAGCCAGTCCTTAAAGAGCCTTTGAGACATTATTCTGCCTTCTTGGCTTCCCCAAGTCCTTAAAAGATAAGACTGCTACATCAGCCCTCAGTAGCTCTTAAATGGACTTTTTTGGGGGAAGGTGGAATGCTGCCAGCCCCAAATCCGAACTGCTTTAATTAGCAACCCAAGCCCAACCCTTAATGGAGCTTTTAAAGCAAATTAGATGGTGCTGTCCCAAGTCATTAAAAGGACTAATGCCAATACAAGCCCTGTAAAGGGCTTTTAAATCAGATCTAGTAAGTACTGAAGTCCTTAAAAGGGCAACTATTATGCAAATATAGCCCTCAATAGGGCTTTAACAAAGAAGTTTCACCTGCAAGCAGCCAACACATGTCCGATGCTCCGGCCCCTCTAACAAAATGTTCTGGTAACTGCAGCCTGTTTGCTCAGACATCAGCCTCTGCCTCCTTAGACTTGTCCCGTGACTGGTGGACAGTGCTAGTAGTGATAAGGAATCACCACATATGCCAGCTGTGAGTGGCCTCTCTTCATGTGTTGACCCTTTGGCTCCTCCACTCTTGCTGGTGTGTTGTCTTCTGGAGGCGAGGAACTAAAGAAAACAACACACTGACGCATTGCTCTGCTCCTCTTCTCTTGCTGAATCAATGCCCCCCCCCCCAACTCACACAAATGTGCTGTTTTCTGGGAGAGAGTGAAGAATACAATACAGCAATGTTCTGCTCCTCTTCTTGCGCTGACTCATCAGCCCCATCACTTGCACTGATCTGCTATCTTCTTGGGGTGAGGAGCTGATAAAACACTGCAGTCAATAGCGGACCTGGGTGCCCCAATGGGCAGACACTAAGAACATGGGAGGCAGTATAGTGCAGTGGTCTAAGGCTCTGATCTGCAAATCTGGAGACATGGGTTTGAATCCCACAGCCCCCACTTGCATATTGTGTGACCCTGAGCAAGTCACTTAACTTCCCTCTGCTCCTAGGTCGCACCTGTAAACAAGCTTTCAGCTTAGTGTGCTACTCCTGGTTAAACAATGGAAAAAAATAAATAAATGTTGCCTGCAGTCAAGTATCCACCCTGGGGCACCTAAGGAACAGGCATTTCATACCCTGTGGAGTATTTATGATGCCTTCTGTTAACTATGACATGATGGTAGTTTACTGTAGCAGTAACTGGGCAGTGTGACTGGATGTAGAGGCATCACTGTAAATGAGTTTTGCTCAATGACTTTCCCCCAATAAACAAAACTTGAAACTGCTCTCTCTACTCTTACTCCCTCAGACACTCTTTCTGCATTATTAAACTGAACCCCCCCCCCCACCAAAGGTCATACACCTGATGGCCCCAACCCTAAACTACAATACTCAGGAGCCTGTCAAAAGGTGCTACTTCCATGGGTGCTTCACTCACCTGAGCTTTAGGAGATGTCACAAATGCAGCAAAACCTCCTTTTTATGTGGCTGATAAATAATGACATCATGATGACCTCACTATACTCCTTAACATACAGTTCTGCAGAATAGTGCCCTTTCAGGAGCCATGACTCTAACTTCCCTGGCATCCTGAGAAGACCACATTCGCTTCCTGGCTCTACATCCATCTCATCTGCATGTGTGAGATGGGGTCCATTCCCACTGGACCAACTTCAGGTGGGGGGGGGAGTGAAATGTATGGCATGGGGGTGGAACAGACCTGTGTAACCCCCTTGTTCCCTGGGGTTACTAGAATCCCAGTTAGAATCAGTGGCAGGCAGGGAAGGCAGCTTGTGAAATGCCAGGTAAATGGGGTTCACACTGTGTCACACTGTATTCAGTCTCAGCTGAGCTGGAGTGATGATGTAATCATAGAAATAGAACTCTCACAGCAGCATAAGCCACAGTCTCAGCTGGCTTTGGAGTGAACTGGAATGTTCAGTGAGTGAGTGAGTTGAGAGAGGAGGAGGCGGCTGCAGCTGCCGGGCAGCTCCTCAGATTAGCTCTGACAAAGAGCTACCCCTTTTTGTTTTGTGGTAGTTTGTTCTCACCCTAGAACAACAAATAAGACAGTTGTCTGAAGTGGTGGAGACCTGTGCCAGAAGGTTTTCCCTGCCCCATCCCAGGAGGGATGGGGGCGAACTCCGGGATTCAGGGGCAATCCCCTTGATCCATTTTGTTTGGTGAAGCTGCCTCGTACATCTTCATTTGTTGTGAGTACAACCTTTTTTTTCCTGTGTCAGCCCAGGGGCATCTGCAAAACCTTGAGGTGAATTTTTCTGATAATGGGACAGTACGTCACCCAGTACTAAGTAAAAGTTGTCTGCCTATGTTGGAATCCAAGAATGTGACTGTCCAAGTACAGAACTTTTTAACTTTGACACCCAGGGGTGTGTCAGTAGTTTGTTAAGTATGGTAAACATTTAAGATAACAACTACAATTTTATCTGTGTGGGTGTTATTAACCAAATGAATGGCAGAGTATAAGCTTGGGAGCAAAGGTAGGAGACCCCCATCTGCAGTAACCAGTTTTACCTCTCTGGGTTCAGTTTGGGCACCAGTACATTTTCCTTTATGCATCTGGCCAACACCTAATGGAAGTAATTAACCCAAGATGTGGGTTTGGAATTTTTGTTTCTTCAGTTTACCCCAGTATAGTGGGTTCTGGAAGAGCCGAGCCTGGATGTGCTCAGTGTGGTCACAGGTACCACTTTCATTCCTGTGGGAAATGGGATCAGTACCAGTCTGGCCGTGTGTGCCAACCTCCAATTCAGAACCAGAGTGTTTGCTGTTTTGTGTTTCTCCACCCCATGCTAAATTGGAATTTCAGGAACTTCTGTACCCTGGAGAATCTGCAGTACCAGTATGTGTAGCCCCATGGGGTCCATCTTTGCTTTGTATTATTCCTACTTTGTTAAGTGAATAAAAGCCACACTCTAGAATCCCAACCTGGTTTGGACAGTATTGTTATTGCTTCCATGTATTTGGATTTACTTGGGTGCCCCTCTCCAGAAGTGCAAACCTAGCATAATTGTGAGCAAACTTTTTCTCCCAGGGACCTGGGTTGCTGGCCATGGTAATTGGTCCCTACCACGTGTGTGCCAGGCAGTTGCCAGACTTGGTCAACTGTTTTTGTATAACAGTCTGGTCCACCTAGCCCAATGGTGGGCACTTTATCTGTTTTCTCTATGTCTTTTTGGTATGTAAACCCCCAACCCTCTCTGTTGCCCCTAGATGTTTCTGGTGAAAGGAGAAGCCCTGCAGGTTAAACAAGGGGGGCTGGTGGTGGGATTACATCTGTATTTGTATTTTTATTTTATTTTCTGAAAAGGCTTCACTGAGTGATGCTCATTTACAAGGAGGTCCTGGTTAGGACAGCAAAAACATCATCAAAATTAGAAAGGTACAGACACAAATTGTGGGAAATCAACAAAACTGTCAATTTACAAAACCTGATATACTTGATAACAAGGGTCTTGAGCAGGATTTGTAGCATAGAAAGAGAAACTAATACATGCAGTAATAACGGATATAGTGCATACAGGTTTTACAAGGAAGAATCAATTTAGGACCAGCTTAAGTTTAGCAACTTCACACATCAATGCAACAAGTATCCAGATTTTTAAATGCAGTAACCATGGTGAAGACATCTAGTTTTAAGATGTGTTGCTGTTTATTCCATAGCACAGGGACAGATTAGCTGAGGACAGCTTTTCCACTGTGAGAGAAGAACCTTTTTTTTTTTTTTTATTTATGTAATTGTTTAACCAGGAGTGACACACTAAACTGAAAGCTTTTTTACAGATGCGACTTGGGAGCACAGGGAAGTTAAGTGACTTGCTCAGAGTCACACAGTATGCAAGTGGGGGCTGTAGGATTCAAACCCAGGTCTCCAGATTTGCAGCTCAAAGCTTTAAACCACTGTGCTATACTGCCTCCCCCAGGTTATTTCCAGAAGAATGATGCTGCAGTTTCATAAGGGCAACTGGATCTGAAGAACAATGCCACAATGTATGGTGGGAGATGATTCACTACTGCCTTGAAATACCACATGTAAGGGTTTTTAGCCATCTGGTGGTCAGGGATTTCCATCATATAGTAGAATACAAGTTGCAGTGATGGGTAAAGGGGGTTAAACCAGTTATAATGCAGAGAGTCCTACTATAGAGAATATCTACAATATTAGTTCAATTCAGTTTTATTTATATAGCACTTTTCACATTGATCATAGCGCTCAACAGTTAAAAACACAAAAAATATCATATTAAAACATACAGTTCATCCAGTTATCATGCAGTAAAATTACTAATCTAAAAAGCCAGGTTGAACAAGTGCACTTTTTACAGCAGTTTTGAAGCTCTCCATGGTCAGGCACTCATGTATCCGACGAGGTAGAGAGCTCCACAGGGCAGGGGCCACGAATGAAAAGGCTCGGGGCCCCAGGTGTCTTCAACCTGACCCCAGGAACCTCTAGCAATCTCTCATCGGTGGAGCGGAGTGGTCGCTGGGGACAGTAGGGATGCAGGAGCTCTTTCAGGTAACTTGGCCCCGTCCATGTAGGTAGGGCCTTAAAGACCAGCCAACTGACCTTGAAGGTGATCTGCCACTGAACCAGCAGCCAGTGTAGGCCACGGAGCACAGGCGTGATATGATCTGATTGAGGCAGCCCAGCTGCCGCATTGTGCACCAGCTGCAAGCGGCAGATATCAACCCCGTGCAACCCTAGGTAAAGGGAGTTACAGTAGTCAAGGCAGGATGTCACCAAAGTGTGGATCAGAGTAGGAAGGTGCTTAATCTGGGCGATATTCCTCAGATGGTAAAAAGAGGACTTGACAACAGCTGACACCTGATAACGAGGCGTCAGCCCATCATCAAGAATAACGCCCAAATTCCACACCCATTCGGAGATCAACAGCTGGATTAGCCAAATTGGGGGGGGAAGGGGGGAGTATTGCAGCAATAGATTATATTTGCATAATCTAGGACTGGGATTAAGGTGGCTTGTGCTAAACTTTCGCACACTTTCAGCTTTAAAACAATATTTGTTTCTATTACAAAAACAAGCAAGAGCAAGGTTTTTTGCATAACATATTTACGGATGGTAAAGGACAGTTTGCTAACAAGCCAAAGCTCCAGGTACTTTTAATTGTCCGCTAATTTGAGTTTGTCTCCTAGCACAGCAGTGATGGAGAAGGGGAGGACATTTGAGGGTACATTACTAGTTGTAGAGAAAATCCTACATTTGTTTTCTGAGGCATTCAATAGTAATTTGGAGTGAAACAGGTTGAGCTGCAGTGTTCTGAAAGCAGTCTGGCAGTCCTCCACCACTGTGGCTCCAGTGGGCCTGGAGATGTAAAGGGCAGTGTCGTCGGCATCAAAATGCAAATCTGCATTTAAACTGAACCTAAGATCATGTATGTAGATCACGAGGGACACCTTTGAATAGGGGATTGTATTAGGAGGAAACTAAGATCTTCCACCTTTAGCTGTTGCTGATATCCACTTACGTAGTTACTGAACCAAGGGAGGGAGAAGACTCTAATCCTGAACTTGGTGAGTTTCTGGAGCAAAGTGGAATGATGAGCAGTACTGAATGCCTTACTAAGGTCTAAAAAAATGTTGTAGGTGCCATATTGGTCCTTTTAAGAACAGATCCAGAAACAAATGGTGCGTGTGTGTGTTTTGTTTGTGTGTGCGCGGTGTGGTGTGTGTGGATTGTGTTTGTTATATTTGTTGTGTGTTGTGTGCAGGTGTGTGGTGTATGTACACACGTATGTGTGGGGGGAGCGTGGCATGGGGCAATTGTTATGTGGCTAGGACACTTAGTTTTCACATATAGTGTACATTTACTTCCTTCTACTAGTTGTCAGTGGTTGGATTACACACTTGTCACATTTTTAAATCTGCTCATATTTATTTATTTATTTAGCTTTTGTTGACCGGGTAAGTGCACTAGACCAGGGGTTCTCAAATGGTGAGGCCAGCCTCCTTGGGGAGGCCCCAACTTGTTCTAGGGGAGGCTCAAGCAAGTCTTGAAAAAGTACTGTATTTAAATTTTGAACTTTATAGAGTTTGAGTGAAGGGATAAGGCAAACTGAAAGAGAATAATAGTAGGTGGATGTATGTATTTATTCACAAGTCAGTGACCAGGGTAGGTACTGTACACTGAGCCATGGCTTATTTCAGGTGTACCCAGGAAAGGGTAGTGAGAGAATACAATTCAAAATGTAACTGCAAAACACTCAATCAATACAACATGAATACAAGTGTAAATAAATTACAAACAATAAACTAACAATGCGATGAACAATTGATCAATTAGACTGGCAGCAGAACTGTCTGAATACAAGAGTTAACCATACAGGTACTAGGAATAAGAGCAGGAGGGAGCAAAATGATCCCTGAGAAGTTGCTTAAGAACAGGGTGAGAGGGGGAGAGGCAGAGGTCGGCAGGAAGGTTATGCCAGTTAGATGGGCAACAGAAAAAGCAGTCTGACCCATGAAGGTATAGCAGTTAAGGGGTAACAATGGTTCAAGAGTCAAAATATTGGAGCAAGTAGGTTGTCCTTTTTTGGGGGGTACAATAAGCTTAATAACATGAGAGCAAGCTATGCAAAGAGGTTTCAATTTATTCCTGATGTACTGTGAAAAGCAGGCAATTTTTCTATGGGGAGGCCCAAAAATATTTCAGTATTTTGGAGGAGGCTCAAGATCTTTCTCATGGCTTAGGGGAGGCTCACTATGACAATGTTTGAGAACTGTTGCACTAGACAAATCCTGCCTATTTTCAGGCACGACCCGGGGGAGGGGGATACAGATGAATGCCAACTGACCTTGAACCAGATTAAGCTGTTGGTGGTATATTTTTAGTGAATGAGGGAAATTTGGCCAGGACACCGGGGAAATTCCCCTACTCTTTCGATAAGTGTCATGGGATCTTTAACATCCACCTGAACTACCACCAATCCAGGCAGATGGGACCTCGGTTTAACGTCTCATCCGAAGAGCGGCACCTCAATACAGCACCCTCTCATGCTGCATTACAGTGTCAGTACTGGGATATTAACCCAAGTGCCAGATGTGGGAACTGAACCCACAGCCCTCTGATCTCCCGGCCTCAGAGGCGAGTGTGCTACCTACTGAGCCACTGCTACTTGGGGGTTCATAAAAGGTGCAATTCCTTTGGGTTTTCATTTAGAATCCTTGGACTGATTCTGTGCATTTTTGTTATACACTGACTGTGTTGAAATCTGCACTTATCAGGCCCATGGTCTCATTTTCTCGGGGGTCCTTGACAAGTATTTTTTTATTTGGCACTTACACTTACAAGCGATACTATCATGCATCATGTATATATGTGTATGTTAATTTGAGGCTTGTTTTCAACTTGCAGTTATACCTAATTTCAGGATTTTATCTCATTATCTGTTGTTTAATACACCAGGACAATTGGAATGTAAGTTGTAAGCTCATCTTATATGTATTAGAATGCCACCCCAAGGTTTTTTTTTATCACTAGAATGCTTTCTTAGCATACTGAGACATTTTAAAATTTATGTGAGAAGAACTCTCTAGCTGTTGAGAATTCTTAATAACCTTTGCCCTTCTGAAGCTCCTCAGTTAAAAGCATACTGGTGTTAATTAGCTTCTCTGACGTAATTCTCTGTTATGTTTTAAATGTACATGTTAAACTAATGAGAATTATTTCTGCTTTTTCAATGTAATCTGATGTTAATAGTATGGGATTTTCAAAATAACTGCCACAAATCTTCTGAAGAAGGACCTGGTTGGTTCGAAAGCTAGAGCACTTTGTTCTTTTCTGTAACATCCATGTTGGTCCAATAAAAGGTATCAAACCATTTGTTTCTGGATCTGTTACTAAGGTCTAGGAAGACAACACCACTAATATGTGTTTGGCCCCAGTAGAGGGCACACATTTTAATAATCACGGGATTTAAGAATGCATGGGATACACATAAGGGAATCCTGGAGGTCAGGGGTAAGGGGCAACAGATTACTGGAAAAACTTATTGCAATTTTACGAGCTCAAATGGGGAGACTGGGCGGGCCATAGGCCCTTATCTGCCGACATTATCTATGTATCTATGCAAGTGCTGTTAGACAATCATTAGTGACTACTGGTAACTGGAGGAGGGGGATAACCTAATACTGGCAGAGCATAAAGAGCACAGTTATTGGAGGTATTGGCCCTTATCAGCCAACAAATTTCTATGTTTGGCTTGGAAGCCTGACTGAAGTGGGTTGATGATACTAAACGTGTCAAGGTAATCATGCAATTGCTTGTTAATTAGTTTTCTACGAGTTTTATTGAGATAGTCCTATAGTTGTTTAGACTGCTCTTTTTGCCAGTATGAGCAGTTTTCAGGTACTGGGGGCAGCAAGCAGGGAATGACCCAATTTCAGAAAAATAGAGCCTAGATTGTCAGCCCCAGCATTTTTCTTTGAGAGGAATTATTCAACCAGATTGTTAGTAATCTGTCTAAAATGAAAGAGCAGAATATCTGAATGTGGTACCTGCATGTCCCAAGTATGGAAGTGGAAAGGATGCAGCAAGGGGATTTATCATAGGCCAACCATGCTGAAGTAAAGTGGGAATTTAATTCCTCCAGGATACTTTAATTCTGTTATTTACTAACAACTGTTCCTCCTTCCAATGACTTAATTCTGTTATTTACTAACTGCTCCTCCTTACTTCCAATGACTTAATTCTGTTATTTGCTAAAGACTGCTCCTCCTTCCAATGACTTGTTATTTACTAACAACTGCTCCTCCTTCCAATGACTTAATTCTGTTATTTACTAACTGCTTCTCCTTTCAATGACGTAATTCTGTTATTTACTAACAACTGCTCCTCCTTCCAATGACTTAATTCTGTTTTTTACTAACAACTGCTCCTCCTTCCAATGACTTGACAGTCTTCCAAAAACAGAGTTGTTTATGTTTTCATTAAGTTCAGATAATAACTGGCTTTGACAGACCTGACCAATCTGGTGCAGTGATTCCATTTTTGTCTAAAGGATGCCCAATCGAGGGCCAATTTAGCGCTTCTGGCAACTGTCCAATGTTATCGCTATCCCTTTGGGGGGGGGGGTCTTTAGGTTCCTACTGAATCAGGAACAGTTAACCCTTATAATCTGATGTTTGACCATGGGAGCATGTTTGTTGACCACACCCAACAGTTCAGTAAAACTTTTAGTGGCCTAATCTGTGGACTGGGCAAGGAAAAAATTTCTGCTAGTTGATAGCTGTTAGATCCTCCCAAAAACTGGTCTCTTTTAAGGGGAAAAGCACCTTTTTGCACAATTTTGGGCTGCAGCCTAGTTTTCTTGAGGCATCTAACACACACTACAGCACTGTGATGGCTGATGTCACTGTCAGAGACTGCAGAGTTTGTGAATTTGAGTGGTCTAGTCATTAGAATAAGCTCCAGAATTGATGAGCTGCAGGGTTTTGGGTGTTGGGCCTGGCTGGTTCGGTAATGAGAAGAGTTAGTCCAAGCTCTTCACTGACCTGTTTGAGGTCAGCTGATTTAGTAGTGAGCCAATCCATATTGAGATCACCAAGTATTACAGATTAATCATTGTGGAAGTTGACAAAGTCAGTTATGTGGGATATTAAGTTTTGTACCACCCTAAGGGGGTTTATAGCATCCAAGGTTGTTTCAATTCTAATGAGTGATATGACTGATCAAATTCATGTGGTTTGGAGAGGGAGCTGATGAGGCAGAGGAGAGCTTTACTGCAATGGCAGCTGTATGTATATGGTGCCCAATCCCTGAGGCTCTGAGCACTTTATATCAAATAACAAATAAAAACAATAGTTAAACTGTGAATCATCTAAAATCAGGAATCCAGGCCAAAACATAAATTAACAAGCATTTGTCAATGCCAAATGTTGTCTTGCTGGCATTGGCATTGGTAGTGCAGGAGATAGAGAGATGTATACTAGATTGAACGGAAGCCAACCCCACCCCTACCCTGTAGAGACAGACAGGCATTGAGGTGTGCCTTTGGGTCATCCGCCATAACACTCATGCCATTTCATCTCACCCTACCCTGCAGACATCGACAAGTGTGCCTTGGGGTCTTCAGCCTTACGCTCACCCCATTCCATAAGGAAATACACTGAGATGGGTGCAGTACAGGAGAATGGGGTGAACTTTGGGGCCAAAGAGTCCAAGGCACACCTTGATGCCTGTCACTGGCTGCAGGGTGGGGATGGGGTGGAGTGGCGTGAGCATTACAGCCGACAAGCCCAAGTCACACCCCTGACATCGGTCAGTCTCTACAGCATGGGGCGTTACGGTTAAAAACCCTAACACCTCGAGTGTTTGTTGGTATTTTCACTCCAAATTTTAAACATGGGCTTTTTGTGACCCCACCTCATGAACAGTGGCACTATAAGTTTGTTAGCCAAAAGGTGATTTTGCATAGCGACTGCACCATTTGGCACCACAGGTGCAAAAACACATTTCGGGCAGGATGTGAAAAATGACAGCTGTACTGTTCACAAGAAGGTGTAAAAACAATGTCAATGTTGAAAATCTGGAGTGAAAATATGAAAAATTGGTGAAGTCACAAGCGTGCACAGAAACTGCAGAACACATGCCCGTAACACAATTATTTTGAGGATTTTTTTAACCAAACTTTCAGCATAGGCATTTTGGGACTTCTGCTCATGAACAGTGGCACTGTGATTTTGTTAATCTGTCCCGAAAGTTGATTTCCCACAGCAAACGTGCCACTGTGCACCAGATATCCGAAAACGCATTCCAGGCAGGATGTGAAAAATGACAGCTGTATTATTCATGATGAGGTGTGACAAAATGGCAATGTTGAAAATCTGGAGTGAAAATATTAAAAATTGTCAAAGTTAAGAGCGTGCATGGAAACTGCGCAATGCATGCTCATAACATAGTAATTTTCTGGAATTTGTTTACCAAATTTGCAACACAGGCTTTCTGGGACCCCTTCTCAGGAGCAGTGGCACTGTTATGTTACTCGATCCCAATAGGTGATTCCGTGCAGTGACCACGAAATCACTATTCGGGATCAGTGCATATGTTCATGAGGCGGGGTCCCAAGAACCCCATGTTGAAAATTTGGAGCCAAAATTCAAAAAAATGGCCGAGATATCCACCCAAGTTGAACCCCTCCCCCATTGATGCCATTATACAGCTTACTGGCATTTCTTCATTTTGCAGTTCAGCTTTGAAGAGTCCAGACATGTTCCCACTCCATCGAAGATCGCTGCTCCGGACCTCCAGAGGTAAGTATGGGGTGAGAGGGGTGTGGGGAGGTGGGGTGCACAGACTGTGGAGTGCGGGTTGGGGAGGGGGCCGCGTGGACAGACAGTTTTTTTTTTTCAGGTAGAAAAAAAAAAAAAAGGAAACTAAACTGCAGGACGGTTTTCTTTCTTTACATGTGAAATAAAACAAATGTTGGAGCACTGGGTGGGCTCCCAGTATGACCACACAATGGGGGCAAGGGAGAAACATGCTGACACAATCATCTTTCTGTGGCGGAGGAGGCACACGGGGTCGGTTCCCAGTGTGCCACACAATGTTGGGAGGGGTTGTGGACAAGTCAATACGGGGATTGCACCCCCGATGCTGGCCTTCTTTGCCGCCATGTTTATTGAAATGTTTCACCAACAAAGGCACGTACAGGAGGAGTGTCATCTGTGCCACTGCATGACGAGCTTGTCTCTGATTGCAGCGGCACATTTCTTACAAGTTGTGTCCATGTTACATAATTCTTGTGTCAGCGCTAGCATGCTGGCTAATTGGGGAATGAGGGACGCACCTACTAAAGCATGCCCTGCATTCGCCAACACTGTCACACCTCTGCATTTCTACTACTACCACAAGATGTTGCTTCAAGACAACATAAAAAGTGAGTTTTCAAGGATCTTTTAAAAGCAGCCAGTAAAAGGACACCTTTCACTTCCCGGGGAAGGGTGTACCAAAGAATCGGGGCTGTTACACCTAAGGATTTGAACAGAGATCTGGGCACGGACAGGAGGTCTGCCTCCACTGACCGGAGGGCATGACCAAAAGTGTATGGCACCAGAAGCTCTTACAGGTAGCCCAGACCCAGACAATGTAGGGCCTTGTAAGATCAACAAGCAAAGCTTGAAGCTAATGAGCCATATGACCGGGAGTTAATGGAAAGCACAAAGAACTGGTGTGATAGGTACGGATCTGTATGTCCCAGCAACCAGCCAAAATGCCGCATTCTGAACTAGCTGCAGACGATGCATCAGTCTCATGGATAGCCCAAGTAAGAGAGCATTACAGTAATCCTACCTAGACGAGACTAAGGTGTGCACTAGTGTTGCCAGATCAGCTGGTTTAAGATAGGGCTTGATCCAGACGATGTTACAAAAATGGTAAAAGCCACTGTGGACAACAGCCAACACCTGGAACTCCAGGGTCAGCACGGAGTCCCCAAAGACCCCCAGATTCTTCACCCTATCTGTGGCACGAAGAGCCATGCTGTCCACCAGAGGAAGGGCTGCACTATCACTTGTTGCCGTGGAACCAGACTGGCCTGGCTTCACCAGTGACACCTCCATCTTGGATGAACTGAGCCCAAGCCAGCTGGCTACCTTCTAATCCTGGATTTCTCTGAGGCACTCGCTCAGTTCCAGGACAGCAGCTCTATCATCAGGGGCACAAGGCACATACACAGAATTTGTCAGCAGAGAAGGACCTCTTGGTCCACCTAGTCTGCCCAGTAAAAAACTGGGTGTTATCAGTATAGTAATGAAATGCCAAGCCGTAGTGTCTAATGATCTCCCCCAATGGCAACATGTACACGGTGAATAACAAGGGAGCCAGAATCGTGCCCTGAGACATGCCACAGCACAGCACAGCACTGCTCAATGTAAAGGAGCCAAGTGCCACCTGCTATGTCCTGCCCGACATGTAGGACTCAAACCACTGCTGCACTATTCCTGACAGTCCAACACAGTGTCTGAGGTGAGCCAGCAACACCCCATGATCCACCGTGTCAGATGCAGATAAGAGATCTAGCAGGACAAGAATGGAATGACATCCATTATCCCTTGCAAAGAGGAGATCATGGTGCATCCAAACTAAGGCAGTTTCCATACTATGGCGAGGCTGGAAACCAGCATGGAAAGGCTCACTTGAGTTTGTATCTCTCCAGGTGTTCTATCTGCACCGCCACCAGCTTCTCAATTAACTTCCCAAGAAAAGGAAGGTTTGAGACAGGTCTGTAATTGGAGAGATCATCAGGGTCCAGGGAAGCCTTCTTAAGGAGAGACCTCACCACAGCCTTTTTAAGGGCAGGTGGAAAGATACCCTCCGGAAGGGAACACCTGATGATCTCCACCACAACTGGACAGAGTGGAGTACAACAGCACCTACTAGTAAGGAATATGTAAGGTAGGGTCATGATAAATATTAGAAGGACACGAAAGATGATTCTGTTAGGCAGGTCAGACCAGCTAGGGTTGAACAGCAGAACGGGTGGTACCCAAACAGGGTGGACCTGCTACATAAGCAGTACACAGATAGGGTTGTAGTGCACTATAGGCAAGTATCTGGATAGAGCTTACAGGCCTTGAACAGGGAAAAGTGTCTGGAGAAATTGGAGTTATTGTGCTGCAGCAGTGAGATAGGCCCAGTAATAACTGACACACTAACAAATGGCAGACAGACAGACAGGCACATCCCCTATGCTAATATATACAGAATGCATAACCAGCAACACGCCAGCATACACAGAAAATTAATAATATAGGACAGTAGCATATTTAACACTGAATTACTAGAGGCCTGAAGGTAGATTCACTAAATAAATAGTCGTGCACCAAACATGGGATTTATCTGAGCAATAACACAACACAGAACTTATAGATGGAATGCAATTCCATGTATATGACACAGAATAGAGCAATGTATTTACAGGGCTAGGCAGGTTGCTGAACAGGGGGGAAATTGTTTAACCAGGAGAGGCACACTAAGCCGAAGCTCGTTTCCAGGTACGACCAGGGAGCACAAGGAAGATAAGTTACTTGCTCAGGGTCATACAGTATGCAAGTGGGGGCTGTGGGGATTCAGACCCAAGTCTCCACGTTTTCAGCTCAGAGCGTTAAACCACTGCACTATACTGCCTCCTCAGAACAGATGGGCAACACAGCAGGCCACTGGCTGCCTCCACGGCTAGCGCACTAGTGCTGCAAATAGCAGCCCTCTAGACTGCTAAGAGTCCTGTTAGAAAAGAAAGGCCACAATCTCTACTCCTACAGAGCACCAGACTGGCTGCAGGCACCAAACAGGAGGAAAGCTAGGGGAGTCGCTTGGTACTGCAGTCTCTGGTCAAAGATGGCATCTTGGGGTTGGTGAGGGAGAAGGGAGTAGGAGCAAGCCCTCTCGACCCCTACTGAAGCAGTTCCCTGGGCATCTGGTGTGTGGTCTGCTGCAGTGGAGCGGCAGTTCTTATGTTCAAAAAAAGCTGTGCTTGTTAGGCTACACCCTCTGCTCCTGCAGAGCATCCAACTGGCTGGAGATGTCCAGAAAGAAGAGAGCTAGGGAATCCTTTGGTACTGTAGTCTCTGGCCAAAAATGGCTTCCTGGGATCGGCAGTCCATGGGAGGAGAGAGAGAGCAGGAAGAACATTCTCAATTCCTGCTGGTGGTAATTCCCTCGACAGTGTAGTCTAGTGCAGTGGAGTGGAGGCTCTTTTGTTGAGACATCGCAATGGCAGGTATCATCTGAATGCAGGCCAGTCATGTATACTCAGTCCTCTGCGGACAGCCTCTGCTCTGCAAGTCCAGGTTTGGACAGCAAACCTGAGCCATCATAAACTAGACAGGATAGGATCAATGTCACCTAAACAGCCCTAAAAAAAAAAAAAAAATCAAGAAACTGAGAGGAATCTGCTATATAGAACCAGTAGAATACTGGGCATAAGTGGAGGACTAAGAACTCCCCTTAGTTACTGTATGAAGCACAATACTAAGCAACCTATATGGCAATTCTGTGGGTCAGTAAGTTACACGTGCTGTGCTATACTGAACTACAGTAGAGGCAGTGACATAGCATAAACAAACTAACATGCTACTCTTTAAATTAAAGATAAATTTAAAGGGGCGTGGCCAAGCCGAGCACTGTGGTGGCAGCTTAGATCGGCAGCTCTGTAACCATCCACCGCAAATCATAGCCATCCTGCATCTTTACTGTGTTTTTTTTTTTTGGCAGGAACTGTTATATTAAAACCTCTAATATGGCATCAGGAACAAAATATACCAAAAATAAGGTGCAATACCTTTTAAACCATCATGAGACGGCACCAAGTCAATGGTCCCTGAAGCACCAGCCACCCTCACAGTGACGAGACCCGGCCTAAGAAGACACCATGCCGGCAAGTTCGTCCTTAACCTCATCTCTGGGTGACACAAAAGCCATGCTCGCTGAAATGCTTGTGGGATTTAAAGCAAGACCTTACAATTCAGATGAAAGTTGTGTCTGAGCATATAAATGCCCAACTGTCACATCTACAAAAGTCTGTCAACCACACTGGAGACATGCTCGAGCAACATGGCACCCAGCTGACCGAGATGGAGTCCAGACTCTGCAATCAAGAAGACAAAATGGCCTGGGTGGAACCATCTCTCCAGATGGCCTTAAAAGAGACTGAGGAGCTCAAAACAATCCTTGACAACCATGAAAACAGAAAGAGAAGATGTAACGTCAGGGTCATCGGGCTGCCGGAGAGGGTGGAAGGACGAGATTGCACATCTCCCATCGGTGACTAGCTGGTCGAAACCCTGAAACTCCCCGTAGGAAAAGTACTGGAAATCCAGTGGGCACAATGGTCTTCAGGGAGACATCTGGGTCCTGATGAGCGGTTAAGGCACCATATGATTAAATGGTTGAGGTACCAGGACAGCCAGAAAGTATTAGAAACCTCAAGAAAGACTGGGCCCATTGCGGTGAAAACATCAAAAGTCAGCATCCCCCCCCTACAAGCTACAAATGGAATGACAGGCCTTCCAAGAGGTCATAAAGCGGCTGAAAGAACTCAACTGGCCATTTGCTTTGGTTTACCGAGCCCAACTAATCATAAGATGACAAGGAGCGGAGCCAAAGATGTTCACAGACCCAGCCGGAGCAATGGATTTCATCAGGGCGGAATCCGCTGCAAGAGAAACTTGATCCCTGGGTAAGGGAATGAGCCCGAAGACCTGATCCACTGCACAGAACACTGCAAGGTACTGTTTTGGGGAGTGAAGTTGGTTGGACCTAAATAATGGAGGCTGGGCATCGAGCCTGACAACGCTCAATCCTAAAGACCAGGTCCTGGCCTTGATCACTTTTGCCCATGGGAGCCTCTGGTTTGGGCCCTGAAGATGCTGATCGCCGGATCGATTATCACTTACTTTGAACAGCTTGCTGGACTGATCTGGTATTGGCACCCAAAAAATTTTCACCCCCTGAGAGCTTTCTGCAGATTTGGTCCTTTTGTTTTAATTTACTACCAAGTCATCCTGACCCAAACTTGAAATTGCCAGTTTTCTTTCGAGGACTCCTAGTTACACTACTGCTTAACCCTTTTGGACACTTGGCAACTGCAGTGACTATTTCTCCAAAATAAGCCTGTTCAAGTTGCTTTCTGGCTTTTGTTTCACTATTTGGGGCATTCTTCCTTCTCTTTTTTATTTTAATTATACAGTTTATTGGTTTACCCTACGTTTAGCTATCAGAGGGCAAAACATCAGGAAACTGTGTGCCTTAGTAGAATAGGGGCATATGAAATTGAGGTTACTGTTCACTTGTTTATAAAGCTAAGTATAGCAGAGTTTTAAAAAAAAAAAGGCTGTTACAGCTTTTCAGATTTTAACTTGGAGCCACTGGTTGAGCTCTGTTGTATCCGTTTCCTGCTACTATAAAAAATAAATAAATAAATAAGGAAAATATATTTACTGGAGGGGTCAGGGAAAGGGCCCCAGGCACTTAAGATGGCGGATGCTTAAACTTGAATGGATGGCCAATTGGGGGCGGCGCACATGTGTTGCCAGATGCATACTGGAGACCATGGGAGTGGGGGTAATGAATGGGATCTTAGCTGCTCAGATGGAAATTGGTGTCTTCATATGAAGTCAACTGACCAATTAATGTCAAACTGAGAAAAGCATAGGGAGGAGGGGCTGATGGGACTGCCGATCTGGGCCGTCCCCACCGCCTGCTCTCTACCTCCCCAATCCTGATCTAGAGGAGCTTGCGGGTTCTCTCTCCCCATGTTTTTTTTTTTTTTTTATTTGGGGCACTGCCATGATTAAGGGAGTAGAGTCTCCTGCCCCCATTTTACTTCCAGACCCCTCTCGTTTCTTTCCTCTCCTGGCTTCCACCTGACCTTCGACCCCTTGAGGCAATACATTATGGGTGGCTAAAAATTCTTGTTATTCTAACTAGGCAAAACATAGGGGTACCAAATGACTCCATGTAAAGTAGCGGGAATGGTTGGTACTCTCTTTATGCAAGAGCCACTGGTTGAGCTCTGTTGTATCCGTTTCCTGCTACTATAAAAAATAAATAAATAAATAAGGAAAATATATTTACTGGAGGGGTCAGGGAAAGGGCCCCAGGCACTTAAGATGGCGGATGCTTAAACTTGAATGGATGGCCAATTGGGGGGGGGGGGCGCGCACATGTGTTGCCAGATGCATACTGGAGACCATGGGAGTGGGGGTAATGAATGGGATCTTAGCTGCTCAGATGGAAATTGGTGTCTTCATATGAAGTCAACTGACCAATTAATGTCAAACTGAGAAAAGCATAGAGGGAGGAGGGGCTGATGGTGACTGCCGATCTGGGCCGTCCCCACCGCCTGCTCTCTACCTCCCCAATCCTGATCTAGAGGAGCTTGCGGGTTCTCTCTCCCCATGTTTTTTTTTTTTTTTTTTTATTGGGGCACTGCCATGATTAAGGGAGTAGAGTCTCCTGCCCCCATTTTACTTCCAGACCCCTCTCGTTTCTTTCCTCTCCTGGCTTCCACCTGACCTTCGACCCCTTGAGGCAATACATTATGGGTGGCTAAAAATTCTTGTTATTCTAACTAGGCAAAACATAGGGGTACCAAATGACTCCATGTAAAGTAGCGGGAATGGTTGGTACTCTCTTTATGCAAGAAGTACCGGAGGAAAGGAAAAGGGTTAGACCAGGGATTGACAGTTTGTTTGCTCATTGAATTTTAATCACTGGGGTGGGGGTATGCATGGGACTGACTGGTAGTATAGGTATTAAGATTAAGGAAGGACTAGGGGTGTGTTTGAAGGAGTCTGGGAGCAAAACTGTTAGAGTGAGGAGTGGGGTTTTGTTCTACTTGTTTAAAAAAAACAGCAAACAACAAAGGGAATTACAGGGCTAGTTATTTGGTGGGAATGATCGATCTGAATGCGGGCATTTTGGAACAAGGTTCAATATGGGGTCTTCAGAAATTATTACTCAGAACGTTAACGGCCTAAAGACGGTGATAGAGAGGAAAAGAGTATGGTCCTACTTTAAAAAAGAACGGGGGGAGTGTTCTCCTACAAGAAACCTAGATGACTAGGAAGGAATCAGATAAATTTACCATTTTGTGGGTGGGTTCTATTCTGGTTGCCTCTTTTAACTCCAGGGCTCGTGGGTTGCTATTGGTTTCATCTGGGACTTAGGGTCACCATATACTTTTCTATATCAGACCCATAGAGAATATCTGTGGTGGCGGACATCACAGTGGAGGGGAACAGACTTACCCTAGTATCTTTATATAGCCCCAACTATGATAGCCCAGAGTTCTATCATCATTTGGCGCTAACTCTGGCCCCATTTTGAGACAATTTACTCATAGGAGGAGATTTTAATACCTTCTGGGATTCTGTGATGGACCACTCTGGCTCTAGGGTGTGTCCACCACCAAAAAGTGTAGCAGCCCAGAGAGGGCACTAACTGAAGTATGGCGACAGCTCCACCCTCAGGGCCAGGAGCATTCTTTTTTCTCACATGTCCACCATCTTTATACAAGAATTATTTGCTTATTTCACCGACCCTGTTGGGACTGGGGTGGGGTGGGGGGAGTGTTAGGGCTGAGTATGGTCCTATTTGCATTTCTGACCATGCACCTTTGGGCCTGTCATTGGGACCCATGAATAAGGAACAAGCTAGAATGCCGGTTGGGCTTCCAAGCAGCATGGCGGTGTAAAAGCAGAGCTCCGCTACACCCCTTGCTAATCTCCCCGATTTGATGCCTTCAACGACAAACAACTTACAAAAAAAAAAAAAACTATCGGGGACATACATAAGAAGTATTGTAAAGAAGAAAAATAAAATAAATTGTACAACTACGGGCAACAGTGAGCAGAATAAAATTGAGCAGCAATGTCGGCCCAGAAGCCCTCCGACTCGGAAAACTCTCAAGAGCCAGAAGAACGGCAGGACCAGACGACCATACCAAATAATACAGCGAGAAACAAACGCATAAAGTTAGATACTATATACAAGGAGCTACTATTGTTTTGTGCAGAAATGAAAGGTCTTTACGGAGAGCTTCACAGAGACGCAGTGAGCCTGGTGCAACGAGCTGATGCATCGGAGAGACAGATAACAGCAGTAGAGAACAGAGTAGATGACATGGAGACTACAATTCAACTCTTACAAGATCAATGTATACAACTGCAGGAAAAACAAGATATGGAAAATAGAGCATGCAGAAAGAACCTAAGATTATATTGCACTCCTGAAGGCTCAGAAGGTCAGGACAATACTGAGTTTACTATTGCTTTGCTCAAAACAGCTCTTGAATTGCCCTCAGATATTCAATTATCATTAGAGAGAGTTCACCGTGCACTGGGCCCATGGCCTACAGATCCGAATGCTAGGCCTTGATCTATTATTACACGCTTTCTTAGCTACGCAGTCAAGGAGACGGTATTAACAGCAGCATGGCGAAAGGGCAAGGTCTTTTACGGACAAACTCGCTTCTATGTTGATAACGATTACGCTCCACAAACTATGTGTAATCACAGAGCATATGCAGACATCTTACCAGCTTGAAGGAGGCAGCCATTAGATTTACAACACCGTACCCAGCCAGACTTCTGGTGCAACTTCCATCGGGAAGGAAGGAATTTCATACTGCGGAGGAGGCCAGAGAGGAGCTCCTTAAAGCGGGAATTTAAATAAAAACAAAATCCACGTTACGATTACAGAAAACTGACCCACCGCGCTGGCATATGGTGAATTTGGGCAGAACATGGAATGACGGAGAAGTAACAAAGAGGGGGAACATTTTTAATCGTCTGGCAACTTTTCGCCGATCGGCAAGGGGAGGAACCTGACTGACAGAAGCTGAAGCTTGGCTTATGATTCCTCGATGGTCCTCTGGTTAGAGGTCTTTGAAAGCTTATGTCTTATGAGAGGGACTGGGAATTCAGTTGTCTGAACTGGGATCTTTATTAGATGACAACTCTCTCACAGGAGGTTGGACAGAGAAAAGAAACGCTTAATAAGTGTACCTGCAGAGAACTTGGTCATAACAAAGAAACAAGTAAAACATTTGATCTGGCTCTTTGAACTGGCCCTGACAATCGCTTTGAAGGAGGCAACAGATATAACTTTAAAGAGCAGATTATTGTGCTCTGCTTAACTTCTTTTCAGGGTTAACCTGACATAAGGGCCTGAGAAAAGTTGCCCTGGTTGAATAATACAGAATTTAGTTAATCATAAAATAAACAATTTACTTTGCGGCGGGGGGAGCATCTCCAGACATTACAGGGAAGCCCATTTCAAATCAAACACAGACAGGCAGAATATTTTGAGTTAACATTTGGATTTTTATTTAGCTTGTCTGCATATGTCTTTTATTTTTATTAGGGGAGCAGTATATCCCCAGGAGGCCTGGGCATTTGGTGTTACCAGATATCCTCCACTGACCCCAGACTATCAGGAGGCACATTTGGGGAGTAGGTTCTTCAACTCCCCTACCTTAGAAGTCAATTTTATTTGAAATACAGTGTATGTACATAGTTATCAAGACAAAGGTCAGATATATACTGACAATTTGCTTCAGCTTTCAAAAGGTTTGATAAGATCGCAGCAGGAGATGTTTAAGAATAATCTAGACAAGAAAGGCATAAAATGTTTCAAAAAAGTGACGTTCAGAAAGATGGCTCTGGGGGGGAACATCAGTATGCTGATCCCTCAGGAATGGGATTATTAAGATTGGGACAACAGGAAAGAATATGTTTCCATAAGGGAATAAGATGTCTACTCAGATAGTAAAAGCACTCTTGCTTAATATAAATGGGATTAACAACCCCTGTTCCAATATATCAAGAAACACCCCAGTGATTTTTATTATCTCCAGGAAACACACTTAACAGATACCGAACATGTAAAACTGAATTGGGGGGGGGGCAGGTTTTGGGTATACTGTATGCCTTGTCCTTTCCTAAAGGGAAATGACAAGGAGTAGCCATTTTAATACCCAGGATCGCTCCTTTTCATTTAGAAACACAGTGCGTAGACCCAGAGGGGAAGTATGTAATCTTAAAAGGTACCCTTTATGGGACAAAGGTCACAGTGAATGTGTATTTTCCCCCTCTTACATCAGTTTGTCTTTTTAAAAGATTTTTTGCAAAACTCCTAGACATTATGCACGGCTGCCTTATCATAAGGGGAGATATCAATTTAACTTTGACACCTCGGTTGGACTCCTCTGCACCTTCCAAATACAGACTAACATCAGCTCAAAGATTATTTATTTCTCAATTTAGGGCATTAGGTCTAATCGATGTATGGAGACATTTTTTATCCTCTTTCAGGGGATATACGTTTTTCTCCCCTAGACACAATTCCTACTCAAGATTAGACTACTTTTTCATTTCAAAAGAACATTTGGACGGTCTACAAGATTTAACTACAGGACCTAGATTTCTTTCTGATCATTCTCCCCTATTTTTGAGGCTAGATTTTAAAAAAGCAAAGAAATGCACTGGGTGGCGCTTGAATACATCTTTTTTAAAGGATAAAGCTTTTAGGGGCAGTTTTAACTCAAAAATAGCTCAGGTTATTGCAGAAAATTTGTCCCAGGAGACATCCAAAACAATAGTTTGGGATACTGTGAAGGTTGTGATCAGGGGGGAGATAACTGCGTATTCAGCATACAAGAAGAGCTATTGGGAAACAAGATATGGTGAATTACATGAGAAATTAAGGGAAATACAAAGTTTACCCCTATTACCACGGAAGCCCAAGCCCAGATTAATCAGACAAAGGCTGAGCTCCAGAAACTTTTAGATGAAAAAACATAACAGGCACTATTTTACTTAAAAACATATAGGTGGAGGGGTGATACAAGAGATAAATAAGGGGGCGGGGGCACAATTGACCCGTGATCCTTTAGTTTGCCTATTTGGGGTGGAAAGGATAGAAGGGGAAGAGGAATGGCAAATATTGCCCAGATGGATAAGGGTATCTCTAGTATTGGCGAGACATTGCATTCAGAATACTTGGGTTACTGGAAATGGACCCACGATAAGCGAGTGGAGAAAATTAGTTATACATACATTGGCCTTAGAGAGATTCACGTGGATAGTGAGGGATAAGGAAGAGGTTTTTACGAGGAACTGGGCCCCTTTTATGGCTACACTGAGTCTATCCGACAATCTAATGCTCACCTCAGGGTTGAACATATAAGTACCTGGGAACGAGTTTAGTGTGGATTGCTGATGGCAAGGGCCAGTTGTGGAATACCAATCCAGTGAGTCGGCACGAGGGGGGGGGTCTGGTATCCTAGCACAATATAAGTAGCAGAGAGGAGGAAGTTTGCTACATGAACAGTATGTAATGATGGGTGATATCCAGGGAGTCCTGAATATATAAATAGACATGGTGGTGTTGCTGCACACTCGACTGCACCTTTTAATTAATTAATTGATTGTTTAATACATTACATTAATCAGTTAGTAGATGTAATTTATAAATGGAAGTCACAAGATGTATTAAGTTAAGTTAACAACTGGGGAGTTTGTATGTTTGTCTGTCTGTATATTCGTATGTAACCGTATAGGTTTGTTTTTTTTTTCTTTCTTGCTGTCTGTAGCATGTATCAGTTGCTGTTCTCTCTTGTTGTTTCGGAAAATTGTTAACAGAATATTCAAAAAAAAAAACATATAGGTATGAGGGAGGGCCAAAAGGGGTGAGAAATTTATCCCGGAGGCTTAGGGGACATAGGAAAGCCACAATCATAACACATTTAGTGGATCCGGAGAGAAAAACATGAGCTCTTAACTCACAGCACATATTGCAACTGTTCCAGAAATATTACAGGCAGCTATATGAGAAACCACAAGGTCCAGAATTTAACAAAAATCGAGGAATTTTTTTCCCCCTTTACATTAAGAAAGCTAACTAAGGAAATGGAAATCAGATTAAAAGCCCCTATCAGATCAGAGGAAGTCAGACGTGCCATAAAAGAAAGTAAATCATTAAAAAACCCTGGCCCAGATGGATTTCCGTCCGAGTGGTACAAGACTTTTAGTAAACAACTGACTCCTTTACTACTAAAGGCCTTTTTAGATATTCAACAGGAGAGTTCCCCTCCTCCATCATAGAATTACACTAATATTTCATCTATCTTAAAAGTAGGCAAACCAGCAGAATTAACTACTTCATATAGGCCAATATCCATATTAAACATGGACTACAATTTATTTATGTCCATATGGGCACATAGACTGGATGAACTGTTACCCTATTAGATTAATTCAGATCAATCTGGGTTCATTCGAGCCAGAGAAACCACAGATAATATACGTAGAACAATCCATTTGTTAGACCACTTAAATCAGAGACAGATACAGGCAGTGTTGCTCAGCCTCTTCGCAGACAAAGCTTTTGATCGCGTCAGTTGGCCTTTTTTATGGGAAACTCTGCGCAAGTTTGGATTTCCTGGGGAATTCTCTAGCATGATACAGAGAATTTATACCACTCTGAAGGCATATGTCAAAGTGAATGGACCGTTATCTTCAATGATATAGCTGGGAAGGGGAACTAGGCAGGGTGGCCCACTTCCCCCCTTACTGTTTGCCATATACATTGAGCCATTGGCTGAAGCCATAAGGCAACATCCTAATATTCAGGGGGTCCCTTTAGGAGGGAGGGATTTTACTACATCATTATATGCAGATGACTTATTAACACTCCCAGAACCTGAAAAGTCCATCCCTGCTACTTTACAAGTGATAGATAAGTTTTCAGAAATAGCCGGATACAAAATAAATATACTAAAAACAGAGTTATTATCTTTAAATTTCACCCCCTCAGTCTCTGAAGAACCAGATCCCTCGGAAATGGAGAAATAATAAGATTAAATATTTGGGTGTAAATATACCCCAGAAACTGCAACATTTGGAACTGTTTAATTTAGAGCCTCTATCGATAGAGAATTTAGTTGGGAACTGGACGCATCAGGTATTATCTTTTTCAGCTCGAATACAAGCTATTCGGATGACCTTAATTCCTAAGATATTCTATTATTTCCAGACTTTACCGATTATTTCATCACAATTCTACTTTGCATCTTGGGCTAGAATTTTTTCAAGGTTTGTATGGGCTGGGCAACAGCCAAGGGTCAGATGGTCTCTGTTACAGTTACCAGTGGCAAAGGGGGGTTGTAATCTTCCAAACCTTAGAGATTACCATAAGGCAGTAACATGTAAAATAGTGATGACACGGCTGAATCCTCAGGTAGAGAAACCATGGAAGTTTACTGAATTTATACTAAATGATCTACTAAACATTATCCCCATTATATTTGCCCCCCAAAATTCTTATCCACAGTTACAAAACTTTACATTTGGAACCCGTTATACGTTAAACGCTTGGTATGAGATAAGGGTGTCTACTACATTAACTGAAGTTTTCAGTTATTTTAAACTAATAGGTACAGAAAGTGTATCTTTGGAGATGGGTGCTGTTCGGGTCCATCAAGAATGGCAGAAAAAAGGTCTGCTTTTGTTATATCAATATCTGGATGTGAATGGAGTACTGCCTTTTGCCACACTACAGGCAAAATATCAATTCCCCCACACACATCATTATAGATATTTACGGATTTGGACATTTATACAGAAAGAATTAGCATTAAATACTTTGCCCTCTCTCATACCTATGTGGATGTCCCTTTTTAGGGATGCTATAGAAGGCAGGGAACAAATTCATTTAATTGGACAAATATATCAAGCAAAAAGATTTTTGCAAGGAATCCACTGAGGATATCTTAGGGAGATGGAATAGAGAATTAGGGACTCGGGTAACTTGTAAGAAATGGTTGGAACCTATTCCTCATTCGATGAGAGTATCACAGTCATCATACTGGTCAGAATATATATGGAAATGTAGTAGATATTTTTATACCCCTGACAAAATTGCTAAATTTGTATCTATGGGGCATGGCCTTTGTTGGAGAGAATGTGGAGAAAAAATGGCAAATAAATTTTTTGTGCTTGTCCGAAAGTTACCCAATACTGGTTAGATATAGAAAAGAGCATACAAAATATTGTGGGACCAGAAATTAAATTATCCAGTCAGATGATTCTGCTTTATATTAGGGAAGACAGAAAAGTTCCAACAAGTAGAAATAAGTTACACCTGTATCTGGCAGCAGCTAAAAAGGTTATAACTCGCCTATGGCAAACGGCTAAAGTACCCACCCTCTCTGACTGCCATTCACTGATGACCGAGATATACTATCTTGAGAGAATTGTAGCTTCTACAGCTGTAAGGAGGTCACAAATTGAGCTCCAATGGAGGCCATGGGTTTTCTATATCTCGCCTCTGGATGAAACATTTGTTCCCTAATAGAGCTATATGAAAAGTGACCACTTTTTTGTGGGATATGAATTTTGATCTAGTGTCATTTGATATATAACAGAATGATGTTGTAGAAACATGAATTGCCAACCTGAAGAACATTCTATGTATTGTAAGACAAAAGAGCAATATTGTATAGATGTATTCCTGCTGTCATATATAACTATACAAAAAACAATAAAAAAATAAAGAATATTAAAAAAAAGATAGAATGCAGTGGTGAAGGGATCCTACACTATTCGCCGACCAGTCTTTTAAAAAGCATATGTCAACAGCCCTGGCTGAATACCTTGAGTTTAATAAGGTGGGAGAGGTGTCTACAACCACTACTTGGGATGCTTTGAAGGCACTTGTCTGGGGCGCAGTGATATCTTTCGCAGCTCACTGCTGCAAGACGGACACGAGGCAGGAGAGGGAAATGGAGCAATAAATTAGTGCACTGGAACAGAGGGCAATGGAGGGGGAACAAGGGAATGTTCCTGAGGGAACTAAAACAGCTCAAGGGCAAATTAAAAACCCTTTGAGAAATGAATATGTGTGAACGTATATAGATTCTGGACGTACATATACATCCACAGTCTTCTAATCAGTTATCCTCCGCACGAATTGAAAGGAACTTTTTAATAGCCAGAGCAGGGTTGTATTTTGAGTGGGACAGGGCGGAGAAATGTCTGGCCTGGCAAATTAAAAAGAGACAGTGGGATAGAGCAATTCTTAATATAGAGACTCCAGGGGGGACACAGCTAATAATCCGAAAGATATAAATAAGGCTTTTCAAGATTATTATGAAAAAACTACACACCTCCAAAACTCCACCTCACTTGACCCCTCAACCATTATTGAAAACTGTCCCTCTACCTACCTTATCCCCAGGCACTGAGAGATGAATCAGATTGCCCGATATCATAGCAGGAGATTAAGGAATCCATATGGAGTAATAGAATTGGCAGGGCCCCTGGGCCCGACGGGATCCCAATAGAAATCTATAGAACCTTCTGGGGGGTTCTGCACCTATTACTGTGCCAAGTCATTGAGGAATCACTAACCAGGGAATGCCTGCCCACCTCACAAACTTTGGCCACTGTCACCGTCCTCCCCAAGCCTAGTAAGGATCTGACCAAAAGTGATTCATATCGACCCATATCTCTACTAAATGCAGATTACAACATTTTTAGCAAAACTGTTAGCTGCCAGATTGGAATGAGTTTTGCCAGACCTGATCAATCCAGATCAGGGCGGATTCATCAAGGGTCGTCAAGCAAAGCATAATATTCAACACACCTTAAATATCATGAAGACTTGGGTGGGGAGGGGAGGGGGATGGGGCCTTTTAGTGCTAGACGCCGAGAAGGCCATCAATTGGGCTGAATGGCCCTTCATGTTTTCCACACTAGATGGGTTTGGTCCCCGGTTTAGGGCTTGGATACAGACTTTGTACAGAGCTCCAAGGGTCCAGATTTTAACAAATACACAACAGTCAACACCTTTCCCACTGACAAGGGGGGCGCAGCAGGGTTGCCCTCCCTCTCTCCCCATTATTGTACATCTTAATAGAGGTTCTGGCAACTGCTATAAGGAGGCATTCTGATATCCAAGGTCTGATGCAAAATGGGGAGCATCACGTCATCTCCCTTTTTGCTGAGGACATTTTGCTGTTTGTAGACAACCCGGATAGGGCTCTCCCTGCCTTGACCACCCTTTTTCAGGAATATGGTCCATTGTCAGGCCATAAAATAAATTGGTCCAAATGTGAATGGCTGTCATTGGGCCACACCCATGCTCCCATTGTAATCAATAATACAACTACAAATCCCTCTTCAGAAATCAAATACCTTGGTATTTGAATCCCAAGGAAGTTATCCTCCATTGACGATTATAAACTGATACTCACAAAAAAATGTGTGGCCTGGTGGGGCTGAGGGCTAAGGCACTGGATGTCTTATGTCACGCTATGCCGATGACCAGTGTTCGGGAATGAGCACAGACAGGAGGTTGGCAGAGGAGAAGGGCGCAGAGATGGATGGAGCCGCCAAGAGGCAGCTCTCCTCTCCAGGGAGGGGAGGTGGTATCCTTCAGTTCTTGACTGCCCCATGGTGGAGGCCAGGAGGCCGTGTAGTCCAGAGGGAGCACCAGGCAGTAGGCTGACGGGTGGGCGGAAGGAGCAGTTACCGGGGCTGTAGTACGCATGCGCGTCTCCACGTGTATGCGTCTCTAACTCCTGGGATAATCGGGGAAGGACGAAAAAGGAAAAAATGGATCCGGCTGCAGGATGACGCCCGACCCTCTGCAGGTTCCGCTCCCGGGCCGGGTATAAGGTAAGCCACGGTAATTCTGGGATGTCTGGGCTGGGAAGGGGGGGCAGCTGGGCTGAAGGGGGCAGCCGGAATGAGATAATCTATAAAAAAAAAAATAATAAATTGGTACAGACTTTGAGAGATGAAGTTCTCTGTCCTTGACCCTTATTGGTAAAGTGAACTTAACAAAACTGTGCGTCCTTCCATGGTGTTTGTGTCTATTCCAGACTCTCCCCGTTCACCTCTCCAACAAGTATATCAAGGTTCTGCAGGGTAGTGTCACTGCATTACTGTGGGGAGGTCGGAGACCTCGCATACAGCAAGATCCCCAGGATGCATTTGGAATCAAGCAGCAGTCTGCTCAGCATGCCTTCCTGGTAAAACCTTTAAATAAATAAATAAGAACTCATGTGGCAACCTCTGGATAGAGGTGGCCTGGGCCTGCCAAACTTTGATTTGTACTATCTGGTATCCCAGGTGGCCTTCCTTAAGGATCTGCTCCCCTAGACTGCGGTAGTTCGAGCCTGGGTAACATGAGATGCAGGTCAGGATGGCTCTTCACTTTACAGCTTATTTGCCCCTAGCCTATCTAATAACCAGAACAAAAACATTGGGAATCCTTTCACTAGGGCTTCTTTGAGTGCCTGGATTGCAGCCCATAAGATTCTCTGCTGTCCTCCTACAGTGTCCCTGGAGGCCTCCATCCAGGAAGCCTTATGGAGTTCATCATCTATACCCCACCTGGTCAGCAAAATAATTCTCAGGGACTGGAAATCCAAGGGATTAAAATTGGTGTCGCAATTATATGAGGGGGCACATATGTTAGCATACCAGCAGTTAGCACCTATATATACACACAACTTAAATCCCTCAAATGTTTTTGTCTACCTCCAGGCGTGAGCCAGATTGGGTGGGACAACAACGAAGAGTAGCCCTACCCTTCCCCCAGACATTCATTGCTGGAGTTGGTATTGATAAGTAAATCCCGAGCTGAGGAACCTGGCCCTCTAACCAAGATTTATAAGATCCTCTGGGGATCACTGCCAGACCTACTGGTCACCCTAAGAATGAAGTGGGAAGATGACATAATGGGTCTGAAGGTCACTAAAGGGGACTGGGAGAAAGCTTTGAAGAAAGGGATGGCCGGCTCGGTTAATAACAGACTCAGAGCCACATCTTACAGTATTCTCCACAGAACATATTTTACTCCCACAATGGCTCACAGAATTGATTCGGAGAAATCGGAGCTATGTCCTAAATGCAAGGCTGCAGAAGGCTCTTTTTTCCATATGATTTGAGCTTGCCCAGCTGTGAATAAATTTTGGTATGCCATCACCACGATACTGAACCAGGTGCTTGAGATGAGAAACACTGCTATGGCTGCTGAGATCCTGCTAGGTATTCGCCGGGTAACTGCTCCCTGGGTAGGGTTGGAACACCCTCTCTGGTGTATGGGTATAACAGTGAGTAAGCAGGTTCTGGCGCAGCACTGGTGGCTGGAGGCCATTCCATCGTCGGCAATATGGATCAAGCAGTTACTTCACTGCATGAAGATATAGCATATGCAATATGCCATCAGAGGTCAGGTCCAAAAATATCAAACTATGTGGGGGCCACTGGAGAAACCACTGCAGCTACCTTGGTTTCCAACCTTCTGATGCTGAACAGATCTGCCAGGGAGGACTGTATACAGGGTTGGGGGGGGGGCCTGGATGGGGCAGGGTCATTGGATAGTGGGTCAAAAATTGTGGGAGAGCAACCTCTAAACAATTCAATGCTGTGCAACTCTTCTTAAGCTAGTGGGGCCATTGACTTTCCTTTGGAGGTGACCGTAGGTGTTGTCTGGGATTGGCCTACAGCTGCCAGTCAGGACACCTGAAAGGATATACCCTGCAACTTTATAACTGAATGAAATGTTTATTTGAAAGTATTTCAAAAACATTGGTCCATTTGTCCTTTTGGTTGATACCTGTGCAATAAAACTTTTATTTGTATGAATCCCTACTGAGTAACTGATTGTTTTACAAGGATGTAAGCTTATACTTTGTACTGCTTGCTGCTTGTTAAATAAAGTTTACCAAAAAAAAAATTGTTTTAAATTGGGAGGTAGGGGATAATCCCCCCAATTCTTCTTAACAAAACCAGCTATTAAGGCTTTTATTACATGGGGACTCCACCCCCAACATCACTCTTTTTTCTTCAGTTTTACACCCTTAAAGCAACACAAGTACGCAGCATGCATGCTGCTCGCATGCTGCATACCTGTATTTCTATAAGGGCAGTTCTCCCACAGCATTACACTAAGAAACTAGTGTAGCAGCCTGTCGTGTCCCTTGCAGTCAGCATTCTGGAACACTTTATGGTGCGGTTCTTAGTCCTCCGCTTGCATGAGGTACTGGATCAAGATATGGAGGTAAGATCCACACATCAGTAAATTTATCATGATTTTAATTTTTTTGAAATTCAGGTGCATACTCCTGCTGTACAAAATTCACCAGCATTTCTGGGAAAACATCCTACTTCTTCAGAGCCATTTATTCACCTCACTGTAATGCTGCCTCCCAATATGGTTCTTCCAAAAAGGATGTCTCTTCCTCACTTAATTCTGGGTTTTATTTATAATCAAACTACTCATTTACCCCTCTTTACTAAAAATTCACATCAGTACTGTTACCTTTTTTCACCATCTGCAGTAGGGTTGTCACAGTATCGCGTGGTATCAGAAGTCACGGCTGATACTCTCAAATGGAGATGGCAAGAGGATCACAGATTTAGAAGTGGGTAGCCATCTGGAAACTAGTGACCATCGAACAGTATGGTTCACGATACAGCACTAGAGTCAAGCCATACAAAGGCAAAGGTACTAGACTTCAAGAGGGCTGACTTTGCCAAAATGGGTGAAGGAGGGGTGGAAGAACAATGGGGGAATAATCAAAACTGCCATCACAGAGGCAGCAAGCCTTTGTGTGAAGCAAATAAACACAACAAAACGATGTAAGAAACCACTATAATTCTCAAAGGAGGTGACAGGGAAGGTTAGGGAGAAAAAGAGAGCATTCAGGAAGTACAAGGAATCACAGAAGGAGCAGGACAGAGAATTATATCAGTTAAAGCAAAAGGAAGCAAGAAAGGTAGTCAGGACAGCAAAGGCCCAAACTGAGGAAAAGATGGCCAACTCGGTTAAGAAGGGGGATAAAACCTTTTATAGGTACATCAGGGAGCAAAGGAAGACCAAGGGAGGGATAGTGAGGCTTAATAAAGGGGTGGGCAGAGGGTGACTGTGAAAAGGCAGAGATACTAAACAAATATTTTTGTTCAGTATTCACAAAAGAAGAGGTGGAGGTACCGAAACCAAACAACAGGAACACGCTGGATACGGGGGGTGATACCAGCCCATTAACAGAAGAAAGGGTTCTGAAAAAAACTCTTAAAACTGAAGGTAGACAAAGCAATGGGGCCTAATGGGATTCATCCCAGAATTCTAAAAGCACTAAGGGTAGAACTAGTGGCACCACTGACTACCCTCTTTAATAAATCATGGGAGGATGGGGTGGTATCCGAGGACTGGAGGATAGCAGATGTTATTCCACTTCACAAAAGTGGGAGCAGGGCAGAAGCAGGAAACTACAGACCTGTTAGTTTAACCTCAGTGGTTAAATGATTGGGAAAATGATGGAATCACTTGTGAAGGAAAGAATTGTTGAGTACTTGGAGGCCAGAGGGGCACAGGACCCAAGGCAGCATGGATTCACAGCGGGAAGGTCATGTCAGACGAATCTAAGATTTCTTTGACTGGGTGACCAAAGTAGTAGATCAGGGAGGGGCTGTGGACATGGCCTATCTAGACTTTAGCAAGGCAGTCCCACACAAAAGATTAATATACAAAAGTTGGCCAGCCTGGGAGTCGGTCCCAAGATGGTAACCTGATAAAGAATTGGCTGATGGGGGGCAGCTGAGCAGTCAAGTGGAAGCAGCAAATTCCCTGAGCTCCTGAGAAATCTTGTGAAATCTTTAAAAAAAAAAAAAAAGCTATTTTTTGCCCTAGTTTTTGGAGATAAAATTCAACGCAGTGTTCCAGGATCACAAAGACTTTCACCATGCACAAGAATAGAGATGCCTCTCGATCGTCAGTGGATTTTTCCGCATCCAGGAAGGTACAAGGGAAGGGGTGGCCTACCCAGAGTGTGGGAGCCTCAGGCTTTAGTGCTACACAGGCTGAAGAAGTGACTCTCAGTGCTATCCATGCTATGCTAAATCAGTTAGTTACGTCCGTTCAGGAACTCGATAAGAAATTTGATACTATTACTCCCAAGAGTAAATGCATTAAAAGCTAGAATGAACCAGTTTGAAAGCACAGTTCAGTGATCGGAAGCTTCAGAGCTCAAATCTGTTGATGCTACGGCTACCTTAATTTAAGAAAATGCCTTATTGCGGCAGCGGTTGGAAACAGTTGAAAACCAGACTAGAGAGAAAAATATCCAGTTATTGGGACTGAGTGAGGGTGAGGATTGTTTGACCTTCATTAGAACCTTTTTACATTCCTTATTAAAAATGCCTGAATCGGATTCTCCATTTTCGATCGAAAAGGTCTACAGGGTGATCCCTCGCCGTGCAACCATGAGCACTGCCACTCCCAGAACACTCATGATAGTATTCACTGATGTGGGAGATCGGGATCGAGTACAAGCGATGGCAAGACGAAAGAGGAATCTGACTTATGGAGGCAACAAACTTTGGTTGTTTCTGGATCTCTCTTATTGCACCAGACAACGGAGGAAAAGTTTTGACAGTATCAGGGGGCATTTGTGGCAACTTAAAATACAGCATTAATGATTATTACCCGCCAAACTTAAGATGGTTTGGAATGGTCAGCAATTTATTTTTAATGATTCAAAGGAGGCTGACAAGCTAGTAACTCGCATCGACCAAGAGCTGGCTGAGGAAGAGGGAGCTGGACTTTTGTCTGATGAGGCCCGATATGCTGTATGCAAGTATTGATCACCTTTTGATCCCACTGTGGTGAAATCAACTTTCAAATTAAGGACTCTTGGGCAGTTCTAAATATTTGCTGCTGTTATATTTGGAAATTGTAATCCTTAGTTGGAGGGAATCGTTTACTGCTTGTTAAATGGAACTATTAGGTTTATTTTATATTTTTTCTTGATGCTTTAACTTTACTCTGACTGGGGGAATTGTCTTCTGCTTGATGGAACCTGGTCACCTGCAAGAAGAGACACTATTTTAGTTAATCTGTTTTAACACAGGAACTGTATATTTGGTTGATCACAGCTTTATTTTATTGTTGTTTTTGTAACTGATTCTCATGGGCTAGGGATACTCATTTTAGATAATACTGGCTTGGGGTTTTGGGGAATCTTTATGACAATGTCATTTGGTAAAAAGGACACTGCTTATTTACTTTCCTGTGATGATTCTACTTTGTCCTTCAGGGCTGCATGTGATTGGTTTATATCAAGTAATTAATTTTATTGGTTATCCCCCCTATCATGTACCTACAGTGGGGCCTTTTTATATATCATTTCTTAACAAGAATTTCATATTCGCAGTGTATATTGTTAGCCCTCTGGGATTCAATGCAATGTAAGTGTTTTGCTTACGAAATGTATAAATAAAAAAAAAAAAAGAATTGGCTAGAGAACAGGACACAGAGGGTAATAGTAAAATGAGTCCACTCTGAAGAAAGGGGGGTTAATAGTGGGGTGCCGCAGGGTTCAGTACTAGAACCGGTCCTCTTTAATGTCTTTATAAGTGACATTGCAGAGGAACTGGAAGGAAAAGTATGTCTCTTTGCAGAGAACACAAAGATCTGCAACAGAGTTGATGCACAAGGTGGGGTGGAAAGGATGAGAAGGGACTTGGCAAGGTTGGAGGAATGGTCAAATGTATGGTAGCTAGATTCAATGCTAAGAAATGCAAAATAATGCACCTGGGAAACGAAAACTCTGGGGAAGAGTACACAATGGGGGTGAAATACTAACAACAAAAATGGAAAGTGACCTGGGGTAGTCATATCAGATGACCTAAAGGTGAGCCAGCAATGTGAGAGGGCAGTAAGGAGGGCTGGGGGGATACTGGGATGCATAGGGAGAGGCATCACCAGTAGAAAACAGGAAGTTGTTATCCCTCTGTACTGACTGCTGATGAGACCCCATCTGGAGTACTATGTGCAGTTCTGGAGACCCAGTCTCCGCAAAGACAGACAGGATGGAGGCAGTCCACAGGAGGGCAACTAAAATGGTGCAGAATCTGCACCGGAAGACATATCAAGAGAGACTTAAGGAGCTTAATATGTGTAGCCTCGAGGAGAGGAGGGAGAGGGGGGACATGACAGAAACTTTCAAGTACCTCAAGGGAACCAACAAAGTCCAAGAGGGTAGCATCTTTCAGAAAAAGAGGTGTGCAAGAACAAGGGGGCACAATTTGAAACTAGAGGGGGGACGGCTCAGAGGTAATGTGAGGAAGTATTTTTTCATGGAGAGTGTTGTGAATGTAAGAAACAGCCTTCCTGAGGAGGTTGTGGAGTCAAAAACAGTAGTGGAATTCAAGAATGCATGGACAGTCATAAGGCAATTCTAGGGGTTGGGGGTAGGAAGAAGTAGGCTGTTGGTTAGCTAGGATCTGCAGCTTATCCATTAGGTAGGGAAATGGGCAGACTGGGTGAGCCAAGCAGTCCTCATCTGCTGTCAAATTCTATGTTTCTATACCGTGAACAATTTCCGATACCTCAATAACCGTGATTCACGGTATTGAGACCTTTCAACTACTTTTTTTTTTTTTGCATTTTTAGGGACAATTGTCCCTTACACGCCAACTCTTCCTGATGCAAGAGTTTGAGGAGGCTTCTTTTTTCTGCAAAAAAATTACCCGTTCTGCAACACGCAGTATGACAGTAACCTCGGTATTACATGTGACAGTCAGAATTTCATATCGTGGCAAGCCCAAGACTGCAGTTTTTAAAAGTGTACTGTATGTAAAAGCAGAATGGGCTGTGACCACAGTTAACCCATATAGCTTCTATTCTGGCACACATCAGTCATGTTTTTTCCTTTTGTCTTATTTCCTTTCCTCTGAATGTGCGGTCCCAACCCCTCACTTGTACCTATATTCAGTCATTATTGGCATCTGATCAAATCAGGGCCATCAGCACCAAAGAGACAGCCTCTCTCTCCTTGCCTTTTTGGTAATATGACTCCATCAGACAAGATGACTGAGGCGCATGCACTGCTGAGCCTCAAGGCTGGAACAACGCCCCACAGCTGCAAGGCAAAAAAGAAAGGCTCTTCCAATGTCCCAGGAAATGATTTCACAGAGGTGGGAGTTTTAGGCTCAGTAGTAGTGGTAGTAACTCACAATTTTGTAACATTATGTAACCTAAGTGTATCTATGTTAAATGTTCCTTTTACTGCACTTGTAATGTTATCCTTTGTTTTAATCTGCACTGTAATAACTATCTTGATGTCTGTCCCCCACCCCCCGCGACGAGGTGCCTCTATAAATGAGTCTCTGACTCAAAGGTTGCAAACCTGATTTGTAATGAATAAATGATTAGTAGGAAACTGCATACTGAGTGCAGAGGGACAAAAATCAAGCAGCACTTTCTGGTGGAGACAAATAGACTGAAGCACACTGGGACAGGGAAGTCCAACGGCAAAAGAAAGCTTCAGAATCTGTCGCCTCCTGCTGCTGGAAGAAACCAATCTGCAGTCCACACGGCTATGGGAGATGAGCAAATGAATTATCAACATTAGAGCTATAAATCATGTCTTGCTCCCACTAATGCTTCTCAAGCACAACATGGCTCAGAGGGAAAAAAAAAAAAAGATGCAGAGCCTTGCACATTTCCTTAGCTTCTGCCACACTGTGGATGGTTTTCAATGAACAGCACTTTGCAGTTCTTTACACTCCACACTAATGCTATAGCAAGTAATCATTTAAAAAAAAAATCACCATGCATATTGATTTGGAATTCCTTAATTAATTTAGACTAGCACTGAACCAAGCAAGGAATGGACACACAGTAAGTACCTCTCAAATGCCCTTGACTCAAGGATGCCTGACTTGTTTGGTTTGTTTTAATTGAATATACAATGTGTTTATCCAATATAAACCAAGTGAAATGCAAATCTCCTTTACAGTAAGGTCCTGCTTGTACTCCATTTTAAAGCTGGATGACTAAAACATGGGTGGAGGTCAAATGAGACTTGCTCAAGGTCACAGAGTGAGCAAGCATATTTTATTGGATTGGAAACATGTTTTACCAGGTAAGCAAGCTGAGTCCGTGAAGGGCTCATTCCCAGCTGCGACCTAGTGAGGCCCACCATGTCCTGAGCCTTGATTCCCAATACTAGGATTGTGGCACTCCTAACTGTGAGTGACAGCTTAAGAAAAAAGTTCCCTGTCCCTTACACCCAGCAGCACAACTCAAGATCCCCAAAAATTACAAGATGGTGTCACCTTGGAGACCAGGACGACCAACTCTGCAAGGCACGAAACAAATAAAGGGATTCTGGCAGTTTCCCGTGTACCAGGGGGTCCTGTCAATCAAATAGTGAAGTCCTGCCTCCAGCTGCTAATGTGGGTTTTGCTATACCCATGAGTGAGCTGAATGCTAAGTAAGAGGCTGACATACTATAAGACAGAGCACAAACTGTCACTAGTAATGTTGAGGAGGCAGACTGCCGTCACAGTATTCAACAAAGAAAATACTCAGTTTGGGAATGGTAAGCCTATGACTACATGTAGTGACATGATAAAATAACATTTTTTTTTTTTTTTTTTTTTTTTAAAGTTGGCAAAAAAAATCCCATCCTCAAAAGCAAATAAACTAAAAATGTAAGGTCCTACAGAGAAAAGCAGTGTTCCCAATGTGGTAGAAAGGTGGAAGATGCTAATCTTTATGGCAATTACTCCATCACTCCCAATGGACCCTAGTCACAGGCATTTTGAAAGTGAGGCTTGGAACATAAACAAAAGAAGTCATTGGAAGTTGAATGTGTTGGCTACCAATCACTTCTTTTGTTTGTTACAAGCCTCACTTTTTCAAAGTACCAGTAACTACGGTCCCTTCCCCCAGTGTGAAAACCACTGCATACTTAACTCCTATAGCCAGATCCTCAGTCACTGGTCCCTACAAGACACCACAGATATTGCTTCACCAATTACAGGACTCTAAATTAACACTTGCTCCACTAGCCAAATGCTGCTATATTTTACTTCATGCAATTAACATTTTCTTCAAACTAGAACTACTGACTGGCATTGGAGGAGGTAACACTGCAGTAACTATAACCAGGTGGGCCACTGGAATTTCTATGGGGCCAGTGAATTTCTCCACCTACTGGCCCAGTTGGCTAGTGGCTGCAAGGCTTCATTTCAACCACTGCAAACATATACAAAAACAGTTTCCGTCAGCATTATCAGGTTGGGGTATGTACCATAGTACAGTTGGCCATAGAAGGTAGTGCAGTAATAGTGATCTGTGCTGCAACCTTCGAGACCTGGGTTAGCTTAGTGGACTTAAAACGTCCCCTCCTGGAACCAGCAGGGCGTAGCACAATTAAGACAGTCATCTCCTAGGGATATCCAGAGTACCAGTTCACATCTCTTTATTTGGGTAAAAGTCAACGACCAAAGCTCATTTACAATGACACCCCAGCACACCACATAATACAAAATTGTTACACAAATGTTGCATAAACACATACAAAAGATAAAGTGCTCATAAATACAATAAGTAATCATTTCAACAGATACAACAAATGCAGAATGCTACAGCTTGCATTGTACAAAAGGATAATCAGGTTACGCAGCAAGAATGATATGCCTTCTTCACACAACCAATATGCTACTCTGAAACCTTATTTAAGCTGCCCTCTGAAATCAAGCAACAGTTTATGACTGTAACTGTAATATGTGTTAAGACTGTAAACCATTGTCTACCTTTGTATGTATGTTACCCACCTCCTTTGATGTGGAACCTTTGTAAATGAGCAGTCCTTGCTCAAAGGTACTTGTAATCCTAACTAGTACTGTATTGGTCATTGTGGCCATTCTTGCTGAAACGCCGCAGAGCAGAATTCAGAAGGCCTGACTCTGGAGCGCTGTAAAAGCTATTCCTAGAAGTTCCGCTGTTTTGAGGAGGATTCTGACTGGGACGGAGCAGTCACAAGTGACCTGTAGAACTGGCATTGCAGTGCCAGAAGGATCATGGATGAGTCTTCAGACCAAAGTTCAGCTAAATGTACCTTTTGATAGTTGAAACAGCTGAACTTGGAAAAAGTGGCTCTTTTTGCATAACAAGGGCTAAAAATTGCAGAAAACTTGGTCTCTGAGTCGAGCCGTGACACTGGGCATGTGCATATGCATATGCACATGCCCAGAGTGACGGCTCAACTCAAACTGTTTTCTACAATTTTTAGCCCTCAGTTTTCAAAAAAGAGCCATTTCCCCAGAGTTCCGCTGTGTTTCAACTATCAAAAGCTACCTTTAGCTGAACTCTGGTCTGAAGTCCCATCCACGAGCCTTCTAAGTGCAGTCTGGGAAAAGTCTGTCATAGCGTTGTGGGTGGTGCCAGCTGTTCACACAACCAAGAACAACATCGCAAAATGCCAGCACCACTACGCGATCCCAGGAAAAGAGGGATCACCGTCACAATGCCATGCAACAAGTAATGCAAAAAATGGTGTCGTTCAGACGTGCACAGTGGCACCGATCTGACCACTGTGCACTACCAACTACGGCTCAGAGCTGGCTGTGTGAACGGGACTATAGATTTATGTAATCCTCACTGGTGTTCTACATGGTTTCCTTCTACATTTGTCACAAGACTGATGAGCTGACAAAAACTTTTTTTTTTTTTTTTTTTTTTTTTTTGATGAGTCTGGTAGGTGGAACTTTGCCTTTAGCACACAATTTAGCACACACTGAGTGGCACTGACATCAGCTATAAAGGCTTCTGCTCCCTCAAACACTCTGGAGGACAAGGTGTTGCCTTGGCAACTCCCGATCTCAGAGTGGGAATGGAGGAAACTGGGGAGAGGAATTTGGCATAAGCACGCACACAAAAAAAAAAAGAAAAGTGCAGGGCCGGCCTAGTCTGCCATCTGGAAGCCTTACAGCCGCATGCCAGCCCTCCTGGTACAAGAAAAGCCACAGCCAAGGGACCCCTGAACATCAAGGTGAAGCTTAGAAGGAACTCAAGGTGGGAAAAGCGAAAATAAAAAAGGTGCACATTTAAGAGTTTTTCAGTCTCTCTGTGTCAGTCCATGAAAATGAAAAACTTAGATAAGGTATGCTTTCACAGTGGTCTCTCCTTAGCATCAAACAAAAAGACCATGAATAAGGGGGTACTGGTTCCTGACTCTCCAAATCCATGGACAAACCTTACATTTTGTTTTTGTTTTTCAGGGGTTGGACTGATTGATTGATTGATTTGCACTTTACTTTTAGAATTTTTAGAAAAAAATGTGTTTTATTAGCCGGCCTGGTGGCACAGAGGGTTGAGGCATCTAGCCTTACCTTGCGTCACACCGGTGTCCCGGGTTCGGGAACAACCTCAGGTCATCGGGGAGCCAGCCGGGGGGGAGGAAGGGTAGGAGCAGGATTGAGCCGTCTTTCGGCAGCTCTCCTCTCCTAGGGTGGACGCTGTACTTCCCATAGTCCCATCACCACCGGGTGGCGGTCCGGTGGTGGCGTAGGTGAGGAAGGGGGTGGCTAGTAGGGTGGGGCACTTTGCAGTGCCTGGCATGTGCGTGCTTCCACACACGTACATCAGTGCCCCGGATGTGCGTGGGCAGGGACGGGCGTAAACAGGGAAAAACCTACAAATGTAAATAAAATTATATATATATATATATATATATATATATATACACATACATACACATACACGTTGTATTAATTTCATTTCGATTTTCAAAGTGTGAACTACAAAGTGAAGGCTTCCTGCCAATGCTATGATATCTAGTGCATCACAGAGTTTCACATCATAATGAAGAGAAACCATGCTGCATTCCAGTATCATTTTTTCTTGCCAACAGCACAATAGAAGAATAAGGACAGAAAAAGACTTGAAGTTCCTGTGATATACAACTTCCTAATAACCCCCTTAAATGTGTCTTAACATCATTTTAAAATGTCCCATCTTCCAGCTTGAGATTGTATCCCTAGCAGATGACCTGTTCCTTAACTTTAACTCTGAAGTTCATTCTATTGTACCCCTGTCTGCATATATGTTTTTATCGTGCAGCCCCCATTATGCGGAGTCACTGCATAATTTTAATTACTGTTTCTGCTGTGACATCTGTAATAGGCCATTTAAATTATTTTGTTTGTACCCATCCCCCATTTCCCCTGCTTCGGCCTTGAAACTAGCCTTGGCACAGTTCATCTCTCCTGGTCACCAATTTTCAAATTTAAAAAAAAATGTATTTATTTGAATGTTTCCATCATATCCATCTCACCCTCCTGTCCTCCAGAGGATACATACTGAGACACTCCAATCTCTCTTCATAGTATCTACCCTGCTGTCCCTGGATCATTTATGTTGCTCTTCTGTGTATTGTTTACAACCTATCTCTGTCCTTCCTCAAATGTGAGCTCAAGAACTGCATACAGTACTTCAGGTGTGGTCAAAGCAGGGACCTGTACAGTGGCAGTATAACCTCCCTTCTGCAACTGGCATTGGCAGAGCCCCACTTCATCCATCTTAATATCCTGTTTGTCTCCCTATATACTGCATTGAGAAGAAGTTTCTAGCTCACTACCAACTATCACACTAGGTCTCTATACTGATGTAATGGTCCGTATGTGGATTTCTGCTACCAGTTTGCATTACCTTACCTTTCATGGCACTGAATCTTCAACTGCTAAATATTACACCACTTCTTCAGCTTCCCCACATGCCTCTGAATGCTACTAGATCCATCTTCACTGTCCACTCTCCAGCGGAGTTTTGTGTTGCCTTCAAACAGACTTACTTTCCCCTGCAACCCCTCCCTTATATCACTTACATACATATTAGACCAGCTGCCCAAACACATACTCTTGTGGCACCACACTAGTTCCCTCTCGGACAAGAGAAAACTTTCCATTTGGAAATCCTCTTCAAGTTCTGTCAATTGTCCTGGTGATTGTTCAGGCAGGCATTAAAGATCCCATGGCACTTCTTGAAAAAGGGAAGGGGAATTTCCCCGGTGTCCTGGCCAAATTTCCCCCATTCACTAAAATACCACCAATGGCTTAATCTGCTTCAGTGTATCAGTTTGCATTTGTATATCCCTCCTTGCCAGGACGAGGCTGAAAATAGGCAGAACTGCCTAGCACTTCTTCCTGGTCAACAAAAACTACATTTAAATAAATTAAGAAGAAACAAACTAAATAAATAAAAACTAGTTTTCAATTCATCTAGTTAACCCCTTCTCTAGTACTAGATCCTTCACAGTTATCACTAGTCCAATATGTGGCTGTTCATCAAAGACCTTGCTGAAATCCAGGTACAGGATGTCAACTACCTGGCTGCAGTCCACCACTTGCGTCACTGAATTAAAGGCATCAATCAAATGTGTTTGACACAACATGCACCTCGTGAACCAAAGCCGATTCCTATCCCAAAGCCCATCTTCTTCCAAAAATTCAATCGTTCGCCCTTTTATGATCATCTCTGGTAGCTTGCCAACCACAGATGTCAGACTCACTGGATTGTAATTTCCCAGATTCTTCCTATTCCCACTCATATGTAGAGGGACCACATTAGCCACCCTCCAGTTCTTCGGTACCACATCCCTTTTCTAGTGATTTGTTAAACAGATCTACAGTGGCGTGAAAAAGTATTTGCCCCCTTCCTGATTTTCTCTATTATTGCATATTTGTCACACTGGATGTTTTCAGGTCTTTAGACAAAATATAATATTAGATAAAGGGAACCTGAGTGAACAAATAACACTTTTTTTTTCACTTATTTCATTTATTTAATGAAAAAAGTTAACCAACACCAACTGGCACTGTGTGAAAAAGTAATTGCCCCCTAGTTAAATCAACCCAATTAAAAGGATAATTAGAGTCAGCTGATTGAACACAGCCAGGCTTGATTACAGCCAGCCCTGCTCAATATAAACCTTACTTATTTGGCCCTTACCATCAGAGTCCGTTGCCACAGCACAAAGATTCAACCAGCACATTATGCCATGATCAAAGGAAGTTCCTGAAAAGATCAGAAAAAATGTGTTGCCCTCTTCAGTCTGGAAAGGGTTACAAAGCTATTTCTAAGGCTCTGGGACTCCATCGAACCACAGTGAGAGCCATAATCTCCAAATGGAGAACACTTGGAACAGTAGTGAATCTTCCCAGGAGGCGGCCTGCCAAAATTACTCCAAGGGCACAGCGTAAATCATCCAGGAAGTCTCAAAGGATCCTAAAACAACATCCAAAGAACTGCAGGCTTCTCTTGCCCCAGCTAAGGTCAGTGTTCATGACTCCACAATCAGAAAGAGACTGGGCAAAATGGGCTTCATGTGAGAGTAGCAAGGCAGAAACCACTGCTAACCAAGAAGAACATAAATGTTCGCCTCATTTGCCAAGAAGCACCTGGATGATCCACAAGCCTTTGGGAAAATGTTCTATGGACAGATGAGTCCAAAGTGGAACTTTTGGACGACATGGATCCTATAATGTCTCACTGAAAGCAAACACAGCATTCCACAGTAAGAACACCATACCAACAGTCAAACATGGTGGTGGTAGTGTGATGGTGTGGGGATGCTTTGCTGCCTAAGGACCTGGATGACTTGCCAAAATTAAAGGAACCATGAATTCTGCTCTGTACCAGAAAATTCTTAAGGAGAATGTCCGGTCATCCTTCCGTCAGCTGAAGCTGAAGCGTAGTTGGGTCATGCATCAAGACAATGATACAAAACACAAAAGCAAGTCCACATCAGAATGGCTAAAAAGAAGTAAAATTAAAGTTTTGGAGTGGCCTAGTCAAAGTCCAGACTTAAACCCAATAGAGATGCTGTGGCAGGACCTGAAACGAGCAGTTCATGCTCGAAAACCTACCAAATGTTACTGAATTAAAGCAGTTCTGCAAGGAAGAGTGAGTTAAAATTCCTCCACAGCGATGTGAAAGACTGATATTGAATTATAGGAAGTGTTTGGTTGCAGTCATTGCAGCTAAATGTGGCGTAACCAGTTATTAAGTGTAAGGGGGCAATTACTTTTTCACACAGTGCCAGTTGGTGTTGGTTAACTTTTTTCATTAAATAGGTGAAATAAAAAAAAAAAAAAGTGTTATTTGTTCACTCAGGTTCCCTTTATCTAATATTACATTTTCTCTAAAGACCTGAAAACATCCAGTGTGACAAATATGCAATAATAGAGAAAATCAGGAAGGGGGCAAATACTTTTTCACGCCACTGTATGAAGGGTGCTGCCAGGGCCTGATCTCATTCAGCACCCTTGGCTGCATCCTGTCTGGTCTCCGGAACCTGCTTACCTTTAGGTCCTGAAGACCCTTTAGTACTCTCTTCAGATATATGTCCTATCTCTAATTGCAACTAGCTGTATCGCCAGATTTTATCCTACTGTAGTCAGCGCTCTAGATAACAGGATTCAAGAGTAATGAACTCACCACATACTTTAAACTTGGGAAAACGTCTCCTTCTAAAGTATCTATGGAGCATTTCCAAGAGTTGGCGTGAGTAACGGTACCCATCAAAAACATTTTTAAAGAGTATTTCCTAAATATGGCGAGTAAACAACAAGAGGGGATAGGGATAAGGAAATGTACCAGCTTGCATCTAGAAAAGTCACCCGTATGGTGAGGGGAGCAAAGTCCAGTAAAGAGCAGCGGCTGGCACAGGGGATACATGGAGGGGAAAAGGGGTTCTTCCGGTACATTAGGGAGCGGAGAAAACTAAGGGCCATCTCAGCAGATTGAGATCAGAAGGAGGGTGGGTGGAAGAGGCGAGGACCAGGCAGAGGTATTTAACGAGTCCTTTGCCTCTGTGTTCACTAGGGAGGATGGATATCTACAAAACAAGGCATAGAGGATGGAAGCAGCAGGAGTGGGATCAGGGAGCAACAGAAATGGAGCAAGAGGGAGGAAAGGTACCCCAGGGGTCACATCTGGATAAGGATAAAAGACCAGTAAGGGAGGGGAGGATGATGCTATCTCCACCAAAGGGTGTGTGGTTAGCCCTCAAGGCCCCTAAAGAAAACAAATCTCCTGGGCGGGATGGCATTCATCCGAGAGTACTATGGAACTGGCGGACATACTGGCTGCACTCTGGCGGAACTTTTCAGCAGGTCACTTGAGACAGGGAGGGTACCTAGGGATTGGCGAGGCACACATGGTACCAATCCATAAAGGGGTCGAGGGCACCAGGTAATTATAGACCCATCAGTTTGACCTCGTGGTGGAAAATTAATGGAGAGTATTCTAAAGGAACGATTGGGGGTGTACTTGGAGGAGGTGGAGGTCTGGATAGTCGGCAACATGGGTTTGTGCCAGGTAGATCATGTCAAACCAACCTTGTGGAGTTCTATGAATGGGTAACATCAGAACTGGACAGGGGTAAGCCTGTGGATGTATTATTCTTGGACTTCAGCCAGGCTTGACTCTGTCCCCACAATGGTCTGGTGGAGAAACTGATGGGGTTAGGAGTAGGCCCTTTGATGGTCAGATGGATTGAAACTGGCTAGCTGGACGCACTCAGAGAGTAGTGGTCTGTGGGGAGCTCTCGAACCCTAGAGAGGTTGGTAGGGGCACCACAGGGCTCGGTCCTGGGTCCGATCCTGTTTAATGCATACATATCGGACATCAGGGAGGATATAGGGTGTGAAATGAGTCTCTTCGCGGATGACTCCAAGATGGGAGCAGTAGTTGAGGGAGAAGAGGGGAGGGTGGCCCTGCAAGGGACCTGGACACCCTGGAAGCTGGGCTCACACATGAAATTAAATTTCAATATCACCAAGTGCAAGGTGTTGCATCTTGGTCGGGAAACCCTAAACACAGGTACACCCTGGGAGGGAGGCACTGGAGGCCTCAATAGGGAAAAGACCTAGGGGTCATGGTGGATACATGTATGAATAACTCTGAGCAGTGCAGGAGAGCAGCTAGCAAGGCAAACAGGATGCTGGGATGCATCATAAGGGGATCACCTCTAGGAGCAGGGAAGTGATTCTGCCACTGTACAATGGACTGGTTAGACTACACCTTGAGTACTGTGTACAGTACTGAGACCACATTTGAAGAGGGACATACAGCTCCTGGAGAGGGTACAGAGGAGGGCAACAAAGATGATACGAGGGCTAGGATTTGACTTATGAGGACAGACTTGAGGAGCTCTGCCTGTTTTCATTGGAGGAGAGGAGAGACAGGGGGACATGATTGAGGTCTTCAAGTACCTCAAGGGAATAAATAGGGTAAACATGGAGGGGATCTTTAGACTAAAGCAGGGAGGTATCACCAGAGGGCATGGTTTGAAGTTGGAAGGTGGAAGGTGGAAGGGTGAGGGGGGAAAAGAGGAGGAGGTTTTTCACTGAGAGGGTGGTGGACCCTTGGAATGCACTGCCTGGTGAGCTGGTTCAGAGATCCACAGTGGAGGGCTTCAAGAGAGGGTGGGACAGACACAGAAAGTGGATGTATCAGATGATGGCCTGTCCCGGGGTGGGGTGGGGATGGATGATAGGGGTTTCTAGAGAACAAGGGATGGGAGGATCTCGGCACCCAACTAAGGATCTAGGTTCGAGCAGACTCGATAGACCGTAAGGCCTAATCTGCTGGCAAATAGTATGTTAGTATGTTAGTAAAATAAGCCAGTATTCACCTTATCTGGGTCACTGCCTGGAATGGCCTTGTAGCTTCCACTGTAATTAGAGAACTGAAGTATTTATTTCATATGTTCACTTTCCCTTGTCCTCCTCCATATCCTCTCCATCTTTCCTATGATATCGCTTGTGTTTTTTCCCCCCTAAATTACCTGAAGATGAGCTTATTTTCCTAGACCTCTTCGGCTATCTTTATCTCTATGTCTGCCTTCACCCTCCTAATAAGCTGCTTGTTTTTCTCTAGATTTTCTTTATATACCTCCTGACTGGCCTAATTCTGCTCATCTTTGTAGACCCTAAAAGCTCTCTCTTGTCCTGAACTACATCCTTCACTTGTCTGTCCAACCGACCTGGTTTACTATGTTTTTCTGTCTTACTGATGGAATTTAATATGGGCTGCTTCTAATACTGTCCCTTCAAATGTTGCCCACTTTTGCTGCCCCATTATCACAGTGCAGCTCACCTGATGGAGACCCAATGATGCAATAGCACAGAACTTCTTAGCCATGAGGTCAGTCTTCTTGGACTCTTTGTCCAGGGGCTTGTTCATGTGCACTCCGAGGGCTGCATCAGAGACCAATCCTTTGGCTGAAGGGTGATCCAAGAACCATGAAAGGGACCCTGTACAGATCACATACTTGTGGACTATAAAGGTGGAGCGTGCCAGGCGGGATACTGGATGCTGCCAAAGTTCCAGGGTCCCAAATTGGCCTTGGCCACAGAAAAGGCATCACTGTCCAAAATATCAGTAAAGAGGTATTTCGCCCTCATGTGAACAGGTTCCAAGGGCACACTCATGGACTCACACATGGGGTGTAGTAAAGCAACAAAAGACAATGGCCCATGGTCAGTGGACATTTCTTTGACCAAGTCAAGGTCGAAAGCATGGGTCCTCAAGAAAACCATGGAAGACCCCGCAGCGTCATACAAGAACTCTTCAAAACTGACCCTCAACCATTTGCTACCATGGGCCATCCTTGTGTCATCAGACTGGGTGATCTCCACCGACAGCAGCATGGGAGTCCTTCGTGGGAGCACCCACCAAAGGCTGCAACGATGGCAGCTCCACCTTCATGAGTGGAGAAGCAGATGCCATTGACATACTCCTTGGATGATCCCGCATCAGCATGACATGCGGTTGGCAGGTGATCAAAGGTCCAGAGGGGAGGGTACTACCCCACCCCACAATGGTCCACTGCTGCCAAAGAAGCTCCATGTAGCACTGTTGCATCTTGTGGCAGTGCCTCTCCTCGCTTGAGAACAAAGTGGCTGAGGAGCACAGATGGCAGCACCTCCTAGTCCAGCGAGATCGAGCGCATGAGTGGAGCCTCAACCTTGACCATCCACCCAAGGGCTGACAGCAACATGGATCCTCCAGAGGATCATGGTACACCACATACCAACCTACTTTCAGTAGCATCAGCTTCAGAGATATGATGACCGACTGAGGCTGGCCTCACAGTAACCCACTTGGGGACACAGACTGAGCCACATTCTGCTGCATGAGGACCGGCAGCATTGGGGTTTGGGAGAGGACTAACTCATCGCTCACTTCCTCAGACAACTGATCAACAGGCTCAAGAAAAATCATGGCCAACTGGTTGACCAGAGTCAAGGTCAACAAGCCCAATGGGGTACAGAAGAGCTCTCAACCCGACCCTCAACTGAAGGCAGCTTGACCAAATGTGGGCAGTCAGAAAGTCAAGGGAACAGGAGAAACATGTTCACTCTCAATCCCATGACCTACACCAGCATGCTTCTTGCTCCAGTGAGAAAGACTCTCCCCAAAGCTCTGGAGTACCCCACACATTCCTCTGAGGACCCTCCAATGCTGGCCCCAGGTGAGAGCAGCACTAAGACAGACTTGGAACGCAATGCATCTGCAGCTGGCTTGTCCTCAAGGGCCTTGGGTTGATCCCGTTCCACGGGTCAACTGAGGGCAAGTCTCACCATTTGATCTTCCAGCAATGCTAGGGGCAACGCCTGGCAAAAGGCCGCAATCCATCACATCATGCTGCCCTCCCAAGTAGTGGAGGCAAGACACAAGGGGGTCGATGGCAAACATTTTCTGCCACCACTAAGCGCAGAATATGAAACCAGGTTGCCTTCATTCTACCATTATCAGTCTTGATTGTCGTCCAGAGGCAAAACTGGAGACAAGGATTTCTAATAATAAAACACTTTGAAAAGTTTACCGAAAAGCGCTAACACAAAGGATACCTTTCTTTATTATATACATTTTTGTTAGAGAAAAAAGTGCAAATTCATTACAAATACAATATAAATGCATGCAAGAAAAGGACTTCATATTAAATATGCAATTGAGTAAATACATATAAATATATATATATATTTTTGTAAATTTCTTTTTATTCGATTTTAAGTAAGACAACATACATACATAACACAATACAATACAATGACAGGTTCATTTGACATATCGAAATAACTTAATATTTGGATTTGATTAACTGATTTCATTAGGATTAGCTATTTCATTTAAATGTTCCTACAAGTGGGAGAATCCGGGTGGGTTATAATTCATACCTTCCATACAGTGCTCTTTAAGAGTTAATTCAATCTACTAAGTCTCTTTCCCTTCGTGCTTCGTAGGCCAGACTAACTTATTACTACCTTGTGTGTCTACCTGACTTCTCAAATACTGCGGGGTGAACCCCAAAATTAAGTGTTCCATGCTTGTCTCTCTCCTTGTCTCCAGCCGGGGGAGATGGTCCCGATGACCTCTCATCAGGCTCTAACACCCCAGCTATCTTGCCACCTCAAGGAACGAAACTGGCATCATATTTCAAATAATATATAAACCAGCGACCACCTATTTAGAATTTGTCCTTTGATTATTTAGCCCATGAGTAATCTGCTCCATTGGTAGATCTGTCTTGTGATCTCCACCACTGCTGAATTGTGGGTTGATTATTCGTAGCCACAACTTAGTAATTGTTTTCTTAGCTGCAGTGAGTAATATGTGTAGGAGGTATCTTCATTTGGGTTTCTGTACCTCCAGGGGTATCAAGAAGAGAACATCTTCTCCGTAAGCTGTAACTGAGGGTCAAAGATCTCTCTCAAGTGTTTTTGTAGCAGAGCTAAGAAGGGCTCAAGTTTAGTACATGACCACATAATGTGGAAATGTGTAGCTCTACTCTCCCACACCCGCCAGCACTGCAGAGGGGTTTTATGGTAATGCTGGGTCATCACTGGGTCTGAAATATCTAACAAGGTTTTCCAATGCAAACTCCCGCCAATAATGGGAGCTAGCGAGTTTAGAAGAGTATTCACAGGCTCTCTGCCATTCCTCTTACGTGAGGGGGAAGCCCAAATCTCCCTGCCATTGAGCAAGAATGGGCCCTCCACCTGTCTCCCCTTGAGAAATGAGAGCCTTGTAGTACCGGGAGATTAAGTGGAGCCTGTCTGTCCCTGTATTTAAATTAGACTGGGTCACCACTAGGTTTGGGTACTTCTCTGGATTTCGAACATCTTTGGGCAGATCATTATAGTAGTGCCTCAGTTGTAGATACCTATAAAAGTCCCTGTTTGGGATGCTAAATTTACTCTGTATTCTATTAAAAGGCCATAGCTCCCCATGTGAGCTAATTTGTGTGATGTACTTTAGTCCATATCTCTCCCAGGCTCGGAAGCCATGATCAAGCTGGTTGGGGAGAAAGTCTCTTAGCCTTGAAATGGGGCACATCAGGGCCAGGTACGGGGTCAGTGCCTGGGATTTTCTGATTTGTTCCCAGACCTTGTTCCTCGCTTTTAGCCACGGCTCCAGACAGGGGCCATGGTCTAGTACAATGCTAGGAGTGTACAGGGTTTGATAGTAGTCTTTATCAGATATTAAGGATTTCTCTATCTGTAGCCAGTGTGGATCTCCTATTACATTTTGTCTTGCCATAATGTGGGTCAACATTGCGGCCCAATAATATTGCTGTAGGTCTGGTAGTGCTAAGCCCCCCCCACTCCTGGGCAGGCAAAGCTGCCTAAGCCTAACCCGGGCTTTTCTGCCCCCTCAAACAAATCCAGAAATGAGACGGGTCCATTCCATTAGTGTGTTTTTCCCTAAATAGAGTGGAGCATTTTGAAACAGGTATAGGGCCCTAGGTAAGTATCATCCTCACCAGGTCTATTCTACGGCTAAGTGTGAGAGGGAGTGTCGCCCACGCCTTTAAGTCTACTTTAAGCTGTTCTGTAAAGGTGCCATAATTATTCTGGTAGGAGTCCGCAAAGTCCTTGGATATATATACCCCCAGATATTTTAGCTTGGTTAGGTTCCAGTTGCACGGGAAAAGGGAGACTGTCTGCGGTGAAGGCAGGTAATTAAATGACAGAATTTCTGTCTTTGTTATATTCAATTTGTAGCCAGAAAACTGGTTTAAGAGTGCCTTTATTACTGATAGTGATTGTTCTGGTTTTGAAAGGTAAAGCAGGACATCGTCCACGTACAACGCTATCCGATGCTCTGCACCACCCATGTTGATACCGTGGATCCCGAGTCCCTCTCTCACACTCTGAGCCAGGGGTTCTATAAAGGCCGCAAATAAGAGTGGGGAAAGTGGGCATCCCTGTCTTGTTCCTCTTTTGAGTGGAAAGTACTCTGAATGATGACCCCCTACCTTTACACAGGCCTGGGGATCCGCATATATGTTTTGTATAACCCCCACCATGCTGTCGGGGATGCCCAATTTGACAAGGACTTTATACAAAAAGGGCCAGGCAACTCTGTCGAACGCTTTTTCGGCGTCTAGACTGATAAGAACTGCTGGGTTATTTGCTGATTGCATTCTGTGTACGATGTGCATAGTGCGCTTAATATTATCCGTTGTGGAGCGCATCTTGACAAATCCCATCTGGTCCTGATCTATTAACATAGGCATAATTTTGTCCTGCCGGTTTGCCAAAATATGCATGAACATTTTGTAATCAGAGTTTAATACTGAAATAGGCCTATACGAGTTGCAATGCTGTGGGTTTTTCCCGGGCTTTGGAATTACAGAGATCGTTGCGTATGCCCATGATGGTGGAGGTGGGCCACCTGCCAGGACGGAGTTAAACAAATTAAGGAGTTGGGTAGAGACCTGTTGCCTCATAGTTCTGTAAAATTGGTTCCCGAAGCCATCAGGTCCCGGGGACTTTAAAGTCTTCGCTGAGGATATAGCCTCAGCCACCTCTTGTTCCGTTATTTTAGTGGTACGTGACTCCCGCTGGGCCCGGTCCAGTCGGGGAAGTGTTATTTTCCGGAGGTATTCTGCCATTTGAATCTCTGAGGGGAGTTGTTCCGGAGTATAGAGATCCGAATAATATTCTGCGAACACCGCTGCCATGTCATTAATCTTAGTCATTAACTGACCGCCTACTGGATGTTTAAGGGAGAGAATAGTTGATGCTTTCTTTTGTCTCCGGGCCTGGTATGCCAGGAGTCTCGAGGCTCGAGGCCCCACTTCATAATATCGTTGTCTTAGGTAGGTCAGAGCTAGCTCTGTCTGCTGGAGGGCCAGCCTATCCAGCTCTGCCCTGACTTCGCGAAGTCGGGGGAGCACAGAAGTGTCCCCATCTTTATGCGCATGTTGGAGAAGATGGAGAGTCTCTTCCAGTGCAACTCTGTGTGCCTTTCTCCTGTGGTTTAGTATTGCCGTCTGTTGTATTATATGGCCTCTCAGCACCGCTTTGACAGTATCCCAGTGCATCGCGGGGGTCGTGTCCACTAATGGATTAAGTTCTTGTATCTCAGTTAATTTATTCGTTAGAAATTCCCTAAACTCTTCCGAACGCAAATGGAAGGGGTTAAGTCTCCATCTTGAGTTTTTACGTTGTAGTCCCAAATCCCAAAATGCATAAACAGGGGCATGATCTGACAGGGAGATATCTCCTATTTGAGCCTCACATAACCTGTCCATAAAGTCTCCCTGAGTGTATGTGAGGTCTATTCGGGAGTATGTCCTGTGCACTGCAGAGTAGTGCGTATAGTCCCTGGTTCGTGGGTGGAAGTGCCTCCAAACATCTATCCACCCCACCTCCCTAATATATCTCTTAAAATATCTTTGCCCCGGGATTGCCTGAGCGTCCTAGAGCTGGAGGAGTCTAGTGCGACATTTTGCGTCAGGTTGAAGTCCCCTGCCAGTAGGAGCATTCCCTTTGTGTTCTGCAGGATCTTATCTAACATATTTTTCAGTTGTGATACTGTGGACCCCGGGGGGAAGTAGGCATTAGCCAAGGTAACTAGTGTCCCATTTAGGGATCCCTGCACTATAATCAGACGTCCCTCTGCGTCCGATATGGTACGTTGATGCTGAAATGGTGTACCCGTAGGGATTATTATCGCCACCCCCTTTGCCGGCCTGATCTGCTTGAGGAACTGTACAGTGATCCCCTGCAGAGTCTGGCGAGCTTTAGGTGCTCCTCGGGGTTCAAATGAGTCTCCTGAAGATATATCAGGTCCGCCCCGCTCTTTCGAAGGTAAGATAACACTCGGGATCTTTTAATCGGGGAGGAAATCCCATTGATATTTAGGGATAGTAATTTAACTCGAGTGTTAGCCATTGTGACTAATAGGTGGCCCCGCTGGTTCAGTAAATTCCTCCATTTCCGCAACTTGTATTAAGTCAGTATCCATCAGTTTAGCCCCTGTCATTGTTAACTGATTTCTAACATACCAACACATAACACTGAAACTTACACTTAAACTCATTAACAACAGGAAGTGAAAAAACCTTTTGCTTCCAACAGTAGGAACCTGGAACAGATTCCTTAGCGCAGCGTTATCCGTGCTCTGAGGCCTCATCACTGAGCGTGTTGCCTCCTTGACACCTAGAGTGCCGATTCTAGTACTCAAAACGTATATGTGGTGACACCTGACTAACCGATCAAATCCATCTATTTTATCAGGTGTTCTATAACGATAAGCGAGTTGTGCTATATTTCGTCTATGTTACCCACCAATAACCCTATTAAGGGTAACCCCAGTAGCCAAACCATTCGGCCTAATGGGCCAGGGCCCTGTTAAGATGGGTTCCACCCCCAGCAAGTGCTTGGATTTTAGGCCTCCTGCATCTCATCTTTCCAGCTGGGCCATTTTATATTCCTTGTCTCTCCAAGGGCCCGGAGAGACCCTCCCAACACACCCCACCCCTCCACTGCCCAACCAGATCGGGCAAGCAATCTGTCTGCTAGTCATTCATACACCGCCTGGCGTACTCAAGCCGTGGTATAAGAAAAAGGGGGGGGGGACCCCAACTCACCCCACGGCCGCCCGCTCCCTCCCTGCTTGTCAGATTTTAAAACCCGTATACTTATTCAGGGTGTTTCTTGGTCTGGAAGAGAGCTTGTTCAGACTCTCCACCCTTCTTTCCCCTCCCTCCCCTCCATGAATCAATCTAAACCCACCTCCCTTCCCCCTCCCCCAGTCCCTATCCTAACTTCCAGTTCAGAAGTAGTTCAGGATGTACAAATGCTGATCCCTGGTATCCGTCCTCTTCAACTTACCTTCTGTTAAATTTGATATTTAACCCAATCACACCTCCCCAGTATAATTCCTTTACCCCCGGAGAGCCCAGTAAATAGATGCCAAGCAAGCGTTGCTAAGGCTTTAGGCTCTACTTCCTTCTTCTGTGCTTAAAGGAGGCCAGAAAACAGAGTGGGGGCCCTTGTCCCTAATGGGTTTGTCCCTGTAATTGTTGCACTGTCCATATGAGTGTCCATCTTTGCTTTCTGTTCCTCGTCTCCGTTAATTTAAATCCACATCCAGAGATGGAGTTAAAGCTTGTAAGCAGCCGCGCCCTCCCCACTCGGCAGATGGTCTTCTTCCAAGTTCATCTGAGAGACGAGTTCCCATCTGAATTAATCTTTATACACATCTTTTTTCCCCCCGCCATTACAAGCAATAGTATTGTCCCTGTAAGTGTCCGCTGATTTTGTTCACCCATCTGTTCCACGGTTGTTCAAGTCCCCAGAGACTGCGGAGGCTTGTCTACTCAGTGTGGCCACAATCTTCTGAATTGCTTCTACCCCTTGTTGTCTTCGCGCATCTCTCTGGCCTTTGCTCCACACTTTAAGAGCCAGCTTAGAAGCTATAGAGGATTCAGAGTCGCGTCGTTGCTCCTGCAGCTCTATCCCTCGATTCCGTAATTCTTGGGTGGCTGAAGCTGCATTATCGAATGTCTGTGTGCCATCCTGAAACATAATGGTGAGTTTTGCCGGGTAAGGGGTGCGGAAACGTATTCCCTTCTGCTTAAGGACACGCATTATGGGTATATAGGCTCTGCGTCTAGACATTATTTCTGGCGCGTAGTCGTTTTCAAAAAATAGTCTGGTTCCATCCATCAGTACTTTCCCCGCCTTCCAGGCTGTGTGTAGAACTGTTTCTTTATCCTGAAATCTGAGGAATCTTACCAGGACAGTTCTAGGGTGAGCTCCTGGTTGTGGTTTCGGGCCTAAGGTTCGATGTGCTCGTTCAATCCCTAATGTCACTGTTGTAGGAAGCAGTAGCAGTTCTTTTAGAGTTTTTTGTATAAATTCAAATCATGTCCCCTCCTTCAGTCCCCTCGGGTATACCAGAGATTCTAATATTGTTTCGGCGATTTCTACTTTCTGCATCTTCGGCTCTGTCCCTGAGGGTTTTAACTGTACTATGGAGTTGGACAATGGCCCTTTCTGCCTCACTTATTCGGGATTCCGTTTCTTGCACCTGGGCCTCCGCATCGTCCTGTCATTTTTCTAGCTTACTGATATCTAGGCATAACGCTGCTGTGGTTGATCTGATTTCCTTACAAAAATCCCTCAGTTCGTTTAATACTAGGGAAATTTGACGTTGTACTGTATTCAGGAGATATGGTTGGGTTCCCTTTCCTGTTCGAGAAGCTTGAGGCTCATAGCACTGCTGCTGGATCGCCCTCGTAATCTGTCTCCATCTGTGGGTCCTGGACTTTATTCCTCGCTTTCTCGTTCTTTTTCGGCATAGTACACCTCCCACTAGTGTTTTATTTGGAATTTGCCTTTTTAACGGAGGGATTTGGAGGCGATTTGTAGGATTTGAGCGGAGCTCGAAATTCAGGCTGTCATCTTCCTCATGACGTCACCGGAAGTCTCACACATAAATATATGAACAACAATGGGAATGCTTTGTAAATAAATATTCATACTGAAACCGTAGCAAACTGATTGAAACATTCATTCATAGTGGGTTACTGGCATTGGAATCAGGGCAAGAAGTATTCCCCCCCCAATTCATTAACGGGTTTACTGTACGCCTCCAAAATTGTTCATCTTTTTAAAAATGGTTCATGTCATTTAAACTCACTATGAATAGTTGTTTCCATTTTAGCTGAGGAAAGGATTTATTCATATTATATTCTTTCCATTTTTTTAAGATGATCCTTTTCATTGCTACTGCACAAACAAAGTATATTTCATTATTTTTTATCCATTAATAAAGTTTCAAATTGATCAACTATCACATGCATAAAGCTGAACTGTGTAATTGCTATAATCAGAGTATTAAATAAGATGAAAAAATTGATTAGCACTTTTACACAAAAATGCTAATCAACTGAAAATGCAGAGCACAGCACAGAATGATTAGCAAAATAAAAAATGTGTCATTTTTAATGTGTTTTGAATGTATAAATCTGAATAAAAAAAGATGAAGAAAAAATGTCTGGCAGTCTAGTGCATTTCACAAAATGGTCAGCATCACCCTGTGATATGTGTAGCGTTTTGCTGTGCTATACCAGCTATTTAATACCAGGTCATGTAACCAGAAACTCTCAATGGTATTACAGCCTCACAATACACAGTCTCCAATTATTCAGTTTATAATAAGTAGTGTCAATAAGTCACTGTAATAGGTGATTCTTTCAACAAGAATGGATAGTCACTGAAATTAACAATCAAAAACGACAGAGAAATGGGATAATCTTACTAATACTACTACTACTGCTACTACAGCAGCAAGAATTCAGTATCAATTAGAAGAGAGTTCAAACAAAACTGCTTCCTCCCCCAGGGAGAATCATATCACAAAAGCAAAGAAATTGAAGTAACCAGCTTTCATGACATGACGGGTCTGGGGTATGCTCTCTAAATTTGAAAAGTTATAAAAATGGTTAATTTTAAAGAGGTCCTTATAACCCCCAAAGGCCAAAGAAAGATCTGTAAAAACAGCACCCGTGATGACCAAATACTTTTAGCCCATACTATTTACAATTAAGCAGCAACGCACAAACTAGCAAGCATTTTTCCCTAGGGATCGACACCTGTCTGGGATCTGTTGATGGGCCTAGGAACAGCAAGAAGGTTATTAACTCCAGTCTGGGTGTTTAATACTAGTAAATGCCTGCTTGTGATGGGTTACTGTTAGGAACTAAAAAAAAAAAAAAAAAAAGATTCACTTTAGATAGGTGCACACTGTGCTACCGTAAAAAAAAAATGAATTACTGGTACAGCAGATAATCAGAAAGTGTTCTGGCCTCATAAATAATATATCAGACTTGTACTATGCCACAATCATCTGGTTCACTATGGTGAGTACCGGCTCCAAATTTCTTGCTCCCCTTTTATTGTTTGTTTGTTTTTTATTACATTTGCCATAAATTGTATCTACCACCTTTTTTCAACCTCTCCCTGCTACCTGGGAGTAGAAAACATGAATAGGTGCGAGATCTAGGCTTTCCCAGCCTCCTCTAACAGAATAAGTGCTTAACCCTTACAATACAGCAGCCATATACAGAACCAGAATCTAAATATATCATAAACATATATAGAGGTGTGTGGAATGTAAAATTGTGGGGGATAATCTCTGAGGCACTCCACTTCCTTACACCTGGGTACTGTGTCCACCTGATAGGTTGCTGAGCACATGTGACTTCAAAGGAAGTCCATCCCCTCTTCCTTGTGATGCTGCCTTTCCTGAATCAGTTTGAACTGTGCATCTTACAGGTTGTGGTGCATCACAACAGCTCCCCAGCAGTTTTGAATTTTGAGATAATTAAGGTAAGACTAGCATTCTATATTTCTAAGCTGAGTTGATTCACATCACAACTATCCAGTGAGTGAGGGGCATCTGATGAATTCGTCGTGCTAGGAATTTAGGCTAGAATCTACATTCTGTATTTACAATCTAGACAAATGTGTCTGTAATCATGGTATAATGCCTCAACTCCCAGTTGAATTGCAAGCTACTGACCAGTTCCCTAGGGCACAGCTGTTTTGCTGCATTACTAATATTTCCTTTTGGCTCCAAAAGCAGATGATTTAAAAAAAAAAAAAAAAGGGCAGCTCGCCTGGGTCTCCTGTTAGCAGACCTAGGAGTGTAACTTGGCTAAAATTTGCTGCTGTGTACTATTTGAAACCCCTGCTAGCGGTTTCAAGAGTACCCCTATACTGTTCTCCACGTTTACAAACTTCTCTTGGTGGGAACATTTGGGCATCTTGTCGTCCCTTCTAGCGACTACAGGAATAGTCCCTTGCCTTGCTCCTCAAGGAACTCCCTTGGTTGTTTATCTGCTTCCTAGGGCACTGTGTCAGTGGCACTGTGGCTAATTTGCATCTGTTTAAAGGCCTACCTGGCGTTTCGGCAGTTCCTGCAATGGGTATTTTTCCTGCAGCTCTCCTGTTCATTTCCCCCGAGCCTTGGCATCTCAACATGGCGTTTTCTTACACCTCCCCGTCTCTTGTGTATTCAGGAAGGGTGTGGGCCATGGATGTTGCCATTGTCTTTTGCTTGCCTGGTGTCTCGCGCCCCCCCCCCCCGGTCCATTTTCCCAGTCTTGCTTGCTCCCATATTCACACATGTGCGATCTATCCTCAGTTCACGCATGCGCGATCTAGATATTGCTCACGTGCATGCACACATCGCTGACGCCATCTTGCGCAGGGCAGCACGGACGGCAGACTCGCACTTTAGCGAGTAGGCTACAAATCTGTAGCGTGTGTCCTTTGGCCCCTCTCTCCTTCTTAATGCAGCATTTCATCTCCCAGTCTTAAGACACTGGGACCAAATTTGCAGGATTTCTTCCCTTAATGCACAAACAGACCTCACATAGGGGCATACTTAGAGCTCTGCCTGTCATTTATGTAAGCAAGGTTGGATTACACTCTTACAGGGGACAGCCTACGCTATTTAAAAGACAGGACAAATCAGTGCTCTCCGGGTGCTATTTGATTCTCAGGGCAACTCTTTCAATGTCAATAAAATATGCAATGGTTACAGGCATTTAAAGAGACAATTACACACAGGGAAGCACTAGCACTGCTGCAGTCAGTATCTGCCTGTAAACAGCTGCTTTATATATTTATATATATTTGATTATATATATATTTTTTGTTACCTGGGGTAAAACTGCAGAGCATATTATCTATTTTAATTTAAAAATCAGTTACTATGACCCTTACAGCATTCCCCTTTTGTTTCCCATTCCTCCACAGACATGGGAAAGACAAGAAGCTGCAAACACTGCAATGTACCCATCCCATCTGCGCAACTTGGTTGCATTTGCGCTTCTTGCTCGGAAGACCCACCTACATCGGCACATACAGCAGATGAGGACATACTGGATAACCACAGTGAGTGTCACGAGGCCCCAGAGGTTACACAGGCCATTCCGTCTACCTCAAGTAGTCATGTGGACACTAATGCCATTCTTCTTCAGAACCAACAAGTTCTGCAGCTTCAACAACAACTCATGTCAGCTATGTGGGACAAATTAGCAGAGATCTCTGCAAGACCCCACATCTCTCAGATTCCTGGCTCTTCCACAAATCTCCTCTTGGGCAGATCCAACCCTATCATGACAGAGCCACCTCCCCACTCCGAGCCCAACTCGGAAGACGAGGAGGATAAGGAGACAATCCCAATCACTCACCGCAAAATGGTGTTTTCCCGATTAGATACCAGCACTGGTACGCAGCATTGTGGCCACAGTGGGATTCGAGACCCCACCCACACCCACCCCAAAATCTAAGCTACTGCCTTCTTTACAACCGGCAGCCAAGGCATCTGAGAAATTTCCTGTTTGCGAGGCCATTGATGAGATAGTAAACAAAGAATGGGAATCCACAGACCCTGCCCATATTCCAGAACACAGATCATGGGATAACATGTACCCCCCTGGAAGCTGATAAACTAGTATTATGGTGCACTCCACCGAGCACAGACCCTCAAATAGCTTCCCTCAACAGAAAGACCGTCCAGCCGACAGAATCCACCTCAGCACTAAGAGATCCACTGGATAGAAGGTTGGAGGACATGTTAAAGAAAACTTTTGAGCTTTCGGGTCTGGGGGCTAGGGCAGCTACCACAGCCATTTATGCCACAAGGGCTCAGCTTGAATGGTTACAAGAGGCTCAGAAATCAATTTCAGACAAGACTGCAGAGCCACAATTGCTTGATAATGTCATCCTTGCTACAAAATATCTGGCGGACATGGCAGTAGACTCTCTGAAGATCAATGCCAGAGCCGCCACGCTTCCCAACAGAGCCAGGAGATGTATATGGATGAAGCTGGGGAATGCAGATGCGGAGTCTAAATCACTCCTACTAAGATTACCATGTAGGGATAGTCTTTTGTTTGGAGAAGGACTAGAGAAATACTTAAAAGGAAAAGAGGATGGCAAAGCACTGGGTAAGGACAGAGTGAATAACTCCATGTATCACCCAGCCAGGCACGCGAACCACGCACATTCCTTTCGAGACAGACGCAGAGGTCACACATCTTTCAGGGGCCAGGGTTACAGAAATAACTTTAATCCATACAACTCGTACAACAGATACTGAGGTAGGGGAACCCAGAGCAGGGCAAGAGGTTCCTACCAGCACAAGAGAAGGGGTCACAGCAAGCAATGACTATGTCCACCATGAGACTATGCCCAAGGTACCAGTGGGCGCCTGACTAAGCAAGTTCTTTCACAAATGGACAAAAACAACTCACGACAAATGGGTCCTAGAAATTATGCAGGAAGGTTACGCAACAGAATTTGTGGAACCACCAAGACTAAACAGGCTTCTAACATCACCAATACCAAGACACAAGGCAAGACCTCAGCAGATACAGAATATACTAAGGGACTTAGACAACAATGCCATCATAAGAGTTCCCGCAGCAGAGGAGGGACAGGGAGTCTACTCCATCCTCTTCATGGTACCAAAAAAGACAGGCGACCTTCGACCGGTTCTCAACCTAAAAACACTAAACAGAAGCATAAAATACAAACCCGTCAAGATGGAGACAATAAGATCCACCTTAAGAGGGCTCCATCCAGGGAACGTGCTCACGTCCATAGACTTAAAAGACACTTACCTACACATTCCCATAAGACCATCTCACCAGAGATTTCTCTGATTCCACATTACGGAGAAATACTTTCAGTGCAAGGTACTCCCCTTCGGCCTGGCATCCGCGCCCAGAGTATTCATGAAGGTGTCCATAGTGCTCGCCTCAAAACTAAGGGAGCAAGGAATTCAAGTAATCCCCAACCTGGACGATTGGCTGATCAGATCAAGATCAGTTCAGCAATCCACGAAGGAGACAAGGATCATAATTCAATGTCTCAAATCTCACAGCTGGGTAATAAATCGAGAGAAGAGCCAGCTAACACCTTGCACAAGGCTGGAACACCTAGGCAACCTCAGACACCACAGAAGGAAGGGTTCAGCCATCAGAACAAAGGGTATCGACCCTTCTTGTGGAGATACACAAACTAGAACACAAGACAACCATCATTAGAAATCATTTCTCATACATTAGGCCTCATGTCTTCCTGTATAGACACCATCCCATGGGAAAGATGGCATATGAGACCAGTTATCATTCCTTATTCAACAAGGCCCCACTTACGATTTGGGATTTCACAAAAAGGGTGATTCTTCCTACAAAGATTACACGTTCTTTACTGTGGTGGTCAATAAGGGACAACCTACTAAAAGGTATGTCACTAGACGTACAGATAGACATTCAGGTAGACACCGATGCCAGCCTGACAGGCTGGGGTGCAACAATGGGAAAAAAAAAACCAGCGCAGGGAAGGTGGTCACTAAACAAATCAAAATTACCAATAAATGTATTAGAAATAAGGGCAGTGTTCAAGGCTATGCTACATTTCACAACGGAAGTACAGGGAAAAAAATGTGCTGATCCGGGTCAGACAATCAAGTGACCGTAGCTTACATCAACAAACAAGGGGGAACAAGAAGCAGTGCAATACAAAAAGAGTCAGAGAAACTAATTCCCTGAGCACAGAAAAATCTCGCAAGCCTGACAGCCATTCATCTAGCAGGAAAACTGAACATCACGACAGACTGGCTCAGCCCACAATAGATCCACCCAGGAGAATGGATGCTCCACCCACGGATATTCCAGGCTATCAACAATCATTGGGGCCCCATACGAACATACGAAATTTGCCAGCAGATAAAGGCCTAGAGGTCTATCAAGTCTGCTCGAATGTGCAACTAGCACCCCTTATTCTGCAGCTGCCCCTCCCTTCCACCCTTCCCCTTCATTAACCCTCCCCCTTGTCCTGTCCCATCCTCGTTTGAAGCAGTCCACTGTTCTACTGCATACCACTTCAGCAGGTAACTCATTCCACCCAGCCACCACCCTCTCTGTAAAAAAGTGTCTCCTCATCTCCCTCCTGAACCTTCCTCGCTCCAGTCTCATATCATGGCCCCTGGTGTCCCTCCTCCCTTACTTTGAACAGCCCTCTGTACTTGTCTTGTTTATTCCTTTCATGTATTTAAGTTTCAATCATGTCACCCTGTCTCTCCTCTCCTCCAGTGAGTACATGTTCAACTCCTTCAACCTCCTCTCGTATGATAAGTCCCCCAGCCCCTTGATCATCTTTGTCACTCTGCGCTGCACCCCCTCCAGTAACTTAATGTTCCTCTTCAGATACGGACGCCAGTACTGCATGCAGTACTCCAGGTGTGGTCTAACTAATGATATATATAGTGGCAGAATCACCTCCTCCCTCCTCAAGGATATACCCCTTGCAATACAACCCAGCATTTTGTTGGCCTTTGCAGCTGCCTTCCTACATTGTGCCGAGTTGTTCATTGACCCTGTAATGAGCACACCCAGATCCTTCTCCTCCACTGTCTGGGCTAGCTGCATTCCCCCTAGCTGGTAACTCCTCCTTGGGTTCTTCATCCCAAAATGCAGTACCTTGCACTTTTTGGCATTAAAGCCCAGTTGCCAGGTGTCTGACCAGGTTTCAAGCTTTGCCAGATCATCCTGCAACCCCTGCCATCCCCCTAGGTCATCCACCACCGCGCCTACCTTGGTAACATCAGCAAACAGACTGATCTTGCTCTTGATGTCCCATGATATGTCTGCAATGAATATCCCAAACAATACTGGTCCCAACACCGAGTCCTGTGGAACACCACTTGTCACTGCCCTTGGGTGTGAGAGCTCCCACCCACCACCACCCCTGTTGCCTTCCCTGCAGCCAGTTTCCCACCCATCTCACCAGCTTTGCACCCGCCCCTGTGCCTACTAACTTCCTTCCCAGCCTTCCATGTGGCACTGAGTCGTAATGTCTTACTGAAGTCCAGATACAGGACATCCACTGCATGGCCCTGTCCAGTTGCCCAGTTACCCAGTCATAGAACTCCACCAGCTTGGTTTGGCAGGATCTGCCACGTATGAAGCCATGCTGTCTGCTGTCCTGTAGTCCTTTGGCCTCTAGGAGGGCCACCAGCCTCTCCTTCAGGATAGTCTCCATTAACTTACCCACGATTGATGTGAGGCTCACTGGTCTGTAGTTTCCCGGTTCATCCTTGGGGCCACTCTTGTCGAGGGGCACCACATGAGCCATCCCCCAGTCCTGAGGTATACACCTGAATGTAGTGAGGGCATTAAACAGGTCTGCCAAAGGTCCTGCAAGGACCTCTGCCAGCTCCTTCAGTACCCTGGGGTGGATGCCATCTGGGCCTGGCGCCTTGTCCACCCTCAGTGCCTTCAAACCCTCTCGAACTCTGCTCTCCATGATTTCCACATCTGTCACCACTTCCCACCCTGCTTCTGCCATTTCTCCCACCTTAGGTGTCACCCCCCTCTTCTCTTTAGTAAATACTGAGCAGAAGTACTCATTTAGTGCTTCCGCCTTATCGCACCCTGCTTCCACCCAACCCCCCTCCTTCCTAATCCTTACTATGTGGTCCTTTCCTCCCTGATGTACTTAAAGAAGTCCTTCTCCCCTTCTTAATGCCTTGTGCCAGCCTGAGTTCCGAGATGCTTTGGTCTCCCTTACTGCCCTTGTCACCTCCTTCGATTCTGTCAAGTACCTCTCTGTCCTCCCTCCCTGTTTTCTTGTACTTCCTAAAAGGCAGCTCTTTTCCTCCTTACCTTTCCATGACCTCCTTGCTCAACCAGATCGGTTCTTAGCCCTAGCCTTCTTGCTCTGGGCTTTGCAGCAGGTTTTGGTTGCCTCCACTATCCCCAGCTTTATGAGCTCCCACCTCTGGTTAGTGTCCATACTAGATTGAATTCTGGCCAGGTACCCTTTACCACTTCCTCCATCCTCCCAAAGTCAGCCCTCCTGAAGTCCAGCACTATTGTGCCAGATTCACTCCTTCCTTGCCCATATCCAATGTGAGCCATACTGAGTGGTGGTCACTCCCGACAGCGGTTCCTCCACTATAAGTTCTCTCACAAAGTCCCCATTTGCCAGCACAAGGTCAAGGTATTCCCTAACCTGGTTGGTTCACTGACCATTGCAGCAGGAAGCTGTCCTGGAAGGCATCCAGCAGTACCTGCTCCTTCTGTTCCTGGTTGTTGGGGTGCTCCAGTCCACTCCTGGCATGTTGAAGTCCCCCACAATCACCACACTACCCTTTTCGCAGGTCCTCCTGATCTGTCCCGCTAGTTCCCTATCTAACTCCTCAGTCTGAGATGGTGGCCTGTACACCACTTCCATTCTAAGAATCCTATTCTTGGAATCCTGGATTTGCATCCAAAATGATTCCGTACTAACCTCCTCCCCCTTCCTGCCTTACACACTTCAGTCCTTCCTTCACATATAGTGCCACCCCCCCCCCTTTCCCCAATTACCCTGTCCCTACGAAATAACCTGTACCCTGGTACAGACAGGTCCCAGTCATTGTATTGGGTGGCCCATGTTTCCGTGATGGCTGCAATGTCCACCCTCCCTCTGCCATGAGAACCTGTAACTCTGCAGTTTTCCTCCCAAGGCTCCTAGCATTAAGGGTAACCACCTTCCATCCTTTTCCCCCCCTCCCATCCTGCCCTCCTTTCCTAGCATCACCAACAGTACTTGCCATTTGTCCTTTGTCACTGTTACGGGGGGTAAGCTCATATGATTTCCCAACCTGTGGTCTCTGCATATCTCTTCCCCAACTGCCACCCCCCACCTCCTAGTTTAAATTGCCAACTTCCTCTATGTACTTATCCATCCTCTGTTTCAACACTTTCTTTCCTCCTCACTCAAGTGTAGTCTGTCCTTGGCATAGAGACTACTGTCCTCCTAGGTCCCTCCTCCCCCAACAGCCCATACCCTTTAGCACAACACCAGGTTCTTCCCATCCGTTAAATTCTCTATTCTCAGCTTCCTTGTTGTGCTTGCCTTTTGGCTCCGGAAGTATCTCTGAAAAGTTACTGATCTTCCTGCTCCCTCACATAATTGTGCTAGTTCCTCAAACCTCCTCTTGACAGTATCTACTGTCTTGTCAGCCAGGTCGTTTGTCCCAAGATGTATAATTAAATGAGGCTTGTCCCTACCCCTTCTAGCATATTTCAGAACAGAATATCCCACCCTTTCCGCTGTCATTCCTGGCATGGCCTCCACCCAAATGCGACTATGCCTCTCCCCCTTGCTACCCCACCTAACTCCTCTTAATATTGAGTCCCCAGCACTAAGATTCCACCTCTTTCCCTGCTTGCTTCCATTCATCTCCGCTCTCATTTCCAGCTCCTCTTCTTCCTCCTGCACATTATTTCCCTTTAACCCTGTTGCAATTCTCCCAGCAGAACTTCCCCCGCCTCCAGTTTGGTCCAGGCATTTATCAGTTACTCCTCTAATTTCATCATTTCCTCCTCCACCTTCTTCCTCTCTAGCAGTGCACAACTATTTTCTGAAGGCCCTTCACAAATGCCCGCCTCCTCTCTCTTCATAGTAACCTGTTCTCTCCTTTCTACTCCATGACTTTTGCCACTTTCGCCTCCCTCACAAGTCCCTATCTCCTCCTTCCATTTGTCTTTTGTCTCCCACCTGGTTTCCCCAGCAATTGTTCTTCCTGGCCTGGGCCCCTTTGTCTCTGCTTCCCTTCTTCTGACCCTCTCCTCACCACTGTTGGCTTAAATCGCCCTCCCTCATCTCCCCTCCTTCCTCCCTCCAGTATTGGGCTAAACCCACCCCCAATCTGCCTTGCCTGTCTTAGTTCCTCCTGCAGACCCTTAATCTCCTTTCTAAGTTTTTCTATGTGGTTGCACACTAAACATCCTCCCACACTCCAGGCAATTTTTAGAAAGATTGGTGCACCGCAGTCATTGCAGCCTACCACCCTACCCATTGCTGTCGTTGCCCACCAGCGACCCCCCACCCTTCCAGATGCAGGATACCAAACACTCCCCCAAGTCTCCCCTCTCCCTCCTCTATCAGTGCAAAACATTTTCTTTATTTCCCTTACCTCCTTTGTTGCACACGTTTAGATATATTGAGCAACTGCTTTTTATATTCTTATCCTTCCTATCCACACTCAAAAACAGGCTTTAAGTAGTCATTGCACAACCTTCTTCAAACTCCTACTCCTCCTTTCCCCAATGCAATATCAATGCGAAGAAGCAATAATGAAAGCTCCTTGATTTGCATTTACTTCTCTTCCACTGAGAGAGCAGTAACCTCTTCACTTGCTGCTGTTCCTTTCCTGGTATGCCCCTCCTACTCAACACCCCTTACTATAACCAGTGTTTAGCTCCTGAATTGAAACCAAACAGCAGCAGCTCTGTGATGTAATCCCAAGGTCAGAGCATAGAAATTGACCTAATGGCATCACACAAGAACAACCAGTGTCCCAGGTTCTATTCCCGTTTTCAGGATTACAAATCCATGGGGGTGGACACGCTATCAACAACTTGGAGCTTCCTCATAGCCTACATATTCCCACCCCTCCCATTAATTCCACAGGTCCTGAACAAAATCCACAGGACAAGATCAAGAGTGATTTTAATCGCACCATACTGGCCCAGAAGAAGCTGGTTTGCCACGATAGTAGCGATGGCACTGGATCATCCTTGGATTCTACCATGCAGGCACGACATTCTCAGTCAGGGCCCAATATTTCACCCCAACCCAATAAATCTCAAGCTGACGGCCTGGCTCCTGAAAGGGAGATATTGCTAAAAGCAGGCTACCATCCTGGAGTCATCAACACGATGGCACATTCCAGGAGGACATCCACGACGCTGATATACCGAAGATACTGGAAGGTATTCCATAAGGGGTGCATTGAGAAAGGGATAGACCCATTAACAGCGTCAGTAGCCAATATTCTGCTTTTCCTACAAGATGGTCTCGACAAAGATTTATCACCAGCATCCCTACGAGTACAAGTGGCAGCAGCTGGAGCAGCCAGGGGCCCAACAGAAAGGACTACCCCAGGGTCACACAGAGACATCATACATTTCCTAAAAGCAACTGCCAATATCCATCCAAAGATCAAGCAGTTTACAGCACCTTGGGATCTCACCTTGGTACTGAGAGCAATGATGAACACCCCATTCGAGTCACTGGAGACTATCGGTCTGCAGTGGGTGACACTAAAAACTATACTTCTAGTGGCCATTTGTTCGGCAAGGCACGTCAGTGAATTACAAGCACTATCATGTAGGGCACCATTTCTAGTGTTTCACGAGGACAACATCAAGTTAAGTACCATACCATCAATCATACCAAAGATATGCTCATCGTTCTATGCCAAACAGAACATACAGATCCCAGCATACATGCCGGCGGAAGAAGTGGACCAGGAACCTCAACTACAACTTCTGGGAATGAAGAGAGTACTCTCAACATACCTCGCCAGAACGGCGGACATCAGATTAACAGACCGACTATTCAATGTCACTCCAGGTCACAGGGAAGGTCAAGCAGCGACAAGAGCCACTATAGACACCTGGCTGAAGGCAGCTATTGCCGAAGCATATAAGGCAACAAATCATGAACCACCCACAGGTGTCAAAGCACACTCTACTACAGCTACAGCCACATCTTGAGCAGAAAGGAACATGGTGTCCGTAGACGAAATCTGTGCAGCCGCCACATGGGCATCCCCACATACTTTCACTAGACACTACAAAGTGGATGTGTCTGTGGAAGCAAAAGCCAATTTTGGTAGGGCAGTACTGCTAGCCGCTAGGGCAGAAGTGAAAGAATAACTTGTCTGACTACCCACCCTTTATTTAGGGTACTATTTAAATCGTTACCCAGGTGTAAGGAAGTGGAGTGCCTCACAGATTATCCCACACAATGGTAGTTTACTCACCTGGTAAAGGTGACTGTGGGGGTATACATTTCTGAGGCACTCCACTACCCACCCACATAGTCAGACCTCATGAGGTAGTCCTCAGCACATTCCGTTTACCACCGGCATGCCGTACGGGCCGGTTAATACTAGTTTGTAAGAAACAGGAAATAAATGGACTCGGTCCAGGGTGTGTTTAAATGGTCAGCGGTGTGGTTTCTTATGTACAGAAATTCATTATGCATACGTGTTTATGTGTTTCTTTAAAGTATAAGGATATATAACAGGTCAAGAGACCACAATTTCTTAGTAGGTGCAGCTTTGGAAGACAAACTGATTCAGGAAAGGCAGCATCACAGGGAAGAGGGGACGGACTTCCTTTGAAGTCACATGTGCATCAGCAACCTATCAGGTGGACACAATACCCAGGTGCAAGGAAGAGGAGTGCCTCAGAGACGTATACCCCCACAATCACCTTTACCAGGTGAGTAAACTACCATTCCATTGGTGGAATTAAGGTACAATTACAAGTCTGATTTGGAAAAATGTCACAGAATTTCCATGAAAATTCCACCAATGTTGCCAAAATTTAAATGTCAAGTTATTTCGATCCAAGTTTAAAAGTATGCTACCAAATGTTGCCTCATTGGCAGGTATACAAGTCCATACCACACAAGTGTCAGATTCCTAGCTTTAAAGGTGTCTTAGTTAAAGCTAGCCAAACATTTCATCAAAATTTCATTTTCAATTATTTCCATCTAATTTTACAATTTATTTTCAAAATTTCTAAACACGGTTCAAAGAGCCATACAACATGGGTATGTACTGTAAACTGAGTTTTAGGTCTTTAGCTTAAAAGGGTGCTGAGTTAGTCGAACATTTTGCCAACATTTTTATTTCAGTTAATTTCTTCTAATCTTGAAACATTAAACTTTCATCAAATTTGAAACATTTAAACTACCATAACATATGGATAGGTATGCCATATTTCACATTTCTAGCTTTAAAGGGGCCCGAGGTATAGTATAAGCAGCCAAACTTTCAGACATTATTACATTCTACAAGAATGTAAACTGAACACTCATAAGTATGTAGAACATCAAAACTAGAGAACTCGATGCCAATAAATTTGTGAGGTTAATAGAGTTTAGAAAGGGTCTGTGTGTCCATTTTATTAACCTTTTTGCTTAAAGGAGGTCCATGTTATTATAAGCCACCAGAAACTGCAGAATAACATCAGTACTTAAAGTCTAACTCCATGAGTCTTCGTAAAGATTGTGGAATTTCATTATAATTTTGTAGAAGCTATATTTATGGCTACTACCTAGCCATACACCTGACCAGGCACAGAGGAGAAAGGAAAAGGCTGCTGAGAGTAGTAATAAGGTTGAATTCATGGGGGACTCTATTTAAAGTAGGAGGAGACTTGGAGGGGCACAATGGCGCAGGCATACAGGTACACAACATATACATAATTTAAATACAGTCAATGATACATTTTAAGCATGTTACAGTATATACAGATTACAGGTACAAAGGATATCGTGAATAACAGAAACATAGAAACATAGAATTTGACGGCAGATAAGGACCACTTGGCCCACCCAGTCTGCCCATTTCCCTACCTACTGGATAAGCTGCAGATCCTAGTTAACCAGCAGCCTACTTCTTCCTACCCCAACCCCCTAGAATTGCCTTATGACTGTCCCATGCATGCTTGAATTCCACCACTGATTTTGACTCCACAACCTCCTCCGGAAGGCCGTTCCATGCATCCACAACCCTCTCTGTGAAAAAAATACTTCCTTAAATTACCTCTGAGCCCTCCCCCCATCTTCAAATTGTGCCCTCTTTCTTGCACACCTCTTTTTGAAAGATGCTACCTCTTGGACTTTGTTGATTCCTTGAGGTACTTGAACGTTTCTATCATGTCCCCCTCTCCTCCTTTCCTCGAGGCTATACATATTAAGCTCCTTTCGTCTCTCTTCATATGTCTTCCGGTGCAGACCCTGCACCATTTTAGTTGCCCTCCTCTGGACAGCTTCCATCCTGTCTATGTCTTTGCGGAGATTGGGTCTCCAGAACTGCACACAGTACTCCAGATGGGGTCTCACCACCTGTCTGTACAGAGGCATAATAACTTCCTGTTTTCTACTGGTGATGCCTCTCCCTATGCATCCTAGTATCCCCCCAGCCCTCCTTGCTGCCCTAATACAACAAAACTATAGTAACGTAATAATACAACAAGACAACAGATATTAAGTATAGGCTAAAAAGGAAAAAAGGGAGTGGAGAGATGAGAATGGGGAGGAGAGTGGTGTTTGATGAGAAAGGGGCGTGGGGGGGAGGAGCAGGAAGTGCTAGATTGACCTGACAAACTAATGTGGTATTGGGAAAGCAAAAGTTTTGAGCAATTATCTATGACATGAGCAAGTTTCTTTCAAGACAGCTGTGAGAAGGGACTTGAAGATGGATATCCCCGGTACCGTAACGATCTTAAGTGCCTTCTGCATGGAGTTCCAAAGGGAGGGAAGAGCAAAGTTAATAGCGGCAGCATCGTATCGTGTTTGGATCTTAGGGACATCGAACATAACAGATGTGTAGCATCTCAAACAGTAGGCCCCTGTGTTTCGATTGAACAGATTGGAGATATAAGAAGGAAATCTAGTTGTAATTTTTTTTTTTTTTTTTGATTTGCAGCATCGGAAAACACCTTTGAGCTGGGAGCTTGTTCACAAAGGTTCCACGTCATGAAACAAAGAAAGACATTTACAATTCCACAGATACAAAATACATGATAACTACAAAGGAGTAACTTCATTGCCCTGTGAAACCAAAGAGCTGTGTTCCTCTTCCCCCTGATAAGAGAGGACCAGCCAAGTATCTCCTAGAGCAGACAGTGGTGGGTATTTAAAGGAGCACTAGATATGAATCTCAGGGCATGGTGGTATAGGGTGTCTAATTTACTTAGAACTGATACAGGGCAGTGGCTATAGAGGATGTCCACGTAGTCTAGTAGAGGTAGGAAGGTTGTTTGGACCAGTGCCTTTTTTGCCTCACAGTGAGAAGATGTCTAATATGGTAGAAGACGCATTAGAAAAGCTATTTCTGCCAAGGTTCTGTTGAAAAAAGAAAGGTCTTCATTTTCTGGCAAGTTAAGGGGCATTCTGGGACAAGGTATGCCTGCATGCTCAGGATGTGCTGCAGCTGTGCTAAGAGGAAGGGGAATAGGGGATACTAGTTTTGTCAAGGGACATGAAGTCTGAGGGATGCAAATTAAAGAATAGGGGCTGGGGAGGCAACTTGTGCGGTGGGGGGGTCACCAGTTGCACGAGTCAGATGTATGGGCTTTCCAAGAAATAAACACTAAGCTAGGCAACACAAGAATCCACACCCAGCTGCAGCAAAGTAAGTACAGAGGGACAATTTCAAACTTGAATGCAGGTTATAGAAGAATCACAAAATGCAAAAAGCAGCTCAGAGCTGATAAAGTGCTGGTGCACAGGTATATGCAAATCAAACAGCTCAACCAAAAAACCTTGCACTCAGGACCCTGTGATAAAAGTCACAAAAATTCTACGGTGATATAAAACATTTTATTACTGCAATGCCACATGGCATAAAGTTAAAACAATGACACTGCAGACATAAGAGTGAATGCATACAATACTGTGCAAATGTTTATACCTTAAAAAATGTAAAAGGAATAGTATTAATATGGGGTCCACCATAAAAATTAAATGATCAGAGGTGTTTTGATTGAATATTTTTATCTTTACAGGTGTGTGATTTTAAATTAATGGATCTGCATCTCTTGCATGACTTTTTTTTTTTTTTTTTAAAGAGCTAGTGGATTGAATTAGGGGCTGAAAGAAGAAGGCAGCAGTTCATTTTAGGGAGGAGAGTGTTGATTCTTGGCAGAATCTTTGCAGTTGTTAGTGTTTCGCTTGCATTTTTATTGTTGGTTTAGTTCTTTTGTACACATTTTACTTGGGAAACATTCTGCTTATCGTGTGCGTGTGTGTGTGTGTGTGAGTGTTTCACGCCATTAACTTCTAAGGCAGGAACTGTGTTTTGTCTAGGCCTGTAGCTTGGGGGAAGGGTTCTTTCGTCTAGCAAGGTAAATGCCTAGGAAAGCCTAAGGAGGAGGAGGTTGCAGTGCTTGGAGGTGCGGTGAGGGGCAAACACAGGGCTGATACTCTCTTGTGACAGTTGGGTGTGAGCCTTAATCCTACCCTCACCTATCTCTCCCTCCCTTGAACACAGCACATTTATAGGAGAACACCTGCCCTGCAATTGGAGGAAGGGACTTCAGGTGCAGCTCACACAGTTCCTATCCAATAGTGCAATCACGGGGGCAGGGAAAAAGCATAGGTCGGTCTCAAATAGGAGTACAGCATCCACAATGAATTGCTGATTGGTGTGACAGGTGGAGGGGCCTTCAACTAGCAATATCAGGTACTAGTAGTGTTCAACTGGAGAGAGAGAGGAGTAGGCAGGACATAGTGGGTGAAGGCTGAAGGGGAATAGATGACGTAGGAAGTACAGGGAGTGACAAGAGCAAACATGACCAATGTAGATGAGAGGAGGCCAGCGTGGGGGAAGGGTCAGGACAGGAGAGGGTCCAATCAATGGGAAGGGAGGGAGGAAGGGGATTGGCAGCCGGCAAGGGCTAGGGAGGGTAGTTTGTTGCCAAGGATGCGGAGCAGCCATGTTCCTGGCAGTGGCATGGAAGGCAGGGGGATGGCTTAGTGTGCTGGCAGATGGAGCAATGAGGGGAAGAAATTGGGTGGCTGAAGAGGGAGCTGCAGGCATGGGGAGGCTGAGGTAGGGAAGATTGGGGTCATAAGGGAAGCCTGTTTGGACACACAATACAGCCCCAGCAGGCCAGCACAAGGTAATTCCAGAGAAATCAGGAGGTGGGCTGCAAAATCCAGTGCAGTCACATGCAAGACATGGAGACAGCGGTTGGAGTAAATCGAGAAAACAAGACTACAGCAGGGTCAATGCAAGGTCATAAGCCTCAGGAAAGGTGGGCCTGGAAAAAACAGGGAAAGGGGATCGCCACAGCAAATCAGGTCAATGGTATGGCTAACTGGAAGAAGCAGGAGGGGGAAGGTAGTATCACTGAGAAGGTTAAGGGGGGGGGTCACTACAAGGGAGAAAGGATGCATCACAGAAGTGGCAGGCACAAACTATAGCCCTAGAGACAAGGGGCAGCAGAAAGGAGGTAAGGAAGCAAAATCAGGGACAATGGAGCAGGGAGGTGCAGCGAAGCAAGAAGCAGGAGGCAGCAAGGATAAGGATGGAACAAGGCTGAGGAAGGAACCTTGGGGAGAGGGCACATGTTACTCAAGGAAAACACAGGAAAACCATAGTGGGGAGGGCGGCAGGATGAGAAGCAGAGGAAACTACATGGGGAAGGTAAGGGGGTAGAAGGGACTGGTCTAGTAAGTGAAGCAGATGCACCAGCCATAGTTGGCAACAGGGAGATGTCAGAGTACAAAATGGAGGAGGTAGAAGGGGGGATAGGGAAGGGAGCATTTTGGAGGGGAGGAAAAGAGCCCACAAAAGAAGTCAGTATCATTTGGGGACTCCTTAGTTAAGTGGGTCAGATGGGGGAGGGGGCCAGGAAAAGCAGCATTTGGGTAGAGTGCATGCCTGCCATGACAGCAGGTAGGGTGCAGCAGCACATTGGTAGGTGTGTACAGAAGGTTGGGGGGGGGGGGAACCACACATCATTGTTCACCTAGGAACAAATGATCTGAAAGGAAGGCAGATAGAGGAGGTTCAGGACAGCTTGGGGAAGCTATACAGAGAGGAGGGAAGCACAGTGGCATTCTCAAAAGTTCTGCCAGTGCCAAGGGCAAGTACGGACAGAAAAAACAGAATCACAGACTTCAACAAGTGGCTGAGAGAATGGTGTGAGTCCATGGGGTATGGCTGGGTGGGAGACTGGGGCAACACATGGGAGAACCCAGATCTATATGCAGGGGACAGGCTACCTCTAAGTAAGGAGGGTGCGGGGATGTTAAAGCAGAGACAGAGGGAATTTATCACCACAAAGTATAATTAAACTTGCTGTGGGGGAAGGGCTGGAGAGGTGGAGTGAATCAGGAGAGGAGGTCCAGAATGCCTCCCCCCATAGCAATGATAGGCCTACTTTTTTCTAGGACGGGGGGGGGGGAAACGGGAGAGTAAGGGAGCAGCTGGGAGAGAGTCAGGGTGAAGAGTGGTATCACTAAATGCTAGGAGCCTGGGGAATAAGATGGCAGAGCTGCAGGCACTACTGGCAGAAGGACAGGTGGACACAGCAGCCATCACTGAAACGTGGGCAACCCAAAACCATGACTGGGACTTGACCATCCCAGGATTTAAATTATTCAGGAGGGACAGAGAAAAAGGTAAAAAAAGTGTGGGGGGAGCAGCCGTTTATATAAAGAAAGGGATTAGATGCGTCAGGAAGGAGGGGGGGGAAGAAGGCAGGTCAGAAGTCATTTGGATGCAACTCCATGCCCAGAAGGGGGCTAGGGTCCAATTGGGGGTCATTTATAGGCCCCCAACCCAAAACGAGGATGTGGACAGGGAGCTAGGGGAGCAACTAAGGAGACTCTGTGGCAAAGGGAGCACTGTGGTGGTGGGAGACATCAATTTACCAGGGGTGGATTGGAGCATCCCAGCCACCACATGCGCCAGGGAGATCCTCCTGGAAGCAATCCAGTAAGGCTTCCTGACCCAAAGGGTGACAGTGCCAACAAGGGAAGGAAATATTCTAGACCTGGTGCTGGAGGATGGAGAACAGGTCACAGATGTAAGGGTGGAGGAACCACTGGCTGGTAGCGATCACCACACAGTGCAGTTCCCTATCAGTCTGGGCAGAGAGATCCACAATACAAAAACAAAGGTCCTGGACTTCAGAAAGGCAGACTTTGGCAGGATGGGGCAATTAATGAGAACACACATAGGTGGCATCCACCCTGATATGGACGCAGAGCAGAAATGGGCAATCATAAAACTAGGGCTGATTGAATCCACTAAAGCGTGTGTCAAGAGCCAGCAAAAGAAATCAAGGACCAAGCATCCAAGCTGGATGACCAGAGAGGTAACGGAGAAGGTGAGGGATAAGAGAAGGGCTTTCTGAACCTACAAGAGAACCAACAGGGCAGAGGAAAGGGAGAACTATGTGAGGAACTCCAGGGAAGTGAGCAGAGCAGTCAGGACTGCAAAGGCAGCCAGGGAAAGGAAATTAGCACAGGGGATTAAGGAAGGAGAAAAGGATTTCTTCAGGTATGTCAGGGAAAAGAGGAAGTGCAAGGATCAAATAGTTAGGATCAGGAAAGGGAGTGGGTGGGTAGACAAGGGGGCAGAGGAGGCAGAAGTACTTAATGAGTACTTCTGTTCAGTGTTCACAAGGGAGAGGAATGAGCCCGTTCCTGCAGGGAAAGGGGGCGCAGGCATGGGAAGTGAGACAACCACAGACGGTGTCATCACGGTGGAAAGGGTGCTGGAGGGCCTTAAGTCCCTGAGGGTAGACAAGGCACCTGGGCAAGACGGGGTACATCCCAGGGTGCTGAGGGAGCTGGCAGTGGTCCTGGCAGAGCCACTGGTGGATCTGTTCAACACCTCACTAAATACAGGATGTGTGCCGAGACTGGAGGGAGGCACACGTGGTACCGCTCCACAGAAGTGGGCCAAAGGATGAACCAGGGAACTACACGCCAGTGAGCCTCGCCGCAATTGTGGGGAAATTGATGGAACCTATTCTCAAAGAAAGGCTGGTGCAGTTTCTTGTGGATAATGATCTGTAAGATGACAGACAGCACGGGTTCGTCGCTGGCAGATCCAGTCAGACAAACTTGGTTGTTTTTTTTGACTGGGTCACGAAGGCACTGGACGAGGGCCATGCAGTAGATGTAGTCTACCTGGATTTCAGCAAGGCTTTCGATTCAGTGCCACATGGAAGGCTGTCCTGCAAGTTGAGGAGTCTTGGTATAGGGTGGAAGCTAGCATGATGGATAGAAAACTGGCTGAGGGACAGGCAACAGAGTTTAGTTGTGGGAGGAGAAGCATCGGCGCCCATGGCAGTGACAAGTGGTGTCCCACAGGGATCAGTACTGGGACCAGTCCTGTTTAACATTTTCTTCACAGACATAGCGGTTGGGATCAATAATAAGATCAGCCTCTTCACCAATGACACCAAGATCTGTGCTGAGGTGGATGGGGAGGAGGGTGGCAAATTACTGCAGAAGGACTTGGCAAGACTGTAGGAGTGGTTGCACACCTGGCAGCTTGGGTTCAATGCCAAGAAGTGCAAGGTAATGCATTTCAGAGCCCAAAACCCAGGATACAGCTACTGGATGGATGGTATCAAACTGTCTGCATCCGATGAGGAGAAGGATCTGGGGGTGCTGGTGACCGTGGAATTAAACCACTCGGCCCAGTGTAGGAAGGCAGCGGCTAAGGCTAACAGGATGCTAGGGTGCATAGCAAGGGAGATTACATCCAGATGTAGCAAAGTCATATTGCCCCTGTACAGGTCCCTGGTGAGGCCACAATTGGAGTACTGCGTGCAGTTCTGGCGCCTATATTTGAAAAGGGATAGAAAACTACTGGAGGCAGTGCAGCGAAGAGCAACAAAGATGATCCAGGGGTTGGGGGATAGAACTTACGAGGAAAGACTAAAAGAGCTCAACATGTATACCCTGGAGGATAGAAGAAAGAAAGAGGGGACATGATCGAGACCTTCAAGTACCTGAAGGGGATGAACAGAGTAGGCTTCCAGGATGGGTTCACTCTCCAGAACGGAAGAGATACCAGAAGGCACTCCCTGAAGTTAAAGGGGGGGGGGGGCAGATTCAGGAGGGAAAGGAGGAGGAGGCACTACTTCACTGAAAGAGAGGTAACAGGGTGGAATGCACTGCCTGATCAATTTGTATCAGTGCAGACTGTGGGGTGCTTCAAGAAGGGGTGGGGCAAGTTCAAGGGGAAAGTACATACCGGGAGGAAGTTGGGGGAGGTAAGAGTTAATGGGAGTGGGGTCAGCTGCAGTCTAATGGGCTGAAGTGCTGCACACTCGAGCAGACTAGATAAACCATACAGCCTGTATCTGCTGGCAATTTTGTATGTTCGTATGAATTAACTGATTTTCGTTTTTACCTGCTCAGAATAGGGTCTAGGTTGTTATATCTGTGTGCTTGCATGAGTAACATTATAGATTATCTTTTTTGGGCAGATTTTCCATTTTTCAGGTACTTACAGGATGCGCAGCGCCGTTTTTGGAATTGCAGAGTTAAAGGGATGCATAGGGTTGGGGGGGGGGCTGTGTCTCTGTTTACCTGGAGCAGTCTGTCTATATTACACTATATTTTAAGAGGATTTGTTTTATACAGAACAACTCTTTACACAGTACTGCAAAACTTCTGGTGAATTTAAGGCGATATCAAACTCAGATTCTGAAGCTGAACAATTTGAACATGTTTGTCTGTTTTTATTTTCCATCTTGAGTCACTGAGTCTGTCTTTGATGTGTGGCTCCACTTTAGTGGTAGTCTGATGTTATACTTTAGCTGCTCCTGGTCCCTCGTTTCAACCAACTGTTGTCACCACACACACACATGATCATTTAATGGGACATTTATACAGTTGTCCCTTGTGTCAAGTGTTCCCTACTCCCTCGACTGATAATCTGCCTCACTCTCCTGATCGCAAGTCTGTTTTGTACATTAAGTCATTGGTGTCCAGAGGCCCACCCCCATTAATAAAACATCCCATGTCCCTGCTCTGCTTACCTTGAGCAGTCTGTCTATATTACACTGTGTTTGATGAGGATTTGTTTTATACAGCACAATTTTTTACACAGTGCTGCAGAACTTCTATATATTGAATTTTGTTGACCGGGTAAGCCCACCGAGACTAGAAGTCCCTTTTTCAGGGGCAACCTGGGGGTGGGGATACAGATGGTAACCAACAGAAACTGAACCAGATTAAGCTGTTGGTGGTGTCTAGTGAATGGAGGAAATTTGACCAGGACATCGGAGAAATTCCCCTACTCTTTTTGAGAAGTGCCATGGGATCTTTAATGTCCACCTGAACAACCACCAGAACAGGTAGACAGGACCTCAGTTTAACATCTCATCCAAAAGACAGCACCTCAAGAGTGCAGCACCCCCCTCATGCTGCACTACAGTGTCAGTATTGAGATATTAACCCAAGTGTCTGGTGTGGGGATAGAACTCACAGCCTTCTGATCTCCCTGCCTCAGAGACGAGTGTGCTACCTGCTGAGCCAATGACACTTGATTCTGTTGAATTTAAGGCAGTATTAAAACAGATTCTGCAGCTGAACAATTTAAACATGTTTGTCTGTTTTTATTTTCCATCTTGAGTCACTAAGTCTGTCTTTGATGTGCGGCTCCACTTCAGTGGTAGCACGATGTTATACTTTAAACTGCTCCTGGTTCCCCGTTTCTACCAACTCTAGCCATTGCTCTCCCCCCACACACACACACAATCATTTATTTATTTTGTTTTTGTTGACTGGGTAAGTGCACTAGACAGATTCTGCCTGTTTTCAGGCAAGATCCACAGGAGGGGGATACAGATGAATGCCAACTGACCTTGAGCCAGATTAAGCTGTTAGTGGTATTTTTAGTGAATGGGGGAAATTTGGCCAAGATGGAGGCCTATGAATCAGCAGTCCCAGAGGAAATGGGGAGGTCAGCCCCCACCTCTACCCTACCACAGTTTTTGGATGCTAAATCTAAAATTGAGGAACCTGTTTCAACACTGAGAACTGAGGAGAAGGACACAGATATTTTTGTATCCACTGAAGATCTGAGTACTGTGGAGAAACCTAAAACCACAGCAAGTCTTGACCTTTCAAATTTGTCACCTACTGAGAAAGAAATTTGGTTAAAAATCCAGGCGGAGAATAGTTGACATTCACAAGAGAAAGATCGTCTTGCTCAACTTGCTTCTCTGCAGGCTGGAAATCCACTCGTCAATGTTCTTGGCCTATCTATCAGTCCAACGCCCCTTTCAAGTGATGCAGTAGCATCAAAGGGCACTGTGAAGGCGGGCGAGTCAGCAAATGTGCTCCCATTATTTACTGTGGGAAATCCTTCTAGTACAATGACCCAACAGGCTGGCAGTAAAAACGCCGAGGGAGGCATGTGCCTAAAACTTCAGGTATAATTTATGACTTCTAACAACCAAACTGTTTTATTTATTAATATGGGAGATTCACAGGAAAAATCACTGGCAAATGAAAGTGGGGAGGTCAGGGCCGAAGAAACAGAGAATCTTAACAGCGATAAATGTCAGCCCCACACTACTCTGTCTAAAACAGCAGGATTTGTTCTTCAAAACACAACCGTAAAGGAACTTAATACACCTAATACAGAGATAACATACCAAACTGCAAACACATCCCAGGATAATTTTACCACTTTCTCCTTTTCTGCACAACGGTCTTCTGCTAAACTGGGGGCTCGAGAAGAATGTAAATCTAAATGCACAGCGCTAATTCTGGCTAATAAAAATATTGCTGAAACCCTAAAACCGTCACTAGATTCTAACATTACTGACCCCCATCCTGGGGCAATGGGGCCAAGGGAGTGGACAACTATGGCCGCAATAACAAAAGCCTTTGCTCTACCAACTGACACAGACTTTTCATGTGAACACTGGTCTCCCCAGAGAGCTCTCAGTGGAGCAGGATGGAAACAGCTCTCTGATGGATCCTGGTACCCGGACCCAAACTAGGATCCAAAATCCAAAGCTTAATTTCACACAAAATGCCCCTGAATGGTGTCCCCCTACCAACTGACAAACCCCAATGCTCCTGCCCAATATCAACTTTCAACCTGATGCATCTCCATTATTTCAACCTGCAGAAGACCTGGGTTCAGTGAGCGGCCTTCTCTGCCTCAGAAGGTAGGGGTTGAGCAAGAACGCAAGAGCCAGCTAATGGACTCTGAAGTACCACAACTCACAGAAGACAGTCAGGGACCAAATGTTCAGCAGATATCCCTTCTATCAGAACTTTCTTCAAAAATAAAAAAAGAAGCTGCACCACGAAAAAATGCAGTGAGAATTCGGTATAAAGGTGGACTGGAGAATCGGCCAGATAGATATTATGTGGGGAAATTATTGTTAAAAGACTCTTTACACTTCTCCCCCAGAGAAGCGTTTGCTTTTATTAATATTTCTGGGGAGGATAATTTTGATGTCATCTTTCGATCTGCACATACTCTTGATTTATTCTGGGAAAGATATAATCAAGTTAAATTTTCCCCTTTATGGTCTCCCTTCTTGGTAATTCCCTTGTCCAAGCCCCTCATAAAATTTGTTACTGTCATGTTTCGAAATGAAGGGGTCCATGTCGACGACATTACATACTGGCTCTCTCAAAAATGTGAAGTCCTCAGTAGCCCAGAAGCAATTTTGGATACTGAAATGTTTTGGATTGGGGGGTGGAGGTACAAAGTGAAATGGTTCAATATTAATATCGCGCAACCGAAATAGCGCTGCACATTTGAGCACGGTCATGTTAGTGCTATGCTCTCAAAGAGCATAGTGAAAATAGCGTAGATAATAGGAATAGCGTTCGTCATAATCAGACTCAATCAGCAAAAAGAAATTCACCTTACCTTCCTTCTTGAAGAAGTACTGATATCGGGTCATAGGTCGGGTCCAGGTTCACGTATGTTTGTGTGTTCCTGTCTATAGGTCCCTTGCTCTCCTTCCTGTCCCTCGTTTCTCCCTTCCTGTCTCATCTACTCCTTTCAATAGGAATAACAGCAGCAGGAAGCGACTGCAGTTAAAAAGGTAATCTTTATTATTTAATTTGCAGTACATCCAGCTAGTGATTCATCAAAAAAGTATGAAGTGCAATGGCAGAGTCAGTTCAGTCAGTTGCAGTTCATTGTAGCTATACTGTTTTTTCATCTAGGCCTGCAGGTGAAAATTATACAGTATCCCCCTCAGATACTCAGCTCTATGTCTTTCCCTGTATTCTTGTACTATGTCACAAATTCTCCTTGCAGTGTCCTTATACTTTTTCCTCATTTCACACATAGTACTGCTTGCCACTGGCTGCTCCATCAAGGTTGTGTTGCACTGCTGTTCCATTTTTAGATAGTCAATGAACTTCCAGATCGATGGATGGTGTGCCCCTACAAAATGATTACATTTTCTGTGCCATGCCTCCACAGAGTTTATTGTGCATGGCAAGTAGGACTGCACAGAGTCATAGCACTTCCACAATTCTGGAGCAAACATGGCCCATCTCCCACCATGACCCAAGGGTCTACCAAGCCATGTGTCCTCAAAGTAATCAATCGAAGGACTCAGTAGTTCACTGTTTTCATTGTAAAACTATGTACTCAGAATATCATCAAATGTAATCAGTACATCTTGTAGAGGAACATATGCTAAAGCAGGGAGTAATTGGATTTGCAAAGAGAATGTAGGGTCGGTCATGTATTTACTGCAGACATCAGGCAACTCTTGAATTTTTCTCCACATCGCTTGGCAAAAGTGGAAAAAACAACCACGCATTGCAGCACTGGGGAAAGCAAGTTTAAATCCTTTTATCGCTGCAAGTTCGAAATCAATTAATATAGTCTCAGGATGCAATGTGCCACATAACCTCTGTAATTCTGCAAAAACTTTGTTATAAGATGCAGCAATACGATTAGCCATCAGAATATAAACCAGTGGGATTACTTTGTTGTATTTGATAACGTGTATTGTGTAGAGCTGAGTGAATGTTGATGGAAAACACTTGAATGTTCCATCAGCAAACCAGTGAGGTAACACTTTAAGGTGTGCTAGGTCAGTAGTGGTAGAAAAAAAAAAAAATCAGTAACCTGTCAGCAGATGGACCTGAACTGTGCATCATGAAGTTCTGTTGCTATAAAGTTTGCACGCATTCAGGGGGTAGGACAAGCGATGCAACATCTGCTGGCTCAGGGGGAGGTTGTGAATTTAAAAGTCTGTTTCTCCTTATTGTACGTTTTAACAAAGGTACAGCAGGCAGTTGGTTTGAAACAGTAGGTGGCATTTGTGAGATACCTCCCGTGACTATTTGATGTGTTGTCTCGCAGGTTGCTGTTGACCGTTCTTTCATGTCGGCTATTGCCTCCTTCACAGAAACTGAAGCAGGATCTGGTACATGATTATGCTCCCCAATTAGTTTTAGGACCTTAGGACCATCTAGATGCAGCCGTGCACTACAGAACCACTTATCGTGTGCCAAGCATTTCCAGTAGGATTTTGAGGACATTATGCACTCTCGCGGATAAATAAAGCCATCCAGGGTCGCTAAATCCCTTCCTTTTTGGCTCTTCATGAAGCACACGTCCTTTTCGCTCTCCAGCTCCAAAAATCTGATGGGATGCAGTGTCCTGCATTTTTATTACACTGGATTTAAGCGATTGTATACCTGCGCTACATTGACAGACGCTATTTTGGTCCCACGCTGAGATGACAGCGCGATTTTGACATGCGCTATAGCGGTTGCGCTATTTTCACCGGATACCAAATGAAACTATGGCAATCAGATTCAGGAAAAGACCACATACTAAATTCTTTTTTGCTGGGAAGAGATAGGGGCGTATGTTTTCATGCAGGGCAGCCTCGAGCGTACTATAAGTGTGGATCCTGAACCCATTTGTCCAGTTCTTGCGATAAACCCAGGTGTGAAAACTGTGGGGAAATAGGTCATTCCACCTTTCAATGTGCAAATCATACTAAGTGTGACCTTTGTGAGGAAACTGGCCATACTTTTTCCGAATGCTCTTGGGCTGCCAAGACTAAAGCTAACTGCATGAGTCCTGACCTTTTAATACAGCACGCTCAGGATTCCCATACCCCTCAATCTGAGCACACGAATCCTTCCAAACCAGAGGACATAGCCCCTGCTGATCCCCCCCCTACCCAGTTCCTGTTATTAAAGTTGAACACAAACTGACCCCCCAATCACCCTAATTCCTGTTTGCTATTCGGACCCAAGAGAGGATTGATAATCTTCATCCAGAAATGCCACTTTCTTTGCCAGTGAGAAGATCTTCAAGGAATATTACCCCCCCCCCCTTCTCCTGCCAGTGTAGAGACCAAGAACTCCTTTGCAGCCCTTGCCACACAATGGGGGGACTCAGAAATGGATGTAGGTGATTCTGTCATCCAGTCTACTGTACCTGATCACATTCCAACTGCTCAAAATACAGCCAGCTATAAAGGGAAATAGAAGGAGCAGTAGGACTGCAGCCTTTAAACTCTGGCTTTTTACGCATAGGATCTCTGAATGTACATAGTATACTGAATCCTGATAAACGTTATGCCATTTATGATTATGTACATTTTGCTTCCTTTGATTTTTTTTCTTTCCTACAAGAATCATGGATGTTCACGAGGGATCAAGCTAGATTTTTTCAGAGGGAATGGCAATGGGGACCATCTTATTGGTCCTTAGGTACGCATAGTGCGGATGGGGTTGCTCTATTATTTGGCTCTTATGACTTCACTCTTCTAAAATTGATTGATTTGATTCCTGGCCGGGTATTGATCTTGGATGGTGTATGGAAAGGGATGGCTTGTCGCTTGATAAATGTATACAGTCCACAAACTAAAGCAGATAGAGTTTCTTTACTGTCTGCTCTACAACAGTTTTTAATCACTACTAATACTGTTTTTCTCTGTGGTGATTTTAATTGACACATCTCACCACAAAAAAAGAAAGCGGTACAAGATTCTGGAAAAAACTACACTGTGACTCAGCTGCTTTACGGCATTTAGTTAATACAGCTGAATTACATAATTGTAGTTTAAACCAAATAGCAGGGCCAAAACTTACATATCAAAGAAACCGATCTACATCCACCACAGATTATATGTTTACTTCAAAAAACGTACAAAGTAATTCTTTTCAAACTGTCCCCATAGAATTCTCGGACCATCTTCTGTTGGACTGTACTTTCCAGGAGGCTCCCAGTCTACCAAAGACAAGACCTCGGTGGAAACTGAACTCCTCTGTTCTGACTGACATACAAGTAAGGGCTAAAATTTTGGAGATAATAAATGCTAGACTCTCGGTTAGGTTTCTGTATACTAATGTGGGTGAACGGTGGGCCGATTCAAAAGCGGACTTTAAGTCGTGTTTTTTGAAATATGGGAATAATAAAGAAAACCTGAAATTCCTCAAATATCTGCAACTCAGACAACAGCTCCAATACTCCCTCTCTAATACTTCTAGGCAGGATTTCTCGTCTCAAATTCATAAATTAAAAGAGGATATGAAAATTTATCAGTATGACTGGGCACACACCATCAAGGCAATATTGCAAAATGGGACTCAAAAATCCCCATACGGAGATCCCTTTGTGGCTTGTAAACTGTTCAAAAACTCAGTTTCCATGGTAGCGATGAAAAATGAGGATGGAGCCATTAAAACCTCCACATCTGATATTCATAAAATTATCAAGGAATTTTTACATTCTCATGCTCCATCGGACCCCCCTTCTGAAATATTAATAAAACAATTCCCACTTCAGATTAAAATTCCTTCATCCCTGGATCCGGCAAATAATATGACCCAGCCTATTACTGCTATCGAAATCAAACAAGCCATTAAAACCTCAAAAAACAGAACATCCCCAGGATCAGATGGGCTTCCTAATGAGTTTTATAAGACTTTTTCTAAGGAATTAGCTGTTTGCTTGGAAACCATTTTTTTCTATTTGTTGTCTTTACACAGTATCCTGGTGTGGTTCACCGAAGGACTATTGATTTTTTTTATTTAAGACGGGAGATAAGACATCCATACATAATTGGAGACCCATTACCATATTAAATACTGATTATAAAATCGTGACTCACATTTTGAACAACAGATTAAGGAACTATGCAGCCACAGTATTATCCCCGTTTCAATTTTGCGGTATCCCTGATAGAAATATACAGCATACACTAATGATCATTAGAGATATTATTGATCATCTTTCCCTACATGGGGGGGGGTTGTATTATCTCTCTTGATCAGTACAAAACGTTTGACCGGGTTTATCACCCTTTTTTATTTCTTACACTAGAAGCATATGGTGTACCTCAAGAAGTCATTAGTTGGGTCAAACTGTTGTATACTTCAGCAGTAGTACACCCGGTTATAAATCACCAAGTAACAGAGGGCTTTAAAATAGAGGCTGGGGTCAGACAAGGCTGCCCACTCAGCCCTCTACTGTAGATCTTTACTTTAGATCCTCTACTTAGAGTTTTGACAGCCCAGCCCTTATGGGACGGAGTTTCTGGGACCCAGAGGGATGCGGCTATGTACCTATAGGCATACGCAGATGACATCTTTTTTTTTCTGATCCCTGTCAATTGAAACATTTTTTAGCATTTATGGAACTTTATTCTCATGTTTCCAATGCAAGGCTAAATGCACAAAAAAGTAGAGGTCTCTTTATAGGCTCTGGCCAATTTGACTCTATACAAGTGGAAGGGATCACTATTTCCTCTGCACCTTTGAAAATATTGGGCATCACTTTTGGACCACAAAATATGCCATTAGAAAATTGGGACATTACCCTCCAAAATGTGGACCATAAAGTGCAATGGTGGAAACAGTGGAAAATGTCAAAGCTTAAAAGAATTCAAATTATCAAGCAGTTTGTTGTTCCTATGATTTTGTATATAGCTATGATCTTTCCCCCTCAAGTAAAAATAGAAACCAAATTGTATAGCTTTTTTTTGCAAATGCTTTGGGGCAGTAAGCTCAACCCAATAAAGAGGCAATATACCTATCTGCAAAGAGAAAGGGGGTCTGGGGATGACTGACCCTGTGTTTTTCCCCCACACACTCTTTTTTCTCTCAGACCATTAAATGTGGTTTAAACCCTCTGATTCATTACAACACAAATGGACAGTCTTAAACCTTACCAGATACTTCTTGGCATGGACAAATATTCCACCAAAGGTATCTCCTTATCTCCACATACCTGAGTATTTCCGATCTGCAGCTCAAAAACTCTATAAATAGGGTTTAACAAAACAAAAGATAGCGCAAGGAACAAGGCTCCAGGTACATCACACTGCAATGGCTTATATTCATCCGGAGGTCCTTAGCTTTAAAAACTGTCCCACCATTCTTATTCCCCAGGTCCTCAAACAACTGAATAATAAAAGGATTCCGCTCATATGTGGGAATTTTTGTAGTTATCTATGTATGGAAGGCTAAACGTCCGGGGAAACTTTAAGCATAAAGCTAAAGAAGAGCGAAATTGTCCATATCGTTCCTGTATAAATCTGGAGGAAACAATGGAGCATTTTTTTCCCCACTGTACCTGAGCTAAATCTCTCTGGAAATTTCTAGCAGATAAATGGAGGATGGGGTGGTTGACTCCACTATCATATGATACCCTAATTTTAGGACAGTTTCCTCAACATGGCATGCACTAGCATCTGGACACACTATTTTTAGCTTGTTTTGAAATGTTATTTATGGCATGCTAGATGTCAGTGGACTTTATATCAGCGAGTAATGCCTTATGAAACAATAAGCATTCTGATACAGCAAGCAATGCAACAGGTCTATGTCTCAGATACAGAGGTACATACCTCACAAAAGGTATATAAATGGTGGAAGGGGTTCTCTTTGTTTATTAAATTTAAGTAAAAAAAAAAAAAGAAGAAGAAGAAAAGAGGTAGAAGTATGTTCTTGACATAAATATGTGATCTGTGGGGAAACCTGTTCTAAAGAATCTTAAGGAAATGTTACCTTTGTCAGTTTGTTTATTATTTGCAAAAACTATATGATGTAATTTTTGTTTGGTTTTTGAGTTTCATTTTGTTGTAAATGAGTTATTTTGTTATTGAAAGCAGCAGTACTATGAAAAAAAAACTACGCTTTTTTGACAGTTTATTCCCTGTACCCTGCTAATCATATACCTGGTGATCTTTATCGCCAGCACTGTACTATCGCCGAGTAATTTGCTCGGTTATTCTCTGCTTTCGTTTATATTTCTGCCACTAAGCATGCTGCACTGGAACCCCCTCAGCTGCCAACTGCACACGTGAATGACTTGCAGGGACATCGGGAATGGTCAGCAGAGGGTCCCTCTGCTGTTGTCAAAAGATGTGATGTCACCTGTAGAAAAAGCGCAGCTGAAAATTAGTCAGCCGCCATATTTGTTGTAGCGCTACAATAATTCAAATAAATTGCAAATATCTAAAAAACTAAAGACGACTGGAAAAAAACATTTACAGGTATGGAAACTGGAACTTTGGCCGCATGCTTACAGTCGAAAAACAGAATTTTGATAGGTCACTTCCTGATTTCGTAGTACTGCTGCTTTGAATTCCTGTTTGATGTTATCAAAATGAAAAATTCCCCCACTCTTTTCGAGAAGTGCCATGGGATCTTTAACATCCACCTGAACTACCACCATAACAGGCAGATGGGACCTCGGTTTAACGTCTCATCCGAAAGAAGGCACCTCCAGAGTGCAGCACCCCCCTCATGCTGCACTACAATGTCAGTATTGGGATTTAACCCAAGTGCCTGGTGTGGGGACAGAACCCACAGCCATCTGATCTCCCAGCCTCAAAGGCGAATGTGCTACCTGCTGAGCCACTGACACAGACGGTTAAACGGGACATTTATATAGTTGTCCCTTGTGTCAAGTGTTCCTAGCTCGCCTGACTGCCAATCTGTCTCACTTTCCTGATTGCCAATCTGTTTTGTACATTAAGTTCTTGTTGTCCAGAGACTAGAGGCCCACCCCCACTAGTAAAATATCCCACATCCCATTCACTGCCAAGTCCACTCTGCACCACTTCTGGCTCTCTTCCACCCAGACTACTACCTCACTGGCTCTTCTCCACCCAGACTACTACCCCACTGTAGGGGCCCCTCCCCACTCACTCAATAGTGACTGACACAGTCCTCTGCACACTTCCATGACTGGCTGCCATCTGAATTACAAGCTTACAAATATGATCCGTAGCTGATCAAGATTGTTCTGAATCAGATGGTGGCAAGCCACGGAGGTGTGTAGATGGATTGTGCCAGTCACTGTCAGATGAGGGGAGAGTGTCTATGGTGGATAGAAGTTAGGGTGGAGGACAGCCAGAAGTGGTGGGGACACTACAGAGCAGACTTGGCAGTGGATGTGATGAGGATGTTTTACTAGTGGGGTAGGCCACTGAACGCCAGGGACTTCACGTACAAGACAGACTGGCTACCAGGGGAGTGGGGAACACTTGACTGAAGAGACTATATAAACGTCCCGCTTTGTGATCATAGTGTGTGGGGGTGGGAGAGATGACTAGGGTTTGTAGAAGGGGGCTGGCAGCAATACCGACTCTGCCGATGATGGGATGGGGTGTGTTTTTCTATATGGTGAAGACTTGTGATGTGGTGGTACAGTCCCTTCTGTCAACCTAGCAGATTGACTAGTTCACAGAAAAATAGACAAATATTTGTGTGGGACTCAAGAAGAACATTTCAGATGAGTATTGGATATCTGTTCAAAATGAGTAGGAACCAGGAGCCACTAAAGTAAAGATCATAATATCACAAACTAAATCGCACAGAGTCAGACTCAGTGACACAGGATATAACAAAAAAAACAAACAAATAAAAAAGACATACGGGTTTAAATTGCTCTACTAACTACAGAATCTGCCATTAATACTATTTCACATAACATACTAACATACTAAAAGCCAGCAGAATAGGCCTAACGGTCTTTCGTGTCTGCTCGTTAGCCAGCCCCTATTGGGCGCTAGCTCCTCCTCGGCCCCTGAAAGGTCAATCTCGCTCAGTATACCCATGCATCTGTCCCACCCCTCCTTAAAGCCCTCCACTGTGCTCTGCTCGACTAGACTCCTGGGCAATGCATTCCATGGCTCCACCACCCTCTCAGTGAAGTAATGCCTTCACGCTCTCCCGAGGTTCCCCTCCAACTTCCACTCATGCCCCTGGTTGTGCCCCTTTCCTTAGCCTGAACATTTCTTTGGCTCTGCCCCTGTTAATCCCTTTCACATATTTGAATACCTCAATCATGTCACCCCTGTCTCTCCTCTCCTACAGCGAGTACAGCCCAAGGACTTCCAGCCTTTCCTCATAGGTCCTTTCACTCATGCCCCAGATCATCCTGGTTGCCCTCCTCTGAATCCTCTCCAACAATGCTATGTCCTTCCCAAGGTGAGGTCTCCAGAACTACACGCAGTACTCAAGATGCGGCCTGACCAAGGCATTATACAGAGAAAGGATCACCTCCCTTCTCCTAGACGTTATTCCCCGGGCTATGCATCCCAGAATCCTGTTTGCCTTTGAAGATCTTCTTCAGTTTTCAGTGTTGTTCATTCTGGTGACTACCACCATCCCCAGGTCCCTTTCACTCGTTGTGGCTTGCAGTGAGACCCTTCCCAGGGTGTATACACGACCTGGGTTTCTGACTCCCAGATGCAACACCCTACACTTCCCTGGATTAAACCTCAGCCCCCATTTCCTTGACCAACCCTCCAGGGTATCCAGATCCCTCTGGACTGTCTCTCTCGCTTCCTCCCCGTCAGCCAGTGCTCCCAGTTTTGAGTCATCCGTGAAGAGGCTCATCCTACTCCTAACCCCCCTCCCTATATCGGAGACATAGGCATTGAACAGGAGTGGCCCCAGTACCGAACCTTGGGAAACCCCACTGAAGACCTTCCTAGGGGAGTAGACTATCCCACCAACCACTACCCTCTGTGTTCAGTTAGCCAGTTTTCTACCCATCTAAGCAACTGTCTTCCCACCCCCATCCCCTCCAACTTTGTCAACAACCTGATGTGGGGTACAGAGTCAAACACCTTACTGAAATCCAGATACAGGACATCCACCGGTCTTTGTCGGTCCAGGGTCCCCGTCACACAGTCGTAAAAATCTATGAGGTTGGTCTGGCACAATCTCCCCGGGACAAAACCATACAGTTTGTCATCCATGTGCCCCAGCCTTCCCAGTTGCTTCCCGAGCTTCTCCTTGATGAAGCCCTCCGTTAGTTTGCCTAACGGCGACGTTAGACTGACAGGTCTGTAATTTCTCATCTCCTCCCTAGATCCCCCTTTGTGGATAGGCACCACATGAGCCACCCATCCTGTCTGCAGAGAGGCGTTGAAAAGTGCAGTTAGTGGAGCTGCTAATTCGTCCGCCAGTTCCTTCAGAACTCTCAGATGCAGCCCATCCGGTCCTGGTGCCTTGTCAGTTTTCAGCACCCGTAGGGCCTCCCTCACGCTGTCCTCTGTGATTTCTCCCTCTCTAACCCCCCTCAACAAAGCACCCATCCCCTTCTAGGCTTGGCCCACCCGGTGCACCAGCCTCTTCTGGTCCTCTCATCTCCATCTGTCCTCTGTCTCAGCTGTCTCCGGCTGAAAGGATACCCTGTCCTCCATAAATACCGAGGCAAAGTACTTATTTAGCACCTCTGCCTGCTCCCCCCGCCTCCTGAGCCCATCACCCCTGTCCCAATACTGAGATCTGTGCCTCCTTTCCTCTTTCCCCTATGTATCTATAAAATCCCTTTCCACCCTCCGGATATCCCCTAGCCAGGTTTTGCTCCATCCTCGCCTTGGCTCCCTCACCACTCTTGTGACCCTTCTGCCCAACTCACTCACCTCTCTCCTGTCTCCTGAGACACTTAAAACGTGCATAGGCAGCTTTTTTATCCCTCACCGCCTCTTGCACCTCTCTGGTCCACCAGCATGGCTTGTTGGCCCTACCTTTTTATGCCTTACCCATGTACATGAGCTAGTAGCCTCCTGCACCTCCCCTTTTTTTTTTTAAATAAAATTTTTATTAGGCACGAGGACATTTATACAAGACATTTTACATAAATATATTCGTTCAGTCTATATAATTATACATTGGACTTTAAAAAAAAAAGAACTCTCACCCAGCATCAGGACTAATTAATCACATGAACTAGACAAGTCTCGTTTTAACATTTCTCCGGTATTGATTTGATTAGCTTCAGGGAACAAAGTCTGAATAAGTGCTTAACTGATACAAAATGGAGAAAATGGATTATGTATCAAATACCTCCACTCTATCCCGTACTCTGGCCTCCATCCTATATATCTCTCTTGTTAGGTTTAGCCACTGTCCCATAGTTGGCAGCCTATTCGTTCCCCATAGTCTGGTTATTACCTTTTTTGTTGCCAATATTAGCAATGTAGTTTGCAGGTATACATTCTTCTCTACTTTTAGACCAAATGGTAGCTGTCAGTATATACCCAGAGGTAAAAAGACCTCAGTTTTCACATACTGCCACCAGCTCCTGCACTATCTCCCCCCAGTAAGGACCCAGCATGCTGCAATTCCAAAATATACGAGTCTGGTCTGCATGTACTGTTCCACATCCCCTCCAGCACTTTCCTTCAGGATCACCTGTCCTGCACCCCTTTTTTTAATGGTCTCCCACAAGCTACCAACATTCATGTCTGGCCTAATCTTGTTCTAGCTCCCCCTCAGAATCCTGCCCATGCCCACGAAGTCTGCCCCCCTGAAGTCCACTACTACTGTGTTTGAGTGGTTGTCCTCCCACCCTAGACACAGCAGAAACCAGACCGTGGCATGGTCTCCTCCTGCTAGCAGGCTACACACCTCCAGACCCCTTACCTGGCTGCTGTTTGCAAGGACAACGTCCAGTATCCTCCCCCCCAGTAGGTTCCCCCACCTGTTGGACCAGAAAGGCATCCTGAAACACATCCATCAGTCTCTGCTCCCTGGCCACCAATGATGTCATAGTGTCCCAGTCTGCCTCCGGCATATTTAGGTCCCCCATGACCACCACCCTACCCTTTCCACAGTCACAGTGCCCCTTGATGTTCTCAACCAATTTTCCCTCCAGGTCCACATCCATTGTGGGAGTCTGTATACCACCCCTAGTTTCAGTCTTTTGCCTCCCCTGGATTGCAGGGTTACCCAAATTGCTTCCACTCCCCCATCTGCCTCCTCCACTCTACTAACCATTATGCCATTCTTGACTATCAGTGCTACACCCCCTCCTCTACCCTCCCTGAATATTGTGTAGCCCTCCAAGTTTAGGTCCTAATCATTCTTCTGGGTGGCCCATGTTTCCGTAATTGCTGCCACATCTGCTGATCCCTCTGCCAGCATCTCCTGGAGCTCAGGCATTTTGTTGCCCATGCTCCTGGCGTTGATCAGGACCATCCTTCACCCCATCCCCCTCCCCTACCCAATTGACTCGGCCCTGCAAACTCCCTATTTGCCCTTTCCTGCACAGCTCTTGCTTTGTTTACATCGCAGTCCCCTGCCCTCATTTTCCGCCCTAGACCAGGGACCTAGGATTACTTAAAAATATTCTACATAGTTACTTAAAAGTAAAATATGTGACACCACACCGACGACTCGGGTTCAGGAACGGACTCAGGTCACCGGGGCTGACAGGGGAAGGAGAGGATTGAGCATCCGAGGTCTGCTCTCCTCTCCTGGAGTTGGTTGGGTGGGAAGCCCCACTCTGTGAGTGTCCCCCGATGGAGATCAGGGGGTATTACAAGTAGTGGCATACAAGAGGGGACCAGAAAAGGCGTTAAAATGCACGCATGCCATCCGGATGATGGTGGCCCGCCTCCCTGTCTCTCTCAGCCGAGAAACCTCCAGGCTGCATTTCCGTGTCCAAGCGATGATGCAAGGGAGCGCTCTTCGTGCTCCAGTCTCTTCTCTCGATAGCCCTGGTGGGATATGGGAGAATGGGAGAGCCCCGCGGCGAAGGATACGTCCGGTACAACCGGGCATCGGAGCAGCTGGCTGGTGGATCGGTCTGGGGAGGCAGTGGTAGGACTTGGCTGCCCGAAGGAGAGGACAACAGCGGGCGTGAAGGAGTTTTAAAGAAATAATGCAAAAAAAATAAAAGTAAAATATGTGGAGTCAATTCGATGCAAGACACAGTAACAGCGGGAACTGCATTGGACTGAGTTAGTGACCTGTCAGTAAAAAAGTTGTTGTGAGATTGCTGTTTTTAAACAATTTATTCAAAAGGAAATAAACACTGACAACATAAGAACAGACTTCTAGTTTTACTATTTAAAAATGCAGAGTTAATACAGTACCAAGCACTTTTCCTTGTACAGCTGCAGGGCTGTCAAGACGTCAGACAGATAGATTTGCACAGATTTCAAGTAATGTCTCTCGTATCCTAACTGGAACACTTCCATAAACATCGATCTAGAAAACAGCACAGTCTACTAGCTCTTTAAGGTATAAGAATCTGAACAGTATTGTATGCATTCACTCTTGGAAAAGCACCAGGTGGGCCGGCTGGCTAGCATAGCGGTAGAGTTACCGACTGCCATCCAGATGACCTGGTTTTGCGCCCCGAGCCCGGGACGTCTGGTGCTGACCGGTGAAGCAGGGTCGGGAGTCATTTGGACGCCTCTTGCCTAGGGGAGGAGGGCACCCCTTTCCGTTGCATGACCGCCTCTAGTGACCCAGGGGACGGGGGTGTCATGCAGGAAGGAATAAGTGGTTCCTCTGAGGTGACTTCATGTTGGCAAGCACCCACTCACCTGGCAAGCGCTGCAGAGGTGTCGCCTTGCCTGCCCAGAGTAGAGCTGGCAGGTGAGTTCCAAAGGTAGGGAGGGGCTTAACCATCCTTCCAACAGCCCTAATAAGCAGATGCCGAGTCACCTCTCAGGATCACGCCCTGGGGTGGGATAAGGGGAGGGCTTAGCAGGGAATAAAATACCCCCAGCAGCACTGGGCAGATGAAGTCACCCTGCCCTCCACGTCACAGCAGGGTCACTCCGACTCCACACACATTTCGCTGGCTCCTCCTAGTGGGCCCCATCGAGTGAAGTATCTCCTCCTGTCTTGGAGGAACCAGAGGGTCCCGACTGCAGGGAACAAGCCATGAGTTACAGTCGGGATATCTGGGAAATGTTGTCAAGCAAAGCCTAGTGATCAACAGAAGAACAGAGAGATTCCTGCGGTGGGTAAAAGGGCTTGGGTAGGTAGAATGAGGTCTTCGAAGCTGGCGGTGAAAATGAGGAACAAAAATATAAAGTATTAAAAAAAAAAAAAGGAGAGAAAAAAAGAAAAAGCACCAGGTACGGGTGCAGAGCTATCAAGTTTTCTGTTATATCCACAGTGTCACTGTTTTAACGTTATGTCACATGGCAGTAATAAAATGTTTTATGGTGATTTTTATCACAAGGTCCTGAGTGCAAGGTTTTTTTTGGCTGAGCTATACAAGAATCACATCCAGTAAAAAGGATTATCCTCAGTACCGAAAGTACTTGCAAGTCTGGGACTTGCAGGCATTCAGAAAGATATAGTGGGACAGCTGTCCAGGAAAAGTTCTTGGGCCCAGACAGAGGTATATGTTGGCAGGATTGCAGTATCCTGCATGCAGGTGAGGTTGATATAGTCTGGAGTTGTCCTCAGTTTACAGCTTACTGGGAAGAAACAGCACACTCACTTGAAAATATTTTCAGTGCCTCAGGCCTACTTAACCCAGGTTTGGTTTTCCTATCTATTCCTGCCCCAAAACATAAAATAATAGGTCGCAATTTTAAATTATTTTTTATTACATTTTTATAAAAGTGATTTTGTACACTTGCAATCCTAAGGTACTGCTTTCAGGGTACAGCAACTTAGATCAGCGATAGTCCTTTTGTGTTAGTGTTAATTCTGGGCCTCTATTTAGTGTGATGAGATCGTAGTTTGGCCCCAACTAAGTGGCCAGCCAATCCTTTTCACTTCCCAATTCATGTACATGCCTCAGCAGTCAGGCACGTTATGACGTGCAGCAAAGGAGAGCGAGAGGGTGTGCCCATTACTATTTAATACATTATGATGGTGAGTTGGAATTTAATGAAGGCCAGTGCTTGATTTACAAGGCCCTTGAAACCCATGAAAAGATCTTTCATATGGGATTTTGGGGGCAGCTGCAAACAAGGGTGCTAGCTGCACACTGAGCAGACTTAAACAGACCAGGTGGCCTGTTTCTGTTGGCACGTTCGTATGTTCGTAAATGAGGTACTGGGCTTACCTTACCTGCAGGTGTAGGCGGACCTGATATTATACAGTAAATATTGAACCCATCCATAAATTAAATGAAGGCAGCCACTTTATGGGATCTTGAGTTAGAAAGTTATGTCAGTGAAGGGCAAACTAAGCTTCATACTGCTTGCTTCTCTGCAATATCAGTGTCTGTCTCAATAGTCCATTAAATGGCTGCTCCCTTGATTTAGCGGGCATATTATTTAGCTATTTATAGCTCAGGGCTGCGGATACCTACAGAGGAACTCAATACCTTATTTGAAAGACAGTTCCATGTGCTTTCAGAATGTGAGGGACCCAACATGCTTGTCTTTTACTTTAGTGAACTGTTCAAGACCACAGAAAGTAAGTGGATGACATGGGATTTCAATCTGGATAGAACAGTTACGTAAGAACTTACTGTAACAGTAAATCTTCAAGGGAATCTGTTTCATCAGGTCACACCTATGGAATTAATAGCCGTCAGGCACTAGGACCACCCGGAAACTTTCATAGTAGTCTAGTAGGGGCTGCCCACACCGTCACACACAAACGTCCCTGCATATGTAAGTGTGGGCGACCCCACTCCCTCCTGAGTTCCCCACCACAGACCATACTCACTACGCCTCTCTCTAGGGAAGCAAGGAGAGAGATAAGGTGCCCAGCTATAAAAAAGGCTGGAGCAACAGAAAAGCCAGTCTGTACACAAGAGATTAGGAGAAGGAGGCTGGGATGGCATGACCTGATGAAAGAGATTCCCTCAAAGATCTACTGTTAAGGTAAGTTCTTGCGTAACTGTTCTATCTTCTTCAGGGATACCTCTTTCAGCAGGTCGCACCTATGGAACGAGTCCCAAGCAGTTTTGACAGTAAAACAGTCTGGGTGGCAAGAGACCAAAAGCCCAAGAAAGACGGCTCCTGCCCTCCTTCTAGAGGCAATGTCCAGACTGTAATGTCTTGTGAACGTGTGTACAGTACTCCAAGTTGAAGCAGCAGCAGCACAGATTTTAGCAGCTGACACATTCCTGAAACAGGCAGCAGAAGTGGCCATGCCTCTGGATGAATGGCCATGAACTACACCAAGAAGTTTCTTATCATACTTCCTATAACAAAAAGAAATACAGTTGGACAACTATTTGGACAAACACTGTTTAGAAACTAGAATGTCCTCTTTCCCAGGAGTGAAAGAAACAAACTGTGAGGACTTTCTGCAGTCCTTAGTATGGTGTGTATAGTACCCGAGAATTCTATGCACATCTAAAGTATGGAGCAATGCTCCTCCTGGATCGGCATGCTCTGAGTAATAAACAGGCAGGTGGATAGATTGATTTAAGGTAAACTCAGACACCACCTTAGGAAGAAACTTAGTGTTAGTATGCAAAGACACACTGACTTTCTGGAAAATCAAATAAGGCTGCTCACACGAGAGCCTGTAGCTCTGAACTCCTTTAAACAGAAGTAATGGCAACCAAAAATAACGCTTTCCACAACAGAAAGCTTAGCTCACTCGCTGTCTCAGAAGGAAGCAAAGTCAAAGTTTTTAGAACAAAATTCAGGTCCCAAGCCAGGACTGGATTACGGATAGGAGACTAAGTGTAGAAAGCCTCACAGAAAAGTACAGGCCATATCCAACTGGGCCACAGTATGGCCATCAATGGGCACATGGGAGACCGATACAGCAGTCAAGTGCACTTTGATAGAGGGGTATTGGAGTCCTGCATCAGACAAGGACAGGAGATACTCTAGAACCTGGTTCACCGGACAAATGAAAAGGGTCCAGGTGATGGGAGCAGCCCATATGCCAAAGTGATTCCACTTCATGGAATAAGTGGCCCTGGTGGAGGGTTTCCTGGCAGCCACCAGGACATCAGCCACTTTGAGACATCCCAAGCCGAGCAATGGCTATGTCTTCAGGAGCCATGCATGCAGATGGAGGGACTAGAGGTCTGGATGGACCAGGGCCCCCTGTGCCTGTGTCAACACATCCCTGCAGAGGGGCAGAGGAACTGGAGGTTCCATGGCAAATTGCTGCAGTAATGGAAACCACATTTGTAGACGCCAGAATGGTGCCGCCAGAATTAGGGTGGCCCCCCCTCCATTTGGAGCTTAATGAGCACTCTCTGGATCAGAGGAAAGGGAGGAAAGCCATAGAGGAACCTCACTTTCCAGAAGAGGAACAATGTGTCTCGCCAGAAAACTCCAGGACCTGGACCTATCGAGCAGAAACACAGCAGTTTTGTGTTGAGTGGGGATACAAAAAGGTCCAACTCTGGATGACCTCAGCTGTCGAACACGTCTTTTACGACCAGTGTCGACAGCTCCCACCCATGCATTTTAGACTGATTGTCCGAAGCTGTCTGCCAAGGCATTTTGGTTGCCCGGGATATGGACAGCGGATAGATCTAGACCATGTTCTAGAGCCTAGTACCAGACTCCGGTTCTCTCTCTCTCTGCACAGGGGGTAAGAATGAGTCCCTCCTCCTTGCTTGTTGACGTAAGAAACCACACTGAGGTTGTCCAATTGCACTAACAGGGGACCCGGAGATAGATTTATTTATTTTTTTTATTTAGTTTTTGTTGACCGGGTAAGTGCACTAGACAAATCCTGCCTATTTTCAGGCATGACCCGGGGAAGGGAGGATACAGATGAATGCCAACTGACCTTGAACCAGATTACGCTGTTGGTGGTATTTTTTTAGTGAATGAGGGATATTTGGCCAGGACACCGGGAGGAATTCCCCTACCCTTTTCGATAAGTGCCATGGGATCTTTAACATCCATCTGAACTACCACCAATTCAGGCAGATGGGACCTCAGTTTAACATCTCATCCGAAAGATGGCACCTCAGAAGTGCAGCACCCCCTCTAATGCTGCACTACAGTGTCAGTACTGGGATATTAACCCAAGTGCCAGATGTGGGAACTGAACCCACAGCCCTCTGATCTCCCGGCCTCAGAGGCGAGTGTGCTACCTACTGAGCCACTGACACTGATGGTTCTGGAAGGCTAGGAAGACATACAGAATTGCCCTCATTTCTAAGATGTTTATATGGAGCCAAGCCTCCATCAGAAACCAGGTCTCCTGGGTCCAGAAGGGACCCAGGTGCCCTCCACAACCCAGACCGAGGAATCCATGGTGATGATCTGTTCGGGAAAAGGGATGAGAAAGGGCACCCCTCTCAGAAGATTATAGGGGTCCATCCACCACTGAAGTACTCTGTGTACAGCGGAGGAGACAAGAACCTGCTGATCCAGATCACTGGTGCATTGATCCCACTGGACTAACAAGGTCAACTGGGGGGGATCCGCATATGCAGTCGGGCCAATGTTACAGTGACAATGGCTGTGTCCATCAAGCCCAGCACCTGCAGGAATGTTCTGGCTGTGATGTACGGGCTATGAGCAATCAGCTGCGCCTGAGCTAGGAGGCATTCCGCCCTGTCTTGGGAAAGGAAGGCCTTGCCCTGGACTGTGTCCAGAATCACTCCTATGTACCGCAGCCGCTGACATGGGGTCAAAAGAAAAAAATTACTCACCTTAGTAATGTTTCTTCTAATGGAGTCTTGCTATATTATAGACATTAGCAGTTTGATCCAGCTCTAGAACTGCCCCGGAGTGAAATGGTTAAAACCATTCCAAAATAGAATTTTGGCACGAGAGCAGCTCTATCTGTGTCATTTCAAACTTGAACTGTCAGATCTTTACGAGCCAAACTCACTAAGGTCTGTGTGGAAGCTGTAACCTACACTAGCCAAATGGCTACCTAAATAATAACAACCATTGATGGTCCCAACACCCAAGACTCAAGTCAGGGACCAGAAATACTAACACCATTCTAATAATATGAAAATGGAACATAAGTATAATAAAACACACACACGCTGACACATACACACCCCAAAGTCCCAAAGGGGACAAAATGCTAAAAGAACATAAGTAGTGCCCACACTAAGTTGCCCGCACCCCACCAAGTAGAGGTTCTGAGAAGGGCAGGTTAGAGGTTCATAATATAGCAAGACTCCATTAGAAGAAACAACATTACTAAGGTGAGTAATTTTTCTTCAAACAACATGAAGTCTTGCTATATTATAGACATTAGCAGAATACACAGCAGTACCTCCATGGAGGAGGGCAGAACCTACTTAGGAATAGGCTCTGAAGAACAGTTGTGCCAAACCAAGCATCTCTCCTGGCCTGACATCCAGGGAATAATGCTTGGTAAAAGTGTGTACCGCTTTCCAAGTAGCAGCCTGGCAAATCTCTAACAAAGGGTATCTCTGGCAGCAGCTAGAGACGCAGCTGTACCCCTGGTAGAATGAGCCCCCAAACCGGGGGCTCCCACTTTCTGATACAAAATTGGATACAAGAGACAATCCACCTGGCTATTGATCTCTTAGTGGCAGGTTTGCCTTTCCCAACTTCACCATAGGTAAGGAAAAGTTGGAGGGATTCGAACCTGTGACCTCTCACCCGAAGAGGAGTGATCAGTGAAAAATACTGGAAGGGAGATAGATTGATTAAGATGGAAATCTGAAACCACCTTAGGCAAAAACTTCCTATTAGTCCTAAGGACTACCTTATCCCTGTGGAAAGAAATAAAGTCAGTCTCCACTGACAAGGCTTGCAATTCACTTATGCGTCTGGCAGAAGTGATAGCCACTAGAAAAAACAGTTTTCCAAGTTAGGTACTTAAGCTCTGCAGAAGATAGAGGTTCAAAAGGGGGTTGCATTAACTGGGCAATGCAAACATTAAGGTCCCAAGCAGGGGCCGGTTCCCAAAGGGAGGATTAGTATGGAGTAATCCCTTAAAAAACTTGGAAAACACAGGATGAGAGGAAAGAGGAGATGACTTTCCTGTTGATACAAAAGCAGACACAGCTGCCAAATGAACTCTCAGGGTAGCTGGTCTGAGACCCAAGGAATTAAGATGTACCATGTAATCTAACAAAATGGGCAATTCAGCAGATTCTGGGAAATATTTTCCCAGCACACCAAATGGAAAACCTTTTCCATTTAGAACTATAAGTAGCCTAGTGGAAGGCTTTCTGGAAGCCTTTAGGATCTCAAGAACACCCTGAGAGAGGTGTAACAGCAACTCTAATTCCTCAAGAGCCAGGCCTTGAGGTTGAGGGATTTGAGGTCCGATACCAAACCCTTCCCTGGGCACAAGTCAACAGATTGTGATTCCTGGGAGGCACAGGGAAGATGGACTGTCAGGAGACAGAAGGAGTGGTACCAGGGCTGCCTGGCCCATCCGGGCAATCAGAATCACCCTGCAAGGCTGAGATCTGATTTTGACCAGTACTTTGAATAGGAGAGGAAAGGGGGAAAGCATAGAGGAACTTCCTCCCAATCCAGAAGAAGGGCATCCAGGGGAACTGAGCCCAGCACTGGAGGCCTGCAACAGAACAGAGGAAGTTTGTGATTGTCTGGGGCTGCAAAAAGATCTATCTGAGGGATGCCCCACCTGGCAAAAACTATCCCCAGCACTTGAGGATCCAGGGACCATTCGTGATGGCCCTGGGAAATCCTGCTGAGGGCATCCGCTAGGACATTGTCCTTCCCTGGAAGATGAACTGCTATGAGGGAAGTGTTCAGGGAATAGGCCAGAGACCACAACTTATTGCCTCGGTGCACAAGGTCAAGACCGAGTGCCCCTTGTTTGTTGATGTACCACATTGTTGTGGTGTTGTCTGTTCTGACTTGTATCACCTTGTCGTGGACAGATGCAGAAAAAGCTTGAAGAGCTAAAAAGACAGCTCTGAGTTCCAGCAAACTGATGTGGAGCAGAGATTCCAGGGGGGACAAAACTCCCTGAGTGGAAAGGTCGCCCATGTTGGCTCCCTAACCCAGAAGGGAAGCATCTGTAGTGAGAGTCAAGTCGTGAGAAGGGGAAATGAAGGGGTCCCCCGCCCTTAAATTGCTCTGATCCTGCTACCACTGGAGAGCTAGGATCAAGGTTCGAGTCACTGGGACCAACTTGGAAAGGGGGTCTCTCTCTGAGACCAAAAGGTTCTCAAGTGAAACTGAATGTCTCTCATCTGAAATCTGACTCCTGCACAACAGCTGTGGATGCAGCCATGCCCCAGGAGCTGCAGAAGGTGTCTTGCTGGTCGAGAGACCTGCAGAGTGAAGGAAGAGGCCAGAGCCACTAAATTCCTTACCCTTTCTGGGGAAGAAAGGCTCTGGCTAGCTTTTGTCCAATTCTGCCCCTATAAAGGTGAGTACCGGACTGGTTCCAGAACCGACTTTGGTAGGTTTAGCAGAAAACCCAGGAGGTGAGAAGCTGCTGGGTGACCTGCAGGTGAGATTTTACCTGTTCTGAGGACTGGCCTACAATGAGCCAGTCGTCTATAAGGAAAAACAGCAATCCTCTGCCTCCTTAAGTGGGCCACTGCTAGACACTTTGTGAATACCCTTGGAGCAGAGGTAGGGCAAGGCATTGCTCTGAGCTGGTAATGACCTGAGGGCAGTTCAATCTGAGGTACTTTCATGGGATCTTCTGATTAGGACATGAAATAGGCATCCTTGAGGTCCAGAGAGGCTAGCCAGTCCCCTGGCCTTAGGGAAGGTAAAATCATTGCCAGAGTTACCATTTTGAACTTTGGTTTCAAAAGATGCTTGTTCAGATATCTGAGATCTAAGATGGGCCGCCATTCTCCTGTTTTTTTGGGGTAAGGAAGTATCTGGAATACAGACCCCTGCCCTGATGCAGGGGAGGAACCCTTTCTACTGCTCTGAGAGCTAACAGGGATGAGACCTCTGTTTCCAGAGCGAGGGTCTCTGAAGCACTTGCAGGTAGAAAAAATCTGCTTCTCAATTTGGGAAACTTTTTGAAGCTGAGAACCAGACCCTGGCTTACTATTTCCAGAACCCACTTGTCTGAGGTTAAAGAAGCCCAATTCTGACTGAAGTAAGCCAGCCTGCCCCACTGGTACAGGAGAACTGCCCTGGGCACCCCATCAGGGTGCCTGTTTCACAGAAGTTTAGGCTGAGGGGTGGAGCAGATCTGCCCACCTCGCCTGCCCCTGCCTCTGAGCATAGGCAGAGGAGGCCTGAGTCTGGTAGAAAGGCTCGTGAAAAGGCTCACCTCACCCCTGGGGGCATGCCTTGAGGAGTGGCTTGCCGCCTCTTAGCCTGGGCACTCTTGTAAGTAGTCCTATATTCATCCATCTTCTTCATGTAATTCTCTGTCTGCTCTCCAAACAGAGAATTTCCACCACAGGAAAATCCATAGCCTTAGTCTGGGTATCCTGTGACAAACTAGTACACCTGAGCCAGGCCAACCTACGAAAAGCTACAGATGTGGCCATGACCCTAGAGGAAACATCATTAACATCCACAGCAGCATTAAACTGAACCTTAGAGGCTTCAATGCCATCAGCAGCCACCTGTTCTAGTTCACTAGCCAGCTGGCCATGGGCCTGCTTGGCCAATTGCATCAATCAATCAATCAATCAATCAATCAAAATCTTTATTTAGTCAGGCGAACATCATTGAGCGTAGCTCATTTGCAAGATGGACCTGAGTGGTCATACAAATAAGAGTACAAGTGTTTTTACAAGGACATGAAAATAGCATAACATTAGTACAATGAAATAAATAAGAGAATATACAAAATTTACATATATACAAGGCACAGTAAAAATAACTTAACCTGTAAAAATGAAGGGGATAATAGATATAGCAGTGATAATGAACAAATAATAGGGCTTTTGTTGGCTTTTATATGAATGTGGTAGCTGACTGGATAATAGAGGGAAACTAAACATAATGGATTACAGAAGGGGGGGTGTAGGTGGATAACAGTATCCCATCTAGATTTCTGATACCTAGCTAAATAAGCCATATAATTTGCTTGCCTGAGTCCCAGAGAGGCTGCCATATACTGTTTTTTTGCCATGGCATCAATCTTCCTGGAATCCTTGTCAGGAGGATGTGAAGCCAAGGGAATATTAGCTTTTTCACAGGCAGCAGCCTGAACTACCCCAACATGACTGCATTGCTGAGAAAGGAATTCTGTATCAGGGCCTGACAATGTACACCTTCTGTCCATCTTTTATCTACAGGAGGCACAGAATTAGGAGCTTTTAAAATTTTAATTGTTTGTTTCTAAAAGACTTATGTAAAGGAATAGACAATCTCCTAGACTCTGGAATATCCATCATTTCTACAAAATCAGGCTCCTCTTGCTCATCCACAGCCTCTTCTAAAGGAAGCTGGAGGGTTTCAGCAACTTTTTATAAAACATAAAATGAGATGGGGACTCGACAGCATAGGGGTGATTCTAAAGGTCTGTCTGGGGAGATGTCCGTTCAATGGGTACACCCAGACCTTCCCAGCCACATTCATACTGTTCATAATCCTCCTCCCCGCCTCTGGTTCATAAAATTCCTCAATATCATAATCCTGAACCACTGGGACCGGACGAACCGACCTTTTACCAGATAGTGGTGGTTCGGACGGACCCTGAGACAGTGACTGGACAATTTGTATGGCTTTTGCTATCTCTGCAGCAGTTGGAGAAGGAATTTTGGACTCCAGACCTGCTGATTTTCTTGTCTTCTTTACTGGAATTGGTTCCTCAGAACCAGCTTTTCTTTTGCCGGAGGAAGTCTGGCCCTGGTCAGAGGGCACTCCCTCTGGTTCGGTTGGCACCGAACCGGGCTGGCCATCCGGGTCAGCGGACTTTTTGGCCTCCTCGCCCCTGAGCCTGCCCAATCTTTTTCCAGGGTGGCTGCAGGAAATCTTACATACCTGGCAGTCTGACTGGAGGTGGTCAAACCCAGACAATAAACATGGTGTGTGGTCAGCCTTGGCAAAGACTTCCCCACAAACATCACAGTGTTGAAACCCAGTGGGCCGGTTTTCTTTTGGGTTTCTCAGACATAATGCCAGCCTAACCAAAAACTTTTACCCTTTTAAACGGCAGTGCCAGGCAAGACACCCTTATCGGTTCCTAACCGTGTCACGGGTATTGGAAAAAAACGTAATAAATCCGTTTTTTTTAGAACCGATAAGAACCGGGAACCGCACTCTAAAATAGTAACTTTTAGTTTTAAATGAGTTTTAAACCCACTGATCGGTTCAAAACCGAACCGATAACTTACAAGTTCCACACAGACAAAACCTTCATTTACTTACGGTTACCACAGATAGAGCTTGAACCGAACGGTTTTGCGGTTAAATTAAAACTATTCTCGGTTAAATCCAACCGAGAAAACACTTTTTAAACCGAGAAATGAACCGAGCAGAAGGAGAAATCTCCGGAGCGACTGTTCACTGAGGCGGAGTAAAGAATCTGACAGTTCAAGTTTGAAATGACACAGATAGAGCTGCTCTCGTGCCAAAATTCTATTTTGGAATGGTTTTAACCATTTCACTCCGGGGCAGTTCTAGAGCTGGATCAAACTGCTAATGTCTATAATATAGCAAGACTTCATGTTGTTTGAAAAGACTTGGGCAAATGGACCATAATCCCTAGGTCCTGGAAAAGCTGCCTGGTACAATTCAGAGTAAGCAGCAGGAGATCCCCTGGACTGGGCCTTCCGTAACCAGTCGTCCAGATAAGGGAAAATATACAGGCCTTTATGCCTGAGTGACGCTGCCACTGCTGTTAAGCATTTGGTAAAGACCCGTGGTGCAGAGGATAAGCCAAAGGGCAAAACCTGAAACTGGTAATGTTCCCCTGGAACAGGAACCTGATGTACCACCTATGGGGGGAGCAAACCTTGCTATGCGGACAGGTGTCCTGCATATCCAGGGAGCATAACCAGTCTCCCTACCTGAGCAGAGACAGCAGACCATGCAGAGAGACCATCCTGAACTTGTATTGGATATAGAAATTCAGACCTTTGAGGTCTACAATGAGTCTCAAGTCCACTGTTCTCTTGGAGATGAGGAAGAACCGGGAGTAGAACCCTTTGTTCCTTTGCTACCTGGGCACTGGTTCTATGCCCTTTTTGAGCAGCAAGGTGAGCACCTGCTTCTGAAGTACTGGAATGGGGTCGAGAGGATAAGTGGTGGGACCAGGTGGAACATCTGGAGACTTTTCTAGCGTACAACCCTGTTCGATTAGTTGCCAGACCCCAGCATTGGTCATATGGGCACTCCTTTGATCAAGATGGAGGGAGAAACTACACCCAACCACTACCTCCTAGCTTGGAGCAGGAGGAGGGTGGTCAGGCAAGAAATCATGCCTTGGCAGAGCCAGCAGCTGAGGCTGCACCGCCACCTCTGGGGCTTTTAGCAGAGGCACCCGTGGTAGAGGAAGAAGCAGGCAGGGCAGGCCTTGCCTTGCGCTTGATCCGAGGGCTGGTTCCCCCACCCAGCTTTATGGGAGACCTTATGAAAGGAGGGTCGTGGCATACTCCAGGGTTGGGTATGATAGAGGGAGTGGAAAACCTAATGGCTCTACCAGAGACCTGCAGGTCATTAATAATATCCTGCACATCAGAACCAAAAAAGCTGAAAGCCCCCAAAGGAGGCATTTAGAATGTTATTTTATTTTTGCTTATTTATTGAAAAGTTTTATCAATTTATTGAAAAGTTTCACCAGGAAGGCACACTGAGTAATCGAATTGCTCATCTCCCGGTGCGTCCTGGGGAGAAGGTAGGGGCTACAATATAACTAAACATACAATTTCCTATTACAAGATGCTTCACTACAGAGTAGGTACACAGAACATACATACAAATTTCCAATTATAGGATGCCTCTAGTCTAATACATAGTAGGTACATAGTTGGTAAGCAGTTACTAGCACATACAGTACATATATAGTGCACTATAAACAAGAAGTGTGATTAGCATGTTTGCGTGTGCAGACAATTTGATACAATTTGGTGCTATTTTACCGGTTGACAGGAGATGAGGAGAGGGATGATAAAAACAATAGCCATCACTTGCTAAATACAGGAAGGCCAGGACCGACAATCACGTTTGTGTAGTCATGTCTAAGAGCAAGTACAATCTGAAGAGAAGAAATGGAGTAAGGCCTGTGACAGGGTTGAATAAGGCCCTGCCCCATTTGTTATGCAGAAAGAGTTAAATGCAAAGGTCTGTTCTATCCTCTCCTTTTCTGTCTCTTCTCTGTCTGGTTGCGCAACCAAATTTTCTTATGAGACCGAGGAATTGAACACTCTGACCGTTTCACAAGTCTCTGCCTCTCGCCATCTCTCTGCCTTCACTTGCTGTTCTGCATTTTCTCCCCCCTTGCACATCTGTAGTTATAAAAATATATGTGAATCTCTGTGTAAAACTGTATGTGACACTCGGCTGCCTTTGTTTAAAACTGTATATAGTTATACTGCCAAAATGATTGCAAAACGCTATTTGGAATTCAAGGGGTTAACCTGAGAAGCTGGTTTGTAAACTCTCAGATGCTGTAAACAAGAGGCCAGTTCTAGGTCATTATGTTATTTTTGCTGCACCTGCAAGAAAGCTGGAAACTTACAAGAACATTGTGCGTGAAGCATGTTGTTTTCTTAATGAGTTTCCCAGGCACAGACTTATAAAAACAGCAGCAATGCTTGTGCAAAAGAGAGACAGACTGAGACTTGGGATTGAGAATAAACACTCAGAAGGACTTTGTTTTCTGTGTTTGTACTGCCTTTGTAAATAAATAGTTATACTGAACACTTTTTTTTTTTTATTTTGCTGTTATGACTAACAATAAAACTCTCACTGAGAATTCTGAAGCTGCTCCTGGTTTTCCTATGTTTCCTGACCTGTGCCTCGACAAGGCCTAGGAGAGGAGAGGGAGTAGAGGGAAGAGGAGGGTCTGATTTGATGGGGTAGGGCATTCCAAAGTTTAGGGAAACTGTGTGAGAAAGCTGCCTGACCAACAGAGGTAGAACGACGAGGGAGTGCCAACATACAAGAATCATTTGATCTAAGAGTGGGGGGGAGGAGGGATTGACAGAGAGGAAGAGAGAGATAGTGAGGGAGAGAACCAAATCAAAATTGAGAGATGAATTTTGCAGTATGGGCATGAAGTGTGTCACTAAGTGAGGGGAAGGCAAGAGCGTGGTAAAGGTTGCAGTGGTGAGTGAGAGTGTCCAGAGTGAAACTGCAAAAGTAGTTGAAGAGGGAGTCCAATCTGGTTAAGGAAGACTTGGGAGTGGCACTATAGGCATCAGAACAGTAAAAAATAGGCAGAATCATCTCTGGACGAGTTCATGCCTTGCCGGCAGAGGTATGCTGCTACGGTTAGAGAACAGAGCACCAAGCTTGGGGCATAATTTCTTCAGGATGGCGTCCATGTGTTCAGAGAAGTCGAGGTGTTGGTCGAGCCATGCCCCAAGGTATCTGAAGGAGGAAGTGTCATCAAGAGTGGTCCCATCAACGGTGTGTAAAATGGGCAAGAAGAGTAGCCTAGAGAGTCTCTGCCTCATGCCAGAGATCATGGAGACGGTCTTCTTGGCATTGAGAAAGAGCTGATGTAAGCTAAGCCAGTTTTGAACTTTGTCGAAGTCAAGCTGGAGTCTGGTAGCTACATTAGAAGGGGATTTGCTGGAGGTGAAAAGGACAATTTTGTCTGCATAGATGTGGATGGAGGATGATGTGCAGACTGATGGGAGGTCATTTGGGAAAATAGAGAATAGGAGTGGGCCAAGTACTGAACCCTGTGGCACCCCAGTAGTAATCGGGAGGGAAGGGGATACTGAGTCAACGATTCTACCTGATTGGGTCAGACCTACGAGGTAGCCTTTGAACCAGTTAGTGGCAGAGTAAGATAAGCCAGCGATGTGAGGTTATTTAGAAGTAGGGTGTGGAAGACCATGTCGAAAGCCTTGGCAAAGTCGACAAAAATTGCCGCAGTGATTAAACCACTGTCCATCCTTGAGAGGATGGAGTCCATGAGCCTAAGGAGGGAGGTTGTGGTACAGTGATGTTTCTGGAATCCAGTTTGGAAAGGCGTGAAAAAGTATGAGTCAGAGAGGCAGGAGTTGAGCTGGGTAAGAACTAGGTGTTCCTGAAGCTCAGCAAGGATGGGGAGGAGAGAAATAGGGCAGTAGTTCCCAGGTGAGGAGTGGTCACCACCCTTAGGTAGGGGAAGGACTATGGCATGTTTCCAGAACACTGGGATAGTAGCAGTAGAGAAGAAGAGGTTTAGAATCTCAGACAATGGAGAGAAGATGGCAGGTGCAGATAGGTATAGGAGTTTGAGATCTAAACCACTCAGCTAGCTGCCTTTGGTAGGGTTTAGTGCAAAGAGAGCTCCAGAGTGTCAGCAGGGGAGACCTTGGAGAATGAGAAACAATTACGGGGTGGGGGGAGTACACTTTGGGGAAGTGTAGTGGTGGAGGGGGAGGGAGGACAGGAGGGCAGAGGCACAAGAGGTAAAGAAAGAGTTAAATTCCTTTGCAACAGTGGGGTGGTCGGATATAAGACAGTTTATTTTGAAAAGAGAAGTGGGTGGTTTTGAAAGGGGGGAAGAATATGGTGTGGACTACCTTCCAGAATTTAGATGAGTTGTTTATATTTGTTTGGAAGGCAGTCCAGAAATATTCAGCCTTGGCTAACCAAATTGCTTTAGTGCAGGAGTTCCTGAGGGAACGGTAAACCTCAAAGTCGCTTGGCAGCTTGGTGGGACTTCCACGCTTGGTCGCGTGCCCTTTGACAGGCCAGTAGTTCTGGGGTGACCCAGGGGAGATGGTTTCCCCTGACTCTAGAGCGCCTGACAGGGGCATGGTAGTTCCACCTGCTTAGAAATTTGTCTTAGAAATACTGCAGTGCTTCATCCACAGTGCTTGCTGCAGAGACAGGAGACCAATCTGTGTGAACCAGGTCTTGCAGGAGGGGGGCTAGGGCCCCGTTCGCACTACAGCACGGTTGGGCAAAACGTTTTTAAAAGTGGATTAACACTTACCGTGCTGTAGCGTTCGTACTGCAACCCCTTTCCTGTGATCCACATTAGGCAATGTATTTTACAGGGTTCACACTGCGGCAGAGATCCGTGCCAACTATAAACCAAATCAGCAGCATGGAAAAGCTGCTTACCGTGATGCTGTGCCCTTGCTTGAAGTGCATTTAAAGGAAACAAGCTGGCGTCATGACCTAGGTAAAATCGCTTATTTTGAAAACGGATTTTGGACGCGGTGCCTGGCCCAGGTCTCATCAGGGTTTGAGCACGCTCAAAATTCGATCTAAAAGCGGGTTATGTGCGAACGCGATCCGGGCCAGCACGCTTTTGAAACGGTTCAAGTGCTGAGAACCGTTTCAAATGCCCTAGTGCGAACGGGGCCCTAGGTCGAGGGATTTGTATGAACCGGTTAATATGATGTTTTGGGGACCTTAGGCCTGTGTATTTTCTGAACCCTGTAAATCATGTGGTGATCACTTAAGGCATCAGGAAGTAGGCCAGACTGAATGACCCTATTGGGGTGGGAGGTGAGGGGCCCACTCGAGCCGAGAGTGGTTATTCATTTTAGTGTTTAATCGGGTTGGCTCTTGGATTAGTTGCAAGAGGTTTTGAACTGAAATATCATTATGAGTCTTACTTAGGGAGGCAGCCAGCCAGTTTAAATTGAAGTCACCCATAATATACAGCTCTCCAGAGAAAGCGAGGGAAACCGTGTTAGTAATAAGGTCCATCACTGTGGAGGTAGGGAGGCCAGGGTGGCAGTAAACTCCAGCAATGAAGATGCGGATAGAGAAGGGGAAGAATAACCACAGGAGCAGTACCTCATAAGCTGTGGGTAGTGAGGTACATTGGATAGTAGTATACTGTATTTTGGAGGAGAGGTAGATAGCTACGCCACTCCCCACTGCCTGCGCAATCTTGGTGGGAGATGGTATACCCAGGGATATTTATTGCACCATTTGCTGTTTTGTTATTGAGCCAAGATTCAGTGAGGACGAGAATGTCCGGGGAGAGTGAGGCGCCGAGGGGTTGCAGTAGGCCAACTTTAGGTAGCAGGCTTCGTATATTAAGGTGAAGTAACTTAAGCCCCTAAGGGAGGGTGAGGGAGTTACGGGGGAAAGACCCGGATTAGTATTGATTACACCAAGGGGGATGGAGGGATAAGGCCCAGGGTTGGGGTTGATATCGCCAGTACTGCAGTTTAGAGCTCTTATACCATGGCTGGGATGTTACCAATCAGGGGTTAGGGGTTAAGCGGTTAGGGGGACAGGTGTATTTTTAGCTGCCTTAGTTGGGCACAGGTGTTAGCCATCGTTAGGAGAGCTGCACTAGGAACAAAGGTAGAATAGGACCATATACATGAGCAGGGTGAAGGAGTGATAGCATAGATCAACTCAGGAGCCTGAAGGACAGGGGAGAAGAAAATGGATGGTACAGCATGGACAGAGACTGGAGGGATTGTGAGATTACTGTGGGAGAGGATGGGGGAAATACTATGAGTAGGTAAGGGATGATTAACATACCTAGTCGAAACATCAAGTTACATATGCTGATGGAGTCTCAGATGGGAAATAGTAGGGAGAGGGAGGGTGATAAGGTGGAGAAATTTGAGGGTGGCAATACAGAGTAATGAAACTATAGGTGGCAGTTCAGATTAAAAGGGGGGAGATGTGTGTTGACAGCTGAGCAAACTAAGACTGACAGCAAACAGATTAACTGTGCTGATGAGGGGAGGAAGGTTATATACGGATCTAAGCTAGTATGCAGGAAGCACTTGTGTATACAGCCAATATAACCACGAGAGTGCTGCCCCTTGTGGCTAGCTAGTATAAGGAGCAAGTGGAGAAGTGGGGACTTCAGTTACTTTCCCCAAAAGTTATGTGATTATCTATAATGACATAAAGCGGTGTCCAGATAGGATGTGTGGGTGGGTGCTGAGCCGGCGCACAGCACTGGCGAGAACTCTGGAAAGATTAGCCATTTACCTTGAATGACCTTGGAGCTGGGCGGGCAGCTTGCTTGTTCAGAGCCGGAGTCACTGTAAGATCAATTTGCCCATCCAATCAGGGGCTGGGCTGGCAGAGCCGGGGGGGAGGGGGTAGGAGATTTTGTTATTTAACCCTTACAGGGCCACGGAGTGATAGATCCGTCCAGAACTCCAATACGTTCTAATTTTGTCGGCAGTCTAAGGGTGAAAGCCTGGGGGGAGTAGGAGATTTTTTGTTATTTAAAGCATCAAAGACAATAGAGCAAAGAGAGGGGGAGGGGGAGGGGTTCAGGATGGAGAACGTGCAGAGTGCAGGAAATCAGTGAAAAAGGAGAAAAAAGAAACGAGGAGGCTAGCACAAAAGAAATTATCCAGCAAATCAGTCCAATAATTCTGGCACGCCACACTTTTTTAACTCGCTAAAACATAGCAGCACACTGTAAGCTATGAATTAAAGGTATTTCAATAAAATTTAAACTGCAATACAGTAACAATAGGAGTACAAAATTCTGTTAAGAAGCAGTAACACAGCGAGCTGCGGAGAGTGGGAGCCTATGAAGTCTCTTACGGGAAAGGCGCCAAGTCCAAAATCTCTCTGGAAGGAGGAGCCGTTTACCTTGAATGGCCTTGGAGCTGGGCGGGCGGCCACCCTGTTTGGAGACAGAGCTGCTGTAGGATCAATTTGCCCACCCTATCAGGGGCTGGACTGACAGAGCCTTGAATGGCCTTGCAGCTGGGTGGACGGGTGGCTTGTTCAGAGCCAGAGCCGCTGTAGGATCAATTCGCCCACCCAATCAGGGGCTGGGCTGGCAGAGTGGTAAGTCGACTTGTTTGGAGCTGGAGCCGCTGTAGGATCAATTCATCCACCTGATCAGGGACTGGGCTGGCAGAGCCTCGAATGACCTTGGACCTGGGTGGGCAGGCGGCCAGCTCGTCTGGAGCCAGAGCCACTGTAGGATCAATTCACCCACCCGATCAGGGGCTGGACATCAGCAGGAACTCTAGAGACCCTTAGCCAGGAGTGCCTTCTAAGGCAGATGCCAGTTGCAGCAGCACTGGCCGTGGCATCGGCCATGTCACAAATGGCCCTAAGAAGATGCTTACTGACATCTGATGCAACCTGGAGAGTGTCAAGGAGTTCCTGCTTCTGAGAATCCTCAGGAAGGGCCTGTGCTGCAGCTCTGCCCTTCTTCCAGAAGGTGTTCTGGTATTTCACCATACGGGACAAATAATAGGCAATCCTGAGGCAATCCTGAGGCCTAAGGTGGCCGAAGTAAAGGTCCTCTTACCCCAAAGGTCAATCCTCCTAGATGCCTTGTTTGGGGGACCAAGGTGCTTGGGTACCTTGGACCTATCATGAGCCACCTTGACCACTGAGTCAGTTTTAATTTGGGCTACATAGAAAGGCTTCCCCAGAAGAGCCTGATAAAGCTTGTCAGCCTTCCTAGGTATGGCAGGGACTACGTTAGGCCTGTGCCAGGCTGCAGTGGCAGCATCATCCAGGGCTGGGGGCAAAGGAGGGATGACCTTAGGAGGAGACTCAGGAATCTCCAGGAAATCCACCAGGTTCCACCTGGTGATATCCTCCTTTTCCGTCTGGAACACCATAGTTGCTTCATGAGGGAGAAGGAGGAGGGGTCCTCAGAAGGGGATCTTGGAGTATGTTTTGTAGAGTCCTTACTCCCCAAGGAGACAGTGGAACTGTCTGAGAAGTCACCCCCAGCATCTGGCCCTTCATCCTCCTTATCAGGAAGGATGAGATCTGGGTGGCATTCCTCTTCAATGTTGACCCTGTCCGAGGCAGGGACCGACAACAAAGACACCACCAACGCCCAAGAGGGCGCAGTGTGCTGGGGCTGGATCGGCATCACACAGAGGCGCCCGCCCCCCCCCGAGCAACGGTGACAAAGGCACGGGCCGTGGAATGAACTGCTGGATTAGCGCCACTGTAATGGAAGAAAGTTTCACATTTAAGTCGACAGCAGAAAGTGGCAACACAGTTGGTGATGGAGGGGGCAAAGGCCCCGGCATCACTGGAGCACTACCTGGTGGAGCCCAGCCCGGTGGACCTTACAGTTGTGAAGGGCTGGCATAGACTACTCAGGCGAGCCCAAGGTTGATGGCCCTTCACCCATCACAGAAAGGCTGGTGGAACTCGCTGCTGGGGACAGCCTGGTGGGAGCAGAGGCCTGGGCGGCAGGAGAGGTCGATGTCGAAGCAGTCGATGGTGCCATCCCGGAAGAAGCAGCAGTAGCTAGTGGGGACTGGGAGCACCTCTGAAGGGGAATGGTCTTTGTTACATTCCCTATCTCAGTGAGAGTGTTTCCCCAAAGACTTATCCCAGACCTTGGTGGCCCGAGAGCCCAAAGAGTGAGCCAGTGACTGGGAGGGGGTAGTCCCCAAAGGTCCCTGCTCCAGCCTGGCAAGTTGCTGTTCCAGAAGAAAGGACAGCAGAACTTCCTGGTGGTGTCGCCAGGTTAAACTTCAAGCAGAGCTCGCAGGTGAGGGAGTAGTGGCTAGCTCTGAGGCAGCACACACAGAGATCATGCTAGTCTTTGGAGTAAATCTTCTTTCCGCAGCAACAGCGACGGAAAAGGTTGGTAGACTCTGTCATTACTGACATAAAAAAGAAAGGCAATCACTTTAAAATAAAGTGATTCAACACTAAAAAGAAGGTAAGTTGAAAATGGCGGTTGACTGAACGACAAAGTTTCCACGGAGTCCATGCAAGTATGGTTGACGGCGGGAAAGAACTGAGGAGGGAGTGAACACGCCCAAGCTACATATGCAGGAACGTCAGCGGCAGATGTTGTCATGGGCGGTCCCTGCTAGAAATGTTTCCGTGTGGTCCTAGTGCCGGACTCTATAAGTTCCATAGGTGTAACCTGTTGATGGCGATATCCCCAAAGATCTCTTGGTTTGCAGCTTTGCTTTCTAGCCACTAGATCACACTGCTTCCATATTCTAGGCCAAACATGTTAATGGATATGTTAAGTCTCTACATCCTTGTAACATTCGTACTCATGCTAGTCAATGGTCTGCACACAAGGATTTTTCTCTGCATCAAATCAAACTTTATTTTTATGGCACCTTTCAAAACCAAATACAAATATAACTTTAAAACAGAAGAATGAAACACATTAGTCATTAGGGAAGGCCAAGTTAAATAAATACGTTTTTAACTCAATCTTAAATCTGTCACCGGTCAGACATTCTCTTAACCAACGAAGTAGAGAATTCCACAAGGTTGGAGCCAAAAAAGAAAAAGCACGGGCACCTGATGTTTTTAACCATACCCTGGAAATCTCTAGCAATCTCTAATTGGCAGATCGGAGAGGACAGTGGGGCAGTAGGGTATCAAGAGGTCTTGCAGGTAACCGGGTCCCTGATCACGTAGGGCTTTAAAGGTTAGCAAACCAACCTTAAAGGTGATCCACCACTGAATAGGGAGCCAGTGCAGTTCACGGAGCACAGGGGTAATATGACTGGACCTAGAAGTCCCAGTCAAAAGCCTGGCTGCCACGTTCTGCACTAGCTGCAAGTGGTGGATATCAACCCCTGGAAGCCCTAGGTAGAGAGAATTGCAGTAATCAAGGCGGGAAGTGACGAAGGCACGGACCAATGTTGGAAGATCATCCAGAGGAACCAAGTGTTTTACCCGGGCGATATTCCTCAGATGGTAAAAAGAGGATCTGACGACAGCCGACACCTGAGATTTTAGTGCCAGGCCGTCATCAAAAATAATGCTAAGGTTATGCACTTGGTCTGAGGTAGTGAGCTGTATGCCATCGATCAAAAGACCTGATGCCTCTCCAGCTCCCATACCCGCCCCCGGATGACCAAGGTCCACTACCAACACTTCAGTCTTGTCCGGATTCAGTCTCAGCCAACTAGTACTCATCCAGGTTCTGATCTCGGTAAGGCAGTTGTTTAGCACAGAGAGTGCAGCATTTTGTCCAGGCAGAAAGGGCATATACAGTTGAGTATCATCTGCATAGCATGAGCACAGAATCAAAAATCAAAGTTTTGTTATCTGCAGAACTATAATACATTAAGATTCATAAGCTACTGGTGACAGGCAGGTGTGTGCAGGGATATACCCTGGTCACATAGAACACTTGGTGAACAGGTACCGAATATCCCTATCAACACATGGCTTGCACTGCTCAAGCTAGCATATGGGAGCTAATTTTATTTATTTAAAAGTTGATAACTGGGAAAAGCATCATGAACAGAAGCTCATTTCCAGGTGTGACCAGGGGAAGGGGGTATAAAAATAAGGCAGAAACAACAGTGGTGCCACAACATACAGAACTATACAAACACAACTGCTATTTACTAGAGTGCAGATTCTAGTACGTACAAGCTAAAATTTACATACGTACGAACATAAGAATGTGCCAGCAGAAACAGACCACCCGGTTTATCCAAGTCTGCTGAAGTGTGCAGCTAGCACCCCTAGTTTGTAGCTGCTCCAACTCCCCTTCACATCCCACTGCTATCCCCCACCTTGTGATGTACAAAACTATACATCACAACTGCTATTACAAAATTAGAATTTCAGTAAATATATCCAACTAAATATCACAATTGCTATTTATGAATGTGGAAATTCTAATAAATACAAACTAGTCTTTACATTGATATGTACAGTGGGTTCACAGTAAGAGAAGTGGGGAACAATCAGACTGAAGTAATCGAGGTCTAGGAAGGAGAACAGATGCAGAATGTAACAGGGGTTGGCCTGAGCAAGCGCTTAAGAGCAGGGAAGGAGGGACAGCGACGGGTTTGGGAAGGAAGGCTGTTCCAGAGAGAAGGAAATCTATAGGAGAAAGAGTTTACTAGCTGAGATGCAGACATGAGAGAGGTAAACGGTGCGGGCGCAGCTAGAGCGCAAGTTGTACGGTGAGGGAGTAGCAGGAGTAAGGAGAGAGGCAAGGTAGGATGGGCGAGACCCAAACCAGAATTTATCGGTGAAAGTGGAACAATGAGACGATCACCTCTCTGCGAGTGACTGGCAGGAAAGGGAAGAATATAGGTTACAGTGGTGAGTTAAAAAGGGGGAGTTAGAGGCGAACCTACAAAAGGCATGAAACAGAACATCAAGTTTGGCAAGGGAGGTGGCTGGGGCAGCACTGTAAACTATGTCAGCATAGTCAAAGGCAGGGAGGATTCATTTAACAACGAGAAAGTATCTTACACGGAGGGAGAGACTAGCCTTGTGACGGTAGAGCAACCCAAGTTTAGGGTGTAGCTTGGTGTGTAATGCACTAAAGTAGGTAGAGAAATCAAGGAAGGGATCAAGCCAGACACCATGGTACTTGTACATAAGAATATTGTCAAGTGGACTGTTAGCTGCAGAGGAGAAGACTTTTAGGGTGGGAAGCTTGGCAAGTTTTGTTTAGAGCCAAAGGTTACGGTAACAGTTTTTTTAGTATTCAGTTTCAGGCAGTTGGAGGTAAACCAAGCTGTGATTGCAATAAAATCGTTTTGAAGAGGGGGACTGGATGGCTTGGGTAGACGGGCCAGACAGAAAAAGGACGGTGTCGCTGCATACATGTGAATACTGGCATGGGTGCATACAGAGGGGAGATCATTAATAAAGAGTGAAAAGAGAACAGGTCTGAGGATAGAACCCTGGGGCACACCAGCGAGGATCGGGAGGGAGGGAGATACGACATTGTTGATTTAAATTGACTGGGAACGGCCACTTAGATAGGAGCTGAACCAAGACACTGAGGTGGGGGAGAGGCCAAACAAGCTTAGTTTATTAAGTAGGAGAGGGTGGGAAACAGAGTCAAAGGCTTTTGCTAGGTTGATAAAAATAGCTAAAGTAATCTGGCTAAGATCCATGGCAGAGTGGATGGTACCAGTGAAGCGAAGGAAGGAGGTGGTTGAATGGGATTTCCTGAACCCACATTGGAACAGGGAAAGAGTATTGGAAGAGAGTAGGAATTTATTGAGCCTAGCGAGGATTAGGGATACTTGGACTTTGGCGAGGGTAGGGAGATTGGGTGATAATTTCCAGGGACAGTGGGGTTGCCACCTTTGAAAAGAGGGAGGACTGTGGCAGACTTCCAAGCTGTAGGAACAGTAGCTGAGGAGAGCGAAAGATCAAGGATGAATGTTAAAGGGGTAACAACTGAAGGAGCAGTGATTTTGAGGAGCCTAGGGTGCAGACCATCAGGGCTTGACTTAGCTGGGTTAAGTGAAGTAAGAGCTCTCAAGACGTCTGATGCAGCTGACGCGAAGCATCAGTGGGCTAACACCCCCCGCCCCCGACCCCAGAAAGGCCTTAGCTCTCCTGGAAGGCAGCTCTTCAGCTTCTGCTGAAATTAACTCTCCGTATCTTAGCTGCGGTTGGCGCCAGACCACGTGGGTGTGCTCTGAATGCTGAGTGGAGTGGGGGGGGGGGTGTCCTTGGAGCCTGAAATAGTACAAGGGAGCAAAAGGAGCTTAGTACCAGGGTGGGAAATCCAAACAAAAGCAAGAAGCCAGCTCCAACTGCACATGCTCAGGCTGGATCGGAGAATGGAGCTCACTCAAAAAAAGCAGGCACTAATACTTTAACTCATCACAATGAAAGGGATTCTTCAGTCTCTGGGAATGTTTTAAGCATAATATTTAAAGACAATGCAACTTTTATTTAAAAGAAAAATCTCTTTTCTGCCCCAAATTGTTTATTTTAGAATATATTTGCATGAATAAAAACAGCTTTGTTTCTAAGACGTGCTTATTCTTCTGCTTTTCCCCTCTGATTAAGTCATAATCGGTGTGTAAGATCATAATTTCCACAGCAACAGATTGATGTCCAAAATGGAGAAATATGCCTTCAGTGGAAGGAAATGTAGGAGAAGCGTGTGTGCCTGTGGGACAAGAATCCTGCCTTAATGCAAATGACCTCCATAATAATAAACACAGGAAGAGTAAAAACAGAAAATTCATGAAATATAAACTGAATTGTATCTGAATATTATATTTTGCAAATTTTTCCAAGACACTGAAGAATTACTTTAATACCAGATTTGACCTCCTTGGACTAAAAGCAATTTACAACTCTGAATCAGTTACATGTTAAGACCTAAAACCGATCAACTATAGGTTAGTCATAAAACAGTTCCAAATAACTTGATGTCAAAGACTTCATTGTTGCTGCCAAAAGTTCCCAGAGCACTGATAAATTAAACACTCCAGGTGAAAGATGTTAAGCCAAACTCCCATCTATATATTTCTGGCTTTTACTCTGGTTACAATTAAGGACCTGCTATGGCATTATATGAAAAAGTAGTTAATCACTATTTTGCACTCGGTTGACATTTCCTCTCACCCTGGTAAACTAAAAAAGAAGTGCTAATGCAGTGGTCCACAGGCAGAGGGAACTTGAGCAACTTAGCAGGGGTGCGATAAACCCATACAATTTTAAACTACTGGTTTGTACTGGGATTCTCTTCTAGGCTGTAGCTGGCCAAAATCTTGCCCAACTTAAGTTTCTTTCTGTCGGGTACTGCCTCTCTGTTTTCTCAGCACCGTAATGTTCTGGTGCCAAATTTAAATAGCAAAGACAGATGTTGCCTCCCATGCATATTCTCAGACTGAATTTCATAAAAGCAGGGCCAAATCCAGCCTCAGTTGCTGCCTTAGGGTCCACCGCATATAGCAATCTGCTTCTTTATCTTGTCAGAGCAGAGTTCCATCCAGCAGAAACTTGGCCCAGGCATGTTTCGGGAGGTATACAGTTCTCTCCATCTGATGTCAACACTTTATCATAATAAAAACACTGAATTCCCCATTAAGTAGTAAAATTGCTATTCCTCAGAAATCATGTAATTTTTTTTTTTTTAAAAAGCATATAAATAAATGTTCAACTGATACTAGCCATCTGCTATAAAAATGATGTGTTAACACATTTTTAACTGACACCAATTCATTTTTAAAAACATGTATTAAAATGGGAAGCTCTTTCAAAGTAATACAACAAACCATTTTTTTCTTCAAGTGAGGGCTTCGAAATTAAATTTGAGATTTCGTCATTTCCTTTTGACCTCTTGTTTCTATGTCCGCAAACTCAATGCTCAGAGTTCACCACAGCTGCACCCTTTCGTTAGCTGGAAAAGCTGCTGTCTTCACAGCTTACACCAATTCTGCTCCTTGGTCACAGCAGGGGGTGCAGGACTGCTAGGCCGCTCCCATCTTTCATCCTTCCCTCGCTGGGAGTCGAGTACCACACCTGCATGGCACAGTCCCTTCTAGTTGGCCCCAAGATGGAGTTCCGGCTTTCACATGCAAACCTGGCCTCCCAGGTGGCAGTGCATCTCACTATTAAACCAGCCCATTTTTACTTCATTTTGGAATCTGTTATAGATTCTAGACCCCTAAACTTTGCTTTTCATTCTGGATTTGGTTGTCTTTTACATTTCAATTCTTTACATCATACAATGATGTAAAGAATTGTGTTCATCCTGGACCAGCAAAAGCCTGCTCCTAGCATCTCTCAAGCAGCAGACACTCTAGGTCAATTAACCAAACCCAGGACTGTGTACAGCAACTCACCAGACACTGTACATTACTTTGGTCTCCTGTGGTGGATAAATTACTAGAAGGATTAAGTGCTGAATGGGTAGAGCTTTAAGCACATATCCAGACCACCATCTTAGCCCTTGCACAGCTACTGCATCCCTCATTGCTCCAGGATTTTATCCTATTGCACGATGTAGTGTCAATTACTACCATCACGTGTTGCAAATGTTACAACATGCTTGTCCCATCTACTCTTCTATCACTGTGCAGAGATCAACTTTTTCTATTTCCTCATCATTACTCTCTCACTCTCCCTCACCTTATCCCTCTACCTCCACTCCATGGCCCAGATAATAGTGATGCAACCCTGGACCTTTAGCGAGACGTACTACGAGGCACACTAGTGGTCTGACCTTCCTCCACTGAACCTTGCTGTAGTACTGTGCGTCTCCCTCCAAGGATAACAGAGTACTCACTCAGTCTGGCACTTTTGTGACCTTGTGTCCACCTTCACCAAAAAATTCCTCCTCACATCCACTAGACTGACTGGAAACAGGAACAGCGAGTCTCGCATCTTGTGTCCTGTATCAAAATACCTATGCCTAATCCGCTGCTGCTCACCAGTGACATGAAGGTCAAACCAGGCCCTATTAAAAATACTCAAGCCTGAATCACTAAGCCTATCAGCATACTTTCTTAAATTAATATTTGCAGAACCTGGGTTACTCAACATGAACCTGACATCCAGTATGTCATGGGACGTGGTTGTGGACTACCATACCCAAGAGCAGCCTCCTAATCCATGACTACACACAGACCAGGCAAGTCAGGCGAAGCTGAACAAGGTGACTGGGTGGCCTTCTACACCAGATACAAACTTAACTGCGACAAGCAAACCTAAAAGTCAATTTCAGCAAGAACTTCCTCCTGAAACGCTTGCTATGCAAGTAAGACTAAGCAACAAAAACCTTTACATCTGTTATCTCTACAGACCTCCTACCACATCGAAAACCTCCATATTCAAGGCCATGGACCCCTTAACTCACTGCTTTCCCAATTCAGAAATTATACCAGGAGACTAACAAACTAGAACAGTAGCTGGGCCAATGGCACAGAGTGCTGAGGCACTTGCAGTGCCTTACCTCTCCCATGCCGGCGACCTGGGTTCAGGAATAAGCTCGGGTCACAGGGGAGTCAGCCAAGAAAGGGGGTGGGAGCACTGGGAGATGATGGGAGACTCCATACTTAAGGGAATCTGATGGGGCAGCAAGGGGGAACGGCATAGTCACATATGGGTGGAGTCCATACTGGGGTTAACGGCAGACAGGGCAGGGCAGTCAATTCTAAAGTGTGCAAGGAGGGGTAGGAGGAAACCACATATAGTGATGCATGTGGGGACGAACAACCTGGCAGGGGAGATGGTGGAGGAAGTGAGGGAGAGGTTCGAGGGTGTGGGAATGCTGTGTGAGTTGATAGGGGAGTCAGTGACCTTCTCAGAGGTGCTCTCAGTACCCTGTGCGAGTACGATGAGGAAAGGCAGGATTGGAGAGTTCAACACATGGTTGGGGGAGTGGTGTCAATCCAACGGGTACAGGGTAGTGGGTGGATGGGGCAGGACCTGGGACAATAATGATCTATATGCAGGGGATAGGCTGCACTCAAGTGGGAAGGGGAAGGGGGTATTAAAGCAGAAGTTAGAGAGGTATATAGCAACAAAGGTGCATTTAAACTAGGGCGAGTGGACAGCTTGTAGGCAGAGATCCCAAAGATAGAAGCCAAATGAGCTTACCCCCAACCCCCCAAAGATAGCAGGGAAGGATTCAGGGAAGTTGCGTGGGGGGGGGAATAGGAGGGAGAAGAATCATGGAAAGGAAGAGAAGGAGACAGGATGGAGGGTGGTCTCACTGAATGTGAGAAGCTTAGGTAACAAATCAGCTGAGTTACAGGCGCTCTTGGCAGTGGGGAGGATGGATACTGCGGCCATCACAGAAATGTGGGCCACTGAGTACTGGGACTTGAATATGATCATCCCGGGGTTTAGGATATTCAGGAAGGATAGGGCGGGGGGTGGGGAACATGGCAATGTACATGCGAGAGGGGATAAGGTGCAGTAGGGAAGAGGAGGAGGAAGGCAGGACAGAGGCTCATGGATGCAGTTCCAGGACTCAAAGAAAAGGACACTGAGGACGGGGGTAGTGTACAGACCACCAGCACAAGTGGAGGACCTGGATAGAGAGGTAGCTGATCAGATTAGATGGGTCTGTAGGAAGGGGAACACAGTGGTGATGGGGGACTTCAATCTACCGGCGGTGGACTGGAGCACCCCAACCACCATGAGTGCAAGGGAACAAGTCATATTAGATGCAGTTCTGGATATCTTCCTGGTGCAGCTGGTCCGAGAAAAGACTAGAGAAGAAAGAACTCTGAACCTGGTATTATCAAATGGAGAGGCTGCAAGGGATGTGGAGGCGGAGGACCTTCTGGCTGGGAGTGACCACCACATGATGTGGTTCACGTTCAATATGGGAAGGGAAAAAGGGGGTACAGGAACTAGGATGATTGATTTCAAGGGAGTGTACTTTAAAATGATGGGGGAAGATTGCAGGTAGGCACCTGGCGAGTATTCAGCTTAACAAAGATGCATGTCAAAAGTGGGAGATTATTAAAACAGGGCTGGTGGAGGCTACTGGGAAGTGTACAAAGACAAGCAGCAAGAAGGGCGGGGCAAAGAAGCCAAGTTCGTTAACACAGGAGGTGATGGAGGGGGTGAGGGCATTTCAGAGACTCAAGAAATCAGGAGGGGAAGGAGAAGTATATGAAGAGGTCAAGGAAGGTAAGCAGGCTGGTCAGAGCGGCCAAGGCTTCGAGAGAGCTGAGGCTGGCACAAGGAATCAAGGATGGTGAAAAGGAGTTCTTCAGATACATCAGGAGAGACAGAAGAGCAAGGACCAGATTGTGAGGATTAAGAAGGTGGTGGGGGTGGGTAGAGAAGGAGGGGGATCAGGTAGAGGTACCAAATGAGTACATTCTGTGTTCATGAAGGAGAAAGGGGGCAGATACCTCAGGGGAGGAGAGGGGCAGGCAGGGAAGGGGGTGACTGATACAGGGATTATGGAGGCCAGGGTTCTGGAGGGGTTAAGAGCACTGAGGGTGGACAAGGCACCGGGTCTGGATGGCATTCGCCCTAGGGTGCTAAAAGAACTGGCGGCAATCCTGGCAGGACCACTGGCTGACCTGTTCAGTACCTCCCTGGACACAGGATGTGTACCAGAACACTGGTGGATGGCCCATGTGGTGCCCATTCACAAAGGTGGCCCTAGGGATGAGCCAGAAAAATACAGACCAGTGAGCCTCACACTGATTGTGGGAAAGCTCATGGAGACAATTTTGAAGGAGAAGCTGGTGGCATTTTTGGAGGACAATGGACTCCAGGATTGCTGTTCAGCAACATGGGTTTGTCTTGGAAAGACTGTGCCAGACAAACCTAGTTGAGTACTACAACTGGGTGACCAGGGAACTGGACAAGGGCCATGTAGTGGGATGTCCTGTATTTGAATTTCAGCAAGGCCTTTGATTCAGTGCCACATGGGAGGCTGGAGGATACCAGGGTGGGATCAAAAATGGCCAAATGGATTACCAATTGGCTGAAGGGAAGGCAGCAGAGGGTGGTAGTGGGGAGGAGCTATCACCACCAAGGGATGCGACGAGCGGAGTGCCACAGGGATCGGTACTGGGACCGGTGCTGTTTGGATATTCATAGCAGATATCTCACACGGAATCCGGAGTAAGATCAGTCTGTTGGCAGACTATACTAAAATGGGAGCCATGGTAGAGGATGTAGATGGATGGAAAGGGCTGTAGGACGACCTAACCAAACTACAGGAATGGTCGGAAACATGGCAGCTGGGGTTCAACACCAAGAAGTGCAAAGTACTGCACTTTGAAACTAGGAACCAAGGGAGGAGCTATCAGCTCGGAGGGGTTCAGTTGGAAAGCAGTAGGGAGGAGAAAGAGCTCGGGGTGATTATAACGGGGAAGGTGAACAACTCAGCACAGTGCAGGAAGGCAGCAGCAAAAGCCAAGAAGATGCTGGGGTGTATAGAGAGAGGTATCTCTTCCAGGAATAGGGAGGTAATCCTTCCCCTGAACAAGTCACTGGTCAGACTGCACCTGGAATACTGTGTGCAGTACTGGCGCCCATTCCAGAAGAAAGACATCAGATTATTAGAAGGGGTACAGCGCAGGGCGACAAAGATGATCCAGGGTCTGGAGGGTATGTCTTATGAGGATAGGCTGGGCGAGCTTAACAGTTATTCACTGGAGGAGAGGAGGGATTGGGGGGATATGATTAAAACTTTTAAATACTTAAAGAAGATTAACAAAACTGACACAGAGAGGATCTTCCACATTAGAAGAAGGAGGGACACGAGAGATAATAAATTGAGATTGGTGGGGGAAGATTCAGGAGGGAAATTGGGAGACACTTTTCACTGAACAGTTGGTGGACAAGTGGAATGCCCTGCTGGAGGAGGTGGTAGCCTCTGAATGCGTGGGGGTTTAAGGGGGGACAGAATGAGGGAGGGGTAATTAAGAGGAGTGGGAGGGTGGGGCAGCTGCAAGTTGAGGGGCTAGCTGTACAATCGAGCAGACTCCATAGACCATTAGGCCTGTTTCTGCGGGCATTTTTGTATGTTCGTAAGATCGAGCTGCTGCCAGGCAGCTCTAATCTCTCAGACTGAGGAGGATAGTCTTCCCAGCTCTTGGCTGTCACCGCATAGAACCTCAGTGATAGAATCGGGCAAATGGGGGCTGGCATTAGGCCGAGTGGGAGAAGCAGCCGTCGGTCCCAGCATGCACATGCACCTTCACGTGCATGCGCCAGTGAGTTTGCTAAGGCCCTGGGGCATTGGGGGGGGGGGGAGTGTGGCATGATGAGGCTGCATGATGCCCGCTTTCCACGCCCCCACCTGCCACATCACCGGGCTGACCTGCAGCGAGAACTGAATAATGCACTTTGAAGGGGAGGGGATGTCCCTACCTCTCCTGACACCGCCACAGAGGGGGCAATTCGTGGGGGTATCCTCACCATCAGATTCGGCTCAGAGAGACAGTGGATGGTGGAGAGGTGTGTGGAAGCCAGCAGAAGAGGTGCCCTGCCTGGTCATGGCTGAGGACGCACAAAGTAAAGGAAAAAAAAATATATATATATATATACACACTGGAACAATATTTCTAACAAGGTGACAAAAGGACTGGGCAGCTGAAAACAAATTCACACAGCTAATCACATCCTCCACATGATCAAATACCAGGATGAGAACAAAGTCATGTACTGACTGGATTTTTACAAATAGACCTGAAAGAATCAGCAGCTCTGGTACACATTCAGATTCTCTTAGTCATCACAATCCTATCTTTAGCACCTGAAGGTTCAAAATTTCAGTGCCCCCTCTATGATAAATCAAAACAAAGGCTTTTAATAAATTGCATTCAGGAACACTGCTCGAGGACATAGGTAAAAATCAACTGGGAGTGGTTAAATTGCAACCCTGATATTGAACTAACCTGGGCTTATTTCAAGGGTGAGCTGAAAACAATCTGCAGCAAACTACATCTCACTAAATCAGACAGGGTGTGTGGACACTAGAAATGGATCACCACTGAGTTGCGGCACATCTACTGACAGAAGAACAGAGCAAGGAAGATCTTTAGAACCATGGAAGCTGATCAAGATAGGGAACACTACAGGTGCCTCTGAAATAAGTTGGTAACCTTTACAAGAAAGGTCAAATCTAGCTACTGTAACACCCGTTGGGAATTCTCCACAAGGCTTATGATCAGGCATCAGTTTCCTTCCTGGAAACTGATGAAACATCTCTCATGTCACATATTCATTACAACACCACTTTAATTGCTGGCAACCTCAATGTTGCAGATGCTTTAAATATCCATTTTACAAACCTAAATTTTACCCTGCCCCACTGTCTTGCTCCTTGGGACCCCCCAACACCCTCATGCAAGCCTGAAGATCCCACAATCCTGTCTAACAATCCTTCCACCCCAACTCTCAATTTCAAAGATATTCACCAAGATGATGATTTGAAAATGCTAATGGGGTTAGACATCTCTAAGCATGCAGGGCCAGACAGCATAGAACCAAGAATAATGAATATCGACACCAACTGCCTAGCATCACCTATTACAACACCTTTCAAATTCTCCATTACAGGCGGTCAAACTCCTTCAATTTAGAAACTGCCACTGCTGACTGGGGCCCCCCTTTAAACCCAACAATTACAAATCTATCTCAGTTGTATCAAGACTCAAACTTTTGGAAAGGTTGGTACATAATCAACTAATGACACATCCACTTGATAACAAGATACTCTTAGGCCCCGTCCACACTGTACCGCTCAGACCCCGTAATGGATAGAAACTGTTATGACCGGGGAGCAGTGCAGTGTGACCACACTGCCGCGGTGTCCGTTACAGGACCGGCACTGCCGGTCCACACCTCGGGAGCCGAGCGACAGTTACCGTGGCACCCGATTCCACAATGCAGCTCACGCTGTGCTAGGGGACCGGTGCCACGCGTCCACACTATGCCCGGTAACGTTACCGAGGCGTAACCAGTTTCATAACCATTGTTGAAACCACCTCATACGTGGTTTCAACAACGGTTATGAAAATGCCTTCTGTAACGTTACAGGTGTAAACGCAAACCGTTGCGGTAATGGTTTGGGCACTCTGTAACGTTACAGAGGGGTAGTCTGGACAAGGCCTTAGTGCAGTCTGGCTTCAGAACCAATTAGCATGGCTGAAGGAAAGAAATGACCTGTCACTTGCAATGTATGATGGCTACATTCAGAGAACATTTTAACTGGTATCAGTGCAGCAAAAAACTACACAATTTTCATCAACTGCTTGTTTGTGTACAGCAGTCCCTTGCTACACATGCCTTCACCTGAACGTGGCTGTGCAGCTGCATTATACAAGGTTATCTGCAAAATGCTACACAACATATTTTTTCTACTACTACTCAAATTAAGTTCTGTAACGATGCAATTGCTACACACACATTTTTTAATAAAACTGTCACCAACTATTTTTTTGGTACACTTTATTCGACTTCATGATGGTGTTCAACACACAGAATCCTGAAATTTTTTTTCTACAAGTTATGCCACCAAGGGTTAACCTAAAATGTAGTCTCCTGGTTCAAGGCTACTTGTCGGGCAGTTCCTAAGTGAAGATCGATGGTTCACTCTCCTCTCACAAAGGACTCAACCTAGGGTCTCCCCCAAGGCTCCACTCTGTGACTCGTAACGAACATGTTCATTGATGACCTTCTGAACATCTACAAGTATGCAGATGCTTACATGCACCTTTATACCAATGATACTGCCATCTAAACTAAGGCCTAAAACCGTCACAAAGCTCAACATCTCCTTACTGGATGTGCAAAAATGGACTGCCATTAACAGGCACCAAATTCAAGACCATGCTTTTCACCAGCAAACCACTGCTTAGCAATTCCCTATGCATCACACTGGGTACAGAAGCACCACTGGAAAATTTAACTACCTAAATATAGCGCCTTGGTGTCTGGCAAGACCAAAAGGGATCACTGGACAACCACATTACAAGAGCTGTGAGACGCATACACCAAACATTAAGACTACTATACTGCAACGGTGACTGCCTTGTTCACATCAGAAAATGGATACTCTGCCTATAACTTCTACCAGCACTAGAATATGGAGGCAAAGTGTATAAGTCAACAAATCCTACTGAACCACACAAAACTGATGCAGCATTTAACAGCATGTGTAGATTTGTATTGAGGTTGCAATAAGACGACTCACTGTTGCTTGCTGTATAACAATTTAGGCATTTTCCCACCTGACAAGAGAAGGGAGATCAATGGCTTCCACTAACCTATAAATGTATCCAGAGTCCCTATCCTGACTATTGAAATCACTTGTTAACCTTTTATTTATGATTTTGATAACCGGGTGAGTGCACTGATCCCACGGACCGTTTTCAGGCACGACCTGGGCCATAACACATGGCGCAGGGTGACAGTGGAGTACAAGGTAACAGTAATACACATGAAACAGATCTGATACAAGCAACAATAGTAGACACAATATACAGGTTTGATGCATAGGTCCATTTGAGAACAATAAATACAAGGTTTCAATATCAGACATGAGAAGATTTGGTACAAACAAATAAATCATAGGCACAGTGTACAATGTGAGACTTGACAAACACATCATTTTAAATTGTGTCTCTTTCCAGGTACCTATTCAACATACCCAGAACTCAAAATACCACTGGAGATGAACAGGACTGAAGTCTTCAACGTCACTGCCTGGACCAGTTGGAACTGGCTTCCAGATAATACCAAAGCCTTCAGAACAGCCGTTGAAATGGACCATACACAACCACCTCACCAGCCCCTACTGCTTTAATTTGTTATATTTATCTGCTGTTATTATCGGTTTTGTACATTTAGAATTTAAGTGTGCAGCTGAAACTAACATGTTTTACATGAGATGTTATTCAGGAAGCTACTGAAAGTTAGTCTTAAACTCAAGCAGTTCTATATCATCTATTATCCTGCTCTGGAAGCATCCACTCAGCTCGCACAGTGGAGGCACTGAAAGCCACTTTAAAAACCTACTTGTTCTCTGTGGCATTCCCAGACAGCTGTTAAGTGAATTAAACTGAATTTTTAGGCAGTACTGTATTTAAACACTTCTTCAGCGTTGTTTTATGAATTTTGTGTCATCTGTGTTAATTGTACTGCATCCTGAGTTTAAGGGATAGGGCGCTTAAGAAATAAACTTTACCTTGCCTTGTATCTTGAGGCTGTTGATCCTGCCTCATTAAACCAATCACTTCTGTCTCGCTATCCCCTCCCAGTACTGCTTCCTCCCACTATGTACTTAATCTACCCTGGCACCTGTGCATATAATATTGAAAATATATTTGTATATTCTGTCCTTTGATTGTGTCCAAAGACATACTTTCTGTACAGATCGGCAATCTGTCCCGTTCTTTGTGAGCAATGTAACCTTATCCTAACATGCAACACCCCCTGTGAGGATATCCCGGTGTGCAACATTCCAAAGTACATATATAAAATATTTTACACACATTTCCTTGTTTTTGTTTTTTTTTTTTAAACATTGCAGGAGCTTTTTACTGCCCTAGAAAATTTATGTTTTATCAATAGGTAGAGTAAGTAATAAAATCATTGTTTTAGTATGGCACTTTGTAAAGTAATACCCCCTGCTTGCCACACAGCAATATGCCTGCACAGAAGTCCGATGGGATAAGTATGTTTACTACATTACTGTTGGTGGTAGATTTAAAAATGATGTACTTTTTACAGGAGGAAGTGAGGAAGACTGAATCCATCTGAGGTTACAAGAACAAGTGGGACAAGGATGAACGGGCCCCAATGAGAGTGAGACTGAACAAAGGAGTACGATGCAAATGGCAGTGATAGGGAACTCTGTTTTTAGGTTTATAGACAACAGACCGTGCAGGTATGATCTGTAGAATAATCTGGCCTGTCGCCTCCCAAGTGCAAAGTGACAGACATTATGTCACACGTGGATAGACTGTCAGAAGGAACCAGGGAAGAACTGGTCACAGTAGTCCATGTGGCCAGCAACAGTACACAGAAAAGTAGGATGGAGGTCCTACAATGCAAATTTGAGGGGCCAGGGAGAAAGCTTAAGGGCAGTACTTCTAGGACAGCCTTTTCAGACTATCTGCTAGTGCCACAATCAGGACCAGATAGATAGTCTGAGATCAGGGGACAATGTGTAGCTTAGGAATTGGTGCTGGACTGAATGATTTAGGCATTTTAGGAATGGAGGGGGAGACCTTGTGCAACAAATGGAATCTTTTTGGAAGGGCTCTGCTACACCCGAACAAAAAGGGGTAGATGGGTTGGCAGAAGATAAAGGGTGTGACTGTGGAAGTCAAACTAGCAGCTGGGGCAACTTGCAGGTAGGAATGCTAACAGTTTCTGATACATTGATAAACATGTTTCACAGTACATCATATTTTTCAGGTCATTCAACTAATTGTTGTGTGTATTTTAGAGACAGCTGTCTTCTGCCACAACTCTTCCCGACACAGGTTTGAGACGACTTCTTTCCTGTACAGAAAGTCTACTTCTGCAATACTGTGGTATTATAACTACGGTATTACAAGACAGTTATCATACCACCAACATTCCATACCATGACATCCCTAACTGCAGGTGAGGGTACGTACCAAATCCAGAATATCATTTCAGAGAGCCAAAGCAAGACTTGGGGACAGAGAAGTAGCACTCTATGTGAAGGAAAGCAGAGAGCCTGCTGAAAGGAGTGGTACACCAGAAGAAAAATAGGGAAATCTAATCCTTAAGAGTGCACTCAGGAAGAGTAGGGAAAGACATGTGTCCATCACTATAGCTGGAAGGGCGACCAACAGGTCAAGCTTGATGCATGCTACCTCAATAATGCTATCTGGCTTCCCTCTCCATGGTTTACTAGGATACAGCAAAGCAGTCCCTAATCCCTTCCTTAAAAGATCATCACACTCCTGTGGAACACTTAACAACCTTCTGCCAATTCAATTGGGACTGGAATCTAACACGAGTCCTCCAATACGGCAAGCAACTACTGCTTGCCATTAAGCCATTTGACAGTCTCTGTCAGGCTCAATCTCATCAATACTCTTTATAACTATACACATAAGATTTTTTTAAAACTTTTCCTTTCATTTTCTGTAATGAGCCTGAGATCTAGATCATCTAATTGAAGCAGCTAGGGAAATGAATGGTATTCATACAGTGTTTGTGGCAAATGAATCCCTTTCCCTTTCAGACTGCATTTGGTGCTACGGTAAAGTACTGAAGTTTTTAGAGTTTTTTCACTAAAAGAAAATAAGAGCTGGCTCATATTGAGCTCTGACACTCAGACTAAAAATCCTGTGGAGACTCAGGAAACCGGAATGATTGCTCGAGTCTTGTGAATGATGAAAGAAAGCAGGACCAAGTCCAAGAATGTTTCAAGCGAGAAACTCTCCATAAGACGAAACTGCAACAATGCAGAAAACTGACCCAAAATCAGTTAGCGATGGACTACATACTACTCCAGAGTACAGGAAAAAACACAATCTAAGCCCCATGGCTTTCCTTAAGTGAAAAAACTTGTTCCCAAAAGGACAAAAGGTGTTCAAAACCCTTTCATAGGCACAAGAAGTAAGAGATTTACCTGGAGGACAAGACTGTGCCCAATGCTTTAACAGAATGAGTTAGCTTCATAGCAGCACCTGCCTTTCAAGAGCCAGGCTGTAAACTGCAGACTCTATGGCTTAAGGTGAGAAAATGATATCCAGTCCCACTTCATAACTATGAAGGGGAAACCGAAGCAGTTTTGAGTCGAGGTTTACCATATCTGTGAACCAAGGCATTTTGGGCCACTTCCGTAATATCATCACACTCAACTTGATGTTTCGATTTTTCTTGCTATGACTGAAATCAAAGTTGGTAGAGGAAACGGATATATCCATCACCTGGATTTTCACTTCTAAGACTGTGTCCAAGAATTCCACCCGTGGACACCTAAAGCAGCTGAGGGATTAGAGAGTGCAGACCCTCTCTTTGAGAAACAAGAGACTGCTTATGTGGTGCCCCAAAGTGCCACCAACTGAATGAAATCCTTTAAGGTTAAGATCTCTCTCAAAGATGCACCATGTCGCAACTGAACCAGCCTGCCAATAGATCTCCGTTGCTCCCTGAAGCACTCTTGCCAAGAGCATGAACTTGTATCTTGTGCTTCCCTGATGTTTATGTACATGACTGTCACATACTGCCTGAGGGAAACTTCATCTCCTGCCACTAGAACTGTTCTGCAACATGGAAGAGTAAGTGCAAACCGGCTTTATTTCTATGAATTTTAACTAAATCATATTTTCATGTGGGTCCCAGATAACTGAACTTAAGAACTGGTTCTGACCTGGACCAAGAACAAAAAACTGGCCTCTGGCAAGAGACGTATTTTGATGGAGAAAAGAGAGAAGGCAGATTCCCTACTGGAATAAGTCTGACTGGAATTTTAAACTGCTCCAATGCTGTAAACTAAATGGAAAGGAGATGTACTAGTAGAGAATCTCAAGCAGTGGTGAGCCCAAAAAGGGGCAGATAATATCTATGCTGCCATTAGCCCCAATGTCCGAAGATACTGGTGCATTTGAGCTCTTAGCTGTCGGACACCTTTGTCTGAGATTCTCTTCTTCTCTGGTCAGGGAGAGGAGAACAAAAGTAATACCATCTGAAAAAAAAAAAAAAAAACACACTTGAATTGCCTAATTGCTCTCAGTATGGCAGCAGCTGCAGCAGAGCTCCTAACCGATAGCCAACACTCACCTAAAACCAAATCCCCCCCCCCATCTAGTGTTTATCCCCCTGGGTGGCTGCAGACAGGGCAATTCCTCCCTACCAGCCACCTAGGCCCATCCACCAGTATCCCCGAGCCCCATTCCCCACTGATTTCCCCCCGGGGCGGGAAGGGGAGGACTGTCCTCTCCCCCACCCAGGATCAGGGCAATTACGGGTGGTCTGGTGGCGAAGCGGGACACTGGTCAGATGGCAGGACTTCACAGAGCCTGTGGCCACTCTTCCTTTTTCTGCTTTCCGTTCCTTCTCCCTCATGACCGTGAACGCGTGTGCGTCACATAGCCATGCTCTTGCTTATCTCCGATGCTGCCACCTGGCCTCCAACAGGAGGCAGCCAAGAAGCGGGACATCCACCCCTATCCCTGGGAAAGGAGAGCAGTTGTTGGATGCTCGATCCTCTCCCTCCCTCCCCTGCTGACCCCTGGCAACCTGAGCTTGCTCCCGAACCTGGGTTACCAGTGTGGCACAAGGTGTGGCGTCCAGCACCTCAACCCTCAGCACCACCGGGCCAACTTGTAAAAAGCAAACTCTAAGTGTATGCTGTCTTAGGGAAGGAGAATCATGTTAATTACTTTAGAGTCCTGAGAGTAACCATGCAGCAGCAGCAGCATGGTTATCCATTCACAGAGGGCCCGAGCCACCAAACCTGAATGGGATGGGACCCTCATAGCTGGCTTCACAGTGGAATAAGCTCGTCAACAAACAGCATCTTATTCTCAACTCATTCCCATCTGACACGGGAGTCTGAGCTGGACGTCATTGTCCACCTAGGGACAAATGACTTGGCTCATCATGAGATTAGAGCAGTGCAGGAGGACTTTGTAGAGTTGGGGAGGGGCCTAAGACAAGTAGCATACACAGTATCCTTCTCAGAGGTGCTGCCTGTCAATGGCATGGGAGGCGAGGGTACTTTGCACCATGCAGTTTAATGAATGGTTGAAAAAATGGTGTGGAGCACAGGGGTTTGGCTTCATTGGGGACTGGGGTTCCACCTGGAGGGACACCAGCCTATACTGGCAGGATGGTCTGCATCTGTCCAGGAAGGGAACAAGTCTTTGAGCAATCGGTTTAAATGCTTCATTGGCAAGCTTTTAAACTAGTCAAGGGGGAGGCACTGATAAGCAGCAGGAAAATCCCAGCCTCTCCCTACAAAACAGGGTACTAAATGAGAAAAAGACCGAGGTAGAAAGGTCAGTGGGGATGCTGCAACAGAAGGTAAAGCCATCAAAAAATGGAGAGCAATGAGTACCAGATGCCCATAGTCTGGGTAACAAGCTCCTGAATTAGTGGCCTTGATGGAGGAGGAACATCTGGATATCGTGGCAGTCACAGAAACATGGTACACACAAAACCATGACTGGGACGTAAACATACCAGGATACACTATCTACAGGAGGGACAGGGAGGGTAAAGAGGAGGAGGAGGAGGAGTAGCTCTTACATAGGGAAGGAATCAAAGCAACAGAACAAAAAGGGTAAACAGGAGGAGAAGAAGCACTGTGGGTCAATCTGGAGACAGGCAATGGCACCACAATCCGCACAGGGTTAGATACAGACCCCCCCCTCTCAGGGGGAGGAAATGGACAAGGAAATGATAGAAAGTATACTTAGAATGGCAGAAAGGAAAAAAATACTCACCTTAGTAATGTTGTTTCTTCTAATGGAGTCTTGCTATATTATGACATATGCAGTTTGACCCAGCCTTCGAACTGCTCCGGAGGTGAAAGAGTTAACTTTCCATGCCAGGCATGAAACCTTGAGCGAGAGCTCGGTTGAGAACTCTGTCTGTTGTTCTTCAAACTCAAACTGTCAGATCTTTATGAGCAAAACTCACTAAGATTCTGTGTGGAAGCTGTAAACCTACACTAGCCAACTGGCTACTAAAATATTAACACATTTTTTGGTTCCAAAACAAAGACTCAAGTCAGGGGATCCAAAAAATAAAAACACAACACCCAAACACCCCCAAAAGGGGGTGAAAAAACAAGGTGGGCATCTACTAAGTGCCAACACTGCACTGCCCACCCACATCCCAAAAGCAGAGGTTCTGAGAGGGCAGGGGGGGAGGTCATAATATAGCAAGACTCCATTAGAAGAAACAACATTACTAAGGTGAGTAATTTTTTCTTCAAACATGAAGTCTTGCTATATTATGACATGCAGACTACACAGCAGTACCTCCATGGAGGAGGGACAGAACCTACTTGGGAAATAGGCTCTGAAGCACAGTTGTGCTAAACCGAGCATCACTCCTAGCCTGGATGTCCAGGAGTAATGCTTGGTGAAAGTGTGAACTGTTTTCCAGGTAGCTGCTTGACATATCTCTATGATAGGGATGTCCCTGGCTGCAGCCAGGGACGCAGCTGTACCTCTAGTAGAGTGAGCCCTCAGGCCTGAAGGGAGCCACCCAGTTTTTGATTACAAACTGGATACAAGAGACAATCCACCTGGCAATGGATCTTTTAGTGGCAGGTTTCCTTACCAACCTCACCATAAGTGAGGAACAGTTGAGGGAGTCAAACCTGTGACCCTTGGTACGCTCTATGTAGTAACTAAGGGCTCTCTTCACATCTAAGCTGTGCAGCCTCCTTTCACCAGAGGAGGAATGGTCAGTGAAGTACACTGGAAGAGATATAGACTGATTAAGGTGGAAATCAGAAACCACCTTAGGCAAGAACTTCCTGTTGGTCCTGAGGACCACTTTATCTCTGTGAAAGGAGATAAAATCAGACTCCACTGACAAAGCTTGTAATTCACTTATGCGTCTGGCAGAAGTGATGGCTACCAGAAACACAGTTTTCCAAGTCAAGTACTTAAGCTCTGCTGAAGACAAGGGCTCAAAGGGGGGTTGCATAAGCTGAGCAATGCAAACATTAAGATCCCAGGCGGGAGCAGGGTCCCTGAATGGAGGGTTGGTGTGAAGCAATCCCTTGAAAAACTTGGAGAATACAGGGTGAGCAGAAAGCGAAGAGGGCTTTCCAGCTGATATAAAAGCCGAGACAGCTGCCAAGTGCACTTTCAGGGTAGCTGGCCTCAGCCCCGAAGTATTTAAATCTAAACTTAAATCTAAATCTAAATTTAGTATCCCATCTAAACAAATTAGACACCCTGTATCATAGAGCTATTAGATTCATTACTGACCTTCCCTCTAGCACCCATCATTGCTCTCTCTACAATGCAGTCAGTTGGACATCCCTGCAACATAGAAGAAAAAAAATGCTGCTATCTGGATCTACAAAGCTCTGACAAACAAACTCCCTTCCTACATCTCAGACTGCTTCAACTGATCACATCCAGGCTCTACACCTTGAGGATCAACAAACTGATCCTGCTGAAGATTCTATCACCTGCACCCGTCTTGGAAGAGCTGCAATCAGTTATTCCCTGGCACTTATCTGGAATTCTATCCAAAAGTCATTGAAAATGGATACACTGATTCCTCTTACATCCTTCAAAAGCTGTATACCAGCCTAATCCCAGATTCGTGCAATTGCTTCCATGAGGCCTAGTCCTCCCACACCCCACCCTCCCCACACCCCTCTCTCCTCCACACCCCTCTTTAAAGCTCCTCCTATTCTTCTATCATTCCTCTGGTCCTTTCCCATCAAACCTCATACATATATGCCCACCCATATACCATTATCCAAGCCTTATCCCTACTAGACTGTTTGTTTTCTCTCCTTTATTAGGTTTTAGGTTTACTGTCCATTGCCTTGTATATATGTAAATATTTGTACATCTATCTCACTCATAAATGGTTGTATTTGTGCTTATTCAATATCATGTTTTTGTATACAATCTGTAACCTTTTTGTTATGACTACTCAGGTCCATCTTGTAAATGAGCTTTGCTCAATGATGTTCGCCTGAATAAATAAAGATTTTGATTTTGATTTAAGTGGACCATATAATCCAGGACTGTGGGCAAATCAGCAGATTCTGGGGAAATATGCTTTCCAGAGCACCATATGGAAAACCTTTTCCATTTAGAATTATAAGTAGCCCTAGTAGAAGGCTTCCTAGAAGCTTTCAAGATATCGAGTACATCTTGAGAAAGGTGTAGGTCAGCAAACTCTAACTCTTCAAGAGCCAGGCCTTGAGATTGAGGGATTTGAGATTCGGGTACCAAACTCTCCCCTGGGCATAGGTTAAAAGATTGTGATTCCTGGGAAGACACAGGGGAAGGTGGACTGCTGAGGACAGAAGGAGTGGATACCAGGGCTGTCTGGCCCAATCTGGAGCAATCAGAATCATCTTGCAAGGTTGAGATCTGATTTTGACTAGCACCTTGAACAAGAGAGGGAAGAGGGGGAAGGCATAGAGAAACTCCCCTTCCCAGTTGATAAGGAAGGCATCCAGGGGGACTGAGCCCAACACTAGGGGCCTGCAGCAAAACAGCGGAAGTTGGTGATTGTCTGGGGCTGCAAAAAGATCTATCTGAGGGGTGCCCCATCTGGCAAATACCATCTTCAGTACTAGGGGGTCCAGAGACCACTCGTGATGGCCCTGGGAAATCCTGCTGAGAGCATCTGCCAGGACATTGTCCTTGCCTGGGAGGTGAACTGCCATGAGGGAGGTGTTCAGGGAATAAGCCAGAGACCACAACTTCATTGCCTCAGTGCACAAGGCCGAAGACCAAGTGCCCCCTTGCTTGTTGATGTACCACATTGTAGTGGTGTTGTCTGTTCTCACCTGTACCACTTTGTTCTGAACAGATGCAGAAAAAACCTGAAGTGCTAGAAAAACTGCTCTGCGTTCCAACAGATTGATGTGGAGCAGAGATTCCTGAGGGACCACAATCCCTGGGTGGTGAGGTTGCCCATGTGAGCACCCCACCCCAAGAGGGACGCACAGAAACATAGAAACATATACTTTCACGGCAGATAAGGACCGCTAGGCCCATCTAGTCTGCCCATTTCCCTACCTACAGGATAGGCCGAGATCCTAGTTAACCAACAGCCTATTTCTTCCTACCCCCACAAGAATTGCCTTATGTCTGTCCATGCATTCTTGAATTCTCCCACAGTTTTAGACCCCACAACCTCCTCAGGAAGGCTGTTCCATGCATCCACTACCCTCTCTGTGAAATAATACTTCCTCACATTGCCCTGAACCGCCTCCTTCTATCTTTAAATTGTGTCCCTTGTTCTTGCAAGTCTCTTTTCTGAAAAATGCTACCCTCTTGGACTTTGTTGATTCCACTGAGGTACTTAAAGTTTCTATCATGTCCCCCCTCTCCCTTCTTTCCTCAAGGGTATACATATTAAGCTCCTTTAGTCTCTCCTCATACGGCTTCTCTTGCAGACCCTGCACCATTTTAGTTGCCCTCCTCTGGACTGCCTCTATCCTGTCTATGTCCTTGCAGAGATGGGGTCTCCAGAACTGGACATAGAAACATAGAATGTGACGGCAGATAAGGACCGCTTGGCCCACCCAGTCTGCCCATTTCCCTACCTACTGGATAAGCTGCAGATCCTAGTTAACCAGCAGCCTACTTCTTCCTACCCCCACCCCCAGAATTGCCTTATGACTATCCCATGCATGCTTGAATTCCACCACTAATTTTGACTCCACAACCTTTCCTCCGAAGGCCATTCCATGCATCCACAACCTCTGTGAAAAATATCCTTAAATTACCTCTGGCAGCCCCTCTATCTTCAAATTGTGCCCTCTTGTTCTTGCACACCTCTTTTGAAAGATGCTACCCTCTTGGACTTTGTTGATTCCTTGAGGTACTTGAAAGTTTCTATCATGTCCCCTCTCCTCCTTTCCTCGAGGCTATACATATTAAGCTCCTTAAGTCTCTCTTCATATGTCCTCCGTGCAGACCCCTGCACCATTTTAGCTGTCTCCTCTGGACAGCTTCCATCCTGTCTATGTCTTTATGGAGATTGGTCTCCAGAACTGCACACAGTACTCAGATGGGGTCTCACCAACTGTCTGTACAGAGGGATAGCAACTTCCTGTTTTCTGCTGCTGATGCCTTCCCTATACATCCCAGTATACCCTCAGCCCTCCCTACTGCCTTCTCACATTGCTTGCTAACCTTAAGGTCATCTGATATGATTACCCCAGGTCCCTTTCCTTTTTTGTTGTTGTTACTACCTCCCCACCCATTGTGTATTCTTCCCTTGGGTTCTTGTTTCCCAGGTGCATTATTTTGCACTTCTTTGCATTGAGTCCTAGCTGCCATACTTCTGACCATTCCTCCAACCTTGCCAAGTCCCTTTTCATCCTTTCCACGCCTCCTTGTGTATCAACCCTGTTGCAGATTTTTGTGTCATCTGCAAAGGCATACTTTTCCTTCCAGTCCTCTGCAATGTCACTGATGAAGACATTAAAAGGACTGGACCCAATACTGAACCCTGCAGTACCCCACTAGTAACCCCCTTTCTTCAGAATGGACTCATTTATAATTACCTTCTGTCCTGTTGTCCAGCCAATGTTTTACCAGGCTACCACCCTGGGTCCCACTCCCAGGCTGGTTAATTTGACTATTAATCTTTTGTGTGGGACTGTGTCAAATGCCTTGCTAAAGTCTAGGTAGGCCATGTCCACAGCCCCTCCCTGGTCTACTACTTTGGTCACCCAGTCAAAGAAATCTATTAGATTCATCTGACATGACCTTCCCGCTGTGAACCCATGCTGCCTTGGGTCCTGTGATCCACTGGCCTCTAGGTACTCGACTATTCTTTCCTTCAGAAGTGACTCCATCACTTTCCCCACCACAGAGGTCAGACTGACAGGTCTGTAGTTTCCTGCCTCTGTCTTGGACCCACTTTTGTGAAGGAGAATCACATCCGCCTTCCTCCAGTCCTCGGTACCACACCATCCTCCCATGATTTATTAAAAGAGTAGCCAGTGGTTACACTAGTTCCTCCTTTAACTCTTTTAGAATTCTGGGTGAATTCCATCAGGACCCATTGCTTTGTCCACCTTCAGTTTTAGGAGTTCTTGCAGAACCCTTTCTTCTGTGAAAGGACTGAGATCGACCCCTATCAAGAGTGCTTCTGTTAATTGGATTAGGCACTTCCTCCTCTTTGTGAATACTGAGCAGAAATATCTGCTCAGTATTCCTGCTTTTCACTGTCCCCTCTGCCCACCCACTGTTCATTCTATTCAGCCTCACTATCCTCCTTTGTCTTTCTACACTCGCTGATGTACCTATAAAAGGTTTTATCTCCCTTCTTAACTGAGTTGGCTATCTTTTCCTCAGTTTGGGCCTTTGCTATTCTGACTTCCCTCCCTGCTTCCTTCTGCCTTAACTGGTACAGCTGTCTGTCCTGCTCCTTCTGTGTTTCCTTATACTCCGGAATGCTATCTTTTCTTCCTGACTTTCACAGCCACCTCTTTTGAGAACCATAGTGGCGTTTTCTTTTGTTGATTTGTTCATTTGCTTCACACAAGGCTTGTTGCCTCTGTGATGGCAGTTCTGATAATTCCCCATTGTTGCTCCACACCTCCTTCTAGCCTGTTTGCTAGTGCTTTTCTGAGGCACTCTCCATCTTGCCAAAGTCAGCCCTCCTAAAGTCCAGTACCTCACTTTTGTATGGCTTGACTTTAGCTGAGTTTAACGTGAACCACACTGTTTGATGGTCACTTGTCCCCAGATGGCAACCCACTTCTAGATCTGAGATCCTCTCACTGCCCCGTTTGAGAGCACGAGGTCTAAGATTGCTCCCTCACGAATGAGGTTCCAAAACTAGCTGTCTAATGCCTGCCACCTGTAGGGCATCAAGAATGGCCCTGCTCTTGGATGTGGCTGCAGCAAATGTGCCTTGAGTTAACATCTGGCATATTCAGGTCTCCCATCAACAGTATCTCCCTTCTCTGCCATTCTAAGAATGCCTTCTATCATATCCTTGTCCATTCCTTCCCCTGACATGGGGTTCTGTACACAACCCTGTGTGGATTGTGGTGCCCTTCCAGTCTCCAAGGTGACCCACAGTGCCTCCTCTCCTCCCTGTTTACTCTTTTGTTCAGTTGCTTTTATCCCTTCCTTTACATAGAGAGCTACTCCTCCCTCTTCTCCCTGCCTGTCTCTCCTGTAGGTTATGTACCCTGGTATGTTAACATCCCAGTCATGGTTCTCTGTGTACCATGTTTCTGTGACTGCTATGATATCCAGGCATCCTCTTCCATTAAGGCCATCAGCTCAGGAGCTTGTTGCCCAGACCTACGGGCATTGGTACTCATTAACCTCCATTTCCTGATGGCCTTACTCCCTTGCCCCATCCCTGTCCTTCTTGCCTTGTCACTTTCTTCATTTTACCCTGCCCTTCTCCCTATCGACACCTCTATGTTGGTGTTTGCCGCACTTACTACCATGATTATTTGGGGGCGGCTAGGATTTTCCTGCTCCTTTCCAGTGCCTCCCCCCTTGGCTAGTTTAAAAGCTTGCCAATGAAGCATTTAAACCTATCACCTAGGATCCTGGTTCCCCTCCCGGACAGATACAGCCCATCATGCCAGTATAGGCTTGCATCACTCCAGGTGGACCCCAGTCCCCAATGAAGCCAAATCCCTGAGCTCCACACCAGTTTTTCAACCACTGATTGAATCCCATGGTGCGGAACACCCTAGCCTCCTATGCCATAGATGGGTAGCACCTCCGAGAAGGTTACCGCATGGCGCTACTTGACCAAGGCCCTCCCAATTCCACAAACTCTTCCTGCACTTCTCTAATCCCTTTCTTAGCCAGGTCATTTGTCCCTAGGTGGACAATGACATCCAGCTCCCTCCCTGTGCAGCTGCTCGGCAATCCTGAAGATTCACTTCCTGTCCCTGCAAGCCATGGCGCCAGGCAGGCACCTTACCTCCTCTCCTTCCTCCCCAGTTCTACCTTCCTAACAATGGAGTCCCCACCAGGAGTTGTTTCCTTCCCTGCAGGGTCCCCTGCCACCCTCCTGTGGGTCTCCTTGTGGAGGTTCCCAGCATCCTCCTTGGTCTCCACTGTGGGTGCCTCCATAGAGGAACCACACTTTGCCAGAATGGCATAGGAATTGTAGAGAGGTACAATGGGAGGGATGCGCCTCTGTTCCACCACCCTCACCCTCCCTGAGCCCACTGTGGTCCAACCGCTCCTCTTTCTTGGCAACCTCTGAGGCAATGGCAGTGGCACTGGTGGTCCCTGGATGGAAGAGGAGGTCCCACAACTCCTGGCCAACTCAGCGTGGAGATGAGCAACCTCCTCCCTCAGCCCAGAGAGGTGCCTGCAGATGGGACAACACCGCATCCTCCAGAACATCTGGAAGACTGCTGCTCCACAGCCACTGCACTGCACCACTCCAATCATGTCTCATTTCTGGCCCTTTACCTGTTTAAAATCCTTACTCTTTCCTCTGTTATTTTTTTTCTCTCTCTCCCCTTACTTTCTGCCTGTGTGCCCTTTAAGCTCCTCATTGTCCTGTTCTGAGACGAGAATATCCTATATTTCGCAGTAGACCACTTACTTGCTCAGAGGCAGACCTCCTGCAGCTAGAGGGGGCCGGAGAGCTACTCTTGCCCTTCTAGGATGGTGGGTCCTTGGTGGTTCTGTGATCACTCACTTCCTGCCCCTAAACAGGAAGTTCCTGTTGTCAGTCAAATTCTGTGCCTATAAAATAGAACTAGCTTTGGGTGGGGGGAGGGAAGGAGGGCAATATAGTCCCAGCAGAGAAGTTCAGTCACACAGCAGTCCTTTCTCCTGGTGTCTTCTGCCAAGCTATAGTTGCATCTGTAGTAAGGGTCAAGGAGTGAGATTGAGGGATGAAAGGAACCCCTTGTCTCAGGTTGCTCTGATCCTGCCACCACTATAGGGCCTGGATCAGGGTTCGAGTTACTGGGATCAATTTGGTTAAAGGATCTCTCCTTTGAGACCAGAAGGCTCTCAAATGGAACTGAATGTCCCTCATCTGAAATCTTGCTCCCTGCACTACTGCTGTTGAGGCAGCCATGTGCCCTAGGAGCTGCAGAAAATGCCTTGCTGGTCAAGAGACCTGCAGAGTGAAGGAGGAGGCCAGAGCCACCAGGGTCTTTGCTCTTTCTAGAGGTAGGAAAGCTCTGGCCTGTTGTGTCCAGTTCTGCGCCTATGAAAGTGAGTAGCTGAACAGGCTCTAGAACTGACTTTGGGAGATTGAAAAGGAAACCTAGAGATGTAAGCAGCTGCTGGGTAACCTGAAGGTGTCATTTGACTTGGTCTGGAGACTGGCCCACTATGAGCCAGTCATCCAGGTAAGGAAAGATGGCAATCTTTTGCCTTCTTAAATGAGCAACTGCTACTGCCAGGCATTTTGTGAATACCCTTGGGGCAGAGGTGAGGCCGAAGGGCATTGCTCTGAACTGGTAATGGCCTGAGGGCAGTTCGAATCTGAGGTACTTTCAGTGGGAGCTTCTGATGAGAACATGGAAGTAGGCATCCTTGAGATCCAGGGATGCTAGCCAGTCCCCTGGCCTTAGAGATGGTAAAATAATTCCCAGAGTCACCATTTTGAATTTTGGTTTTAAAAGGTGCTTGTTTAGGTATCTGAGATCCAGGATGGGCCGCCATTCTCCTGTCTTTTTTGAGGTAAGGAAGTACCTGGAGTACAGTCCTTTGCCCTGGTGTAGGGAGGTACCTTTCTACAGCTCTGAGAGCCAGGAGGGTTGAGACTTCTGTTTCCACAGCGAGCCTCTGATGGATTTGCAGGTGGAAAGGATCTGGTTCTCATCTTTGAAATTTTTTGAAGCCGAGACCAGTCCCTGGCTTACTACTTCCAGGACCCACTTGTCTGATGTTAAAGACTCCCAGTCCTGGACGGCAAGCCAGCCTGCCCCACAGGTAATGGAGAATCATCCTGGCCCTCCCATCAGGGTGCCTGTTGGCAGGGGCTTTAGGCTGAGGTGGGAGCAGGCTGTTTTGCACCAGTCTGCCTCTCCCTCTGAAGAACCCCTCTGGGCATAAGCTGAAGAGGAGGCCTGGGCTTGGTAAAAAGGTATTTGAAAAGGCCTGCCCCTGCCCCTGGAAAGCTGCCTCTGAGGAGTGGCCTGCCTTTCCTTGGCCTGTGCACTCCTGTAAGTGGTCCTATACTCATCCATTTTCTTCATGTTATTCTCTGTCTGTTACCCACAACAGGAAAATCCATGGCCTTAGCCTGGGTATCCTGTGACAGGCTAGTACACCTGAGCCAAGCCATTCTGTGGAAAGCCACAGATGTAGCCATGACTCTTGAAGATACATCATTAGAGTCCACTGCAGCATGGAATTGCACCTTGGATGCCTCAATACCATCAGCAGCCACCTGCCCAGCTCCTTAGCAAGCTGGCCAGGGACCTGTTTCGCTAGAGCCATAACAGTATCCCATCTGGATTTCTGGTATCTTGCAACATAGGCCATATAATTTGCCTGTCCGAGTCCCAAGGATGCTGCCATGTACTGTTTCTTTGCCATGGCATCAATCCTCCTGGAGTCCTTGTCAGGGGGTGTGAAGCCAAGGGAATATTTGCTTTATCACAGGCTGCAGCCTGCACTACTCCAACATGGCTGCATTGTTGTGAAAGGAACTCCGTATCATGGCCTGACAATGTGTACCTTTTGTCCATTTTTTTATCCACAGGGGGTATAGTGTGAGGAACTTTTAAAATTTTTATTGTCTGTTTCCTAAAAGATTTATGTAAAGGAATAGACAATCTCCTAGACTCTGGGATATACATCATTTCTACATAGTCGGGCTCCTCCTGTTCATCCACAGCTTCTTCCAAAGGGAGCTGGAGGGTTTCAGCCACTTTCTTATAAAACATAAAATGAGAAGGGGACTCAGAAAGCCTAGGGGGAGACACTCCTGAAGGTCTGTCTGGGGAGATGTCCGGTTCAATGGGCAAATCCAGACTTTCAAAATCACATTCACTCTCTTCATAATCTTCCTCCCCCTCCTCCGGTTCATAAAATTCCTCTATATCATATTCTTGAACCAGTGGCACCGACCGAACCGACCGCTTACCTGATGGTGCCGGTTCGGTCGGAACCGGAGAAAGCGACCGGACAATTTTGATCTCTTTGGCCATCTCTGGAGCGGTTGGAGAAGGAAATTTTGGCTCCACACCTGCTGATTTTCTAGTCCTTTTTGCTGGGACTGACTCCTCCGAGTCAGCCCTCCGTTTGCCCGAGGAAGTCTCGCCCTGGTCAGAGGGCACTCCCTCCGGTTCGGTTGGCACCTAACCGGGCTGGCCATCCGGGTCAGCGGACTTTTTGGCCTCTCATTCCCTGAGCCTACCAACCTCTTTATCCAGGGTAGCTGCAGGAAATTTTGCAAATCTGCAGTCTGCATTGAGGTGGTCAAACCCCGACAATAAACACATGTGGTGTGTGGGTCAGCCTTGGCAAAGGCTTCTCCACAGACACTACAGTGCTGAAACCAGTGGGCCCGGTTTTCTTTGGGTTTCTCAGACATAGTGCCAGCCTAACCAAAACTTGCCCGTTCACGGCAATCTGCCAAGAAAGATACCCTTATCGGTTCCCAACCGTGTCACGGGTCGTGGAAAAAAACATAATGAAATCCATTTTTTTTTAGAACCGATAAGAACCAGGAACCGCACTCTAAATTGCAATTTAATAAAGTTTAACAACAACCTGATCGGTTCAAACCGAACCGATAAAATCGTTTGCAAGTTCCACACAGAAATAATGTAAAACCTATCTATTACTTACGATACCACAGACAGAGCTTGAACCTTACCGGTTGCGGTTAAAATATAGACAAAATGCGGTTTAAAAACCGAGAAATTACACTTTTTAACCGACAAAATGAACCGAGCAGCAGCAGAAATCTCCGGAGCGACTGTTCAGTGAGGCAGAGTAAAGAATCTGACAGTTTGAGTTTGAAGAACAACAGACAGAGTTCTCAACCGAGCTCGCGCTCAAGGTTCCATGCCTGGCATGGAAAGTTAACTCTTTCACCTCCGGAGCAGTTCGAAGGCTGGGTCAAAATGCATATGTCATAATATAGCAAGACTTCATGTTGTTTGAAAGGAGAGATACTGCTGATGGGTGATCTGAATATGCCAGATGTTAACTGGAGTGCAGTTGCAGCAGCCACCTCGAAGAGTGGGGTTATTCTAGATGCCCTACAGGGGGCATGCCTTAGACAACTAGTATTGGAACCCACTCAAGAGGGAGCAATCTTAGACCTGGTTCTCTCAAATGGAGATGGAGAGAGGATCACAGATGTAGAAGTGGGTAGCCATCTGGGAACTAGCGACCACCGAACAGTATGGTTCACAATAAACACAGCAATAGAGTCAAGCCATACAAAGGCAAAAGTACTGGACTTTAGGAAGGCTGACTTTGCCAAAATGGGTGAGTGCCTAAGGAATGCACTAGCAAATGGGCAGGAAGGAGGGGTGGAAGAACAATGGTGAATAATAATAACTGCCATCACAGAGGTAACAAGCCTTTGTGTGAAGCAAATTAACAAAACAATGCAAGAAACCACGATGGTTCTCAAAGGAAGTGGCAGTGAAGGTTCAAGAGAAAAAGAAAGCATTCAGGAAGTACAAGGAATCATAGAAGGAGCAGGACAAAGAACAGTATCAGTTAAAGCAAAAGGAAGCTGGGAAGGCAGTCAGAACAGCAAAGGCCCAAACCGAGGAAAAGATAGCCAACTCAGTTAAGAAGGGGATAAAACCTTTTATAGGTACATCAAGGAGCGATGGAAGACCAAGGAAGGGATAGTGAGGCTTAATAAAGGGGAGGGGGGTGGGCAAAGGGTGACTGTGAAAAGGCAGAGATACTAAACAAATATTTTTGCTCAGTATTTACAAATGAAGAGGGGGAGGTACCTAAAACAAACAATAGAAACACTCTGGATACAGAAGTTGATACCAGCCCATTTACAAAAGAAAGGGTTATGAAAGAACTCTTAAAACTGAAGGTGGACAAAGCAATGGGGCCTGATGGGATTCATCCCAGAATTCTAAAAGCACTAAGGGTAGAACTAGTGGCACCACTGACTTTTACTTGCCCCCCCCAGATACGTAACAGAGTTATGCAGGTGTTTATTTTTTTTTTTTTATTTTTTTTTTTTTAACAAGGTTTTATCCCTAATGCAAGGTCAGTTAATCATGGGAGGCAATCTATACCTTACTCTGTCCCCAGAGTTAGCTACCACATTCCACAGTCGCTTTCAGGTGGCCCTCGCACAACAATATTTTAGACACTAAAGAACACTTTGGGAGTAACAATGTCTGGAGGCGTCTATGCCCTAAAGAAATACAGTATACCCATTTTCAGCCCAACACTGCAGCCATGCTTGCCTTGACAGTTTGTTTGGCTTTTTTGTTATTCGAACATTCCGGCTCAGTGAGGGACATTCAACTTGGCCCTAGATTTTTATCTCATCATTTTTGAAACCTGACTTAGGGAAAACTAAACAATGTTCCACATGGAGGTTAAATGCCTCTCTGTTATGGGAGGGGCATGTAAAGCCATGATCTTCAAGCACTGGAGAGCTTTCTCAATCTGAACAACAAAGGGGAGGTGTCAGATTCTGTGCTATGGGATTACCTCAAGGCGGTAATTCTGGAGCCTATTATATTTTACTCTGTTCAGAGGACAAGAAGCTGCAATAGTCAACTTTTCAGGCAACCCTCTCAACACTGCAAGAGCCGAGAGGAAATGGGGTGGAAGCCCAGATACAAAAGGTGAAGCAACAGATACAAGATATCCTTAGTCCCTTCCAGCAGTCTGAGAGGTTCTGCATCATTTTGGGGCGATTGCTTCATTTTAATTATACTCCTAACCCTTTAATGCAACTGAGATTTCCTTTTCATTGGCATAGAACATTTATTAAAGTAACTGAAGGTGATTATTACCCATAACTTAGAACTGCTTAACCTGGAACCCCTTACACAGCAACTAACATCTAATTTGGAGAAGTGGGCAATGTTACCTTTGGGATTTTTTTCCAGAGTTGACACCATTAAGAACTTTTTACCACAAGTGTTATACTTACTGCAAACTTTGTCAATTATGCCCTCCCCCTATTATTTCCATTCCTGGAACAAGCTTATCTCATGTTTTGTTTGGCAAGGTAAACCTCCTCGGGTTAAGTTTTCTATACTACAGTTGTCTAGGAAACAGAGTGGGTTTAATGTCCCCAACCTTAAGCAACACACTTTTACCTCACATTTACATATTATATATATATTACTGGATTTCTGCTTCCAGGGGTTCTATATGGAAGCATACAAAATCCATTTAAAATGATTCACATGACATTACTAAATACCTTTTTACTTCTCCCTTGGGATTGCCCCCATTCCAGCACCTTCTGTTTTAAATGGTCAACACATTCTGAGTAAGGAGTAGGGTGGTTTTGTCCAGTGGTGCAGAGTGGTCTAGTTGAATGCTTGGGAGCTAGTAGGCCAACAAGGTTTACAAGTGGGGGGGGAGGGAGTCGTTAATAAATTTGAAAGCATTGCATGGGAGAGGGTACTGTAACTTGTGACTAAGGGATGGCCAGTTTAAGGAGGCCAATACTTCACAGTGGTGGCATCTCAGATGTGACATGGTGGTGAAGCGTGCAATCTTATTATATAGCGACTGCATCCTGCTGTGCCCCTGTTTTGCTATGGAATGCATTGCCAGAGCAGCATATATGTTGGAAGGATGATACTTTCAGCTATGGTGATCCTGGTTTTGGGGATTATTTGAGCGTTCAGCCAGTAGAGTAGACCCAGTTTTTGGTGGATTGTTTTGGTTAGCAGACCCACGTGGGGTTTCACTGTGAAGCCCTGGTCCAGCGTTAAGCCCAGGTATTTGAAGGCCTTCACTACCTCCATGGGCAGGCCTGACGCGGAGACCAGTGGGAGCAGGTGGCTTCTATCAGGGCTTAGGGTTCATGGTCCATACATGATGGCTTTTATTTTTGGCATTCAGTATCAGCCTGTTTTCGAAGAGCCAACTTTCAAAGAGTGTGAAATCAGAGTGTAGTGTTGTGTTTTTCTTCCAGGCTTTGGTACTTGATGCCAGTATTGGCCCCGCAGATTGGGATATAAGATTCCACCAGTGGTGGACCCTGGGTCTTAGCCACATATTCCAGTTTTTGAATGCACAAGGTATTGTATCTTTTGACACTCTACATCCAACCTATGGTCTTATTAACAAGGAGTTTCGTTGTTACATTCAAGCCCAGACACATATGTTGAAACTGGGCACAGAAACAGCTACGCTTTCAGACCACTCACTTTTGACGAGTGAAATGTTTATGGGAGTACTTCGGGGAGATTCCTGCAGTCATTTAATTGGTAATTTTTATTGAGCATTACAACAGGTAAAACATTCTGATTCCATAATTATGCTTTAAATGTGTAATAAAGAACTTCAAACGAATATACGTCTGGAATTATGGCTCAAACATGTCCTCCAAGCCATAAAAGTTACTACTACTTCTGTATGGAGAAAATTTTCTTGGAAGTGCTGGAGTTTTTTTTTTTTTTTTTATAAATGCCTACTGTACGAGCAACCTACTTGAGTGAGTTATGGGGATGCAGCTGGAGAAAATGTCATCAAAGACATACTGATCAGGTACATGTTTTTGGGACTTGCCCAAAATTAACAGTCTTTTGGGAAGATCTTGGTAACCGGACTCCTTGTTTTTGCTGTTCACTGTTATGAGTTCATTACCTTGTATTAAGTCTCTGTACCTTCTGTTGTTCTGGACTATTGTTGTATTATCTTTGTCTCACTGGCATGATTAAGTTAATTGGCTTCCCAGTTCAATGTATTTGCTTTAAAGTTGCTCCTGTGCCAATTTATTGGCTCGAGTCATGCCTGAAAACTGTCCCTGGGATCAGTGTACCTACCTGGTTATTAAAGTCATAAATAAATCTTGAGTATCAACTATGTACTGTTTTCCCAAAAGTATCCTCATTAGCTGCTTTGTTGTTATTACTACACATCCCCTCCACCCCAAGAGACCATGGCTGGGGGTAATTCTGCCCATTTGCTGTTTATTTTATCAGCTGCCCATAATACGAAAACCAGACAATGGTTACATGACACCTCTCCTAATCTGGAGCAACAGATGATCACAGCTAATAAAATTTATTGATTGGAAAGGACGACGTTTATATTTCATAATGGTCTCCCCAAATTTTGGAGCCTGAAGTTAGAGTAACAAGCAGTGAATAAGCCTGTTGCTGCAATCTAAAGGGTTAACATAGACATGGCAGTCACAGGACTTTGGAAAATATAAGAAATTGTGGTATCTAGCAGCTGTGGAGAATGAGACCAGGGAGTTACCTCTGGAATGTAAGAAAAATAAGTCTCATCACTGTTGATATTAGCAGGCCATCTAGCATAGGAGTTATGTTTTCATGTTTGCATGTTTTCTTTTTTTAATGTCATTAATACGTTGTGTTCTTCTATTTTAATTAATTGATATACAGTATATTACATCTTGAAAACTTCAGTGATAACTTCCGTCACATCTGAGACAGTATTCCTACATTAAACAAAACTAATGTAATTTACAAACTGTTTTTTAAGAGTGAAATGTGTGCTGTTTTAGTCTAAATGAGCTGCAGGCAAGGTTCAGTGGCTCAAAAAAGTCAAACAGAAAAAAATATCCTTAATGATAAAAATCAGTGTAAAAATTATTTTCAGTTTGCCCTGTGATGCAAATTAATCTTCATTACACACACTAAATAGTCCTTTTTTCAACATGCCTGTCATAGAGGCAAAGGTCAGGAAGCACAGGCAAACCAGGAGAAGTTATTCACAAGTACCATTTTATTACTATCAATAACAAAATATAAAAAAAAGAGAGGTACAGGATAGCTCTTCGAAAAGGCAGTACAAAAAAAAAAAATCCTTCATTGGATGGTTTTCTTTTGAGGCAAACAGATCAATTTCTGGAACGCCCCAAGGTCTGAAAACCGTGTCCAGCATCTGCTCGTTTAAAGCCCATTCATGATGATCCTGATTGATTTTGCTGAGTGAATCTGCCAGTGTATTGTCCTTCCCTGGAAGAAGAATGGTGGGCAGATGCACTTCCAGGGAATATGCTAGGGATCAACTCTTCATGGTCTCTGTGCACAGTCTTGAGAACCTTGTACCCCCTTGCTTGTTGATGTACAATGTAGTTGTGTTGTCTGCCCTGACCTGGACTGACTGACCCTTCAATTGAAGAGCAAAGGCCTTTAGGGCAAGGAGGACTGCTCTCAACTCTAAAAGGTTGATATGCAGTTTGGGCTCCTGAGGTGACCAAATTCCACTGATTGTGAGGTCACCTGTGTGTGTCCCACACCCTAGGAGGGAGGCAACCACAGTGTGGTGCTGTTGCTAAAAATGATGCCCTGCCTATGGTTGTCCCTTTCTTTTCACCACTGCAGAGCCAGCAGCAGAGTTCTTGTAACTGCCATAAGCTTTGAAATGGGATCCATTCTTTGGAACGGATGGGCTCTCTGATAATACTGAATCTCTCTCTCATCTGAAACCTGGAGCCTGATACTACTGTGGTAGTTGAGGCCATGTGTCCTAATAATGCTAGGAACTGTCTTGCACTCCTGGGCTGACCCATGACAAATGAGTTTGCTAAGGTACGTAAATGTGTTACCCTCTCCTGTGGGAGAAAAGCCTTGCCCTGAACAGTATCCAGTTCTGCTCCAGTGAATTCCAGTGACTGAACTGGCTCCATCTGAGACTTTTCAACATTGATAAGGAAGCACAGGGACACCAGTGTACTTTGTGTCGCCCTGATTGAGTCCTTTATCTGCTGATATGACTCTCCTATGACTAGCCAATCATCCAGGTAAAGGAATACAATGATTTCCTGACTTCTGAGGTAAGCTGCCACCACTGACAAACACTTTATGAATACTCGAGGGGCAAAACTGATCCTGAAGGGGGGGGTGCTGAGAACTGGTAGTGCCCCGAGGGCAGAGAGAACCTCAGGTACTTTCTGTGGCAAGGCCAGACTGGAATGTGAAAGTAGGCATCTTTCAGATCCAGAGATGCCAGCCCATTTCCTTTCTTTAGAAAAGGAATAACTATGGCCAGTGTTACCATCTTGAACTTGGGCTTTGTCAAGTGTTTATTTCGGAACCTGAGATCCAGGACTGGCCGCCAATCTCCTTTCTTCTTTTTGGTTACAATATATCGTGAGTACATGCCCTTTCCGTTTTGCATAAGAGGGACTGGCTCTATTGCCCTGGCTTGCATGATTTTTTTTTTTTTTTTACCTCCAATTCAACCAGAATTGTCTTGCAGGGGTTGAAGGCTAGAAAACGCTCTGGCCCTGGAGTTTTGGAAACTGTCTGAACTGTAAACAGAGACCGTGACTCACCACCTCCAGAACCCATCTGTCTGCCATGATGGTTTCCCAGTCCTGGAAGTAGTAAGCCAGTCTGCCCCCTACTGGTAGAAGGGTGGCAGCCTGTTTTGTGCAGTCAGGGATTCTGTCTGGGCTGGGGTCTAGGAGCTGGAGTTAGACCAGCCCACCCAGAAAGACTCTTTCCTCTGTAGTAATCTCTGACCTGAGTGTACTCTACAAGCATAGAGACTGGGGCATAAGTCCTGGGGTACTATCCCCTACCCCCCCTTCCCATGGATCTAAAAGAAGCGGAGGCTCTCTTTCTTGTGGAATTACTCCTATAGGTGGGTTTTGTACTTTTTCACCTTTTTCACGCATGTTTCAGTCTTGTCTCCAAAAAGGGAACTGTTTTCACAATGAAAATCCATGGCCTTTAACTGGGTGTCTGGTGTAAGACTGGTTGCTCTGAGCCAGGCAAACCTTCTTAAAGAGACACTGACAGGGCTAACATTCTGGATGCAGCATCACTTGCATCCACAGCCATGTGAAACTGGTATTTCGTGGCATCCAATGCTGTCCTGGCAATATCTGCCATATCATGGTGCCACATCGCCTGGAGCTCTGTCAGTTAAGGTTAACACAGAGTTCCCAGCGGGCCTTCTGGCACTGTGCAGCATATGCCATATAAGCTACCTCTGAGGAGAAGAGAGGAGGCTAAATAACCCTTCTTCCCCATACTGTCTATCTTCCTAGAATCTTTATCTGGAGGATGAGATGCCAGGGGTACTTTAGCTTTATCACAGGCAGCAGCCTGTATTACACCCTCACGGTATGGATGAGAATACAAATAATCAGCAGCAGACCTATCCACCTGATACGTTTTCTCCACCTTCTTGTCCACTCCTGGGACAGAGGAAGGTGACTGTAGGATTTTCAAAGTGGCCTTTTTGCAAGAGTTATAGATAGGAAGGGACACCATTTTTGTGGGAACCAAACCCATCACAGCCAAAAATTCTGCCTCCCCCTCATCATCCACAGAATCCTGTGAGAAGAGGCCCAAAGTGTCAGCCACCTGTCTGACAAAGGAAAAATGGGATGAAAAATCATCATGCCCACAAGAAGGGGTACCAAACTCTTGATCTGGGGATACCTCTGGCTCAATGGGTTCCCCTAGATCTGTATCCTCCTCTTCCTCCTCCAGGTAAATTTCTTGACCCTGATCTGTAGTAAACTGGTGGTGGGTTCTGAACCAGTGAACCCAGAATATGGAACCTACAGTTTGTAAGGCCTAAATGACCTGCAGGGCTTTGGCAGCGTTCTGTAGAGGGCATTTTATTTTTGTCTACTGGAAGCTCCCTTGCTTCTTCAGAAGGAGGTGCAGTAACATGTTTTTCTTTGTTTCTGTTTTGCAGGCACAGACTTTGTAGCCTGCTCAGCTGGTCTTTTATGTTTAGTGTGCACAGACTCCTTCTCAACAATTCTGGGGTCTGAAGAATCTTTTGAGGGCCTCTCCTTAGATTTAGGGTGAGATGAAGAAGAGGCCTCTTCAGGGTGGTTAGGTGACACTGAGGTGGGAGCAGAAGCCATTAACTCCAGCCTTTTGGCCCTTTTTTAATGGTTTTAGAACAAAAAGTACTGCACACTTCACAGTTAGAAAAAATATGACTGGGACCCAGGCACTCTGAACATAAATTGTGGCCATCAGCTACAGCAAATATTTGAACACACAATGCAGTTTTTGAAACCTGTAGGTCCCATCCTCTTTTTAGGTCTTCCTGACATGCCAAACTCCCAACAAAAGGAAAAAAAAATCTTTACTTTTAAATCAAACATGGTTGGTTCCTGACTATAAAAGGGAACCAACTGCAAATAATCTAACTCGTTTTTAAAATAAGCAATTAAAAGCCACTAACAATAAAAAAAACTAGTTAAAGTAGTGGTTTAAACTGCTAAAAACAGAGGTAAAAACTGAAAGATCTTGGCTCCTAGGAACCACAAGGGACCCGCTAAGACTGATAAAAACAACCCAAACTAATATAACTTTTATAAAAATCTACTAGAGGCAGATAATTTAGCAAAATAGTATGAAATACCACTTTTTGACAGAAATAAACAATCTTGCAGTGAAGCTGCTATGAGAAGCTCTTCGGGGCATTGTGTCTGAATAAAGAAAATGAATCTGTTAGATGGAACATAGTCCACCAAGAGGCAGCAGTTTGAATGTAGCATTCTAGTTCCATGATTTGCACACACTGGGCAAACCCTTGGCCAGAGATCCCTCTCCTACTGTGGGCCTAAATGGTTCAATGATCTGCCTGCAGACCTTGCCGACTCCCCCAGACTTGGCCACTTTAAAAATGGGCTTCGATCTCTTCTTGCCAGCAAATCTGACTGCCAGTGTTTCTGTTAACCCACGGCCTCTGACAGCGTTTCTCACACCTGTCAAACACCACCCTCTCTCAGTCCCACCCTCCTGTTTCACAACTGTCCACTCCCCCCCACCTCCCACCACCTACTACCTCCCCTTGGCTGCTAAAACTGCTTTGCTGCAGACTGGGAGCACCCCGTCTGAACTGTAACATGATTGTTAAACAATGTACTGCACTTAATTAGTGCTGCATTAATATGTTTCTCTGCAAGTGTGGTCCTGTTTCTCCTTACTTCTTATACCCTACTTAATGTTGTAAGTGCACACTAATACCACTGGTTAGTTGATGTCTTTCTGTTCTGCAATGTTTCATCACCCGTAAATGTCTTGTATTCCTTGTTGACTTGGAGCCTTTGTAAACGAACCTCCGGCTCAAAGGTATTAATCCGAATTTGAAATAAATACATTCCACATTATATCACAGCTCCGGGGCAGTCAGAGATTTTGAGCTGACTGTATATGTCTAATACTACTGGGAGATTCATGGGGTTTGAATAGAACATTCTGTCTCAGGTCTGGTATCCTGTTGACAATTCGGCAACAAGTTTGTGGAGGTCAAAACACATCGCAAGGTTAACCCCATCCATGCTCCAGAATGTCACCTTTTTAAGAAACCCAAATAGCCCTCTGCAATCACTTCAAACATATAACTATATACATTTGCAAACCAAGAAATTCTAGTTTCACATACAGACTCATATATATTTTTAACCACAGAAAAGCAAGGGAAGAAAGAATAGAAATAGTAAGTGAAGGAACGGAGAAAATGGAAAATTGTGGGACCGCAGTAGCCAATTCCTAGGTGTCTCACGGAAAATTTGATTACGCAATCAGGCAAGAGACAGACAAATGACAATAGGAGAAGACAGAATAGACCCTTGCTTTAACTCTGCATAACAAATGTGACAGGGTCTTATTCAACCTTGTCACATATCCAAACTGTTTCTTTTTCTTTAACAAGAAGGTTTGCAAAACCTTCTATTATTTTTCTTTTAACATTACCTTATAACATCTACATTTCTTTGCATAAGCAGTATCCCTTTTTCATGACACCTATTGCATCAAAAATTTCAGTTAACCACACACTTTTTTTCCAACCTTCTGAATTCTCAATTCCTGAACCATATCTTGACAGAAAATCAGCACATACATTCTCTTTTCCAGATTTGTGCATCAGTTTGAATTTAAATCGCTGTCATGCCAGGTACCACCTTTTGATTCTGGAATTGTTATCCTTCATTTAATTTGAGCCAACAGAGAGAACTGTGATCTGATACAAGTATAAAGTCAGTTCCTAGAAGCTAAAACTTAAGGGACTTCATTGCCCATTTCGCAGCAAGGTATTTTTATTTTTTTCAATGGTGTAGTTTTTTTTTTTCTTTCTGTTGTGCAATTTTCTACTGACATACAAAATGGGATGTTCTTTCCCATCTATATACTGGCTCAGGACTGCACCTAGGCCTACCTCTGATGCATCTCTCTGTAACAGAAATTGTTTCCCAAAGTATTGACTTCTTAAAACAGGGGCTGAATATAATTCAACCATGATGGCCGAAAAAAAACAACTCATCACATTCAGGGGACCATTTCACATTATTTGGGTGCCATTTTATTTTGCGAGTTCAGTGAGGATAGCAGATAACTGGACAAAGTTGGGAACAAATCTCCTGTAGTAACCAGTCAAACTTAGGGACATGACTGTTAGCTACAGCTATCTTGGAAATCTCTGACTTTACTTCTCCATTTCTCAAAATAAAACCCAAGGATCTAGTTTCCCTGCATGTCTAATGTGTACTTGGTAGGATTAATGGTCAGACCTGCATTTTTGAGAGATTAGGTAACTGCTCGTAGGTGTTCCAGGTGGCGTTTCCAGTCTGGCCTGTACACCATTCAGGTAAGCAGCAAAATAACCAGTGTGAGGGGCTAGAATTACAGCCATGTACCGTTGGAATGTAGCGGGGTGTACCACATCTACCAAACAGCACGGTGGTGAACTGACAGAATCCAACTGGAGTGGCAAATGCAGTTTTGTTTCTGGATTCTTTAGCTAGGGGAATTTATAATCCTTGGGGAGATCAAGAGTACTAACGTACTTGAGATTTCCCAATTTGTCCACCAAATCATCTATCCTGGGCATAGGATAGCTGTCAAATACGGACACTAGATTAGGTTTCCTAAAATCAAGGCAGATTCTTAAACCCCCCTTCTTTTTTATTTACATTAACTGTTGGTGATGACCAAGCACTTCTCAATTTTTCAATGATATCAAACTCTTTCATTTTTTGTATTTCCATAACCACGTCTGCTCTGAACTACTCTGGTAATCTACAGGACTTGTCTGATAGGGTGAGCATTCTCTATCACTATTACATGCTCGACCCCTTTTGCCTGCCTGGCAGCCTGGTAAAAGCACTTCTAAATGTATTTTTACCAAGTTACGAATTTCTGCAGTTTGTTCTGTATACAAGGAAACATTCACCTTTACAGCATCAGAAGTTAAAGATTGTTCCAGTCTGTCATAAGCTATCTCAGTACTGTCTTTAGCAGTTTCTAATAATACCAACAAAGCAAACTTTGGTGTTTTTCACCCCATTTCTCCAGGAGGTTATCATGGTATATCTTGGTAGGATTTTTCCTATCAGGGGTCTCAATCTGATAGTTAACTGCACTAGTACATCTAACCACTTTATAAGACCCTTGCCGCTTCATTAACAGTTTCTTTTTGTAGTAAGTAATAGTACCATGACCTTTTCACCTAACTCATAAACTTGTTTTTACCCCATGGCGAAAATAAACCTTCTGCTACTTTGGGGCCTCCTCCTGATTACTATGGCCAATTTCAATATTATTTTGCCAGTTTCTCTCAGTGCACACATATAAGATGTAATATATTTTTTCTGAGTGAGGTTATCTTCCCATGTTTCTTCAGTTACATCTAGTGGCCCTCTAGGTGGTCTAACACACAACATTTCAAAGGGTGAAAAAACTGTGGATGCCTTTAGCATTTCTCTATAAGCAAAAAGCAGGAAATGTAAGTAGTGGCCCCAATCTTTCCCTTCACCTTTCGCAAACCTTTGTGTGTTTTAGGGTCTGATTAAAACGCTCAGTAAAACGATGTGTCTGAGGCTGATAAAGGGAGTTCTCCCCTTAGTTTCTGTGCTGGTTGTATAGGCAGCGCATTTTTTCTCTTCAGTTTGGATTTTGGCTCGGTGGTCTTCCATGTCTAAGAGTCTCCCCCCTCCCACTCCTTTTTTCTTTTCTCCCTTACCACCTAGTCTATTAGTTTAGGTGGCTCCTGAGAGCAGTACTTATACTTGTGCTTCTTTCTGTTATAATTCATCATTCTACTTTTAAAGTTTGCTGGTTCTTGTTATACTATGCACCAGTTATGTTCATGTGTTATTGACCCGCAGTTTACAGTTCATGGCTTATTTCCTTGTTCTCTAGGTCTTTATGCTGGGAGGTGTGTAGGCATTGGTGACTGAACAACTGTCAAGTCAATCTCATGGTTTATGGTAGTGTGCAGCAATGAACAGGTGGGTATTCCTAAGTGCATCAGTAGCTCTCTATTCTGTATGTGGATAAAATCTCTGTCCTAGTTGATTAGTCTGTTATCCAAGGAGCAGCCGAAAATCTGCTCTTGCCAGGCTGGGAGATTTGACTTGAATGTCACTTGTCAAGTTGTACTCTGTAATGCAAAAACCTCAATAAAGAATATATTTAAAAAAACATAAGAGGAGGTTCTTATGGCAGTGATATCTAATACTCTGTACCGCTCCTTCAGTAATGCAGCACCAAAATTACTACTCTGATCAGTAATAATCTCTTTAGTTATGTCCACCCTACCGAAAATGTTGGCAAGCTCTGTGGCCACTTTTGGGGCTGTGACAGTGTGTACTGGAACTGCCTCTGGCTATCGAGCAGCATAGTCACATACTACCAAAATAAATCGACTACCCTTTTTACTTTTGTCTAAGGGGCCAATCACATCCACTGCAGTTTTCTCAAAAGGCATATTTATCAAGGGTAGGCGTACCAAGGGCACCTTGTCTTGTTTAGTTACTGGGGCTACTTTCTGACATTCAGCACATGCATTGCAAAAGGCAGTAAAATCCGTACAACAGTGTGGCAAGGGTGCGGACCCTCCCAGAGTGACAAGCCATAAGAATATCACGTGCTATTTGTAATAACTCAGTTCTACACTTCTTTAGCATGACCAATTGTTGTATCTGCTCTGCATCTGAGGATAAGCCAAAACTCTGTAAAGTAGCCCATTACATTTTTTAAACACTGGTTCACCCAGTTTTTGTTTCACCCTCAACTGCTTAAAATAACCTTGGAGAGAAACAGTTTGTTCAGAAACAGAATCACAATCAGTTATCGTTTAGTTTCAGCATTTTCGGGTATTAACCCCTTATGCCCATCAGTATTTTGCTGTCACAGTTTTTTCAGGCATCTCCTTTCTTTCCTGGACTTCTGGATATTGGAGCTGGGCTCAAACAAGTCTGAATCAAAGTCACCAAAAGGAAAACAGTCCCCAACATCTGAGATTTCCTTTGTCTGTGCTATTGTTATCACAGCTGCTTACGCAGCAGGATTTACTCCCTCTGTGATTAACTTCACAAATCCTGGAAAGTCATTTCCAATAACCGCAGGTACAGGTAACTTTGATGCTATCCCCTACATTCATTTGGTGCAACACCCCAGTAATGCTCAGTCACTTGGGTAGTGGGATAGTATTAAGTGTCCCCGTGGATGCATATGACCCCAGTATCTGGTCCTTTTGCACAGTTTTTTTTTCCCCAGGACTTCAGCATGTACCAGGGTCCATCAGCTTCCCAAATATGTAAGTCCCTTCACAGTCTTACCCCTCATTCCTGAAATCTGGTAAATACTTGCCAGTTTACTAAGGCCAAATTTGCTCCAATGTTAGCCATATTTTTATGGCAGTTTCTTGCAATATGGCCTGGCTTATTACAGTTACAGCAACTAAACTCTCTGGGTGCAGATTTGTTAACCCCCCCCCCCCAAGTTCTTATCTGACCTGAAGTTACATCAGGAAAAAGAGGGTCATACCAGTCCTTGGCTGTTACTTCACTGCTGCTATGACTGTCTGGCCATCTGATAGTCCTCAGCCAAAAAAATTGCCTTTTTCCCTTTTTCTAGTCAGTGTTCTTTTACCCAAAGCTGCATGTCTGTGGGAAAGATGGTGATTAATTGCTCCACTGCAAATATGTCATGTCTGTGGGACTGTTTTGCATCCTGGTTGCAGCCATTTAATGAGGAGTTCTCCTAGTCTGGTAAATGCTTCTCTAGAACTGTTGAATGAGTGGGACTTCAGGGACCAGAATCTCTGCCTGTAGGTCTGTTCTGCGATGTCATATCTTTAAGGATTTCTCTTTTCACAAGGCTATAGTTTTCTGACTGTGCAGTGTCCATATTGCTGTAAGCAGACTGGACTTTACCTGTCAAATATGGTACTAGCCTGACTGCCCACTGCTGTTTTGGCAATTGGCCGATTCCGGCAATCCTTTCAAAAGTTGTCAAGTATGCTTCCATATCATCCAACGGACACAGCTTTGCAAGTTTAATGTCTTTTAAGATGTCTTTATTCTGTTGATCTGCTGGACCTGTACCAGATCCAGCCTTGACAGCCTGCAAGGTATCCAGCCATCGCTGCTCCTGTCACTGAATCTCTTCTTCATGCCTCTAGATGCTGCATCTCTTTTCCTCTCTGTTTCCCAGTCTCTCTTTGTAGAACAACCCACCATTTGAAGATGACAGACATGCTTTCATGTTCCGTCCCTGCCTGTTGTTCTGCTTTCATCACTGATACCGGCTGTACAGTCTCAGTTTGGACTTTTGTTTCTGCTTCTAGTTTAGCTGCCATTCTTCTGGTTATCACTCTTGGGCTTGTTGTTGCAGGATCCATATCTTTCTCCTACACTTCTCTGGTACCAGGTCTACTACCCACACACAAAACTCCTGGCTTAGAGTATGCAAGGCATAGATCCCACTTCTAAATCAACTGTCATATAGGCATAGGTAGTGTTTTATTCTCTAAACATTGTTCTCTCCTTTGATGCATGCCCCTGGCAGTCAAATGTTATATCCTGTTCTCGTTAAGCTGTATCTGTTTTTACATAATGTACCAAACTTTGTTAATTTCTTTCCCTAGGCTGGCCTACAGGTGCAACAAAATAGAACATTCCGTCCCAGGGCTGGTATCCTGTTGACAGTTCTACAAAACAGCTTGTGGAGGTCAAAATACATCTCAATAAATACGTGGGCTGAAATCGACAAACTGAGGTTCAATGTTGAGAAGCGTAGGGTCATGCTCCTGGGGCACAATAATCTACAAATACAATATTCCTTAGGAAATACAGTACTACAGGAAACTCCTAATGAAAAGGACTTCTGGATAAATATGACAAATTAGCTATCCTTTAACACTCAAAGATTACCGCCCAGGAATGTCACAGAATCTTGGGCTGCATCCTAAGAAATATCAAAAGTCATAGCCGGCCCAATGGCGCCGAGGGCTGAGGCGCTGGTTGCCTTACCTCATGCTACGCTGGTGACCCATGTTTGGAATTTAGCACGGGTCACTGGGGTCAGCAGGGGCGGAAAGGGATCGGGCGTCTGGGGGACTGCTCTTCCTCTCTGGAGAGGGGGAGAATTCCACTTGTCGGTGTGTTTCTGACCCCGGGGGCAGTGGCTGGGGGCCAGAGCACCGATGCTGGAAGCAAGCAACTGAGTGGGGTAGGCGCCACGAGGAGCAAGTGTGGACGTGTGCATGCTCCCTCCCCTGACATCATTGTATGCCCCTACTCTTGGGGGGGAGGAAAAAAAAAGAGAGAAATGGTCCCAGGTCGGCTTGATAAGGCAGCCACCCGCCACAGGCCCTGACCCCGAATGGCACTCCCTGAACTGGATCCTGGCAGAGGTGAGCAGAACTTGAGGGGGGACTCCTTGCTGCCCTGCCACAGGGGGTAAGCCGTGGGGGAAGGGGGTTGCAGACTGATGTTGTGGTATGGGGCTGGATGGGTGGCTGGGATGGATGCCGACCTGGGACCCAGGGGGGAGAAAGTCAGTACAAAAAAATATATATATATATATATATTAAAAGTTGAGATCAGCATGTGATTGTGCCACTGTATTCATCTCTTATGTGGTTCCATTTGAAGTACTGTTATCCTTTCTATGCACCACAAACAAACAAGGACGAATGCGTACTGGAAAGGGTGCAATGCAAAATGACAGGGAAATTAAAAAATATGGCTGACAAAACCTATGATGACAGACTGAAGGCTTTAGATCTACATTCGGTTGACTACAGAAGACTGAGGGGTGACCTTTGCTATATCTACAGTGCTAGTAAAAACCAGTACTTATGGGAAACCATCAGACTGCAGAAGGGTCATAAACATAAGGTAACTAGATCACACAGTAAGCAGATAACAGGAGAAGTATATAGAAAAACCAAAAGAGGGAAATAGTTTAGTCAGCGAGTGGTATCTACATGGAATATGCTACCAGAATATGTGGTTTTATGCAAGACTATGGAATAATTTAAAAATGTTTTAGACCAGCATGAGATCCTTAAGATGCAGACAGTACCACTGATAAGTGGTGAGTCACTATAGGTCTACTCAACCTCCAGACTTGTATTTTACCTATGAACCTATAAGGCTAACCCCCGTGTGCTCCAGATTGTCACCTTTTTAAGAAACCCAAATGCCCTCTACAATTTCTTCAAACAATATACCTATATACATTTGCAAACCAAGAGATCCTAGTTTCACATACAGAGTCAAATATTTTTAATCACAGGGAGGGAGGGAGGGAGGGAAGGATTGAGAAACAGGAGGAAATTGTGGGACCATCAGAGGGGTCAATTTCTAGGTGCCTCCAGGAAAATTCAACTGCTCAATCAGATAGACAAAAGACAGACACGTGACAGAATAAGAGACAGAATAAATCCTTGCTTTAACTCTCCCTGCATAACAAATGGCATACGGTCTTATTCAACCCTGCCACAATGTCAGTGTCACATGCATTAATGTACTTTCATGTGCATTTATCTTGCTAAAAGTTTTTAATGCTTGTTGTAATTTAGCCCTTTTAATTATATTGCATTTTAATTAATAAAATTATTAAACTGTATTATAGTTCAGAATGATGTAAGTTAATAAAATGCAAAATAGGAGTTCATACAATGGACAATGTTTATGTTACATCCGTTAACTGTCACATGAATTCATCTTTTAAAAAATATTTTAATGACTGCAGTTATGAAGGTTACATTATATTTTGTAATAATACATAACATTATTAACATAAACTGCATTAATTAAGAACTGTCGGTTAATATAATGCAAAACAGGAGTTCATACTGTGGACAGCGTCACGAGTTAAAAACTGTCACATGTTCATCTTTTTTAAAGTTTTTTAATATCTGTAATTATAGCTGTGTAATTATGATGCATTCAAGTAAATACCACCATTAACATATTAAACTGCATTACAGTTTTGAAATAAGTTAATAAAATTTAAAATAGGAGTTTGTACAGTGGACAATGTCAATGTCAGGTGTGTTAATGAATGTCACATGCGTTCCCATTTTTAATTTTTTTTTGTCTGGAATTATGACACTATTAATACTACATTTTAATAAATAACTGACAAAAACTGCATTGCAGTTCTAGTTATATGATGTTTACAGCAATTAAAGTTAAAAGGCAAAATAAGAATACATACAGTGAACAATGTTAGGTATACACATAACTGTACATTGTAGGTGTAAAAAACCATAGTGACAAATAGTGTGCTAGATTATATTTTATAGAAAATGCATTAAACACAAGGAAATGCAGTTCATATGGAGAAACACTCTGCTATATCCTATATTACACAGTGTGTGACATTTCTCAACAAGTTAGACACACTTTGTTTGGACTTTCCTTCCCCTCTCAAGGAACCTAGTCTTCCCCTTGGTGGAAGACTAGGTTTGCTGGCCAAGGCACCTAGCTTCACCTGAGCTCTTTTCTTCTAGGTTGCTTGAAAGGACAGATCAAGAACCTTACCAGAGCAAGAAAAATGATTAAGGCTTCTTTTGGCTAGGCAGATTTTCTGTGTGGTGTTATTTTTATTTTGTACTCACAGGGATTGTTACTGTTTGCTGCTAACATTTTATTGCTTTATTTTTCTCTGATTCAAATTGTTGTTGCTGGGCATACCTTCTGCTGCATTATTACAGGGTGTGCCTACAGGTGTGTGCTTACAGATTACTGCTGTAATCTTCTGATTCAAATTATGTTTTGCAAGGTACATCTTCTGTTACTGCTTTATTTTTTCTCTGTAGCAAAGTGTTTCTTACAGGGTATGTCTTCTGTGAAATTATTACAGGTGGTGCTTAACAGGTTTTACATTTTTATCTATAATTAGGATAAGCTTTCAGGGCTACTGCATTTGTTGCTGACTTACTGTTTCTGCTCTTACCTCCTTGTTTCTTTCGTCAGTGGTTCTTTTTCCACTGGGGAAGGGCCCAGCCATGCACCCCCATCCCCAACCACCCCACACTACACCCCTTTTATAGAGTAGCACAGTCGTGACATTTCTTGTAGCAAAGCAGGAAGGGGCGGATCAGAGGGCTATCAACACAGTGACTCATTTACAAGGGCACTAGTAATTTAACTTGTTATAACAAGTTATACAAAAACAAACAAACAAAACACAAAATCAAACTTTTGCTTTCATTTTCTTCCTTTTAAATTACTCTGACCAGGTTATAAACCCAGCAACTTATCTGGAATGGATATCATTAACTGCAGGTACTGCAGAACAGTTTTCAGAAGGGCAGTTTTACAGGATTTAGGACACTGTCCTACATGCTGGGCCATTGGAGATCTAAGGACTCTGCTCCAGGCAGCATGAGCAGAGACTGCAAAACTCAAATTGCATATTCAAGAGGAAAAATATTATAAGAATCGCCCGCCATTTCCCCAACATCCAACAGAAGAAAAAAATTACTCACCTTAGTAATTGCTTTTCTTCTCATGGAGTCTTGCTATATTAGGACTTATTGCAGTTAGCCCCTGGCTCTGAACTGCCCCGGAGAGGAAACAGTTAACTCCAGAGAGATCTGGAGTTCCACAGCGCGAGGGCGCTGTTCAAAGCTCTATCTGGCCAGTTTCAAATGAAACTGCCAGGTTCTTTACGAAGCTAAACTAACATAGCAAGTCTGTGTGGAAAAGCTCTACACTAGCCATTGGCTACCTACCAGTAGTAAAACAACAAAAACACAACAACAATCACAGAATAAAAACAATATTACCTATTGTTGTTAGGATCACCCCTGACAAGCACTAATAGGCCCCCTCTCCCCAAAAGACTCAAGTCCAGAGAGGGGACCATCTACCACTTAACAAAAAACAGAATTACCAGTTCCCCAACCCAAATGAAACTGGGGGACTAGAGAGACTAAAATGGCATGACACAGTGCTTGCACTAATTTGCCAACCCCGCACTCCAAGTAGGAATTCTGAGAGGGTAGGGGTTTATCCTAATATAGCAAGACTCCATGAGAAGAAAAGCAATTACTAAGGTGAGTAATTTTTTCTTCAAACACCATGAAGTCTTGCTATAATTAGGACTTATTGCAGATTATACAGCAGTACCTCCAAGGAGGAGGGCCAGAACCTACTTAGGGAATAGGCTCTGAAGCACAGCTGTGCCAAAACGAGCATCTCTCCTGGACTGGACGTCCAGGGAATAATGCTTGGTGAAGGTGTGGACTGTCTTCCAGGTAGCAGCTTGGCAAATTTCCAAAATGGGAATATCTCTAGCAGCCGCTAAAGATGCAGCTGTACCCCTGGTGGAATGAGCCCTCAGTCCTGAGGGAGGTTCTCTACCTAGTTTTTGGTAACAGAACTGGATACAAGAGACAATCCACCTTGCGATTGTCCTCTTAGTGGCAGGTCTCCCTTTGCCCACTTCTCCATAGCTAAGGAAGAGTTGGAGGGATTCGAACCTATGACCCTTGGTGCGTTCCAAATAGTAGCTTAGGGCTCTTTTGACGTCCAAACTGTGCAGTCTCCTCTCCCCTAAGGAAGAGTGCTCAGTGAAAAATACTGGAAGAGAGATGGATTGGTTAAGATGAAAATCTGAAACCACTTTAGGTAAAAACTTTCTGTTAGTCCTGAGGACTACTTTATCTCTGGAAAAGAAATAAAATCCTTTTCCACTGACAAGGCTTGTAATTCACTTATACGCCTAGCAGAAGTGATAGCCACTAGAAAGACAGTCTTCCAAGTTAAAAACTTGAGATCTGCCGAAGACAGAGGCTCAAAGGGGGATTGCATTAGCTGAGCAATGCAAACATTCAGATCCCAGGCCGGAGCTGGTTCCCGAAAGGGAGGGTTAGTGTGAAGTAACCCCTTAAAAAACTTGGAAAACACAGGGTGAGAGGAGAGGGAAACAGGTTTCCCTGCAGAAACAAAAACAGAAACAGCTGCTAGATGAACCTTCAAAGTAGCTGGTTTGAGGCCTAGGGAATTTAGATGGACCAAATAGTCCAATAAAATGGCCAAGTCAGCAGATTCTGTACAATTTGCTTCTCAGAACACCAAAAGGAAAACCTCTTCCACTTGGAGTTGTAAGTGGTTTAGTGGAAGGCTTCCTTAGAAGCCTTCAAAATATCCAGGACACCTTGAGAAAGGTGTAAATCAGCAATTTCTAGCTCCTCAAGAACCAGGCCTTGAGGTGGAGGGAATTGAGGTCTGGATACCACACTCTCCCCTGTGCACAGGTCAGCAGGTCGTGGGTCCTGGGCAAGGTCAGGGGAGGGTGGAATGTCAGGGACAGGAGAAGAGGGTACCAGGGCTGCCTGGCCCAGTCTGGAGCAATCAGAATCACTTTGCAGGGCTGAGTTCTGATTTTTACTAGTACCCTGAAGAGGAGAGGGAAGGAGGAAAGGCATACAGGAACTTCCCTTTCCAATCCAACTGAAAGGCGTCCAGGGGGACTGATCCCAGCACTGGAGGCCTGCAACAAAACAGAGGAAGTTGGTGGTTGTCTGGGGCTGCGAAAAGATCTGAGGGGTGCCCCATCTGGCAAAGACTGTCCCCAGCACCAGAGGATTCAGGGCCCATTCGTGATGGCCCTGAGAGATCCTGCTGAGGGCATCCGCCAGGACATTGTCCTTCCCTGGGAGGTGAACCGCTATCAGGGAGGTGTTCAGGGAATAAGCCAGAGACCACAACTTCATTGCTTCGGTGCACAGGGCTGAAGACCGAGTGCCCCCTTGCTTGTTGATGTACCACATTGTTGTGGTGTTGTCTGTCCTGACTTGAACTACCTTGTTCTGGACAGTAGCTGAAAAGCCTGGAGAGCTAAGAGAACAGCTCTGAGTTCCAAAAGATTGATGTGGAGCAGAGATTCCTGAGGGGACCACACTCCCTGAGTGGAAAGGTCGCCCAAGTGAGCCCCCCACCCTAACAGGGAGGCATCCGTGGTGAGGGTGAGGGAATGAAGAACGGGTAGAAGGGGACCCCTGAGTTAGATTGCTTTGATCCTGCCACCACTGAAGGGCTAGGATCAGGGTTTTGGTCACTGGGACTAATTTGGTAAGGGTCCTTCCTTTGAGACCAGTGGGACCTCAAGTGGAACTGGATGTCCCTCATCTGAAATCTTGCTCCCTGCTGCGACAGCTGTAGAAGCAGCCATGTGCCCTAGGAGTTGCAGAGTGCCCTGCTGGTCGAGAGACCCGAGGGTGGGAGGATGCCAGGGCAAAGATTCTGTCCACTCTTTCCAAGGGAAGAAATGCCCTGGCTGACTTTGTGTTCAACTCTGCACCTACTAAAGTTAGTACCTGAACTGGTTCCAGAACTGACTTTGGAAAATTCAGCAGGAATCCCAGAGAAGTGAGAAGCTGCTGAGTGACTTGCAAGTGGGATTTTACCTGATCTGGAGACTGACCCACTATAAGCCAGTTGTCCAGGTAGGGAAACACAGCAACCCCTTGCCTTCTTAAATGAGCCACTACCACAGCTAGACATTTTGTGAAAACCCTTGGAGCAGAAGTGAGGCCGAAGGGCATTGCTCTGAACTGGTAGTGGCCAGAGGGCAGTTCGAACCTGAGGTACTTTCGGTGAGAAGGCCTGATCAAGATATGAAAATAGGCATCCTTGAGGTCCAGGGAAGCTAGCCAGTCCCCTGGCCTTAGGGAAGGCAAAATCATTGCCAGAGTTAACATTTTGAACTTTGGTTTCAAAAGATGCTTGTTCAGGAACCTTAAATCTAGGATGGGCCGCCATTCTCCTGTCTTTTTTGGGGTAAGGAAGTATCTCGAGTACAGCCCCTTGCCCTGATGGCAAGGAGGAACCCTTTCCACTGCTTTGCAGTCTAGAAGAGAAGAAACCTCTGCTTCCAAAGCAAGGGCTTCTGAAGGATTTGCAGGAGGAAAATGTCTGGCTCTCATCTTTGGGAACTGCTTGAAGCTGAGAACCAGACCTGGCTTACCACCTCCAGAACCCATTTGTCCGGGTTAGGGACAACCAGTTCTGGCTGAAATAAGCCAACCTGCCCCCACCGGTACAGGAGAATCGGCCCTGGACACCCGTCAGGGTGCCTGTGGCAGCAGCTTTAGGCTGAGAGGAGAGGTCTGCCTGTGCCCGTCTACCTCTGCCTCTGAAAAAAACCCTCTGTGCAAAGGCTGAAGAGGCCTGAACTTGATAAAAAGGCCTGTGGTAAGGCCTGCCCCTACCCCTGGGGGCATGCCTTTGTGGAGTGGCATGCCTCTCCTTAGCTTGGGCACTTTTGTAGGTAGTTCTGTATTCATCCATCTTTTTCATGTAATTTTCTGTTTGATCCCCAAACAGAGAATTTCCTACCACCGGAAAATCTATAGCCTTTGACTGAGAATCTTGGGACAGATTAGTGCATCTGAGCCATGCCAACCTACGGAGAGCTACAGAAGTGGCCATGACCCTAGAGGAAACATCATTAACATCAACAGCAGTATGAAACTGAACTTTAGAGGCTTCAGTGCCATCAGCAGCCACTTGTTCCAACTCACTAGCCAGCTGGCCCTGGGCCTGCTTGGCCAACTGCAATATAGTGTCTCATCTAGATTTCTGATATCTAGCCACATAAGCCATATAATTAGCCTGTCTGAGTCCCAATGAAGCTGCCATATATTGTTTTTTCCCCATGGCATCAATCTTCCTGGAATCCTTATCAGGAGGATGTGAGGCCAGGGGAATATTAGCCTTGTCACAGGCTGCAGCTTGAACAACACCTACATGACTACACTGGTCAGTGAGGAAGTCTGTATCAGGGCCTGATAAAGTATACCTTCTGTCCATTTTTTTATCTACAGGAGGGACAGAATGAGGATTTTTAAAAATCTTCGTTGTTTGCTTCCTAAATGACTTATGCAAAGGAATAGACAACCTTCTAGACTCTGGAATATCCATCATTTCTACATAATCAGGCTCCTCTTGCTCATCCACAGCCTCCTCTAAAGGGACCTGGAGGGTTTCTGCCACCTTTTTATAAAACCTAAAATGAGAAGGGGACTCAGACAGCAAAGGGGGAGATTCAAAGGGTCTGTCTGGAGAAATGTCCGGCTCAATGGGCACATCCAGACCTTCCCAGTCACAAATGCACTGATCAAATTCCTCCTCCCCCTCTTGTGGTTCATAAAAATCCTCAACATCATAATCCTGAACCACTGGACCTGAACGAGCCACCCTTTTCCCAACTAAAGGGGGTTTGACAAGTCCCTGAGACAAAGACTGAACAATCTGTATGACTTTTGCTATCTCTGCAGCAGTTGGAGAGACAATTTTGGACTCCAGACCTGCTGATTTCTTTGTCTTTTTTACTGGGACTGGTTCCTCTGAACCAGCCTTTCTTTTGCCCGAGGAAGTCTCGCCCTGGTCAGAGGGCACTCCCTCTGGTCCAGTGGGTGCTGGACTGGGCTGGCCATCCGGGTCAGCGGACTTTTTGGCCTCTCATTCCCTGAGCCGGCCCAATCTCTTTTCCAGGGTGGCTGCAGGGAAATTTTTACACACCTGGCAGTCTGACAGGAGGTGGTCAGCCCCCAGACAATAGACACAAGTGGTGTGTGGGTCAGCCTTGCAAAGGCTTCCCCACAGACATCACAGTGTTGAAACCCAGTGGGCCCAGTTTTTCTTTGGGTTTCTACATAATGCCAGCCTAACAAAAACTTGCCTTTAAACGGCTGTGCCAGGCAAGACACCTTATCAGTTCCTAACCGTGTCACGGGTATTTGAAAACCCAGATAATGCTAGGTTTTTTGGAACCGATAAGAACCGGAACCGCACTTGAAAGCCCATTCAATGAATAAATTCGTTATTTTAAGAAACCGATCGGTTCAGACTGAACCGATAATGAATTTCCACACAGACTTAAACACTAGTACTTACGGTTTACCAGATAGAGCTTTTGACCGAAAATGCGGTAAAATAGAACTTTGCCGGTTCAAATGAACCGAATAAACTCGCTTGAACCGCGAAATGAACCGAGCTGAAGGAGCTGATCTCCGAGCGACTGTTCAGTGAAAGCGGAGTAAAGAATCTGGCAGTTTCATTTGAAACTGGCCAGATAGAGCTTTGAACAGCGCCCTCGCGCTGTGGAACTCCAGATCTCTCTGGAGTTAACAGTTTCCTCTCCGGGGCAGTTCAGAGCCAGGGGCTAACTGCAATAAGTCCTAATTATAGCAAGACTTCATGGTGTTTGAAGGACCTCAATTGCAGAGGGTAGTTGGTCCAGGAGGTTGGCAGGTGGTTAGGAGGGGCAAATTAGGTGCCTCTTCACTCGGTGCTCTCCAACATATCACCTCCACAAACCATATAAAAACTACAACCAGGTATCTGCCTCTATCTCTGAAATCAAACAAAGGGGCAGAGGATACTGCAGAACAGGACACTGCAGTACAGGAGCTAGCACAACAAAACTCACCCAAAACAGGAACCAAAATAAAAAAAAGCAAAAAGGAAATACAAAAAAAAAAATTCTGATCATAGGAGACTCCATGATTCGGGGAGTTGATACCCTTCTCCAACCAGGGGTAATGGTCAGATGTCTCCCAGGTACATCAGCATGGAGAGACACTGACCGCATTACTAAAATTGTTCAGGAAGCAGAAGAAAACACTGACATCCTAGTACACATAGGGACTAACGATCTTGCCAGCCGGTCAGTTGTGGAGACCAAGAAACAACTGACCAGTCTGGGTAATAAACTATTGTCCATTTTGTCTGGCATCTCCTTCTCTGAGATCCTGCCATTCTGGGAGAGGGGGGCAGATGGACGGAAGGTCAGAGAATGGGAGATAGGGGAGCTAAACATGTGACTCAAGGACTGGTGCCAGGAAAAAGGACACAAATATGTAGGGAACTGGTAACAGTTTTGGGAGCAAAAGTTCTTTAAATTTGATGGGCTGCATCTGACTAAGGAGGGAGTCAGTGCATTGGGGCAGAAGTTTGATGTCTTTGTAGAATATTTAAACTACCAAATGGGGAAAGGGGTACAGCACCCCATTTGAACAGTAAGAACACACCTTCCCCCTCAGCTAGTGGTCAAATAGGAGTTCAGCATGTTTGTAGTGCATATGCATCACCAGGTAAGGAAAAAGGTCCGGCTCCCCATATGACGTACAGGGAAATGCCAGACCTTGCCAGACAACTAACATACAGAAATCTGGCCAATGGAAAATCATGTACACAAATGCTCGCAGTCTGGGAAACAAGATCTCAGACCTGTAGGCAATAACGACAAAGGCTAAACTGGACATAGTAGCCATTAGTGAGACATGGTTTACCAGTAACCACACTTGGGAGACTTCAGTACATGGCTATGTACTGTTCAGAAGAGACCGAGGTGCAAAAAGAGGGGGGTGGAGTGGCCCTTTATGTCAATGAAAATATCAAAGCTACAGAAATTCAGAATACACTTAAGGAGCCAGAAGAACTGTGGGTCACCCTGGAAACAGGAAATGGGACAGCCATACAAACTGGGGTTGTGTACAGGCCTCCAGACCAGGGGGAGGATATAGACACATTATTGTTAGAGGATATACAAAACATGACAGCTAAAGGGGAGGTTCTGATAATGGAAAACTTCATCATGCCTAATACAGACTGGCCAATACCAGCAGGAACATCTGCCAGAACTAGACACATGGTGGATTCCTTGCAGGGGGAGGGCCTCAAACAACTGGTACAGCAACCCACAAGAGACAGGGCTATCCTAGATCTAGTACTGACTAACAGAGAAATGATCTCAGATCTCCAGGTAGGTCATCTGAGGCCAGTGACCATCACATGGTATGGTTCAATCTAGCCACTAGAACTAAATCATCCCATTCCAAGGCAAAAATATGGGACTTCAGAGGAGCGGACTTTGATAAGACGGCCAACAGAGTTGAGCTAGCCCTGGCAAAAAGAAATACAGGTGAGGGGGTAGAGGCAAAGTGGGCAAGCATTAAGGATGCAATACCTGAAGCAACATCCCATTGTGTTAGAGAGAAAAGAAAGTGCAAAAGAAGAAGGAAACCACTTTGGTTCTCAAAAACAGTAGCAGAAAAGGTCAGACCCAAAAGGCTGGCTTTCAGAAAATACAAGGGAATGCAACAGGATGAAGATAGGGAGGCATACCAAACCTCCCTAAGGGAAGCAGGGAAGGCAGTAAGGCAGGCAAAGACCCAAACCAAGGAAACACTAGCACAAACAGTAAAAGAAGGGGACAAGACTTTCTATAGATACATGAGTAAAAGGAGAAAGTTCAGAGGAGGTATTGCTAAGATCAAAGGGGATAAGGGGGCATGTGAGGAGGACCATGTAAAAGCATCTATCCTAAACAGATACTTCTGCTCAGTATTTACTGAAGAGACGGTAGGGCAGGGCCCACAGCTCAGCCCCATGGACACAGGGGTGAGGGAGGTGTGCACTAATCCCTTCACAAAAGAAAGGGCCCTACAAGAGCTCGATAAGCTCAGGGTGGACAAGGCAATGGGACCAGATGGCACACATCCCAGGGTACTAAAGGAGCAAAGGGTGGAACTAGCAGAGCCATTATCAGAACTGTTTAGTGAGTCTCTGAGCATAGGAGAGGTCTCAGAAGACTGGAGAAGGGCTCCTGTGATCCCGCTCCACAAGAGTGGTAGCACGGAACTACAGACCAGTCAGTCTTACCTCAGCAGTGGGTAAGATTATGGAGGCACTCCTTATGGAAAGGATAGTGCAACACCTGGAATCCACAGGAGCACAGGATCCAAGACAGCATGGGTTTACAAAAGGAAGGTCGTGTCAAACTAATCTCATAGATTTCTTCGACTGGATAACAAGAGTGGTGGACCAAGGGGGAGCAGTTGATGTCACCTACCTTGACTTCAGCAAAGCTTTCGATACTGTTCCAAACAGAAGATTGATTAATAAGCTGGGTGGGCTCAGGGTGGGTCAGAAGTTGGTCAACTGGGTGGCAAACTGGTTGACATGCAGAAAACAGAGAGTGGTGGTAAATGGTATACAGTAAGAAGAGACGCAAGCCACAAGTGAGGTACCTCAGGGATCAGTCCTAGGGCCAGTCCTCTTCAATATCTTCATCAGTGACATTGCTGATGGACTGGAGGGTAAGGTTTGTCTGTTTGCAGATGACACCAAGAACTGCAACAGTAGATGATCCAGATGGGGTGAGCAGAATGAGAAGAGATCTGGATAAACTAGCAAAATGGTCAGAAGAGTGGCAACTGGGGTTTAACGCAAAGAAGTGCAAGATCATGCACATAGGGAAGAGAAACCCTGAAGCCACCTACAGGCTGGGAGGGGAGTTGCTGGTAGTCACAAGAGAAGAAAGAGACTTGGGCATCATCACTGACGACTCGAAATCATCCAAGCAGACCACTAAAGCAGTAGGTAAGGCTAGGGGGATGTTGGGGTGTATTAGTAGGGGTATCACAAGTCGAAAGTGGGAGGTAATAATCCCTCTTTACAAGACACTGGTTAGGCACCATCTGGAGTACTGTGTGCAGTACTGGAGGCCACACCTTCACAAGGACGTTAACCAAACTGAGGCAGTTCAGAGAAGGGCAACCAAAATGGTGCAGTGACTGCATCAGAAAACATATGAGGACAGATTAATGGAGCTCAATATGTATACCTTAGGGGAAAGGAGGGAGAGAGGTGATATGATCGAAACATTCAAACACCTTAAGGGCATTAACAAGCTGAAAGAGTCTAACATGTTTCAATACAAGAAAAATAGCAGGACAAGAGGACACAGCATGAGATTAGAGGGAGGCCAATTAAGAGGTAATGTGAGGAAGTTCTTTTTCACAGAACGGGTGGTGGATGCATGGAACGGCCTAGCTCAGGAAGTGGTGAATATGAATACAGTGCAGGGCTTCAAACAGGCATGGGAAAGGCATAAGGGAGCAATACAGATGAGTATGAAAAGATAAGCTATTGACTGAGCAAAGGCCGATGGCACATTCATAAGGTAGAAAAAGAAATGGGCAGACTGGATGGGACTTGCGGGCCTTATTTGCCATCAACTTCTATGTTTCAACTCAATTTCCTACCATCAAGTTACATATTTCCCATCGTTTGACCTCTGCACTATAGATGTATACCCATAACACCAGTACTGGGGCCTCCCAATTTTTTTTTTGTTAAACAAGAAATTGAATGAACGATACTTCTGGATGGACACATTACATTTCAGATGGAACTGAATTCAGAAAATAAGGTTAAAACAACCATAACATTTGTATCACTATATTAGGCAATGGATATTAACTTAAATACACAAATGGCACAGTCAAATTTCTCTGTATTTTTAAAAGGCACTTCTGATCTTTATACTGAAGATGATGGTAACCTTCAACATAATCTTTTTCATTTTAAAAAATCCAAAAGAGGATCATATATTAATGGTGTTAACTGAATTTATAAAATGGGGTAGTAAAATAAACAAACATCACTGGTCAGAACTAGTCAGGTGATCATGCATTAATCCCCAGTAATGCACAGCCATCCTGGTACCTGGTCTCATCACAAATCAATCCACCAAGCATTCTTTAAAAAAAAAAAAAAAACTGTTTGGTAGCCATTTTGTCCTCCTCAGGAACGATCCCCAATAGTATAAAATAAAGTGAAGTGTCTCTGAACATTGCCCATGTTTCCCCGCTCTCACCTCACCACTGAAACAGCCATATCCAGAAGCATTTTTCCTCAGTTCAAATCTGGGGTTCAATAACTTTCTTTTTGTTGGTTTACTTAATCGTTATCCGAGCCGAACCTCCATACAGACCATCTTCCAGGCCGCTTATAAATAAACCGACAGCCACTCCTCAGAAAATCCTGTTTTGCATCCATCCCAGAATGTATCCATTATTCAGACAAGTGGTAGACACATTTTTTAAAACTGCAAGAGATACATATTACTACAATACATACATACAGCACAAAACAGCTGCTAGATGAAATACCACACTTCTTCCAACGGAGCCAGCATCAGACACAGAGCAGCGGTATTTTTATCAATCCTACTACCACAGATGGTAGCGTGCTGCTGCCAACACTGCCCAGCAATCTCTGGAGTAGGAGGTGGATCTCCCAAGTGCCTTTTCCCTGTATGCCAAAACAGGGCACGGTTAAACAAAGTTAAAACATAATTCAACATTTAACAAAAAAAAAAAAAAAAAAACATGAGATGAACACCTGACTGCTCTGACTGCACTACTCACAGTTGGGCACACACAAACCCAATTCACTATAAATTCTTTCTCTACCAGAGAAACCACAAAACTGGACGAAAAGGATATTTCTGAAGGAGAAACCACTGTGTCGCTCTCTCTCTCTTGTTCTTTATTTCTTGTCACTCACAGTTTCTCAGCGTTGGACATTATTAAAAGTTCCATCAAAATTCATTACTGGAAACCACCATTTAAAAAAAAAAAAAAAAAAGAAAACACACACTTACATTTTATCAAATAAAACAGGGAGTGAGCACAGGTAGAACAACCACAAAATTACAAAGGGGGGGGGGCAGAACTACAACTATGGAATCCACATTAGGTAAAAAGACCTAAATCAAAGCACTGAGATAAGTGTAGTCCCAGTATGGGGAAGGACTATGTTATGTAAACAAAAACAACAAAAAAACAGGAAATGACTAAAACACCCTAATTTTAACTTTGACTCATTATAAAATGTATAGTTTAATAAAAGAACCTACTTTAAAAAATAAAACCTCATTTTATAAGTGCAATTAAGAGATTCTAGGGATGTGAACTGTGCTGACATAACCACACTTCCACTGACTGAAGGCACTCGGCCTGCATCCTCGTGCCCCACTATACCATTGGGCATGCCATTATCTCAACACAATGCACAATTCATTGTATCTTATAGCTTATTTAGAGAATACTGCCCAACAAAACACAGCATATTCCTACTAAAGAGAGTTATGTTGCAAGAAAAACACCAATAACTGTGAAATTTCAGTTAAGTTCAGGAGCTACTTCAAAAGTGCTGCTGTCCCTCACACTGGCATAGACAAACTGATTAGTTAGAAGCTGCTTAACACTCATGTCACAACATTCCGTGCTTGTGTCATAGCACGGAGCAGTGCCAGTGTCCCTACTAGGGGTGCATAGAACTCCTATGTTAAGACTTCCCAGTGATAAAGTGGAGCGCTACAAAAACGAGAAAGAGAATCCATAGAGGCATCAGAAAGATGTCCAGTACTCTCGGGCTCCAGTTCGTGTGAACGATGCTGGCCTGTGATGTTGCAGCAGGTAGAATGTCAAGGCCTGAAGGTGGAACCAGCAACTCGGGTGAGGAGGACAAAAATCTCCATGGGAAAAAAAGGTTGGACAACGACCATTCAGGGGGTTGGAATAAACTCTGCTTTAACCTGGCAACGTCTCACTCCTCTTGTGCCTGCTCTGATTAAAAAGTTATGCTGCCTGCCTATAAATGCACTGTAAGCAAAACTTTTAGCCCTAGGACATCTCTGACCCTGCTTCCATAGCAGTAACTGCTCAATTATTATTTGCCCTGGTCTTCAGAAAAAGTGGGTCAAACTGCTGAACCAGATTACCAGTTTCTTTTTATGATGCATGGAAGGTAGGTTTTTAGCTATTATAAATCACTTAAACAAGTTCAGCCAATCAGCGCTCAGAACTGCAGGGGCCCTTATAGTGCATACAGTGGTCATCTTGTGAGAGAATGTTAAACAGGAGCGTTCCACTTCACAGGTGTGAGGAGGAGCATTACACTCTGTTTTAAAAATAAAAAATGGAACATCACTCTAGTAAACTCCAGTGATTTTTTTAATGTGTTTAAATATATGTTAAGGTGTGTCTCTTACTGAATAAGAACATTATCTCATACCAGTTGGGGCTAACAGCACTGTTATTGAACAGGAACAACTCACACTAGTTGGGGCAGACAGCTCTGCTCAGCTTCACTTTCCAGACCACTCACCCCAAAAGCATGAGAGAAACCTATGGACACATAGCATTGTTGTGGGAAGCAATGGCAACACATGCAGTGCAATCCAGAATTTCTGAGAACATACTAACACAGGAAATGCTACACAGAAAAATGACCAAAGGGTCCATCATGTTCTGCTACTGCTAGCAAGGCAACTGCAGTGTTCAGTATTACGGAAATCCTTTCCCAAAGAATTAAATGCTTTACACAGTGATGTTATCATCCATGAAGATCTGATCCAAAATGAGTTTAAGATTCAAAAGTCACACTTTCATGGCAATCATTTGGGAGGTTGTTCAACAGGATTGCCACTCTCGGACTAAAAAAATGCTTCCTCAAATTCCCCATACCACTGCCCCAACCCCAAAAAAAAAAATTATTTAGGCTCCTTTTATGCCACCAATATGATGAACCATGCATGCATTACTCCGCATCCAAGCACATATCAGTAGGTAAGGCATTTATGTACTATCACCTCCCTCTATGAGTGACAGCCTAAAGAGGCACACAGAACCCCCCAAGGGATGTCCCCAGATGCTCTTTCCTTTTTTCTCTTGCTAACCCCCAACCAGAGTTCATTCCTGAACTTGGGTCACCGGTATGTCAGGTGGCAGCACTACCACAGTACCACCAGGTTGGCACAATGCTATCCTTCCTTATGTAACATAAGCCTTCTTAGTTATACTCTGAGCAAGCAGAAATATTTCTGCTGATCCACCTTACCCAATCCATTTAACATTTAAACAGCATATGTCTGGCTCCACCAACAGCTGGTCCTGCAGAGACCACAGTTTATTTCTGTTGACTTTCAATGAACATCTTAAAAACAGATGTATTTTAATTATAATTATTTACACAGTGTCTCACTACCTGCTCTGCCAGCCCTGGATCAAGTTTTTACTTTTACTCAGGGTTTCCTCCTGCTGCTGAAGCAGCTTCTGCTTTTACCCTTTCACAGGTCTGTCACAGTTCTCCCAGCCAGAATCCCACTTTCTACAGATGGACTCAATGCTGTGGCACCTGGGATGCAGCAAGCAGAACTGATCTTCCACCAAAGTTTCCAGGTCCCATAGGCTGTCTGTGTGTGTGTGTGTGTGCGCGCGTGCACGCACACACGCACGTCTGTCTGCCTGCCTGTAGTCTTCCCTTCCCTAAAGTTCTGTCATCTCTCAGAGCCCCTACATTTTTCTTTACCCTCTCAGATCTTGCCCTAGGCCCCCCCTTTCCCCTAGCCTCCTGTTCCCTTCCAGCTCCTGTTGGGCCTCTCTCTCAGTTCCCATAGTCCCTTTCCTGCTTTTCCCATGCCGTTCTGCCCTCCGAAGACTGACTTCCCCTTCCAGCTCCTGTTCTGTACCTCTCTGTTTTAAAGTCTCCTCTTCCCTCTGAGCTCCTAAATCTCTCTGAGCCCCGTATATTTCTGCTTCCCCTCTCAGCTTCTGTCCTGTCTCACCTCCTGTCCTGTGTCCAGCCTCATAACACCACCAGCTTTTCGAGCTTGTTCAATGCTATCTTGTAACATGGCATTAATTCTGTACAGCAAATGGCGATCACAGATAGGCGGAAGAGGGTCACGGGACGGCAGCCGAAGCGGGCATTAACCCAGCTTATATGCCGTGCCCGCTTCGGCAGTACCGCGACCAGCCAGACCCCCAGCCTAGCAGCACTGGGTCCTGCGGGGAAGGGAGAGGAAGAGCGGCGGTCCGGGAGCCCCACTAGCAGTCCAAGGTAGGAAAGGGAGACGGGGGGACGAGAACTCGTGGCACACTGTGCATGACTCTGTAGCTGAGAAGGGCGAGAGGCAGTACAAGACAGGGTGGTCTGCTTTTGTTTGGCAGGAGAGGCGACGATGGAGGAGTGGGTGAACGAGGGAAGCATGGCAGCCGAAGAGTGCGACGATGTGGAGGCAGATGGAAGGGGAGAAGCAGGCGCTGCAGCAGGAGGGATACAGCTTACACAGCCCCAGAGTGACTCCATGCAGGCAAGCTGTGCAACGCCGAGAAGCCTGAGAGAGGAATGGGAAGCGAGGGATACCGCGATGCAAATTTGTGAGTGGGCTTAACAGCACGGCGACGGAGGCGCTTACCGGAGACATCCAACCAGTGATACCGGAGAAACAGCCAGGCACATCGGGACAACTGCTGCACGAGCCTGCGAGCCGCTCTAGTCCCTATTAGTACAAGTACATACTGTGTACAGCGCATCAGCATCGTAATGCCGTTCTCTCAGAGGATTTGCAAGTGCACCGTAACAGTGTACAGATCTCCCCGACTCCCCCGTTATGTCGTTTTACAGAGGCAAAATGGGCTCCTGGTGACTGTCTCTGGCGTGGCCCATGTACATACAAGCGATTAAGTTACTCTCGGTGGGTTTCATGTGATTGATGGCTGGGTCAGGCCCCTCGGCCCGCCTCGGGCACGCACCTTCATGCATCAATCCAGCATTAGAGCACACCTCGCTGTGGATTAATGCTTACATGGTCTCCACGGCAATGTCTCTGAACTGCCTTTACTGATGGTGCATTGCTTGCAGCTCTCCACAGTGATCAGCTCAGCAGTCTTCCATCATGCTCTGCAGCAGAGCTCAGCATGCCATCTCTAATTAGCCTCAGGGGGTGCAGCAAGACTGGCATGTCAGAGTTCAGGAATGCTCCAGAAGGAGTGCATATTGCAGGGGAAGGGAATGTGGCCAGATGCCATGCAAGTGCATGTATGCCACTGTGCACATGCACAGACGTCACTGTACACCAAACACCCTTGACAGAAAAGATGAAGGAGAAAAAGCACTGGTTTATCCACGGGTAAATGCGGACAACTCTGCAGGCCCACACACAACCATCATGGCACATGTCCCACTAGGTTAGTGGTATAATCAAGTAAGTCTATAAGACCGTAAGTGTGGGGCACAAGAGGGCTGAGGAGAGGAAGGAGGTTGGGCGGGGGGGATTGAGCAATAGAGAATGCTCTTTTCTTCCTCCTCCTGGGAGGGAGTGCAGCAGGCTCCACTGTGCTGCTACCTCAGCAACCACAGGTGGCAGTGCAGTCACAGCAGCTAATGGGGAGGAGGATGCTGATTGGCGTTGTTCACAGCCATGCATACATTTGAGCATGTGCACATGGTGCCCTGGCTTCCAATGTCGGAGTGGGGAGGGTGGGAACACCCTGAAAGTGTGCTGGATGACGCCTGGTGCTCTCAGGCCCTACCTGCTTGACTTGTCACTCCAATCCCTGCACTAGAGGGCCAGGGAGGGCAGCTGAACAAAACTCCTAAACAAACCACCAGAGGGCTAGAGCTGCACTGTGGCATGGAGGTTGGAGACAGGCACCAGATAAGGGATGGGACAGGGCTGTAGATAGAAGGACAAAAACTACAAGTCAGAGCACACCCTCACACACCCACACCCACACCCACACACCCACACCCACACCCACACCCACACCCACACCCACACACACACACACGAGGTAAATGCAACAATAAACCTACTTTTTCAGCCTGGATTGGCAACTTACTGATCTGATTTCAGAAGGAGTGGGGGTCTCTTGGTATTCACTTCAGGGCCCTGCTGTGAAGTCACCCAGCTACCAACATTGAGGTAGACCACCCATCAGCTGGGTCCTACTCTAAACTGCAGCTGCCTCAAATGATTTACCTTTATAGGGTGCATCAGCCTAAAACTGGCTTAATTCAGGAGTGGTCCCCAGCCAATGTGCAGGTAATGGCAGTAAATGGGGGTCTCTTGGTATTCACTTCAGGGCAAGCAGTTAACATTGGATAAAGTTTGTAAATGGAGAAGTATGGCTTTCTCTTTTAACTACCTTACCAGCTACCTGCACATTGGCTGGGGACCACGCCTTAATTATGCCAATTTTAGGCTGATGCACCCTATAAAGGTGTTGAAGGCCTTGCTGAAATCCAGGTAAGCTACGTCCACTGCCCCTCCCTGATCTTCCACCCTGGTTACCTAGTCAAAGAAATCTACAAGATTCATCTGACAGGACCTTCCTGCCGAGAATCCATGCTGCCTTGGATCCTGTGCCCCGCTATCCTCCAGAAACTTCACAATCCCCTCCTTAAGCAAGGACCCCATTAGTTTCCCCACTACTGAGGTCTGGCTTACAGGCCTGGAATTACCTGCCTCCACTCCTGGGGAGAGGGACCACATCTGTCTTCCTCCAGTCCTCGGGTATCTCTTCTGTCTCTAGTGATATGTTGAAAAGGGCAGCCAGTGGTTCCGCCAGCACTTCCCGAGTTCCTTAAGTACTCTGGGGTGGATGCCATCTGGCCCCATTGCCTTATCTGCTTTTATTTTCCAGAGTTCTTCTAGCACTCTTTACACCATGAATGGGCTGGTGTCTACCTCCCTCCCTCCCCTGAATACCTCTCTTACTGAGTCTCAGTCCTTCACCCTCCCCTTTTCTGGTGAATACTAAGCAAAAGTACTTGGTTCAGTATCTCAGCCTTTTCTAGGTCATCCTTCACCCTTTCTCTCCTTCCTTCTTCAGCCTAACGATCCCATTTTTCCTCTTGCTAATGTAGCTGAAGAAGGTCTTGTTGCCTTTAATAGCCTGGGCTATACCTTCCTCTGTCTGTGCTTTAGCCCTTCTAATTATTTTCCCAGATTCCCTCTGCTTCTCCGGATACTGTTCTCTGTCCTCATCCTTTTGTGTTTCCTTGTATGTTCTGGAAGCTCTTTTCTTTTCCCTTACTTCCTTGGCCACTACCTTCAAGAACCATAATGGCCTTTTCTTTCTTTTACTCTTGCTATGCATTTTGACACAGTGACCTGTTACTTCTGTTATGACTCGCTTGAGTCTAGACCGCTGTTTTTCCACATCTCCCCCTGTACCTTCCACCGCTGGGGCTCTTTTAAGATTTCTACCCATTTCCTTAAAGTTAGCCTTCTTGAAATCTAGGGCCTTTATCCTTGTATAGCTTGCCTCCTCCACTGTGGTTACCTTAAACCACACTGTCCTGTGGTCGCTGTTACCAATGGGACTGCCTATTTCCACATCTGTGATCCTGTCCCCACTGGTCAGGACCAAATCCAGTACAGCCTCCTTGAAGGTTGGTTTTGCTACAAGCTGTCTTAAGTTTGCCCATTCAGGGCAGTCATGAAGCCCCTGCCCCCTTGTACTCGCAGTCTGAGTTCTCCAATCTACCTCAGGCAGGTTGAAGTCTCCAAATAGTAGCAGTTCCCCTCTGACTGCCATTTTGTGGATGGCTTCCACAAGAGCTTCATCTGAATCCTCTCTCTATGCCTAAGGCCTATAAAGCACTCCAGTGCGAATGTCTGTCCTTTTTCCCCTACCTCCAGGGTGACCCACAGTGCCCCTGCTCCTTCTTGTGACCCTTGAGCCTCTGTTGCTTTAATCCCCCTCCTTCACATGCATAGCAACCCCCCTCCCCTTCCCTATCCTTCCTAAAAAGTGCATATCCTGGTATGGCTATATCCCAGCCATTATTCCCTGTGTAGCATGTTTCTGTAATCTGTTATACCTACTACATTTAAGTTTTACTATGTTTAAGGTTGTATGATGTTGTAAGATACACTCTTCCTAGGAGTCCCCCGGACCTTCCTTTTTTTCCAGTTACCCTTTTCTGCTGCTTATGAGAAAACTAAGAATCTGAGAAAGACCATAGGTGCTGGAACCTATGAGCAAGGCAGGACGGCAGCACCCCCACTTTTGCCCATGATCATTCAAAGTGCCCCCTTAATGCATGTAAGATCAGAAGGGAAGCAATCACAGTCAATTATTACAGCTCCCACCGCCCCAATGTTCCGGCACCCACGTGAAAGATAAATGAAATATAAAGATGGTTTTCATATTTAAGTTAAGAAAGAATTGTTAAATGTAACTTACTTGTACGTAAATACAATTATAAAGATAGTTTTTTTCTTAATATAGTCAATAGAATTATTGTACATTTTGGAAAGAGCCATTAGAATATCTTTTTAGATACTGTACTGAACTTCAATTGATCTGGCCAGTTGTCATTGTGATTGTAACCCCCCTGCAAATGGGGGTTCCTAAAAGTCTTCCAGAAGCTTGCCTGAATGCTCCAAGTCTGGGCGGCATTCGTCGTCTGAGCTGTTTAAATGTGGTTCCAAGTGACTGCTATTTGAGCCTCCACGTACTGTCTCTTTAAGAGCTGTTTGCTTGCAGACTTAATTAGTTTGTATGGGGGAGACTGTGTGTTCCAATGCCCGAATCCCGCCCGGGCTGCTGTCAATTCGCTCCGTTTCTGCCATTGCTACATGTGCAGAGGGAGCCTTGTTGAAAGATATAACTGTTTGCCAGAAATCATTTAGAGTGACTGAGAAAATGTAGTTTGTCTAACCTGTCTTCATTTCAGCACTAACTGTTTCAGTGTAGCTCTTTCATTTTGGTTCTGAATAGCTGACTTGGACCAATCAGGATGATAGGGAGACCCTAAAATGGAGCCTGTGGACGAATCGGAACTTGGACTCTCAATTTTGAGCCAGCCACAAGGGGACTGTATGGGCAGTGACTCTGGGAAATGTAGTTTTAACCTTGGCCCCTTTTTCCACCAACAGAGGGAGTCTTATTGTGAGTGACAGCTGAACCAGCCAACAGAATGGTGTGGAGCTAAAGGAAATGCCCTGCTCTGTGACTGGAAAGATTAGATCAGTTGTGACTGTGAAGAGAGAAAGAGCTCTGTGCTTCTGCGGTGCATAGTTTTGCACGGGAAGCGCGTGTGAGGCCCTGAGTTTCGGTCTGCAGTCTTTGTGAGTGCCAATTTGGACAGAATCCGAGTTGTGAGGAGAAAGAAGCACCAGAAGTGTGGAAACCAGGCTCACCCTGTAGAAGACTGGAGAAATTGCTGAATCGCGCTCGGTCTGTCAGGAACTGAAGCTGCTGTGTGTGCTCCCGGGTATTTTGCAGTAAGTGCGATCGGGATCGAGGAACAGCCTGCCTTGTATAGTACTTTCCTTTTACATATGAATGTACGTAGTGCTTGTGGGCAATCGCTATTTCCAATCCCCTGTGCTGTGTGCTGTGTGTTGAAGCTGGAAGCAAACCCCAGCTGGTCTCTGACTAAATCCATTTGCTATAAACTGCAATGGGGTCCAGTCACAAGGACCTTGTCTCCATGCCCTGTTGTTTCTGACAATCCAGAAAACATCCACCATCTGGTTCTCAGCTTGGGTATTGCGAGTACAAATCAGGGTACTCCCCTGCAGCCTGTTTTCAATCACAAGTGTGTCATCTAATTCTTGTTGTTTCACTGCTTCATGGACTGAGCCACCTGGCTCCGGATTACAATTGGGTGTTGTGCATATATTTTCTTCTACAGGGCCCTATCCACCTGCACCTGCCAGCCAACATCGGGCAACGGACCTGGCAAGCCCCCAACCTGGGTACCCAGAGTGTGACTTTTCAGACCCTGTATGTGTGCACAGTACTGTGATTTAATGCCACCAATTAACCTGATTGCCCCCTCCCGTGTTACTGTCCCCTAAATAAATCAGATTTGTTGTTGTTATACTATATACTGTCTGTGGTGTTGGTACTTAAGGAAATAGTATTGTATTTCGCTGTGTATGTTGTTTAACCTTATTAGACAGGGGGTCCTCAGAGACATGCTGCAGAATCAGTCTCGAGGGTAAGTGGTGCTTTATGAGTGAACAGTGTGTATACGTGGGGTATTGGGGCTGTAACGCCTGTGTACTGTGTGAGCCACTAGAGGGAACCAAAGGGGGTCACAGTGTCCCAGAGGGCTGTGATCAAGCTAGTCTAACCACTACAAATCCTGACCTCTGGGTGGAGGCACCCACCATAGAACCTAGGCCCCTCAACCTGTCAGTAGTCAAGCAGGCAGGGGTAGTAGTCCTTGGGATAGCGCCACCTGGGAGTTACATGATGAAATAAAATTCAAATTAAATTCAACTCTCTGGAGTATTAAATGCTTGTACTACTAAGGCAAGCTCTACCTTCAGGTTCGGGTAACATGAACAGATTCATCCAGCAGTGAATCACATATTGCAGATTTTTTCAGCAGGCCAAAAACCATGTGCAATTCTCAGTCTCAGGGAGAGAATTCAATGGACCTTATACATACCAATCAGCAGATTTAAATACCCAATATGCATACTAATAAAACAATCGGAAAACGCAAACAACGGAAAACACTGACTAGTGTGAGGCCCCTCAGAGTCAAACATAATACAATGAAGTCATACTTGATTCTGGCAATCAAAAGCCAAACAAAACAGCCGAGGAAAAACTCGGGCTACACAGCCTGAAAACATCCCAACAGAAAATTCTAAACCGTTTCTAAAACAAAATACATATATACCTTCATTTTGAAAACCAGTTTTCTAAACATTTTAATGTTTAACAGATGTTTAAATGTCATGACATAGCATACTACTCCTGGAAAGACGTTGCTTAAAATTGGCATTGCTGAAAGTGAATGACCCTTGGTAGGCCTGGATTTCCATCCTTACCATGAAGTGGAATTCTTTTACAGCCTTTAGTGGCTCCTTTTCTTTTAAAGGACCAAGTCAACAAAAGATTTTCTGTGCATCTCAGTGGAAGATTTCATGTAGATGATATTTCTAATTCTCCCATATGCATGCACTTTTTTTGGCAGCCACAGTAGATTGCATTAGGATACTTCTAGTTTCATCGGCTTTGATTCACAGAAAGTAACTGAGAACACACTTCAGTAAGGTGGATGACGGCTTCACGCTACCCCTTGAAAAAGAATGCTTGAGAACGTGGGTGTGTTTTTATTCCACTGGACCATTACCAAGCTGAGAATAGTGCACACATCATTTCTGACCCCTAGTTAAGATTGTGCATTTTCACAGCAGAGGAGACACCTAACAACTCCAGAGCTTCTTGCAGGGTTTTACTCAGATTCGGCATATCAATGTTTCCACTCTTCAAGCATTTATGCAAGACGGTGCCCCACGTGTTTGATTACAGCCACCGTGCCCCCCCCCCCCAAACGATTCATGCAGAACCCTGGTCCCCAATACTGTTCCAGCATCAGTATTTCTAGGACCACATACACAAAAAAAAAACACAGTAAACAGAAAGGAAAAAGAAAAAGAGATGTACAAGGACTCGGAGCGAAATCTCGAACAAAAAAGGGACAGTACGTTATCATGGCGATGTTGCTCATCTGCTTGCCCCCATCCATCGCACTGTTTCTGGGGAAAACACTGGCACTTGTTTCAAGCATGCTCTACGTAGGAGAATCAAAAGGTATCCCCCAAGGAAGGCAGATTGGGATAGTTATTCGGATTCCTCCTGATAACATGCATTTCCCCACAGTGGCAGGGAGTGATATATGCACACTGTTCTGAAAAGTACTGCCAGCAGGCATGGCCTCTAGAGAGTTTCATGATTCCACAGACGTAGAAACAGTTGCAGAACATGTGCCCTGCCATACTATATATGTTGTACAGTGGAAGTCAATATTTTTGGTGATTTTTCTTTAAAACATTCTGTTTTCCCCCAAAGCACCTGCCTCCTTCCACTGTGTGTAACCTGAAGCAGCTCTGCCTCCTCCTCCATGTTCAGCAGATGATGTCATTGAGGACATCATATGACCTCTAAGCCAATGGCTGGACTGCATTCTGCTACAGAAGGTGATAATTCACACCACAGAAACAACAACTCTGCAGCAGAAGCCGAAGAGTGCTGCCACAGAAATTATGGCTTAAGTTCCACCAGGAACCAGGAGTCCCAGTGGTAAGGCTCATAGACAATTGTAGTACGGTATCCAAATTAGCCTGGGGAGAGGACTAGATACTTTTTTACGAGCCTGTACACAACATGCAGCATCAGCATGCAGGGGGCTGGAAGAACTCTGTGCAGTATTCCTGGACCTGAGCAAAGCATTCGATACTGTGGACCACGAGCTACTACTTTCATCCCTGTACTCCATTGGCCTAGATCCATCCTCCCTTAAGTGGTTCAGATGCTATCTCACCGGTAGGTCACAGCAGGTAAAAGCTGAAGGTGATCTATCCCCATTAAAACCACTGTCAAGAGGAGTTCCCCAAGGTTCTATTCTGGGTCCTATCCTTTTTGCCATTTATATAAATAACATTGATTCAACCCTTACCAATTCTTCTGTACACCTCTTTGCTGATGACACTGTTCTGTATGTCAGCAACCCTTCGCCTGCAGCTACTCGTGAAATCCTACAAACAGAATTGTCCTTGCTACAATATCAGCTACTCGAGAAAAAGCTTCTGTTAAATGCAAAGAAAACTAAAGCAATGATGTTCACAAATCAAAGCTCCACCAGCACATCCTCTCCAGTCATTCTCCCCAGCTATGCACTATACTGAAGAAAATCTGGAGTATGTAGAAAACTTCAAATACCTAGGTGTGTGGATTGACAACAGACTTGACTTCACTCATCATTTAGAAGAACTGTTAAAAAGGCTTCGCCAAAGGATTGGCCTTCTCTATAGATTAAAACCCTTCCTAAACAGAGACTCAAAGATGAGGTTAGTCCAGGCCATTTTTCTATCAGTTGTTGACTATGCAGACTTCCTTTATAGTCACTGCCCCATCTCCTACCATCACAAGTTGGATACCTTATATCATACAGCAATAAGGTTCATTACAGATCTGCCATCTAATACTCATCAATACTCTCTTTATGCTGCAGTTGGGTGGGTTTCCCTTCACCTCAGAAGGAATAGAAATGCAGCACTAAGGATTTACAGAGCGTTGTCAAAAAAACTTCCAAACTATAACCTGGACTGATTCACCCAGACCTCTCCTAGCTCCTATGCCCTAAGAAGCAACAACATCATCCTGCTCAAATTGCCCAAATTCAGCACCAGGCTAGGGAGGGCAGCAATCAGCTATTCTCTAGCTATAGCATGGAACACCCTACAAAAATCCCTAAAACTGTCCAATATCATTCCATTTGCATCCTTTAAACAGCATTGTACAGTCTTCTTCAAAGAGAAATGCAATTGCTACCACTAGAGCTAGCATTGTCATCTCACAAATCTCCCCTTCCAAACCATATATGGCATATTCCTTCCAGACAGAAACCCCATCTTATGGCACCCAGTAATACCTTCACCATCCTAGTATTACATTATGTTGAGTGTCTGCCATGCCCCCCCACTGGGATATGTATATACTGTACATACTGTAAATATTAGCTTAACTTTCCTATAACCGTTTTTTTTATCATGTGAATTTACCGTACATCACTGTGTTTATAAACGTTATTTTCCCCTGTATGTAGAACTGTCTTATATAAGTGTATGATGTATCTGTTGTGTATCAACTATTGAACCTTGACCTTATCAGGTCCATCTTGTAAATGAGCCTTGCTCAATGATGTTCGCCTGAATAAATAAAGATTTGATGATGATGATGAACTCTGTAGACAAGTCCAACAGAAACAACCCCACTTGACAGAACCAGCACTTTCTTTTCTTAGAAAGGAAGAGGATTTTCCATTAACAACTGTTTGGCATTCAGATTTTCAAATTAACTACTGTTTTAGTTATGCTGTTTATTTGAAATGGCTCCAGTCAAGATATTTGTGTTGGTTTTTTTAATTGTTGTCCAGAAAAGCATACGGAGCCGAAGCTCATTTTCGAGTGTGACCTGGGGACGGGATTACAACGGCAGAGAAGAACGTAAATAAAAACAGAAGCAAATAAAAAAGGTGCTGTTAAAAATAAATAAATAAATAACTATAGTATAGGCTCAAATGTGTAAGGTACAGCTGCAGTCCCAGGACAAGATATCCCCATTAAATGTGGCATCTCATTTTCATGAGGGTCCCAGGGAGAAAACAGCAGGTGGTAGAAAAACTTAGCTCAGGCAATGAAATAATTCCATTTAATTCCATTTATTATAACATATGTAGAAAATAAGTTGAGAACTTAGCAAGGTTAAATATACAGAGAGGTATACAATGCAGAATTGTAGCACCATCATAAGCCAGGAAGGTGTCTCATGCAATGAGTGTGCTACGCGCAATGTCCGGCACGCCTCCCAAACAGATTCCGTCACCAGCAGCGGTAGTCCCCCCTGGTCATTGCAGAGAGTCGACATGTGCCGGTCACACACACCCTCCTCCCAGAGAAGAGTAGTTCTGAGAATGCTCAATCCCCCTCCATCCAGCCAGCCCTCAGACGTCTCAAGTCTGGAATCAAACCCGGGATGTCGATAACGCAGACAGAAATCCAACCTTTGTGGCAGCATGCCCAGCCAGCTCTTAACAAGAATGCAGAGACCAGGCAGAGGCACTGGTGCTCGCTGCGATGTAGTTACTGCATTTTCTATCCCGCTGACAATAGGCCAAGGCACTAAATGAGAGATCCCAAGCAGACCTACTAGCACCATTTGCTGCAAGCGGGCTCCCACCATCAGCAGCAAGGTATCCAGCAGCAAATGAATGCAGCAAGTGAAATAAAACTCCCGCTACTCACTGCGTATCTGCTTACTCCCCTATGTAAAAACAAGGGATGACTTGTTGGTCTCCTGGCAGTTGGCTTTCCTAAAGGTAATTCTGAAACTAGGCAAGCCAACTGACTGCTGTGAATCTTATCACCCCATTTCCTTGTTAAATGTTGATTCGAAAATACAAAAATTTTATCTAACAGGGTTAACAAATTTATTAAAAATCTCATACATCCAGATCAGAATGGATTTATTCCCAACCGCCATCTTCTAGACAACATCAGGCGCCACTTAAACATACTTCATTATGGCCAACAGTCAAAAGAAACCCAAACTGTGATCACTACTGATGCTGAGAAGGTGTTTGATCGTCTTAACTGGAATTTCCCGTTTGCCACCTTGAATAGATATTGGTTCAGGGACCAGTTTTGTACCTGGTTAAGAGCTATCTATCTGGCCTCTACGGCAAGGGTTACAGTTAATGGCACTGTGTCTGACCCCCTCCCCATTAGCCATGGCACTAGGCAAGGATGCCCTCCCAGATTCTTTTTGCATTAAGTATTGAACCCTGGCAGAGCTAATTCGATCTCACCCAGATCTTGAGGGGATTGGGTTTTTATTTTTTTTGGAGAGAGTGATAATAGGATTTCCCTTTATGCTGATGACACAATGTTGTACCTCCATAACCCAGCATGTACCTTCCCAATTATGCACCATTAAAGCAACATGGACGTGTTTCTGGTTTTAAAATAAATGAAGCAAAAACCAAGGTAGTCATGGTAAGTGGAATCAGGACACCAGCCCTTACTCAAATGATTCTGTTCGAATGGGTCTCCATAACGATTAGATATTTAGGGGTATACTTACCAGTTAACATCAAACATTTGTACCAAGTATTGCAGCAGTCTCATTTAGGAGGTATTAACAGACCTTAAAAGGTGGGAGCTGCTCTCCCTCACTATACTAGGAAAGATTGAGACCATCCGTATGAATATTCTACCCCAGTTTCTATTTTTATTTCAAGTTCTCCCCCTAAAGATCCCTCACACGGACTGGTTAAAACTAAACAAAGCCCTACACCACTTTGTGTGTGTTTTTTTTTGGGGCAGAATATGGTGATCTGACCTACAAAGACCTAGGGAATAGGAAGGCTTGGGTTTATCCAATCTCAAGCTGTACCACCAAACGGCCCAGCTGATACCTTGGATCATGCCAATAAAGCAGGACCCAGAGAACATATGGGTGACCCAGGAGTTGGGTGGTGGCTTGGGTCCTCATCCACGGGAAGTTTTTTTTTTTTAAAATATGTTTATTGAAACAATTTTTACAGTCAGCATGTTCCACGTTGGTATCAGAATAACAGGTTATACTGTACTTTAGCAGGTACTGTGAGCCATCCCTAATACATTTGTACAGTTTCAGGGTTATACAGGAGCTGAGTAAATACATTATCTCAATACATCTCCCCTCCTTGTTTCAGCATTGGAGAAGGTCCTAAATAAAGCTGTGAGGTTGCCCTGATTTCTCTTGTGGAGCTGATATGAGTCTTATAGGGATTTAGACTCTACAGCCTCAGCGGGGAGCTACTCGAGGGCCAGGGAGGAGGAGGATGCAGTAGTCTTTGGGTGCTATTGGAGGCACAAATTCCTTGTCTTTCCACTCACGGGAAGGCAAAATGTCTAAGCTATCGATCTCCAACCCATGGACACGACATTTATGTTAGACATTGAAACTGGTGAAGAGGGACTTGAATATCCAGGAATCATTGACCTCCCCTACCTAGATAATTTACCGTAATTGATTTAAGCTTCCCAAACTTGATCTTGCCTTTCACAGATGGAGGGCTTTGGGCCTACAATATTTTTCTCAGTTTATTCACCAGGGGGACTATCAAATCCTTTGCAGAAATGAGGACAGAGTTTCAATTACGACAATCTGATTTTTTTCACATCTGCAGGTGACCTCTTTCCTTAGAAGCAGTTCCCACCTTCAACAGGCACAGCTAGAACCTCACCACCTTCCTATGTTAATTCTAAAAGCAACTCATTTAATACAAAAATAAATTTATATCTTTGCTGAACCAAATGTACAATCAAACACATACCTCATCACCCCCCCCCCACCCCCCGGGGTTTCAGCAGGCCTGGGAGAAAGAACCGGTCAGATCCTTTCATTCCAGGATTGGAAACAGGTCTGGTATGGGGTGTTCCACACTTCAGCTTCTAACAACTGGAAGGAATTCCACTGGAAGTTAGTGAGCCATTACTTCCTCACCCCCACGTGCATAAAACATTATTTGCAACATCACTCAGACAGCTGCTGGCGCAAATGGGATAGGTACACCATATCATATTTTCTGGGATTGCCCAATCATTCATCCATTTTGGCCAGAGTTAGCATGTAGATATAAACAAATGGCCCAGTTGTTGGAAGAATCTGATTTTACGCATCTAATGCCTAGGCCTTGCTCCTAAAGGTAAACAAAGTAAATGTCAGAGGTCCTTTTTAGGAATCCTTCTAGCAGCAGCTGGCAAGGCCATCATAGAGAGATGGCCACTTCCTAACCCACCCTTAACAACACAGCAGCCCACTCTGATTAAGCAAATATACTGGATAGAGAAACCGACTTGTGAGCGGAGATTGCAAACAGACAAGTTTAAAGGGACTTAGCTCCCCTTTATGACACTCAGAGGAAATAGAGGGTATCTCCATCTTGATCAAACAAGCACTGGGCTACTGAACTCGGAAACTCTTATTTTGGATCCTTAGCACCTTATAGAAGTAGAATCTCCAGACCCAGAAGTGACACTTTTTAACTGCAATACCAGCCTCACTCAGTGAATGTTTTAATTATTTACATGGTTATTCTTTTTAAAATGTACATAGTTATGAGATTTTTCTACCTTAGTTTTTCCTGGGGAAAAAATTGCTCTTCAAGTTACTGACAGGGCGGGGTGTACCTGTGGATAATAGAGAGTACTCACAATGAGGACAGAAATCTACACTGCAGCGGATTTAAGTAATTGACTGGAATTCAACCATCAATCTTTCTCCACCCAGCTGGGGAGGTAGCCTACCTGTAATGCAAAGAATTTGTATCATGGCTGTTTTGTACTCTTGTCGTGCAATAAAGAAATTAAAAAAAAAAAATACCACACCAGAGAAAGGGTGCATCCGGTAAATATGCAACTGAATGAAAACAAAACAGCTGGTGCAGTCATCACCAAGGATGCCCCCCACCCACACAAATACAATAATTAAGCCTCTATAAACTTTATTTCTGGCACTAGAAATACAAAAAAGTTGAAATAAGTCCTGGATGAATGTACCTCCTGACAGGTTTCACATTTGTGTGCGTGTTGTTTTATATAAAGGTGTAGGTGCATGTACACAAGAGCCCTAAATATGCTCACACTTAAAAAAAAAAAAGCCACCTCTCATATTTTGGAAACAGGCCACTTAAGGGTGGGCATAAGTAAAAGGCATCGTACACAGGCATCCATGCCTTTGAAAAGGCATCAGTGTGAAATGCGTCAGGTGGTACATTACCCTGGGCTCATTTTAACTTTCTTGTACTTCTAGAACCCAAGATAAAGTTTATACACACTTAATTTTGGGGTCTGGGGCATCCTTGGTGGGGACTGCTCTGGTAGTTTCCATTCAGTTACTTCCCCCTGTGCAGCATGTCCAACAGCCTTATGTTTTCCCCATGTACAGAAAAAGAGGTCCTGCCACAGGCAGGCTGCTGCCAAGACATGAGTCACCCAAGCACAGGCTTCATGGAGTGCTTGTACTTCTTGTCCTGCAAAATCAGAGGGAGATAACAAGGAAAAATATAAAATGGCCTGAGCTGCAGAAGGTTCTTGGCTGGATGAAAAACAAAATGCAACCTGCTCTGCTGGCATCGGGGTGAGGTGCTAGGAGGTAACACAGTTAGGACAAGATCCAAATAAGAGATCAAACTACTGACACAGCTGTAAGGCGTGTGTGGTCCCACTAAACCAAAGGGGAATATAAAATGGTTAGCTTTTAGGTGGGTGCTCCTCCAGCCGTGATGCACTGCGCTATAGACCAAATCGGGTTGTGACCCTCTGATGCAGCTGAAAGGCAAACTGGGTCACACTGGACTGAAGGGGAACATCCAAGAAGGTCTTTAGGCAGGTATTCCTCCAGCCCTGAAGGCATTGTGCCATGGTCTGCCTAAAGAATAATACTCAAATGCAGATCTAGTCCAGTTTTCCCACTGCATGTCTACTGTCTGTAGAGGCACCCTCCTGTCTTTTAATGGTCTGGCCAGATTGCCACTCCCTGTTGGGCAATCAATCCATTCAACCAAGATCCCCCAGCCTCCAGGAGGAAAGAAAACAGGGCGCACTAAGTAGAGAGCTATGGCCTACTAAGCCCTTCTGGCAACCCTTCAGTGTTAATGTGAGTGGTACTGAAGTTAAGAAACAACTCAGGAGGTGAGAAATTACCGTCACATGAATTGAGATCGTCACGAAAGAGAGGGAGGAAAAAAAATCACATCAACCAATAAAATCCAAACGAATAACCCAAATAAAAATATCCAGAAAAAAGTTCTAAAAGAGGAAACCTCCCTAGCCTGTTCACCCTGCAGAGGAAGGAGAGCAACTCGAGATGTGCAGTAAATCCAGAAGGACATTGCGTGGGATGTCACAGCCCTGGTCCCCTGCCTGTCACCAGCTGTGGGCAGTGCTAGCCACTGACACAAATAACCCTATATGCTGAAGAAAGCAGAGTTCTCCTAATTTTAGCTGTGTGCTCAAACAACTGTACCTTCCTGCTTTCCAACATACAAGATTCCCTACTAGTAACCCAGGTGGGACAGAATACTTTGCCACCTTTTGTTATGTCAGCAGACATTCAGCAGCTTCTTTTCCTGTGAGCTTTACAAGGACTGAGAACAACAGGATATCGCTCCTATGTAGTTGGTTTTTCTGCTGAATAGTGATGAGGGCTTGAAAACCCACAGACATAAAAATGGAAAGGATGAAACTTACTGTGGAATCTAAAAAAGCAATATCTGAGATGCCGAGTTCCATTAATAATGCATCAAAGAACATCCAACACTCCCCTAGAAATGAACTACTGACTATGCTTTATTCTGCATGCCATAAACTATCATTTGCTGCACAAATCAAATAACTGAAAATAGAAACTGAAATGGTAAAAAAAAAAAAAAAAAAAAAATCAATTATTTATCAGAGCATACTGTGTTGTCTCAGGCAAGACACATCTGCAGTGCTTGCTGCATTAAATCCCCCCAACCACCACCAAGATTAAATCGATACATGATTCTGTACTGTAGAAAAACGCCACAGCTGTCATAAAAGAATAAAATACTAACTCCACCATCAATTTATTTATTCTGTGCTATTTTGCTGTTGCTTTCTTTGGAAGACAGTACAATGCAGATAATTTTAGAACAGAGGAACTCACTGTATGACCTATGGTATACGTTGGCTGTATCAGGCCCTCTTATATCTGCAATTCAGCCACAAACAATTACATTACACTGCCATGTGCTACCCAATATACTGTCTTATTTTATTTTCTGTGCAATGTATGCCTCTATCCACTTGCTGTGTGAAGAACAAGACTGGCAGAGATAAAGATGAACAAAGATCTTTAGAAAGTGTTGTAATATGGAAGACAGTGCACTCGACCTGGTGGCAGTCGAGCCGCAGATCCAGCAACCATCCCTCTCCTGGAGAGGCGAGCGGTTTGGCAGACGTTTGATCCCCATCCTCCCTCAGTAACCCTAGACCACTCCTGGGTCACCAGCATGGTGGGTGGTAGTGCTACTGCTGGGTTACATCTGCCTACCTAATAGGGGCCGACACACTCCAAAGCTGTGACATCACAGAACCCTAGTTCCTCCACATTCCAAGGCAGATGGCTTTCAACTTTCAGTCCTAAATCTTTCAAAGCCATTCAGCAACATGATTATGCCACGGCTAACTTATATATTCCTTAAAATTAAATAACTATTTTGTTCTGACTGATTTGTAACTGCCCTATACTGTCACTATTTTTCTGTTGTATTTTTTTTATGTCTACATACCCAGGGCCCCCTTAAAAATTAGTGTTCTCAATGGTGTAACTTTATCTTCGTACAACAAAGAATTGATTGATAACACACAGCAATGCCTTGCTGGAATGTGTAGATAGTATTGAGCTCTCTGTCACTCATAGAATCTCAGAGTTCAGCAGTCAAGAGTCTCCGACTTCTCCAAGTACAGTCCCTGCACCAGCAGCACCAACACTTAACTCCCTTCATAGAATCTCTGAGTATAAGAACAAGGCACTATGAAACTTGCCTGAAACAAATGGCATCAGCTTGTTTGATAAGTAATATGACATCCTAAAACATCTCTGTTGTAGAATATTCTCTATAAAGTAAAACACTCAAGGGTGGGTCCCCATGACAGCGTTCGAAATAGCAAAAAAAGTACAGTTGCGTAAAAGAACTTACTGTAACAGTAGACCTTCAAGAGAAACTCTTGCAGCAGGTACATATAGGACTGTAGCCCACAGGTGACAGGACCCCATGGAAAACTTCTAGCTAGCAGTCTGTAGCAGGGACTGCCCCCTGACATCGGCCCACCCCGACGCCACGTATGGCATAAAGGGTGGGCGGTCCCTGGTGTGCCCCAGTTTTCCCACCGGAGACTCCAGCATCAGGATGGAAGGTGATCAGAACCAGAGGACCAAGGCCAATACCTCACAGAGCAATCAGGAAGTTGCCAACATAAGCAGACTGCAGGAGAGAAACCTCTAGGGGGAAGGAGGGCGGGAAGCATACCTGCAGCAAGAGCTTCTCTCGAAGATCTAATGTTACAGTAAGTTCTTACGTAACTGTACTACCTTACTTCAAGAGTCAGCTCTTGCAGCAGGTAACACATACAGGACTGAGTCCCAAGCAGTACAGGAGACCAGACTAGCCTCGAGAGGAGTTAGGAAAGAGTGAAGGAGGAAGTACCCTTATGAAAGGAGTCCCTACAAAACTGCAAGGCAGAAGCCTGCTCTGCGTCGAGAGGCAATGTCCAGACTCTAGTGTCTGATGAATGTGTGGACTGTGTGCCACTTGGCTGCTGCACAGTTGTCAGCCGCAGACACATTTCTGAGGGCAGCAAAGGAGGCTGCTACTCCCCTCATAGAGTGACCCTTCACCTAGCCTGGAAAGGGTTTGTTGTACATCTGGTAACAGAAGGAAATGCAACTGAAGAGCCATTTTGAAAGGGTCTGTTTGGTTACAGCAGCCCCTTGGATCCTGGTAGCAAAGGATATGAACAACTGGTCAGAATGTCTAAAGTCCTTTGTTCTGGACAAATAAAACTGCAAAATGTGGTGAACATCAAGAATATGTAGAAGACCCCCCCAACCCCCGGTTTAAGTGATCAGGATGATATACTGGGAGATGGATGTCCTGATTTAAGGTCAACTCAGACACCACCTTTGGTAAGAACTCAGGATTGGTTCTCAAGGTCACCTGGTCCTCGTAAAACACTAAATAAGGCTTTTTGTACATTAGTGCCTGAAGCTCGGAAATCCTTTGAGCGGAAGTGACAGCAACTAAAAATATCACTTTCCAAGAGAGAATGCGAAGTCGCAATCCGCGGCTGGCTCAAACAGGGGTAAGATCAACATCTCCAAAACAAATAAATCCCATGGAGGGATGGGGTTCCTTATGGGAGGCTTTATGTGCAGGATTCCTCTGAAAAAGGTACAGGTTACCACCATCTGTGCTACAGTTCTGCCTTGGACAGGAAGATGGTAGGCAGAAATGGCTGCTAAATGCACACTGATGGAGGAACAGCCCAATCCTGAGTCTGAAGGAGACAGCAGGTACTAGAGTAGTGAGTTCACCAAACAGGCTAAGGGGGTCTAGGTGGTGAGCCACAGCCCAGAGACAAAAGTGTTTCAACTTCATGCCATAAGTTGCTCTGGTGGAGGGTTTCCTGGCAGCCACCAGAATGTCAGTGACCCTGTCAGAGACCCCAAAATGGAGTATGGCTAGGTCCTCAGCAGCCATGCGTGTAGGTGCAGGGACCAAAGATTCAGATGAATCAATGTCCCACCATCCTGGGACAGTAGATGAGGGCTCAATGGCAAGGGAATTGGAGGTTCCATGGTCAACTGTTGCGGCAATGGGAACCAAATCTGTCACGGCCACACAGGTGCCATGAGGATCATTGTTGCACCCTCTGCTTGCAACTTGAGAAGGACCTTCTGAAGGTACAGGAAGGGAAGGAAGGCGTGACGGAATCTACCCTTCCAGGAAAGGAACACTGCTTCTCACCAGAAAACACCAGGCCCTGGATCTAGCAAGCAAATACTGGGCAGTTTTGCGTTGCTGGGGAGGCAAAGAGATCCAGCTGTGGCTTGCCCCATCTGTCGAAGAGATTGCAGACGACAGACTGAAGAAGAGTCCATTTGTGTGCCCTGGACAGAGTGCAGCTGACAGCATCGGCCATAGTACTCTGGATCCCTGGGACGTGGACTGCTGAGATCTCTAGGTGGCAAGATTATGGCCCAGTTCCACACCCTCACTGCTTCCTGGCAGAGGGGGTAGGAGTGTGCGCCTCCCTGCTTGTTGAGGTAGAACACCAGAAACATATTTGTCTGTTTGTATGAGGTGGTGTCCTGGGTGCAGCACGGTGCTCAAGATCTGCAGGGTATACAGAACTGCTCTCATCTCCATAATATTTATGTGGAGAGTCTCCTTGTTCACTGGCAAGGAATCCTGAGTCCTGTGAGCATTGAGGTGTGCTCCCCACCCTGTGCCTGAGGCACTGGATGTCAAGGTTTGGTCTGGTGCTCATTTTTAAAGGGCATCCCCTCTTCTAGAGAAGGGGATGTCATCCACCAGCAGAGTTCTTGACGGACCGGATTCACACTGGAAACTGGTTGGTCCCAGTCGTCCCATCTTTGGCCCCACTGGACATGCAGGGTCCACTGAATTGTCCTCATGTGCAGTCTTGCTAGGTGAACTGTGATGATGGACGTTGCCATATGGCCTAAGAGCCACAGCAGAGTTCTGACTGGTACTGCTGAGGCAGAAGAGACGTGTTGTGCTAAGGCCTGAAGCCGAAGAGCTCTGTCCTGAGGCAAACAGACCCTTGCTCGAGTAGTACTGAGTTGAGCCCTGATGAACTGAAGGTTTTGGAATGGTTTCAGGCAGGATTTTGGGATGTTAACAGTGATACAGTTCTCCGAAGAGAGAACAGGTGTCCTGAATGGACCGCTGAAGTTGCCCTTTGGACGGTGCTGTCAAGAGCCAGTCATTCAGGTGAAAGAAGACAATGTCCTTTCCTTCGAAGGGCTGCTGCTACCACTGCGAGGCATTTGGTAAAGACCCTTGGGGCAGATGATAGGCCGAAGGGCAATATCCTGAACTGATAATGCCTTCCTTGAATAAAGAATCTACGGAACCTGTGGGGCTTTGCAATGAGGATGTGGAGGTAAGCATCCTGCATGTCCAGTGATGCTAACCAGTCCCTTTGATTTATCATGGGGAGAAGTCCCCGGAGGGTGACCATCCGAAACCTTTTGTATTCTACAAATTGGTTGAGGTCGCTGAGGTCCAGAATGGGTCTTTCAGCACTAGAAAAAAAAGTGCGAGTAGAAGCTCGTGCCCCTCTAGGCTAGGGGGACTGGCTCTATGACTTTCTTGAGCAGCAGGGTGTGAATTTCTGCTCGAATTAGCCCCGCATGCGCCAAAGAGTAATAGGATGGGGGGGGGGGGCCTGTCCGGTGGAAACTGGATGAACTCTATCGAGTGTCTGTTGTAGACAAGTTGAAGGACCCACTGATCGGAGATTATCTCCTGCCAAGCTTTAGCGTAAAGCAAAAAGTGGCCTCCAACCACCTCCCCTGCCGGGACCACGCAAGGTAGTGGGTCCGACAAGGAGTCAGGCTGTAGCTGAAGGGCAGCTTGGGCCAACTTGGCAGACTGAGAGGTGGGCCCTGCAGAACCTCTTGGGCTGCCTCTACGGCCATAACCACCTCACTGTGGCTGCTAATGCTGAAAGCGAGGTTGTGGTTACTGTCCCCTACGGCCTCGAAAATGAGGTTTTCGAAATGGCCTTTGCTTTGGTCAGTACATAGACTGATCTGTCCGAACAGCTTTGCCAGAGTCCTCATGTTTGGTTATGATTCTCTCTGTGTCATCACCAAAGTGTACTGAACCATGGCAGGATGAATCTAGCAGGCTGGACTGCACATCCTGCGTGAACCCAAGACCTGGAGCTAGGAGTGTCTGCGTAAGCATAGTCCTGTCACTGTTGCTCTCGCCACCGTGACTGCAGAGTCGTAGGCTGACCAGAGGACAGCAGTACCCATGTCCAAACCGGTTCTGCCTTCTGCGGACAGTCAGGGATATCCTTAACAATGTAAATACCTTGTTCCCAAATGGCGTTCTGGAACAGAACCATGTGTGTTAAAAAGTTCAAGCCCCGAATGCTGCAAGTGGCAGACGAGTATATCTTACATCCCATGGAGTCCATTTGGATTCTTTGCCTGGGGGGTGCTGAGGTGCTTTGGCCACTGAGACCTATCGTGGGCAGCTGAAATCACCACCAAGTCAGCCAATGGATGTTCCACCAAAAAAGGCTGTTCCTTTGGAGCCCCGCAGAGGCAGTCTGCCTTCTTTGGGATAGCAGCAGATGTGTGGGGATACTTCCAAGCCATCTTTGTGACATTCACGAAGGTGTCCACCAATGGTAGTATAACCACTGGCTTAGGGTCCTTCTGGCATAAATATTTAGCCAGGTGGAGTCTCTCTGGGTCTAAGTCCTCTGTTTCCTGCCCCATATTTGATTGAATGTGCCTCATGACCTCCATGAAAGAGGGGTAATCAGGTGGGGATTTCAGGGGGTGCATCTTGGATCCAGAGGAGATAGGTCCAAGGACTGGTATGAGTCTGCAGATGAAGAGGAATGGGACCAGAGGCGTCACTTCTTATGTCTATGATGGTCTGGAGAACTGGAGGAGCTCAGGCTCTGTGACCATGATCTGTGATGTCGTTTGCGGGGTGCCTTCACTTTATTTTTATCAGAAGGAGGAGGAGGAGGCTCTGTGCCAGTGTCCTTGTCCAAAGATGTGGTAGGAACCTTGGCAGGAACCCCAGTATCCGGGGTGGTGGTCACCACTGTTTGTGGCTCAGATGGGAGGAAATCAGAGTGAACAGTTTCCCACCAGTAGCCGAAAAGATCCTTGACCTGGGACAGATTCAGTTTGGGATCTGAATCCACCCTTAGGCCTAATACCAGTCCAACACCTGTATCTGGCGTAGTGCCATGGTCTGGCAATGGTTGGTGGGTCGGAGGTGACGTCGGGGTGGCATTAGAGAACCCGGCGCCAGTATCTGGCATCTGCTGGGGGATGACACCCATTCGTCCTCCGCAGGGCTAGCACCTGACCTATCGTCAACCGGTGACAGGGGTGAAACGGGTGATGATGGTGTCTGCGTCGGTGATGCCGGCATTTGAGCAGCTGAGGTGGCGATGTCAGTGTTGGTCCGACGTATGCTTCGACAACAGATGTTTGTCCAATGATGGTTTTGAATATTTATCCGTCGACAGTTCTGAATGCCTGGGGGACTGAGAAGCTGATCTCCGGAGGGGTGCACCGAGGTCTTATACCTATCTCAGTAGTCAACACCAGACAAAGAGGCTGACCAGGAAGATACTGACGGGTGCCCCTTACCGGCGTCAGTAGCGCAGACTGATGGAAGGTCAGATGACCTAATTTTTAAAGGCTGTAGAGTGGGGCCCGAAGACTTGCATCTGTGGTCCTTAGTGCCAAACGCCCAAGCCAGGGAGGGGACTTGACCACAGTGGGCCTAGAGGGAGAATGGGTCATCTGTGAGGCGGAATCTGAACTGCCCCAGAGGCAGAGTGGGAGCCTGAGGATCTTGATCTCAAACGGGACCTCTCCTTCTCTGTCCTATCATCTTTATGCTTCTCTGTAGATTTCTTGTGGTGGTGCAGGATCTTCTGGTATCGGTTTAGCATCCGGCTGTTAAACTTCTAGCAGTGCAGGCCATTCTGGGTGTCGTGGTCTGGGCCCAGGCACAGCAGACAGGCTGAGTGGCTATCCTTCAACGGAATCTCTTTCCCACAGGCACACTTGGAAGGGTGCCCCTTAGAAGAACGCATCAGCGAAGATGATATGCAGAATATTATCGCTAAAAGCAGAACTTTTATCAAGGAAAATAAGAAAAATTTCAACAGTCATATTACTAATATGGGGATTGAACTAGTGAGAGGCAATCCATGGAGCCGATGAGCGCGAGTCAACGGCAAGAAAAGAACGGGGGCATGCCAGGGACTGCCCATCCTTTATACCATACGTGACGTCAGGGGCGGGCCGATGTCAGGGGTGGTCCCTGCTATAGACTGCTAGCTAGAAGTTTTCCGTGGGGTCCTGTTGCCTGCTGGCTACAGTCCTATATGTGTTATCTGCTGCAAGAGCCGACTCTATAAGTAAGACAACACATTTTACAAAAGTCTGATAACATTTTATTTTCTGTGTTTTTATATGTTGTTACTAAGCATTATTTTACTGCTGGGATTTAATAAGCAGTATTTGCCAAATGTATTTAAGAGGAAGAGAATATTTCTTCCAATTTTTTTTCTGCCTATCACTTTACTACTGCTTGAAGCACCTTTTGCCCAAATACAGCATTAGCACAACTCTGTGTGTCCAATTTGTAATGCTTTGTAAATGTGTGCAAAGAAGGTCAGGTTCCCATCTTGCACAAGTCATGCACTGAGGCCTCTGGCCTTTCTGCCCAAGAGGCTGTCATAGCCCCAATCAAATGCACTCTGATCAAAGCTGGCAGTTTCAATTTTGCCACCGCACAGGCCTTTGATATACATATTTAAGCCAAGGTTGCCTTGGAAGCTTTCTGGCATTTTCTTTAGCTTCTTGAAACAGTAAAAAATGGGTATGCCTCTTCTGAAAGGTATATCTTAACCATTCTGGATGCCATAGCGTTCATGGGCTTTGGACAAAAGGGAGAGATGCTTACTTCTTGGTTACCATGAAACTCAGGAAGGAAGGATACATAACACTATCACATTTAATGAGGAAAGATAGTTCCTTGTACAAGAGTGCCTGCAACTCTTATATTTACCCAGCAAAGCAAACTGCGACTAGAAAAACTATAGTTCCGCAAGAACTTACCATAACAATAAATCTTCAAGAGGAGCTCTTGCAGCAGGTAACACCTTTAGGACTGAAGCTGGCAGGCACCAGGACCCCACGGAAAACTTCTAGCTTTATTTATTTATTTACTTATTTATTAAAGTCTTGGATATACCTGTGAGCAGATGCTCTTTGAGAGGTTCCACATCAAATACATTAAATAAGGCAAAAGAAAAATACTGAAGACAATTTACAGATAATAAAATGAGAGTTCAGCAAACAGATGGTGAGAGTATTAAACATAATGGGTACAAGCAGGTAGCTAGCAGTCTATACCAGGGGACCACCCCCCTGATGTTGGCACACCCCGATGTCATGTATGGTATAAAAAAGGGGTGGTCCCCCCATCCCATCCTCAGTTCTCCTGCCGGAGACCCCGGCAACAGAAGTAAAAATGGAGAACCAAGGAGGTTCCTCAAAAACAAGGAAAATCAAAGGTGACCATGATGAAGCAGCAGCTACCAGAGGGCAGGTGGGAGGAGAAAATAGCACCTGCTGCAAGAGCTGCTCTCGAAGATCTATGGTTACAGCTATCTTTCTTCAAGGGGACTCTTGCAGCAGGTAATACCTTTAGGACTGAGTCCCAAGCAGTAAGGAGGGAAACCCCAGTCAGCTGGGTGGAGGTAGAAGTCTCCTAAAGAAGTTTAAGAGAGGAGGCCTTGCAAGACTGCCAGTCCGAAGCATGCTCTGTGTCTAGATACAATGCCCAAACTGTAGTGCTTGACAAAGGTGTGGACAGAACCCCAAGTAGCGGCTGAAGAAATATCAATGGCTGAAACATTCCTCAAAGAGGCAAAAAAGGCAGCCATGCCCTGGTACAGTGCACTTTAACAGAGTCTGGTAAAGGCATGTCGTACTTGTAGCAGAAAACAATGCAATTCACCAACCATTTGGACAAACATTACTTAGAAATGGGAGCCATTTCCATTCTAGGGGCGAAAGACACAAACAACTGGTCAGAATTCCTAGTAGCTCGGGTGCATTCCTAGTAATAACGAAGCACCATATGAACATCCAGAGTATGAAGCAGTGCCTCCCCCTGGTTGGAGTACTCTGAGTAGTAGACAGAAATGTGGATGTCCTGATTCAATGTAAACTCTGACACCACCTTGGAAGAAACTTAGGATTAGTCCGTAAGGAAACCCTGTCTTTGTGGAAAACAAAATAAGACTTTACACATCAGAGCCTGAAGCTTGAAAATTCTTCGAGCAGAAGTAATGGCAACTTAAAATAGTGCTTTCCACAACAGAAAGTGCAGCTCGCAACTTGCGTCCGGTTCGAAGGGAGGCAAGGTAAGCTTTTACAAAAACAAACAAAAAATCCCATGGTGGGACTGGGTCCCTAATGGGAGGCTTCAAAATGTAGAATGCCCTGCAGGAACGTGCAGGAAGATCCATCTGGGTGAGGGTTTTGCCTTCAATGGGTGCACGGTAGGCAGAGATGGTAGACGGATGCACCTTAAGAGAAGAGTAGCTCAGACCAGAGTACGACAGGGACAGAAGATATTCCAGTACTGAATTCACCGGACAGGTGAAAGGGTCCAAATGTTAAGCAGTGGCCCAGATGCAGAACCACTTTAATTTCACTGCATAGGTGGTCCTGGTGGAAGGTTTCCTAGCGGCCACCAAGACATCCACCACTCTGGGGAGAACGCAACCTGGGATACAGCTAGGTCTGCAGAAGCCATGCATGGAGATGCAGAGACTTGAGATTCGGATGGACCAAGGTCCTCTGCTCCTTGGACAGCAAGTCTGAGTGCAGGGGCAGGGAGCGCAGAGGTTCCACTGCAAGTTGCTGAAGATGTGGAAACTAAATATTGCATGTCCAGAAGGGCACTACTAGAATCATCACTGCTCCCTCTGATTACAGCTTGAGAAGAACTCTCTGCAGTAAAAGGAAGGAAGGGACTGCGTAAAGGAATTTCCCCGTCCAGGAGAGGGACATGTCTCGCCGGAAAAAAAAAAGTCCCTGGATCTAGCCAGCAGAAACCAGGCAGTTTTGCATTGGAAGGGGAGGTAAACAGATCCAGTTCTAGACATCCCCATCTGGTGAAGAGGTCTTCGACAACTGAGATAAGAAGCTCCAACTCATAAGCCCTGGACAGAGACTGGCTTAGGCTGTTGTACAGGATGCATGCCTGGAACATGGATTGCTGTCAAGTCCAGGTGATGATCCACTGCTCATGACCAGACTCTCAGCCTCCCTGCAGAGGGGCAAGAATGAGTCTCCCCTTGCTTTTTATGTAGAAGACAGCTGACATATTGTCCATCTGGCTCAACAGAGGGCCGGGCAACAGAACTGTCTGAAAGGCCTGAAGAGTATACAGAATCGCCAATATCTCCAAGACACTGATGTGGAGACTGAGCTTGTGCTGAGACTTGTGTCCGATAGTCACACTCCTGCCAGTCAGTCAGATTCGCTTCTAAAACTAGTGGGAGCTGTGGCCACTACAACTAGCTAAATGGCTAACAAAATAAATTAACAACATTTTATTAAATTTGGAAACATTAAATAGCAGCTGATGCATTCAGGAGAACTTTAACAAAACATAATATTTAGACACAGTTTGGTTTGTATTTCACATTAGCTCTATATTCCTTCTCATTATTTATTACCGATATAATTTACATGAAAAAAGGATCTTTGCTCCTGAAAAGTTCACCTATTCTTGTAGCTTTCTCCTTACCTGAAGTCATAATGTACTGCTTGTGACATCACAGTTACTCCCATGGCAAAAGATTGTATGTCACAACAAAGGATTATGACATGAAGTAGGTAGTAAGCTATAAAGGCAGATGAACTCGGAGGTATAAAGAGCATGTATTCATGCAAATGCTCTTAGTAATAAGTAATGTGCAAGAGAAATCTATAGAATATATATGGAATGTAAGCCAAGCTGTACCTAAATATATTTTTCAGTGTTTTCTCTGAGGTGTCAGCAGCTCTTAACCAACTTACGGCAGACAAAACAGATGTTTTGTAAGTCACCACTTGTCAATAATTGTAAAGGCACTGTAATGGGTAATGCTCAAACAATTTAAAGAGAACAGATTCTTGTATGAACCTATTTTCAAGTTCTAAAAGGGAAGGCAGGGTAAGGGACTGTAAAGTTTACTGATGGATCCCTTAAGAAGAAACAACATTATTATGGTGAGCAATGTTGTCTAACTCCAGCAATCCATCAGTACAGCTTTATAATAGACTTCATGGCACAACTTTGGGAGACTGGGACCAGAACCTATTTAGGAAAAATGTTCTGCAAGACAACAATGCCCAAAAATCGGCATCCATTCTGGACTTGTAGTGTTTTGTGAAGGTGTGTACCGTCTTCCAGGTAGCTGCTTTACAGGATTTCTTGAAGGAGGATGCCCCTTGCTGCTACCAAAGAGGCAGAGGTGCCCCCCTGTTCAGCTAAGACCTCTGGGGATATTCTACCAGCTTTTCTGTAACAGAACTGTTCCAACCTGAGACTGTTCTAGTTACTCGTTTACCCTTTCCCACTTCATCATATGTGATAAAAAGCTGAGTGCTGTTAGACCAATTTTTTATGCAGTCCATATAGTAACTTTAGTGCCCTCTTTACATTCAGGCAATGTAGTTTTTGTTCCCCTGTACTGGAATTCTCAGTGAAAAACACAGGGAGGACAACTGACTTGTTCCCTTTGAATTCTGACACCACCTTTGGGGGAAATTCCTGTTAGCCCTGAGGACTACCTTATCCCTACAGAAGAGTAGTTTGGATCTCTGCAGAGGGCTTCCAGCTCATTCACCCTCCAAGCAGATGCAATTGCAGCTAGGAACAGTGCTTTTATGTAACATACCTTGGGTCAGAAGTAGTCATAGAATCAAAAGGTGCTTCAGTCAGTTCAGCAATGCACACATTTAGATTCCACGGAGGAACTAGTTCCCTCACAGAGGGTATAAATGCCGCCGGCCTTTAGAGAACCTATTGAAAAACAGGGTGTGAGGCCAGAGACTTACTTTTGCCAGATGATTTGTAAGCTGAAACTGCTGCCAAATGCAACTTCAGGGTTGAGGGCCTTAGGACGTGCACTGGGTATTCCAAGACTGAAATCAGGCCTGCCTGTACAGGCATTATATTTCTGGGAGCTCACCAACACGAAAATCTCTTCCATTTTGAGGCATATCCTCTCCTTGTTGCAGGTTTTCTAGACACCTTCAACATTTTCATCACATTCTCTGATAAATTTAAGGTAGGGAATTCTAGTTCCTCAAGAACCATACCCTCAGGCGCAAGGTTTTAAGGTCTGGAAATGGTATCTTGCCCTGGGACCAGGTCAGCAAGTTGTGCCTCAGTGGCAGGTTAATTGGAGCCCTGCTGGACAGACTCAGGAGCATGGATTACCAGGCCTTCTGGCTCAGATTAGTGCTATCAAAATCACTGTTGGGGGCGCTGTGGAGCCCAAGCAAAATGTCTGACTGAAGATGCAGCTCTTCCTCACAGTCTCTATTTATCTAGAAAACATTAAAGTAATACTGAATAAGGCGCATCTTTTTCGACAGAAGCTGAGAGAGAGAGAGAGAGAGAGAAAGGCACAAGTAACAACACGAGCAACCCCCGTAAAGATAAAGCGATGGGGGATAGAGCTAAACCCAAATCCAGTTCTGCAGCCCCAGCCACAAAGGTTATACAAGGCCGTGACTCAATACAGGATGATGATCCAGTCGAAGACATGTTACAAATGGTAGGAGCAAAATTAGACTGATAGCACCAGTTACAGGATTGTCAAACAAATTTGACACTGTTACCAACAGAGTAGCTACTGTCAAGTCGTCAGTGGAATCGATTACTCTAGCATCTCACAAAGCTACTAAAAGGGCAGATGCAGCAATGGGTGCCATCTCACAGATCATTAAAGAAAACATACACCTAAAAAGTAGACTGGAGACCCTGGAAAACCAAGCTCGTGCCCAGAACCTGCGGATTCTAGGGCTGACAGAGGAAAGTGAAGGTGATCAATCTGCTGTTGTATGCCCAAGAATGGTTGACGCAGCAACTAGGTGAAGAAGTAGCCCCCATGGTGAAGCATTTCCAGAAAGCCTGTCGAGTCATGGCGAGAGGCCGACCCGACGATCCTGAAGCTCCAAGATCCATGGTGATCGTTACCGACAAGAGTGGAATCCAGTGATTATCTCCTTGCACTGGCCAGGCAAAAGAAAACTCTGCTCCATGAAGGTCCGCAGATTAGGATGTTCCCTGATCTGGGCCACGAGGCACGCCAAAAGTGCAAGAAATCTGACGATGCCAGAGCCTTACTGAGAGAGTCGGGGACCTCACATGGCCTTGTTTTCCCAGCCCGACTTTGCATAGTACACAGAGGGCAAGTCTACATATTTTCAGACCCCGCTGAAGCCACAAAGTGGTGTCAGAGAACTACCATTAGAAGATCCCATATTGCTTCAGCTGAAGAATTCTCCTCAGATGAAGGACATACCTGAAAAGTACTGTAATTCACTATGTAAAACGGTATAGTACATATACTGTTGGGGAGGGAAACTATGAGATCACCAGGAAATCTCCCAGCTAATGTCAGTTCGTTCTTGTCCCCCCTTTTTTTATTAAAAGTTATAATAAGGGAAATAACTGGGGACCACAGTTTAAATGCTGAAAATGCTATTTACTGTATTCTCGCTCATTTCAGTCGTTTCAAGACTGAAGGTATGGTTAGTTAAAAATGCCAGTTTTAATGTTTGCTTAGTTGTCTGTAATGAGCTGGTCATAGTCTGAGTTTAAGGAATTTAGACTGAAAGTGCCTTATTATGTGAAAGAGGGAAATTCTATGATGGTTTAAAGTAACCAATCTGTTAAATTATGTCTTATGGGTTCTCTATAGTCATACTTATTTTTAATGTGATCTTTGGGGAAAAGGAGCTACCATTATCCTCTTCCTGAAGGCACCATGGTGCAAATACTAAGCAAAAGCATAGTGAACTTCCCCTGCTGTCCTTTGATGGGAAGGGACACCGGGACTTGAGACTTTGTTTGACTTTTTATATAACACTATGCAGCTCATTGGCTCACCACACAGCCTACAATATTTAAACACATGCCTTTGGATATTACAGGGAATCCCCTCCTAGGATGTATCATTACTGTGGATGGATATATTAATTGAGTTTATAAGTGACATTGCAGAGGGACTGGAAGAAAAAGTATGTCTCTTTGCAGATGACACAAAGATCTGCAACAGGGTTGATACAGAAGGTGGGGTGGAGTGGATGCAAAGGGACTTGGTAAGGTTGGAGGAATGGTCAACTATATGGCAGCTTAGATTCAATGCAAAGAAGTGCAAAGTAATGCACCTGGGGAAACAAAAATCCAGGGGAAGAGTACACAATAGGGAGGTGAGATAATAACTACAGAAATGGAAAGGGACCTGTGGGTAGTCATATCAGATGACCTTGAGGTGGGCAAGCAATGTGAGAAGGCAGTAAGAAGAGCTGGTGGGATACTAGGATGCATAGGGAGAGGCATCACCAGTAGAAAACAGGAAGTTGTTATCCCTTTGTACAGACAGTTGGTGAGACTCCATCTGGAGTTCTGCATCCAGTTCTGGAGACCCCATCTCTGCAAGGACATAAACAGGATGGAGACTGTCCTGAGGAGGGCAACTAAAATGGTACAGGGTCTGCACCAGAAGACATACGAAGAGAGATTAAAGAAGCTTAATATGTATATACTCGAGGAGAGGGGGAACATGTTAGAAACTTTCAAGTACATCAAGGGAATCAACAGAGACCAAGATGCTAGCATCTTTCAAGAAAAGAAATGTGCAAGAACAAGGGGGCACAATTTGAAGATAGAGGGAGACGGCTTAAAAGTAATGTGAGGAAGTATTTTTCACAGAGAGGGTTGTGGATACATGGAACAGCCTTCCTGAGGAGGTAGTGGGCTCAAAAACAGTGGAGGAATTCAAGAATGCATGGGACAGACATAAGGCAATTCTAGTGGGGGGGTAGGAGGAAGTAGGCTGTTGGTTAACTAGGATCTGCAGCGTATGCATTAGGTAGGGAAATGGGCAGACTAAGTGGGCCAAGCGGTCCTTATCTGCCATCAAATTCAAAAACTATGTTATTAAGAGGAGTGGCACCCTCCTGGTTTTGGTATGTACAAATGTAATGTCCACTGTAAGTGACTGAATTATATGTTTTTGTCATAACAATAAACAAAGTTAAAAAAAAATATATATATATATATATATATATATATATATGTATTATAAAAATAGGCAGGGACAATCATGCTCATCAGCACCAACAGCACTGGACAAACACTATCACATGACCATGCGTATATCAGAGCGCGACCGCACACCTCAGAGTGGTATATCTATTACATATATCACTGTTGCTGACCCCCTTCTGAGCTTTTATGAGTACCCTCTGCAAGAGAGGGACTAGAGAGAAGGCATAGAGAAACTCCCTGTCCAGTTCAGTACCAGGATCAGGGCATTCTCTGAGACTGTTCCTATTGCTGGGAACCTGCAACAGAATTATGGGAGCTGGCTGTTCCCCTAGGAAGCAAACAGGTCTAATTTCTGGTGTACCCCACCTTTTGAACACTGGTGCCAGCACCTGCTGGTTCAGGGTCCACTCATGGTTTCCTTGGCTGCTTAGTGATTCTGCCAGGACACAGTCTTTTCTTGGTAGGTGTACTGCAGACAGCTTTACATCCAGGAAATAGGCTAGGTTCCAGATCTTCATAGCTTCTGTTCCTCCCTGCTTGTTTGTTAATACACTGTTGTGATGTAGTTTGGATCCGAACAGACGGACCCTGTATTTCAGATGAAAAGACCATACCTACGTAAGGACATAGACAGGGTAGAGAAGGTTCAGAGGAGGGCAACAAAGATGGTGCATGGATTGCATCACAAGTCCTATGAAGACAGGTTGAAGGAACTGAACCTGTACTCCCTGGAGGAGAGGAGGGAGAGAGGGGATATGACAGAGACATACAAGTATCTTACAGGGAGGAACAGGGTGCAGGAACACACTATTTTTAAGCGAAAAAGATGTTCCAGGACTAGAGGGCATGGGATGAAGTTGGAGGGAGGACGATTCAGAGGAAACATGAGAAAGAATTTCTTCACAGAACGGGTGGTGGACAAGTGGAACACCCTGCCAGAGGAAGTGGTGGGGCTGGAAACAGTCACGGGATTTAAGCATGCATGGGATAGACATAAAGGAATTCTGGAGGTCAGGGGTAAGGGGCAACAGACTTCTAGGAAAACAAACTGAACTTACAAGCTCAAATGGGCAGACTGGGTGGGCCATAGGCCCTTATCTGCCGACACTGTCTATGTATCTATGTATCTATGTAAAAGCTTGCACTGCCTAAGCTCCAGGAGGTTGATATGTTTACAGTCTCCCGTGTGCACCAGGTACCACTCAACTCACAGTGAGGTCCTCCAGGTGGAGGAGTGAGGCACCTGTTGTGAGAATACTTGCTGGGGATCGCGGGAGGAAGGGAATGCCCCCTCTGAAGTTGTCCTCTTCCTTCTACCACTCTAGAGACCTTATCAAAGTTTTTGTGACTGCCACTAGTTTGGACATAGGGTCCCACTTTTGAGACCAATGGTTGCTTAAGTGGTATTTAATGTCCCTCATTTGAAACCCAGCCCCAGGTACACTGCAGTGGAAGAGGCAACATGTCCCAGAAGTTGTAGAAAATCCCTTGCAGGCATTGGCTAGCCTAGTACAAAGGATTCTGCAATAGTAATCAGGCATTTAGACATGATACCCTTCCTGAAGAGAAGAAAAGCTTTTCTCCCTGCAAGCTATCCAGCTTTACACCTATGAAGTCCAATACCTGAGCTGGTTCCATTTGTGGCTCCTGTATCAGGAAGCCTAGGCCCTCTAAGGTGCTTTATGCCACCTGGATGGAGTGCCCGGCCTCCTGCTGCCCCCCCCCCCCAAGACTAGCCAGTCAAACAGGTAGGGAAAAACCACCACACCTTGCCTTCCCAGGTGTGCTGCCACCACAGCAAGGCATTTTATGAAAACACTGATGCTGAGGTAAGGCCGAAGGGAAGGGCTGTGAACTGGTATTGGCAGTTCTCTAGTCTCAACCGAAGGTATTTTCTGTGGGTGTGTCTGGCTTAAATGTGAAAGTGTGCATCTTTCAGATCCACAGACCCCCAACCAGTCTACAGACTGCAGGAATGGTATCACTGAGCCCAATGTGACTATCTCAAATATTTCCTTTTTTTTTTGTTTGTTTGTTCAGATATGTCAAGTCTAAAATGGGTTGCCATTCCACATTTTTTCTTATGGGTTAGGAAGTACAGTATCTGGAAAACAGTCCACTGCCCCAGTGTGAGGCAGGGACCTTCTCCACTGCTCCTGCTAGCAGTAGTTTCTTTAACTCTAACTCCAGCAGGATTTTTTTCTGCTGGAGAGTGACATAGGAACAATTTTGTTTCTGCAGTTTTAGAAATTTTCTTGAACTGCAGGGACAAACCTTGACTCACTACTTCTAGGACCCACTTGCCTGTGGTGATTTTTGTCCATTCCTGGAAGTAGTGGGCCAGTTTTCACCTCACCGGCAATGTTTGGGCAATCTGGGCAGAACTGTCAGGGGTTCTGTGCCCCTTCTGCCTCTGTAGTAACCTCTTTGGGGTCGATACTCCTAGGGGACAAGGCTTTCGATAGTAACCCCTACCCCTGTCTCCCCTTCTGTAAGACCTGTAGGAAGTGGAGGCCTTTTCCTTTTCCTTTTCTGTGTTATTTCAATAAGTGGTCTTGTATTCATCTTCCTTTTTTTTTTTTTCTCCCCCAAATATGCTTCTGTCTTGTCACCAAAGCAGGAGTTTCTTCAAAGGAGAAATCCATGACCTTAGTCTATATGCCCTGGGATAGGATGGTAGCCCTTAGCCAGACAAACCTCCTTAGAGATACTGAGTGTGCCAGAACCCTTGAAGCAGTCTCACAAGTGTCCACAGAAACAGATAGAGACAGCAGATAAGGCCCGCTAGGCCCATCTAGTCTGCCCATTTTCCGTCTACTGTAAAAGCCGCAGACCCTACTTGATCTTTGGCTTTACCTGCTCGTTCCTACTGCTAGGGTTCTCCTATGCTTGTCCCATAGCATAGGAGAACCCTAGCATGTGGAATTTGTACTTAATGGCATCCAGGGCTGATCTGGCTGTGTCAGCCAAGTCCAGCTGCTCCTTCACTGTTTACATTCTCACTCAGTGCGAGGAATGAATTCCTTAATGCCGTTTGGTACCGAGCTGTGTAGTCTGAAGAGCGAGGAAGCCGAGGTGTGCACTTTTTAGGCCATGGTACCCAATTTTCTGGAATTCTTCTCTGGATGCTTGCACGGAACAGCACCTTACCCTTCTCACATGCAGCAGCCTGGACCACTTCCTCATGATCAGGGTGGGCACACAGGTATTTAACTCCCTATCTGCCTATATATATATATATATATATACACACACATACACATACATACATACACACACACACACATATATACACACACATACACACACATATACATATATATATATATATATATATATATATATACACACACATATACATATACATACATATATATATATATACACACACACACACACACACGTACATACACACATATATATACATATACATACACACACATATTTTCAATCTTATCAATGCCAGCAGCTGAACTGGGTACTGACATGATTCTGGCAGTGGCTTTTTCTATGGGAAGCAGCAGCGTCTCTGTGGGAGCCAGATCCATCATGTCCATAAATTCAACCTTCTCTTCATCCTCCTCAGCTTAATGAGTGGGGATGCTGAGCTTCTTCCTCATTTGTCTGGCAAAGGAAAAGTGGGATGTATGATCCTTAGAAAACCTGGGAGAAGAGCCAAATTCTTGTTCAGGTGACCCATCTGGTTCTAGGGGTTCACCCTCTTCCTCATCTTCATAATGTTACTTCCTCCTTCACAGGCAGTTGGTGTGGAACCAGAACCTGGGAAGGGGGGAGGTTTATTCATAAACATTTCCTACAGCCTGGAAGACCTGGAAAAATTGCCATGCTTGTCATATCCTCTGCTGATGGTGTGAGTTTGTGTCAACTGCCTGCTCCATTCTTTTTTTCCAGGAGTGAGTGTCATATTTTTCTTTGCCGACACTGTTTCCAGTGCCTGTTCTTAGGCTCTTTTACTTTTGCTATCATTGGACTCAGGGTTCCCTCTTTCAGACACCATGTGTTCTGAACCACCTTTACCATCCTTTTTTGATGGCTGTACAGCTTTATCTTTTTTATCTGTCCCCTCTGAGAGGAACTGCTGCTGATGGACATGGAAGAACTCATGCGAGCCTCTACTGTGTTTTGTTGACATAGCAACAGACTGCGAACCAAAAAAGGTCTATCGTTTTTTGGCACTTTTCATGTTTCTGGGCAAACCTTTTTTTTTTACAGGTTCACAATTTATAGCATTGTCATGTCGACCCAGGCACCTTTAAAGCAAAGCTCATGGCAGTCTGCTCTTGCCAGGAGCATGGAAACAACTGGCATATTTTAAAGTCTGTAGATCCTGTTCTTTTCTTCTTCTTTGGTCTATCAGTCATGCCAAACACTCGTTGACCACAGATTTTTTTTATCGGTTTCCAAATACCATCAAATAAATTCTAACAGAGCCAAAAAGATATTAAAAAAGAATGAGAGTGAATTTGCCGCTCCAGTTCCCAGAAAATCTGGAACCAAGGTCATTTTAACTTTAAACTCACCCAGTAGTTTAATACAAAATGGGTTTGCCTTTTTTTTTTTTTTATAATACGGTCAATTTCAGGGTTTTATTTGTAAGAGCGGTTCCCTTCCCTTTGAGTGGGAACTGCCAACCTCAATAGTGAAAATCGGTAGTTAAAAAAAAATAAAAGAAAAGAAAGTTATAATAAAATAATATTTTTTGTTACAAAAAATGCTGTTGCCTAAAAACAGTAACTACGTTAACTTGCGGCCATCTCTGTTTCCTGGGAACCGATCAGGAACCGGAGAAACCGCTGAAATAAATTAATAAATCAAACAAAACTAACCCAACTAATGAGTAGCGTGGAAATAACTAAAATAACATTCTAAAGAGAAAACTGAAACGTTAAACAGTTTAGGAGGCCAGAAGAGTAGAGCAGTACTTCAGGGCGACTGCTCTCTTCAAGCAGAGAAACAAATCTGACTGTTAGTGGGAGTGTGATCACAGTGCAGACTTTGAAATTAGTTCTAAGATTCCAAAATTAGCATACTGTAAATTCCATCTCTGGGGAAACTCAATCTAGTGGCCGACTGCTATCGTAAGGCTATACTGATAAAAAGGGATTTTGTATGGCGAACAAAGGAACAACTGCTACGAAAACTATAAGCAGTACTTCATTTTTTCAATTTGTCTATGTGTATAAAATGAGTGTTGAAATCAGGAAACAACACAGATCACAGCAGACACTCACTGGGGGGTTGAGGGGAGATCATTTGCTGCTGGTCCCCTCCCCCTGCACCGGAGAAAAAGCTGGGGTCTGAGGTACGCCACTGCTCTCGGCGGGCCTTCCCTGGCGAAAACAGCAGCTGGAGGGTTTGAATTTGTTCCCATCTGCCCACCCCATTCCTCCACCTTAAATGCTCAATTAAGTCTCACCTAACTCTGCACAGCCACTTAGGAGATCTCCAACTGGCTGGACCAATCCTGTCCTGCAAAAGCCTCTTGGAATAGGAAACAGACTTATCAAAAGTATTGTCTGTATCACCAACCAGCATGTTACTGTTCACACAAAAGAGTAACCTTAGCAGCAGCTACATGTAACTGTATAGCCTTGATTAAGCTGTACTAGTTCCATTTCAGGGAATACTGTTTGAACTAAAATGGACTTAAGTACTGTAGGACTGTCTAGCCTATAACAGACAGGGACCAAATAGAACTGATAGCCTGTTGCAATGCTTAGACTAACTGCAATACTGCTCAAAATGTTTAAAATACTATTAGAAGCAATGTCTATGCCAGAAGTGGGGAAAAGTCCAAAAAATGAATAGATCTATGCCTGAGAAGCACCTGTGTCCCCTTGCCTATCCCCGTCTGATCAGGACTGAATACCCTAGTAGAACACCAAACAAGGGGGTTGTCTTGGTAACTATTTACATTTGTCTAACTTTATGGGTAGATAACCTCCTGGGCCATCACTTTTCTCGGAATTCGAACTGGGGCCAGCAGGAAGGCCACTTACCTCACCCTTGGGAATGCCGACCTCCCAGGGGGGTGACTCCCTACTTGTGTTGTGGGGGTTAACTAGGAAGGGGGTTACTTACCTAATGTTCCATGGCTCTAGGGAACACGGACTAAGGGGTGCATTCCCTGCCTTGCCAAAGCTATTAACTTTGATCTCAGTCCTGCTACTCATGGCAGGTGATACTGAATTGAACTTAGGACCTCCAGTGACAAACTTTACTATTGGTTCCCCCCAAGATTTGAACTGGACCTCCCCAAAGGGCTTAAAAATAGCCCACATGAACATATGTAGCTTGCACCCCAAAATACACAAAGTTTAAGGATGGATGGAGCTGTACAAACCAGACATTCTGGCAGTATCATAGACTTGGCTTATGCCACACATCCTAATGGATGAGATTGAAGTCACCCGGGTACAATACATTCCGGAATGACAGGATAGGCAAAAGAGGAGGATATGTCCTCATATACATCAGAGACTCACTAGATGTGGTTCTCTTCTCCCTTCCCTATGCTGACTGCGCAGGCAGTGAGTCCATATTTGTCAGGACTACCCTGGGTCTCACCAAGCACCTAACCATGGGTTGCCTATACCACCCTCCTAAGGCTGCTTTCCAAGTCTTTGAGTCTCTAACCAAGATTACAGCATAAAGTGTCACTACTAATACTGGGGGACTTCAACCTTAACTGGGCCTGTGACACTAAGCAGGTCTACAGAGCCTCGCTCCTGGAAGCGAACCTGGAACAGGTAATCACTGAAACCACTAGGCCTAACGCCAAGACTGGAAACCATACCACCCTCAATTGGGTGCTGGCATCCAATCCCCTAAACATCCAGGTGGCTGGCACTCTAGCGGATGCCTTAAGTGATTACTCTCCAATCTTCTGCACCTGGAAGAACAGAGCCCTCAAGGTGCCTCCTAGGTTCTTTTCAGCCAGGGATTTTTCCAAGTTCTCTGAGGATACCTTCCATGGGTACCTCCATAATACAGACTGGAGCACCATTTGGCAACTGCCTAGTCTAGATGAAGCCTTGGAGTACTTCCAGAACTCCTTCATCTCAGCAGCCAACTAGTTCGCTCCCCTGAGGAGGCTAAGAACCAAAGGTCAGTGTTACAAATGGATCACCCCCAAGCTGAAATCCATGATGATAAGCCAGGACAAGGCCTGGAAAAAACACAAATCCTCAACCCTCCAAGAGGACCTGGTGACCTATAGAACCCTAAGGAACAAGTGCAAACAAGCAGCCAAGGCTGCAAAATAAGGGTATGTCAAGCATCTCTAACAGTCCAACCTCGCTGATCCCAAATCCTTCTGGTCGCACATCAATGCCCTAATAAAAGGCAGCGGTACCCCACCCCAAAGCCCAATACAACACAATGGCCACACACTGACTGATGGACAAGAAGTTGCCTTAGTCTTTAATAAACCTGGAGGACTAAAAAGAGAGTCTCTCCCCCCCACAAAGACTCTTGGGGCACCAACTCCTAGGGATATGGAGCCCAGACAGACCACTCTTTCATTTAAGGTTGGTAAGGGCAAAGGAAGTGCTCCCCTGATCAAGGCCATCAAACAGAAAGGCTCAGCAGGTCCTGATGGACTAGACCCAAGATTACTCAGGGCAGCCGCTCCTGCCACAATGCTCCCGGTCACATGGCTCATTAACAGGTCACTAACTGAAGGGGCTGTACCTAACAGATGGAAACAGGCAAACTGGTTCCCCTCCATAAAGGGGGATCTAGAGAGTCCATGGGCAACTACAGGCCTATCTCGCTTCTATGTGCATTAGCCAAAATCCAGGAAAGGTTTGTCTACTGCCAACTCAGAGACTACTTAGAAACTAACAAATAGCTAGTGCACACACAGCATGGATTTAGAAGAAACCATGAGACGGGTATTGCCCTTATCAGACTCTCACCTGATATAATAACTGCCATAGACAAGGACACCCCCACCGGGGCTGTTTTTATTGACCAAGGCCTTTGATTTAGTAGATCATGACCTCCTGCTAGGCAAACTGTGTAACCTTGGTCTGGACCAGCACTCACTAATATGGCTCAGTACCTACCTGACAGGATGCTCACAATAAGTAAAGTGGAGAGGTGCTATATCGTAACCACTCACTCTCAAGGAAGGGGTAGCCCAGGGATCCAAACTGGGCCCCCTCCTATTCACCCTATTTGTCAATGATCTGAACATCCACTGTGGAGGATCCTCGCTGGTCCAATACACAGACAACGCAGTGATCTATCGATCCTCAAATAGCCCCGTGGACACAGGGGTCCACCTACAATCAGACTTTGCACCGCTAGAATCTTGACTAGCAGAAAACAGACTAGTCTTAAATGCCACAAAAACAAAGGCTATGGTTTTTGGTCCTAGAATTCTTGGTCAGGACCAAAACTCTCTACTCTCCATAGTCTCCTCTGCGGACACCACTACTGAGGTAGTGAAATCCATAAAGTACCTGGGTCTGAATTTGGACCATGGCCTTACCCTGAAGCCACATGTTAATCAGGTAACCAAAACACTGCACCAGAAACTTGACCTGCTCTACTGCCTCAATGACCAGACAGTTCCTGAGTCCAGGATAGCAATCGCTAATAGCATTCTGCTCCCAACTCTGACGCATGCCATCTCTATCATGCAGGGTATGGGAAAATAGGAATACAATAGAATGCAGGTACTATACAAAAAAGTTGCCGGCTTCGCCACATCATCCCACAAAAGGACATACCACTGTGAAGCACTGGCTGCCCTTAACTGCCCGTCACTCACCAGCTGACTGCAGTACCCATTATTATTTAATGCATTTAAGTTCTTTGACTGACCCCCCAGACAGCATGACTGGACTGCTGGTCCCCAAGAGAGCAGGCCGGTAGCTCCAAACTTCTGGGAGAAATCTTCTGGAAGAGCCCTGGATATGCACTACTGCTGGAGCCAAATCCTTCGCCCATGCAGCTCCGGTGCCGTGGAATAAGCTACCACAGCAACTGCAGGATGCAACTTCTCTGGGAAGCTTCCAATCCAGGCTACGAGCACACCATGTAGGAAACAACAATTGTACCTGCACTAGAACTCTGACCTAAAGAGACTAGCTCCCTGCTTACGCTGCCCCAAGCAAGCCCAGACCACTCCCATTCCAGGGAGACTCAAGACATTGTCTACTGTTCTGTTTGTATGTCAACTTAACTAACTCCACTGTATTCCTAATGTATGAATGTCTAATCCACACTGTGCACTAAGACTTGAACTCTGCACTGTGCCAACCAGGTTGTAACCTGAAATGGTCATACGCACCTACTTGCTCTGTATTCTCTCTGTACGTGAAATGCTCTTCTGTGTAACTTATTCCGGTGTTGTCCCTGAAAAGGGACCTTCGGGGCTCAGTGGGCTTACCTTGTTACCAAAATTGAATAAATAAATTATATTTCCTTACCAGTACTTCTGGTGGGGTCATAACTGTGCTATGTGTGTGTTTCGGTTGTTCTGTCAGTATGTATTTGTAAAGAGTTTTATGAATCAAGTTTCATTAACTCTGCTATATAAAACTGTGCTGTAAATAGAGTTACTTTGCACAAAGCAATTTGGAAAATGGCTGCCTTGTTTCCACCTATAGTACAATCTGACATTCAGATCATATCAGAGATGATAAACAACATGGCAGAAAAATACAGGTTACTCACCTGTAACAGGAGTTCTAGGAATGGTATATGTTGTTCATCCACACTCATTGGCAGTATCCTTGCCGCTTTAAATCTTGCCGGAAGGTCTTCAAGCTTGCTCCTCCCACCCACCCGGGTGGTATAACTCTCGGCTCCGCCCCATGACGCCAGATCTGGCCCGCTGGAAGCTCAGGTTGTGCGTCGAAGCCGGGAGGTCGAGAGGGTCGTGGATGAACAACATATACCATTCCTAGAACTCCTGTTACAGGTGAGTAACCTGTATTTCTAGGGACATGGATATGTTGTTCATCCACACTCATTGGCAGACTCCTAGCAGTTCTCCGGGAGGAGGGAGGCAAGACGACACCCCCATATACTTACTTGGGAAAGAGAGCTGAGAACCGAGGCCCCAAAACCAGCATCCCGGCGTGACTCAAGGTCGATGTGGTAGTGGGTAATGAAGGTGTTTGCTGACTTCCAGTAGCAGCCCTGCAGATTTCCTGGATAGGGACGCCCCTGGAAGCAGCCACTGCTGAGCAGTATGGCGGGTAGAATGAGCCTTATCCCTCTGGGAGGCTCCATGCCCGCCAACTTATAGCAGAGATCTATGCAGGAGGTTACCCACCTGCTTATCGTCCGCTTGGCTGCAGGTCTGCCAGATGCGGCTTCAGCGTAGGGTGACAAACAGCTGGCGAACCTCTCCCGAATTTCAGCCGAGCGCCCTTATAATAAGCGAGCGCCTCTTCTAGGGTCCAGAGTATGGAGCCTATATTCGGCCTCCGAGGTGTGATTGGGGTAGAACACCGCAGAGTCAACACCTGGTTAAGGTGAAACTCCGACACCACCTTCGAAGGAATTTCGGTGGGGCGCAGGACAACCTTGTCCCTGTGGAAGACCAGGTAAGGAGACTCGATGGAAAGCGCCTGGAGCTCTCCCATCCTTCTGGCTGGACGGATAGCCACCAAGAAGGCGGTCTTCCACGACAGGTGAGAGAAAGCACACCTGTGCATAGGTTCGAATGGCTTGCCCATGAGCTTTGCCAGTACCAGCAGTAGATCCCACGGAGGTGGGGGTTCCCAGACTGGAGGGAAATGTGATCAAGGCCTTGAAAAGCGCCAGACTACCTTCTCTCATACATCGACTGCTTCCCGCCCGCGCCTGGTAAGCAGAGATGGCTGCCAGGTGCACCCTTAGGGTCGCCGACCTAAGCCCTTGACTAGAAAGGGACCATAAATAGTCCAAGATGCTTGCCAAGGAACAGGAGGAAGGTCCAAGCCCTTGTTCTGACACCAAATGGAAAACCTTTTCCATTTGAAGGCATAGCATTTTCTGGTCGACTTCACGGACGCCTCAACTACATTGAGGACCTCGTCGGAAAGACCCAAGGCCTGGAACTCTAGCCGCCAGGAACCAGGCCCAGGTGCAGGGATTGAAGGTCCGGATGGAACACCTTCCCTGATTGACTGAGAGCAGGTCCGGGCGAGCTGGAAGCTGCCATGAGTCCTGGAGCTGAGACTGAGGAGATCTGGGTACCAGAACTGGCGAGGCCAGTCTGGGGCTATCAGAATCACCTGCGCCTTGTCCCTCCTCGCCTTGAGAAGCACCTTGTGGATCAAGGGAAATGGGGGAAAGGCATAAAAGAGGCCCGGGGTCCACTGCCTCGAGAAGGCATCCCCCTGCAGCGAGCCCTGCTGAGGGGGGCGGGCATGGAACAGACTCAGCTTCGCGTTCTCCATGGAGGCAAACAGGTCCACCTGAGGTGTGCCCCAAAGGGAGAACAGATGCTGTACTCCTGCAGGAGAGACCACTGTGATGCAGCCCCATCCGGCTCAGGCATCGGCCAGGGTGTTGGAGGCCCTGCCACGTGAATGGCCAGGGAGATCCGCCTCAGGCTGCGCACGAGTGACCAAACTGCGGAGAGCTTCCTTGCATAGAAGCATGGGCGCGTCCCGCCTGGCGGTTTAGATAGTACATGGTCGTGGTATTGTCCGCCTGGACTCGGACCACTTGACCCCGGAGGAACGGAGCAAAGGTGAGAGCTAGCGGACCGCCGAGCTCCAGCAGGTTGATGTGGCATCGGGACTCCCCGCTGGAACCAGAGGCCATGAGCCCGGTGTTCCCCAGATGGGCACCCCAACCCATCAGAGAGGCATCGGTCGACAGAGAGACCGGCCGCTCGGGCGGACGAACGGATGCTCTCCGCAAATGATCTGGAACGGTCCACCACTGGAGAGCTGCTCACATCCCTGTGTCACCGGCAAGCTGGTCCGCGGAGCTGCAGGACCACTGGCTGGCCAGTCCTCATTGAAGGGGACGATGTTCCAGCGGGCCCAACGGACCACGCTGGTGCAGGCCGCCATGAGACCCAGGAGGCGAGGAAGTCCCGGGCAGGCGAATTGCCCAACCAGAAATGATCGGGCAAAGGAGGAAAGAACCTCGCCCTGTCCGCCGGAGCCGCGCTCTGGCTCGAAGAGAGTCGAGCTGCTCGATGAATAGAATCACCTGCTTCGCTCGAGTCTCGACTGGCCTGATAAGGAGGCCCAGTTGAGAGCAGACCTGAGGGCCAGATCTCTGGACCACCCGCCTCCTTCCTGGAGGGAGCTGCTATCAGCCAGTCGCCCAGGTAAGGGTACACCGACCCTCGGCGCCAAGAGGAAATGCTGTCACCACTGCCATGCATTTGGTGAAGACCCTGGGAGCTGGAGACAAGCCAAGGGCATGGCTTGAACTCAAGAGAGATCCTTCCGCCTGGAAGCGAAGGAATCTCTGGTGAGACGGACGGATAGGACGTGAAAACGCTGCCCTGCAAGTCCAGAGAGCAGAACCACACGCTGCTCCAAGGATGGTATTATCTGAGCCAGAGTGACCATCCTGAAGGTTCGGAATCTTAGGAACTTGTTTAGGTCGTGTAGTCGAGAATGGGCGCCAGCCCCCGTCCGCTTTCGAACCAGGAAGTACCTGGACACAAACCCTGGGTCTGAAGGAGGTCCACCACCTCTCTTACCACCTCCTTCTGGAGGAGGAGAGCGCATGTCGGCTCGACGAGCCGCCAGTGAGGCTGGGATCCCGAGCCCCCGAGGGCGCACGGCCTGAAGGGTGGTGCCTGCTCGAATTCCAGAGGCAGGCCTCTTCCACCACCTCAAGACCCACCTGTCCGTGGTAACAGCGGACCAGGTGGAACGGAAGTGCTGGAGCCGCCTCAATGGGGACCTAGGGGTAAGGTGACGGGGATGGGGGCGACACCCCTCAGCCCGTCACTGGGCAGGCTTGGAGGAGGAGGGACCGGCCGAGGGACCTCCTGGGCCCTTTCCTCCCTGCCTCCTGTTAGAGGAAGCCGGCGGCTTGGGTTTGGGATGCCAAGGTCGAGCCTGCTGGCCCTGACGTTGCTGGGCCGGGCGCTGGGGCACAGAAGGACCTAAAGGGCTTAGGCTGTGGTTTGCGGCCTTGTCCTTCTGAGCGGAAGAGACCGAGTCCAAGGTGGCATTGGACTCTCGATCCTCTGCAGGTGACCTTCCACCCCAGGGTCAAGAGGTCAGTCCCCAAAGGGAACATCCGCCAACTTGTGCTGGGTATCCGTAGTAAAGGTGGATATCCTCAGCCAAGCCCGCCGACGATAGCCACCGTGTCGCCACCGACATCTGGCACATGAGTCCCCATATCCAAAGCAGTCTGAGCTGTTGTTTGGCCACGTTCCTGCCCCTGGTCCCGCACCTGCTTAACCGTAGTCTGCAGATCGGGAAGATGAGGGATGACCTCATCCAGGAGCCCAACAGGGCATGAGAAAATGTGCCATGAGGACGGCCGAACTGGCCTGACGGAGGCCGAGAGAGGACGCAGCTGAGACTTTTTCGCCCGACGTAGTCCAATTTCTCTGACCCTGTCAGGAGGTTTGTCCATCCCTGGCGCGAGCCGGGCGCTACCGGAAAACGCTGTCGGTAACCAACCCTCAGCAGAGGGGTGTTCAAAACCGGACAAGGAACCGGGGACCGTATACTTCCTGGCCATCCTGGCCGAAGGCGAGGGCAGGAAGCAGGGCGCTGCAAAGTTCCAGTGCCGGACCCACTATGGCCTCGCCACCGAAAGGCCTCCGCCGGAGAATCCCCGGTCCAGAATCTCCGTGAGGGGATACCTGGCCCGCTTGGAACGGGTTCGAGCTCCATCCCGGTAGACTCCGAGATGAGCCGAAGCAGTCCTAGGAAGGACGACGGGCTATCGCCCATTGACTGACCTCCTGAAGACTCCAAGTCCAGTCGCTTGAGAAGAAGGAGGAATCATCTTCGACTCGAAGAGTCCTCGAAGAGCTGCTCTGGCCTGAGCCTACCCTTCACCTGCCGAGGTCGGTCGGGAGTGAGGGTAACTGACAGCCGATGCGGGGTAAACCACTCACCGACCGAGAATCCTTGGTCGGAGCCCCAATTGGTGGCTGTGGAGGCGGAGGTTCCACCGAATCGTGTGAGCAGCTGGTTTTGGCCAACAACCGCCTGGGTATAGCCCTCGACAAGTCGAGGGTTGTGTCGGCGCCCGGGTGACAGTCACTTAATGGTCGGAAGGCCGGAGTCGGCTTATTCCCCGCCAGGAGGAGCTGTTGCAACATAAGGTCCTCGTGACTGGCGACGAATTTACGCTGAAGCCTCTCATCCGAGGAGGAGGACGAGGACGAAGCGGCGACTTCCGCTTTATCACAAAAAGCCGAGGACCGAGATCAGCTTATGACGGTGGAACGGCTGGACCGCCGAAGAGGTCCGAGACCGAGACCGAGAGTCCCGAATTTCCGGGTCGGTGCGGGAGGTGTCGGCCGGAACCGCACTCCCTTAGCTCGAAGGTCCATCCGAGGGCTCCGAACCGAGGCACAGACGAGCCCACGGGATCTCAACTCTCCCGGGAACCGGGAGAGGGGAATCTCGCTTAAAGGCGACAGCCTGCTCCAATGGGTCGAGAAAATCTCGACTTCATCAGTGGGAGTCTCGGTCAACTGACCTGACGGGACAATCCGGAGGCCAGTGGGTCAAGCCGAGCGGTCGATCAAGCCGACGGCCCGGGAGAGGGACTCTTTCCCGCCTCCCAAGAGCGTCGACGGAGGGACTTACCCTTGTCCCTCTTTTTGGACCGAGAATAAGGTCCAGCAGACGCAGGCCCTTCTCCTTTAGTGGAGAGGGACAGACAAAGCTCCTTAAAAGAAGCCGTGTAGGAAGAACCCAGAGAGAGCGGGATAAATGCCGCGGCCGAGGAAGATACGGCCTGCGCCGCCTCCTCTTCGAGGGCGACCATCCGCCGAGCTGATCCACGAAACACCGTCACGCTGGATACCGCTAACTGGCCTCCTTGGACTTTCACCGAGGAACGCTCGGACGCCCAGTTGCAATCGGCAGCACGTCTTCGAGGACGAGGCGCAGAAAGATGAGCACAGGTCGCAAGCCTGCGTGGTCGTGCCAGGCGCCTAGGCAGTAGACACATCGGAGTGTGGATCCGTCTGAGACATCTTCGACCCGGCAGATGGGCATCTCCGAACCGAGTCGATTTGTCCATCGCAGCCGAGGGATCAAGACTTTTGCAAATTTTATTTTTAAACCGCAAACGGGAAATAGGAACTAGTCGGAAACGCAGAGCGTTAAGGAGGGAACCTGAGCTTCCAAGCGGTAAGGAAGATCTGGCGTCATGGGGCGGAGCCGAGAGTTATACCACCCGGGTGGGTGGGAGGAGCAAGCTTGAAGACCTTCCGGCAAGATTTAAAGCGGCAAGGATACTGCCAATGAGTGTGGATGAACAACATATCCATGTCCCTAGAAAGTGTGTTATTTTAATGTGTCCAGAACACATTCAGATTATTTCAACATTCACAAATGAAAATGGTTTTCATAAGTACAAGTAATAGTACTGTTGTGTATGCAAGTATTGTTGTTACTGTATCCAAGGGCTGTTACCTTATCCAAGTACTGTTACTGTAGCAGCAGCTGGCATTTGTGTATCCTTTTGCAAAAAGCATTTGTATATCCCATCGTACTGCATAATGAACTTTTTTCATACTGTTGTTCCAAGGGACGCCCATGAAAATGAGATACTGTACATCACAAGGCCATCCCTCTGTTCAATACAAATTTCAAGCAAACAAATGTAAGTCTGGAACAAGGGTTCTTAAGAGATGAACTAATAATCCCCCAAAAGTTTACCTATTTACACTCTCAATATGCAATTTCCTGGGTTACTCATAGGAACAAATTTCAATGCTAATGACACGGCTTCAGGAGTGGCAAATTGGATTGTTAAAATGTAAACTATCGGGAACAGGGGAGTGCTGATCCAACAGTATACTGAATTAAACCTTCAGGCAACATTTAAGCAGAAGAGAAGCCCCTACTGTACAATTTATTCTGACAGCCAGACAATGCCTCTCAAAATCCTTCAGAAAGACCACCACCATCAGACCAAACAAAAGAGCAATCAGGCCCACTCAGGACACCAAAGCAAACAAAACACTTGCTCTTGGGAAAGGTCTGCCGAGGTTGTTCAGAAAGGTGAACTGTGAAGAGGAGCTGCCATTAGTACACTCGCGCTGTACCTGTCATGAGGAAATGGAACTAGCTGGATCTTTACTAGTTGCTTCATGACACACCAGAAAATAATTTGGTTTTGTATAGTACCTTTCTTTCATGAAGCATCTCAAAAACACTTTACACAGCAGCACACTAGACACTGATAGTACAGTGATTGTGAACAGAGTAGCCTAAATACACACAACATCCCACACACAGCCCTGATCTTGAACTGCACTGAAGTTGCAAGTCATTTTTTTTCCCTGTGGAAGCTGATATATATTAGATCCCATTCTGTTACTGCCCGATCTTTACTGGCCTTTTGGTAAACTCATTTTGTTTTATAGAAGTTTTTTTCCTTTATATTAGAGCCCAATCTGTTACTGTCTTATCGTTATGGTGATTTCCAAGTTACATGCTGAGGCTAAGTACCATTTTAGAACTGCGTGATTCAGGCTATATCCAGACTGAAATACATTTTCAAAATGTTGTTTTTTTAAAAAGTTTTGATTTCCGTGTTTGAGCATGGTTGTCCGAGTATCCACACTACACTCTAACACCGTTAACACCTGTGATTCCCAAACCTGATGCGGCTGATACTACAAAAGAATTATGGGTACCACAATGCATGCCAGGATACTGCAACCAGGCACAGTAACAGATCAGGGTTGAAAATAAACATTTATTCGGGAGCTCATTGTGAGCTCAAGGATGCAAGTAAGTCCTCCCCTTTTCACTGTGGCAGCATTTAAAAAGCCATAGATGTGTGACAGAGGTTGCCTTAAACTGTGTTACAGCAGTTTGCACCTACATTATTGTTAACACAGTTTAAGGCAACCATGTTGGTCTGAAACCGTGCTACATCCCTGCTCCGATCACAGTTTTAGCACTGTTTTTAAACATGATTGTAGCAGAGTGTGGACGCAATCCGTGTTTGTCATTCTTGAAATGTTACAGACTGCCGGTAACGTTACAAGAATGCAGGTGTGAACAAGGCCTCCGTTTCTGTCCCCTTGAAACATACCAGCATACTAGACGCCAGCATATTAGGCCTATTGGTCTATCAAGTCTGCTCGTGCTTCAGCACCCTGATTGGGTACCACAGCCCTCTGTCTCCTTCCACTGTTACTCCACCCCCCCAGTCCTGCCCCCTCCGGGCAAACAAGCCTCTGCTTCACCCCTTGCCTGAACCTGTACCACCCTCTCTTGAATTCCTCCACCACAGCTGCCTGTACCAGCTCAGCTCCCCGCATTCCACGGTTCCACCACTCTCTCAGTGAAGTACTTCCTCCTCCTTTCCCCCCCTAATCCTACCACCCTCAATCTTCCAACTGTGTCTTCTGGTGATTCCACCCTCCTTCAGTTGAAAGATCCTATCTCGGCTTACCTTCTTTACTCCCCTGAGGTACTTGAAGACCTCAATCATGTTAGAACACAGATGTACTGAGTCACCAATGCAAGTTCTTTTATTATGATTATTAGCAAGGACAGAAGCTACAGCATACTGTTCAAACACAGTCCTAACCAGCAGTGTGTTAATCATTAACACCCACTGAATTTACTAAAAAAGTAGTAAAGATAGAATTTTAAAAATGTGAACCTGTATATGAGGAAGCCATTTTGCAATAAGGTTAAGTAGTGGAATCTACAGACTTTAAAAAGTGCTGTTGGAGAGTTAAGTGTTAAAAACAGCTTTTGCAGAAAACACATGCTTGCAGATTCTAGGCAGTTCTCCTTTAAGAACCAGTAAGCAACAGGAACTCCTGACAAGGACACATGGGATATATCCCATACACTTTTCAAAACATGCTATGGGGTCTTTATCATCCCACCTGGACAGCCCCCAGAAATGGGTAAGAGTTTAATTTTTTGAAATTGTTTTACCAGGTAAACAACATGTGGAGGGAGCGGTAAGGAAATGGAGGCGAGAGAAACCAGTAAAAGGCTAGAGAATATTTACAAAAATAAAATCAGTAAATGCAACAATTAACAGTCATGATAGATCATAAAATATACAGTTCATGTACAGAGCTGCATACGGTCATCTGGTCCCCAGACAAAACATTGCGGATTCATAGTTGCGGACAAAAGGTCACCAAGACAGTTCGGGGTTACAGTAATCGTCGCGCAGACAAACTGGAGCGGTATTACTCATCGCCGCACAGTGCTTGAAGAACTGATGTGCCGAAGGAGCTGATGAAACCGGGGGTTCTCATTCACAAAACTTTAGGAATCTAATAAATTCAATTTCAATTCATTCAAATGCCCTTGTGGAAAAACAATCTATAGAATAAACCACATGAGGATTAACATGATAAGCCCTCCAAAACTGGGCCCAGTCAAACCCCCCTGGGACTTCTAAATTATCAGCCAGCCAGTCTTTTATAAAATTTTGCAGGTTTATACCCTTGGCGCCTTCTAGAATTCCAACTGATTGTACATTGCCCGCTCTCAACTGTTCTCCAGACTTGCTAGCCGGCTTCTCATGGCTGAGGCTTCTTTAGTTAGGGCCGCTACCATTGCCTTGGTGGTGATTCTCCAAAAGCAGAGTCAAGTTTGGCCCATCCCCCTTAGCTGCTGCTACTCCTAACCTGAGATGGTTGTGGCATAGTAGGTTTACACACTTCAGAAAACTGATTTTTTTTGCTGCCCCATGCTTCTATTTGGTATCCTCTGGTTGCTCCAATTCTCAAGAATGCAATTATATCAGCCAAGACAAGCTAGCTCGGCTTAAATTTTGTTTTAAATTGAAAAATATAGAATGCTGTGCAGGAGCTCCTCTGAAAAGCAACAGATCCCGAAGCTGGCTCTCTGGCACCCCCAGGGAGGAGATTATTTACAGTACTTGCCACAAAACTCATACATGCCACCCTTGCAGTACTATTTGGGCTTGCGTGACCCGATTACAGAACTCAGAAAGTCATAACAGAACTGAACAGTTAAAAAACAATGATGGCGGTAAGAGCTCAGAATCGTTGCGGTAACTACATGACCGCAACTACTATGCCGGCTACTAATGTGCCCAGCTACATTTTCACCGCTCCTACTTGACTGTGCTGAAATATACCGCGACTATTAGTCCATGAACCGTACCGAGCAAATAGGTAATCGGAGCAATTTTAGGTTTGTTGAGGATCAAGCAAACTTAAAACATAGGAAGCCAAATTAGTACAGATTTTTGAGGAAGGATCCCCAGTTAACTGAAAGTTTACAGTTGCAAATTTAAAAAAAAAAAAAAAAAAATGCTACCTGAGGAGTAATTTAGCAGAGAAACTTCTGATCTTACAGCCAGCACTCCCAATAGCGTTGCAGGATGAGCCCAGATCTACACACGTTTCCTCCCCCAAACAAAGATTTCAACAAGTCACACATGACAAAGCTCTCTAAGGATACTGTCAGAAGCTCAAATAAATGCCTCATTCATACAGCAGGTATCAGGATAGATGCCGTCCCCACCAGATCCACAGCTGTATCTAATAACACTGCCGACCAGTGTTCACACGATACAGTTGTACACGGCTGCAGGTTTGCTGCCTACATTGCCACCGTCTTCCAGAAATTGCAGGCTGGCTAGTCAGCTGGCATCATTGTGAGTGGTGCCAGATGTTCAGACGTCTGCACAAAATGGCACAAAACACCTGCACTACTACATGATCCAAAAAAAAGAGGGATCGTGGTCACAACAAAATGCTACCTGAAAATGGCAAAAGGGTGGTGTTCAGACATGCAGAGTGGTAAGGATCTCACTGCTATGCACCAACAATGGCCCAGAATTGGCCGTGTGAACAAGTCTATCATCTCAGGCTGTTCCTCCAAAAAATGTGATACTCAGGGAAGGTTCTTCCTAATCCAACCGTCCCAAACAAGTCCAGTGCTCCAGATGAGACACCTTGTAAATAACATTCCATTTTACTCAACGAGTGTAATGAAATACTCTAAAATGCATTAGAAGTACTGATACTCACCCTAGTACCTAGCAGCAAACTCTGTACACATGGAAGAACACTACCGGCCCAAGGTGTAGGCAGACATACTCCAAGCACTCCATGGTATACAATTTTATTTAAGGGGGGTAGCAAGTAGGCTCTGAACTGTTTCGTTTCTCCATGAAAACTAACAAAGAAAATACTGAACCTTTCTGTAATTTTATTCATAGGAGTCGAAACTAGAAGAACTGGCCACTAATACTCTCTTTGTAACCCAAGGACAATGCAACTTTACAGGCTCTGGGTTGGTATGTGGGTGTCTTAGGGAACAATGCATGGCATTTGTATTTACCCATGCATGGCAACAACCATTGTCATGAGATACAAAAGTTGTATTTATTGTACCAAATCAGGCAGCAGACATGGTTCTGGTGTACACTGTAAACTGTCTGGCTACATCCGGGGGCAGCTCACACTAACAAGGTGGGGGTAGCAGTGAGTCCACTTGGTGTACAGATCTGAAATCCTGGCTACACCCTGCTACCGTCCACACCTCTGCTGGTGCCTAAAAGAACAGTATTCCAGTTCGGAGGAACTTTCACTCCAAAAACAAATAAATTTCATTTTTATTTCTTTATTTCATCTCAGATTATAAGTACCTTTGAGCTAAACAAAGCTCATTTACAAAGGTTCCAAGTCAGGAGGACAGGGTTAACGAAACAGATGAAGGGAAACTAGCAAAGTGAAATACAAGCAAACACTGGACAATTATAATACATCATAGTACGCAGACAAGAAAGAACGGGGCTGCAGAGGAATGTTTGCAAACACTGGCAATAAAGCTTACAACATAGTAAGAGTGGTATGGAATAGAGCTAACAACCGAATATCTGGCAGACACTGGATGTACATTAGGCATCAGGGTCAGAAGCAATTAGTTGTATGAGAAAGAGAGAGAGGGGGAGCAAGGGGGGGAGAGAGAGAGGAGGGAGAGGGGTGAGTAAGATAACTGAGTGCACTAGGGATTCAGGGTGGACGAACTTTGAAGGCCCTAGGGGTAAAGAGGTAGCTGCCAACACTTTGTCCAAGCAGGCCAGTTTGAGGAGTGGTAAGGCTCAGCCGGGGAATGCAGACAGATATCCTAAGGTTGAAGGAGTACAGTCACAGCGGCTTTTAGTTGCAAGATGCTGCCAAAGCAGATGCTTGTATTGCCCCAGGTTCTGGAGGCTCATTAATTTAGTACATAGTCCACTGTACCACAGCGGTGCTCGGTACAGAAAGGACCGTTGACATTGGGCAGTCTGGCATCTGGCAAAACAACACAACATGATCCAGAACCGCTGCCGAAAAAAAAAGTTGCTGAATGACAAGCTCGATCTCAAATGACAATGCCCCCTTGCTTCGGTAGCCCGCTCGCAACTGCCTGATTCCTCTATGCATTCCTCAGTGCCCCCCCGCAGCAGTACCCTGTACTATAAATGCCGTGCGCACACCCACTGTCCCTCACTAGCAGCTTCCCACTGCTACATGAGCAGCAAACATTCGGTGCATCTGACAATCTCCAAAGCTCTTGCAAATTGACTCGACCCCTATCAAACAATTACTGGCAAAGGAACAGTTAAAAAAAAAAAAAAAACACACACACACACACACACACACACACAATAAAGTACTTAAAATAGTATATGAATGTCTAGGTGGGGGTGGGGGGGCAATTTTTGTAGAAAGAGCCCTCTACTGGCCAGCTACACATGTCAAATACAGGACACAACACTAAACAGAGGGACTTTTTTTTCCTATTACCACTATTAAAAAGCTCTTTTTCCAAAACAAAATGTTTATATTTTCTTTCTTCCTCGTTTTTTAATATTTACGTGTGGAACCTAATATTATAAGCGCAATAACACATGACAAGGTGTGGGTTATCGCCCGATAAGAGCAAACACAGGGGTGTGCTAAAGCACAAGGCTCACGCCTTGTGCCTGAGCACATCCCTGGGTGTGCTCTTATCAGGTGATAACCCACACCTCATTGTGTGTTACTGCTTGCTTAATTTCAGTTAGTCAGAGTCCGTATCCCAAAACAGAAGCAACATCAGTTGGCTAAGGGAATCTACGTCTGGAGCACACACAGTAGAGTACAAAGAGCAGAAACAGTGGGGCTAACAGACACTAGTGTGGTGATAAAAAACAAAATTGGTCAACACTGATGGAAAAAAGCTTTATTCCATTATTAGCACATCCAACTTACCCCACCAGTGTCCGTCAACATTTCACTCGTCACATACCGTGATCAATTTTTGTTTTTTATCTCTGTACTAGTGTCTGATAGCCCCACTATTTTTGCTCTTTGATCATCTGTACCCCTCACCATCAGGACAGTGCTGCAAATAGGCAGTGTTATCTAGCCCTCCTTTCCCAATCAAAACTAAATAAATAAATGACAGAGTGCAGGACTGGTGGCACCGAGGGCTGAGGTGCTGGATGCCGTACCTCATGTCATGCCAGAGACCCGGGCTCAAAATTGAGCACGGGTCGTCGGAGAGCCAGCATGGGGGTGAAGGAGCAGGATTGAGCGACCAAAAAGGTAGCTCTCCTCTCTTGGGGAAGACTATGTCATCCACCATACTTCCACTGCCCCCAGATGAAGGTTCGCAGGCAGTGCAGGTGAGCAGGCAGCAAGCAGCGGGAGGGCGTCCCGGTACCAGAGCGTGCGTGTGCCTCCACACACACATGCGCAGTCGGGACAGGGCAAAGACTGGGGAGAAACTGGGGTGTAAAATAAAAATTTAAATAAATAAATGACTGTCCTTCAGCTTGAACAGCTATATGTGTTGAGTTTTAATGCTGTACAGAACTGGTCTGTTCTCCTTGGGCATTCTCTAATGCCTAGAAATGAGGAGAGTGGTAGTGGACTTCCTTGAGAGTGGCATTTATTCTTGTAACAAGATCCTGTCCTTTATAGCCATGTGTATGTGGAACAAGATAAAGGACTTCAGGATCCCAAACCAGAATGTGCCTTGTTGACTCTGATGCTTAAACAGCCCTGTTTAATCAGAGACACGGTCCTCAAGTCTTTACCTTGGTACCTTGCCTAGCAGAATTCATGACAAATAAAAATCACCAGTTTGCTTTCCTCTGAAGACTCAAGATGGCCGACCAGCTGAACTGGACTACAGTTTCCAATCAGATTTACTTTGATGAATTCCTGAAAATTCTCCTGACTTTACCCTAAGAGCGCTCATAAGTTTTCTGTTCTGTTTCATTTGTACAAGTGCCTGCAATGTATGTTTACTGTATTAAATTAAGTTGTGTTCTTATTCTTTCAGCTGTATTTACTGATGTGTAGTTTCGTGAAATTAGTTTGTCTAACTGCCTTTCCTGCAGTGGGTGGCAGGACTCTTTATATACAGTAGTCCCTTGGTTCAGCTCCTACATGCATGGGAGACACCAGTTGGGTGATGGCCTACACACACACACACACACGCTCACTTACCTCAGGTGTCCCTCGGGCAGAGATCCAGATGATTTTTAGGACAGGAAAGTATTTACTGCTAGCTTTTTTAACATGGGTATATTTTCCCTTGAATGAAAGTAATGCAGTCTTTCAGAATATCAAAGTCTACCTTACAGGAATGTACAGCCAGCATCGATTCGGTATCCTTTTTATTCTGAAACGCTGTTGCCCGGCACCACATTCCCAACACATGGTTGCCCAACAGTTAAATTCTGCCCATGGCTGAGTTTATTATATTAATTAAGGTGCTCTGCTGCAGGCAAAATGTAAGTGTCAGGCAACCGTATGTCGGAATGTGACATCAGGATTCTGGGTGTCGGGCAACAGCCTGTCAGTCTTTCACAGTAAATCCATCTGTTCTTACTCTCAATCATATCTTGTGTGAATTAGTGATTCATAACATCTTCAACTTCTCCAAAATAATTTCTGCAATAGCAGCCTTAACACCGTACACTCTTTAGAGAACTCTGAGCAAATGAACGACATACAAAATAGCACAAAGGTGCTGGTAAGAAATTTATGAAATTCAACTGCTCTTAGTTGTAGAATATTCTTTATGGAGTAAAACACTTTAGGGTGGGCCCCAGTGACAACACTGGAACTTACAGAAAAAAAAAATTGTGGTAAATCTGATACAATGTCTTCTTTCCATCAACCAACAATAAAACACATGTGTATATTTGTACATCAAGGTTCGCCATCTACATGGTTTCATTATAAAGAAGACAGCATGAAAGAAAAAGAAAATACATACATAACCATAACACAAGGGAGCACAGTCTTAAACCGGAGGGTGGGAGGTTTAGGAGGGAGGTCAGGATGTACTTCTTCAGAGAGGGTGGTGGACACTTGGAATGCGCTGCCGGAAGAGGTCATCTCGTTAAAGACAATGAGCAGCTTTAAGAGAGGCTGGGATAGGCCAGGGGGAAGGTAAGGATCATGGGTAGGGAGGATGGGAGGAGTGGGGAGGTAGGGCAGAGACATTAGCTCAAGCTGTGGACCCTGCAATACGAGCAGACTTGATAGACCAAATGGTCTTCTTCTTCTGGCTTCTTCGTATGTTCGTAATACACAGAAGGCAAAATATAGTAAATAAAAGAAACATCTAGGTAAAGAAGGACACTGCATTGCATCTGATCTCAACTATGGACTGCACAGAACTATGAACCGAAATGCTTGTCTATGGAAAAAACACGTAGTGGACAGAATGTCCTCTGAAACCTGTGAAAGAGACTTGAATGGAGGATTATAGGGAGCATTAAGGACTGCATTAAGATCCCAAGGGGGAACTAGGGAGCTACAGACCGACTTTGGTCTATTGTGGTTTTAAAGAAATTGACTGCAAACCTGCTATGTCAATATTCTGTGCCCTCTCACTTGCTTCTTTTGACCACCTACCCCAAATCTGCTCTATCTGTACCGGTGACCATCTACCCCCCTCTTACTTCCTTCCAACCTTAGCCAAATCACCCTCTATCCCTTTCTCTTTCATTCCCCACTCATTTCGGGTCCCCAGCACCATGCTCTGGTTACCTGCCTTCCTTGTCTTTCTTCCCTTACTCTCCCCCCAGGCCTTCTCACATCCCCCCTGCCGTCTACCCTTCTCACCCATTCCTCTTGTCTTACCCCCTCTCTCTCTCTCTCTCCACATGCCTCTTTGCATCATTACTCCTCAATTCACTTTATCCACCATGGCCTTCTACACACATCCTCCTTAAACCTCAATCCTCAAAATGCTCCACTGCTCCCTTCTCTCCCCTCCTCCCTACTCCTCAGTCCTCTGTTCCCTTCGATATGAAACGCAGAACGCACTCTCCTTTCTCTTCCCCTTCTTTATCCTCCTACTTCTGTCTGGCGACATGGAACCCAATCCTGGACCCCCTTCCCTATCTGTTCACAAAAGGCCTCAGCTTCTTCCATTTCTGTGCATGAAGCTTGTTCCCCAAGTTTGACTTCCTCAAGCTATGGGCTTCCCAATACTCTCCTGACTTCCTGTGCATTTCCAAAACCTGGCTCTCCTCTAGAGTCTCAGACTCACACCTAGCCCTCCATGACTTCCACCTATTTCGCCAGGACAGAGGTAAGCGTAGTGGAGGAGTTGGCATATACATCTGTCAAACCCTCTTCTGCTCAACCTCCCTCAAGGAGCTCCTTCCCGCCTCCCATGAGCTCATGCTAGTCAAATTTCCCTATCTTTGTCGTTGTCCTGTATGCCTCACCCAAGATCTCTCATTCCGCTCTCTCGCTCGTCTTCTTTTCCACTTCTGGCAAACTTATCCTCCTTGCTGACTTCAATGCAAACTGGCTAAGTCTATCCTCCACATTAACCAAGTGAGATTCATGGACTCTATAATCACTGAACTCACCAGACATCCCTCACTCCTCCAAATCACTCCCTCCAGGACTGGGTGCTGTCTTTCCATGCCCATCACATCTCAGCTGTAGGCATTCTCTCAAATACGTTCAGTTATTACTGCTTAACCTACTGTATTAGAAAGCCCCCACCACCACCACCCCCAAGTACCTCTAGCACAGGCCTCTCAGGTCACTTGACACTGATGCCCTCTTAACAGACCTTGCCTCTGTAGACTGGTCTCCTGTATACTCCCTGCCCAAAACAATGACACAGCCCTCTTACTCTTCACTGCCGTCCTAACCAAAGACAGTCAAAGCAAAGGTGTGCAAATGCTGAACTAAAATTCTAATGCAACATGCTATAAGCTGCAGTGACATTTATTTGGGAGCCGAAGAAAAGTCAGAACATACCATCCTAACCAAATCCTGAAATACACAGGCCCCCCTTTAGAAAAAAACAGAGTGAAATGCTCTCACCACCCCTGGATCACATCTAACCTCATTCATATGTGCACAATTTTTTTTTTCCAATTGTTTAACCAGGTCAGACACACTAAGCTGAAAGCTTGTTTACAAGTGCAACCTGGGAGCACAGGGAAGTTAAGTGACTTGCTAAGGGTCACACAGTATGCAAATGGGAGCTCTGGGATTCAAACCAAGGTCTCTAGATGCAGCTCAGAGCCTTAAACCACAGCGCTATACTGCCTGTGCATATTTGGGGGGGTTTCCACAATTGCAGGAAACGATGGGTAAAGCCTGACTGACTGACTGATGAGAGTGGTTCGACGGGGGACCAACAAATCTCAGGACCCTGCATGGGTTCACTTCAAGATCCCCTACTCTGCATCCGACCAAAAAGACTACAGGCCCCTTAGGAACTACTGCACAAAGTTCATTTTTTACTTACTTAGTGAAATGTTTCACCAGGAAGACACACTGAACAACAAGTTGCTCATCCTGGTGCAACCGGTTTTGGGGGAGAATAACTGGATGAAGAATTAGACATTCAGACTAACATTTAACATATCTGAGAAATTAAACATTCATTTACATTTGTAACAAGACATACAGTTACAAAATATAGTCGCATTCGTGACATAACATACAATTAAATACATCATATCCATGAAATATGCATTTCATTACAAGTGGCATATCTGAAGAACATAGTACATAGCAGTGAAGGGAGAGGAGAGCACGCTGAGATGCAGACTCAGGGGGTAGAAGCTTTCATAGGTGATGTGAGTCAAGGAGCGGAGCCAAGGCATAGGAGGACAGCTAAGGAAGGTTAAAGCAGGAGCAGTTAGATGAGAGGAAGTTATGTAAGGCACAGGCAAGGGAGTAGGAGGAGTGCCATATTGGGGGGTTCCAGATTTGCAGGAAAGCGATGGGTAAAGCCTGACTGACCAATGAGAGTGGTTTGATGGGGACCAACAAAGTGTGAGTGTCAGAGGATCTGAGGGAGGCGGGGAGAGACAGTGAGCATGAGAGGTAGGGCGGGAAGTTGTTCTAACCAAAATTTAGAAGTGAGTTTGGCATAATGAGTGAAGTGCCTGTTGGGAAGCGGAGGAAGGGACATGGTGTGGTAGAGGTCACAGTGATGAGTGCGTAATGGAGCATCAAGGGCAAATCGACAGAAGACATTAAATAGTGTCCAATCTGGTTAGGGAGGATTTGGGAGCAGCACCATAGACTACATCACAGTAGTCAAAAATGGGGAGGATCATCTTCTGGACTAGTTCACACTGCACTGTAGGAGGGATGCAAATACAGTTCCTGAATAAGGCACCAGGCTTGGGGCGCAATTATTTCAGGATGGTGTCAATGTGGCCAGAGAAGTTGAGATGTTGGTCCAACCAAACTTCAAGGTATCTGAATGAGGACTCGTCTTCTAGGATAGTCCCACCAAAGATATGGAAAGACAGTAAAGGATGGAGCCTGGAGAGTCTCTGCCTAGTGCCAAATGTCATGGAGACAGTCTTTTTGGCATTTAGGAATAGCTGATGTAAGGCAAATCATAACTGAACCTGGTGGAAGTCAAGCTGAAGGGTGGTTGCTACATTGGCAGGGCATTTGCCAGAGGAGAACAGGATGGAGTTGTCTGCATACATATGGATGAGGGGGGCATACTGAGGGCAAGTCATTTAGGAAGACGGAGAAGAGAATGGGTCCAAGCACGGAGCCCTATGGGACTCCTGTGGAAATAGAGAGGGGGAGGAAAAGATGGTATCCTGGATCTTGCCTGATTGTGTTCTGCCTCAGACGTAAGCTCTAAACCAGTTTTGGGCAGAAGTAGACAACTCAGCAGCTGCAAGGGAGTCAAGAAGTAGGGCATGGGAGACTCTGTTGAACACCTTGGCAAGGTCAACAAAGATGACAGAGGTAATGAGGCCATTATCCATCCCAGTGAGGATGGAGTCAGTGAGGCCGAGTAGGGAGATGGTAGTGGAGTGGTTCTTCCGAAAACCAGATTGAAATGGGGTAGAAAAGGAAGAATCGTCGAGGAAGGAGGTTAGTTGAGAGAGGAATAGGTATTCTTAGAGTTTAGCAAGGGCAGGGAGGAGGGAGATTGGGTGAAAATGTGCAGGGGAGGAGGGGTCACCACCCTTTGGGAGAGGGAGGACCACCACGTTTCCAGGATGAAGGGATAAACGAGGTCCAGAAGGAAAGATTTAGGATTAAGGAGAGAGTGTAAGATATAGCAGAAGCTGAAAGGTAGAGGAGTTTAGGGTCAAGGTCATCCGGCAATGATCCTCTGGAAGGATTAAGAGAGAAAAGGGCCATTAGTGTTTTTTCTGGGTAATTCGGGCAGCCAAGGCCCACTATTTCAAATCCAACCTTCAGGCCAACCTAAATACTCCCTCCAGTTTCTGGAAAGTGATCCATTCCTTATTTGACCCACCGCCAGCCTGCCTCCCCAAAAACAGGCGGCTCCCTGGTCTCTGACCACCTTATTGTCACTTCTCTTTTAACACATTCTTCCACTTTTGTGTGCTATGCTGTAAGTCCTCATATGATTCCCCCATCTATCTCATCTGAAGGCTTTTGTTTCCTCCTGTCTTCCCACAGGAAGTCTTCCTCGACCTCAAGTCCCTTAACACTTCGAAATACAGCCTTGATGGCCTGTACCCTAAACTCCTTCATTCAGTATCTCCTTATGTTATCATTCACCTGCTCACTCACCCCATCTTTTTCCTTCTGTGCTGTTCCACTTACAATTGCCAAAGTACTCCACTTTCACACGGGAAGATGGTCCCTCTTCCCCAGGAAACTACAGGCTGATCTCTCTTCTTCCCTCTCTTGCTAAACTACAGGAGTTCCTAGTTCAGACTAGGCAACATTCTAGACTCCTCCTCATTCCTCTCTCCTTTCCAGTTCTAGCTTTAGAAAAAAAACATTCCACCAACTCTTCTCTTCTACATGTAACAGACTCCATCCTTATTGTGATGCACCAGGGATACATCACAGCAGCCATCTTCATTAATCTTGCAAAGGCTTTTGACTCGGTATCCCACCCTCTCCTCCTGAACAAACTGGCCTCATCTGGACTCTACTCCTGCAGTTGAGTGGTTCCGCTAGTACCTTATGGACCATCAGTAGTCTGTTTAGCTGGGTTATGTACCATCCTCCCTCCTCAATATGGCAGAGTCCCCCCTGGGCTCCATCCTGGGCCCCATACTGTTTTCTATCTTTCTTAAAGATCTGCCCTTCACCTGTGTCTCCTCACATATACACATGCATGCAGACGACATGGGCATCTACATATCGGGTCCCTCTACGTCTGCTGTTGAATCCCCACTCCAGGGCGATTTACACAATGTGTTACGCTGGTTCCATGCCAGCCAGCTCTAAGTTAACACAAAAAGAAGAGTGTCCATGATGTTTGGCACCAGTCAAAATCTAGCAAGGCTCTCACCTTTCCCAGTCTTCTCCATCCTAGATGGGACTCAACTGGAGGTTTTTCCTACAATGAAATACCTTGGTGTGGCTTGATAGCAAATTAGATTTCTCAGGCCACATCGACACTATACACTCCACTCTTCGTCGCAAGCTTGGCATCTTTTACCATGATAAGGCCATCTCTCCAACGAAGTCCATAGGTACCTGCTAATCAAAAGTATCCTCTATGCAGATGTGGTATATTGCACAGTCCCTTCCTCTTCTCTTGTCAGACTGCATACCCTCTGCAATGCCTTCTGTCACTCTGCCTCCAACTCTCCTTTCCGCACCCACCATTGTTCCCTCTATTCCTCCCTTTCAATCGCCCCCCCCCCAAAGTCCCGTCACTCAGCCTTCATTGAAAATACTGGTTTGGCTCTCTCCACTCTTATCCATCTTCTTTCCTCTCCCCTTCCCCCTCTGCTCCTCCTCTTACCCCCCTATGCTCCAGCAACAACCACTCCTTCTCTATTCCCCATATCCACTCACGCTCTGGTCAAGCCACTTTCTCATAACAGCTCCCCTCACTTTGGAACCTGCTCCCCTCTCCTCTTCACCTAGCCCCTCTCCCTACTATCCCTAAATGCCTACTAAGGCTCACCTCTCCCCCTACTTGTTCCTTTCACACACACCCCCACTAACTCCTCTCTCCCTCCTCCTCCTCTTCAGTGTTCATTTCTCCCACCTCAGCAGAAGCTCCTAATTTTCTCAGGTCCTTCTCACTCCTTCCCCTGCTCTCTTTTACGGGAGGGCTCATCTCACCCTAATTCAACTTCTTAGACCTTATGCTGCCTATCCTTGTATAATTACGAGGAACCTGTCTGTATAGTTTCAGCTTTCAATTTTTAAATTATCAGCTGAGCTTTCACACCTGTAACTGTTGTCACTGCACTTCTCATCGTTTGTAACTACATACGTGCCCATTCCCCCTTTCACCCTCCCCTGGGGTTGCACCTGAAAATGAGTTTTGGCTCAGTCTGTCTTTTCCGGTTAAACTTTTAAATAAATAAAATGTCAGCATATGAACCTCAAGGATGCCACTCACACGGGTCAAGCACTGCACCCAATGCACAGACCTGTACCCGTAAGGTACAGAGGGCTAGACCCTTGTCTGCCCCTTCCTCAAGGAAATTCAAAATATGGAGCACAGATGTCTTCCTAGGTCAAAACCCCAGTGGAGTAGCCCAGCAGGGAAAAAACGTCTACCACACTATCATAAGCCACTGAAGCAGAATGTTGCTTGATGACATTTCGGTATCAACAACTCTACAGAATATCTTAGTCTGAAACATTGCCATATGTATTTCTCTCTGCATTTTTTGTACTCGTTGTCTTAATAATCTGGCTGTACTCTTTGTGTATTGTAATTGTACCTCCTGGGTCGTGCCTGAAAACAGTCACTTGCTGACTAGCGCACTTACCCGGTTAACAAAAACTAAATAAATAAAATAAATAAAAAGCGTTCACCTCTGAGAAGCCAAACTGCCAACTGGAGTGGAGCTGGACTGGGACAAAATACTGGACCTTAACCCAAGAGATAAGCTGCTGAGTAGCAAGAAGGGTTCTTGGACTGGCAGACTGGCCAAGTCTGAGAACCATAGCCTTCCTGGCCACTAGAATCAACCAGCTGTGCAATCAACAAATCATTCTAAGGACAACCAGAAGCAAGGAAATGGGGTTGGGGGGGGCAAGAGACAGATACACCCTGCTGAAAATCCATGGTTGCGACACAGCATCTGTTGCTTCCACTACTGGACATCAGTACAGACAGTACATTTTTGCAACCTGAGCATTGCTTGGGGAGGCAAAAAGGTCCATCTCTGGATACCCGAACATGCAAAAAAAGATTTAGAAAAATATCTTGATTCTTGGACCATTCTCCTGGATGTACCCCACTGGCAGCCGAGCCAGTCCACCCCAGAGCCGACCTGCCCTACCAGATGGATCACTCAGAGGGACTGGAGATAAGCTTCCATTCAATTAATAAGTAAGTATGCTTCCCTCATTATTTTGTGTCTTGTGCCACCTTGTTTGTTTATGCAAGTGAAGGCCACTGCATTTTCTGCCTGCTCCTTTAGTACTCTTCTGAAGTACTCTGTCCTTGAAGTGCAACACCACAAAGACAGCTCTGGTCTCTAGGACACAAATTTGAAAATTCTGTTCTTCCAGTGACCAGACACCATGGACTAAAAACTGGGTCAAGTACTGCACTCCATCCAGTCAGCCTTGCACTGGTAGCAGGGCTCCAGATAAGATTTTTTAGGATGAGTACTGTACTCCTCATTTTGAAAGTGAGGTGTGTAAAACCAAATTCAGATGCGTACAAATGTTTGGACAGAGTGGAGTGAGGAGTACATTTTTAAAAACAATGTTTTTTTTCCAGACAAGAACTGATCAGGTGCCAACACTCCAGATAATGTTGGCAGGTGGGAGTAATTTACTCACCAATTTTAAAATATAGTGAGTACAACAAAATTGGAATGGGTATGAGTGCTGTAAATCTGGAAACAAATGCTTCTTTTGAACCATCAATTATGTTATGACGCACTAATCGTTGGAGTGTGGAGTATTTACAGATGTTGGGTGAGTATTGGTACTCAAAAAACTTTCCGAAGAGTATTTCCTAAAATTAGGTGAGTAAAATAGGTCAGTACTCCCCTTATCTGGAGCCCTGACTGGTAGTCAAAATAAGCTTCTTTGACTAAGCCAATGGAGACCCCTTCATTGCAACAACTGGTGCATGAACCTAAAGAGCCAGGCTAGGGCTTGGTACTGTTCCAAAGTTAGTGACGAATAAGATAGGAGGAAGACCTTGAGGGGTCATGAGAAGCCTGGCCATGGAATCAGCTCTATGTTCACTATCGGGGATAAAGAGCTGAACACACCTGTGGGCTGACATGATCTTTTACAACCTGATCTGATGCATCTGATCAATGAGTTTGTTCATGCTACTGTGAAAATTAAACACTTTGGCCAGGTCTGTCTGGGAACATGCTCTGAGGTTCTCCTAAGACTGAAAAGGCTGAAGGGATCTCTCTCTTTTCTGTTCACTATCCAAAAGTGTTAGTCCAGAATCCATAGAGTACTGTAGACTGAACAGAGGGCAGCCTGTTCTGAATCTGCTTGTGTCAGGAGATTGTCCAAGTAAGAACAAACATGGTGTCTCTCTCATCCAGTGAGAGCTACCCCAACTATTAAGACCTTCATGAATACTCTTGGGGGCAGAGGCTAGCCCAAGGGGAGAGCCAAATAATGAAAGCACTTATCCCAGATGGCAAGCCTGGGAAACATCTGGTGTGACTGCTGAACTGGAATGTGTACATAAGCATCCGATGGTCTACTGTGGCTAATAAATCACCCGAATGAACTGCCAAATTGCTTGACCTCAGAGACTCCATCTTGAATCTAGCCATGGTCACAAACCAGTTCAGACTGGAGAGATCCAAGATCAAATGATATTCTCCCAACTTTTTGGTAACTATGAAATAAATGGAGAGAAAACCATGTTCTGTTTCTTTGGGAGGCACTGGAATCACTGCCACTATACAAAGCTGATGATCTAGCATCTTATCCACTGCTTGGCCCCTGGGATTTATACAGACTGGGGACTGGAAGAAAATGCCCTCAACAGTAGAAAATAAAACTCTGTAGCATGGCCTTGCAAAACTGTCTGCAATACAAAGGCATCTAAAAGTGGTGGGAGCCCACCTGTCATAAAACCTCTGCAGGCTTCTGCACACAGCCTGTGGACAAAGATGAACTAGCACATCCTCAAACGAAGTAGCCGCCTCCACATTTGGCTGTCCCGAAATGTTTACAGGAGAACATGCCTCTATTCTGCTGAGACTTGAAGTATGAGAAAGCAGCTCTACTTTACTGGTATTCGTATCCTCAAAAGGAACTTATTTAATATATTTTATACAATTCTGCGGCTGGGAAAGTCCCATTGAGCCAAAACTCATTTCCAGGTACATCCCAGGAGTACAGAGAGGTTATAAGGCTTGCTCAGAGTTACGCAGCATGCAAGTAGAGGTTGCGATACTCAAACCCAGGCCTACTGGATGTACTAAGCTTGTTCACAGCTTGCTGCACTAACCTCAAAGCAATACTGCCAGCCCAATTTCCATGGGAGTTGCAAGCATATATGAAACTCCAACCTCTGAATCCACCAACAGAAGCCTGCCGAGTCTTGCAAGTCGGTAAGGAACCATTCTGCTCCTTATGCTCCATAAGGATCTCTTCTAACTGCAGTCTGAATAGCATACCACCACTGAAGGACCCACTAAGCAAATGTGACTTGGAAGCACGGTCTGCTAACCAGTGTCATAGCCAAACTGATCTAAGGGCCACCACAGATGTAGCACAACCCCTTGCTGAGGCACCCTAAAAAGGACACAGTCATATGCACTAATGGAAGGAGGAGGATGAGTGACGAATCCTATGGGACCTCATCTGCTACTGCAGTAGACCACTCACACAGTGCTCGTGCTACCAATTCAGAAGATGACGCTACTCACAAACCAAGACCTGACTTGAGTATGCCAGTCTACAAACTGCTGCCAGACCCTTATCATTAGGCTCTGAGCGAGTTGTGAGGCCTTTCATGGGGATAACTAAGTTTGACCAGAGCAGAAATGGCAGCATCCACATCCAGAGAAGCCTCACAAATGGAGCAGCAGGCACTGTAGATTTATATAGTAATATAATTGGGGGAGGGGCTGTCTAAATATACATACAGTATCTTTGCAGATCTACATGTATAAGGCTAATATAGTATATGTATCGGTCTTGCTAGTACAGAACATCCCAGAAAGGACAGAACATCCCATACAGAGACTGCCTCAAGGTCTTATGACATGCTCTGCACTTCTTACTAGCTGCAAAGGGCCTAAAGAATGCCAAGGTGCCATCTAAAACTGTTTCACTGCCAAAAGTTACAATGGAGGATCTGCATTATAGCCTTTGGCCACTTTCGTCAAATTACCTACACATTTGCAACAATTCCTCAATACTTGTATCAAAACGTACAGAAATTATGCAACTCTGTAAAAATAATGCTACTACTACATCAAAACTGTGGTGGCAATCAGGACACTACAGTCACAAAATCAGTTTATAGCTCAAAAATGTCAAACAACCCCAGAGGGGAACCAAAACTTGAATAAATGAGATGGAACCCAACCTGAGCAAGTCTATCCCAAGGGGGAAAAAAAAACAAACAAAAAAAAGAGCAGACAACATAGAGGAGGATGGGAAAACTGTTCTGAAGAAGACAAAAATTGTAAAAAAAGCTTACCTAGGCACCAGACTAAATGTAGACCACAACAGCAAGATGTGAGTCACTTATCTTATTAAGCGTTCTGAGTTGAGCTTAGGCAGAATAGCCAAACATTTATGTCCCAACAGGAATTGGGGTTAACGTAAGAAGCAAATAAAGAGTAGTAGTTGTTGAATTTTAGAAATGTTGTCTGTTTAAAAAAAACATGATTCTCTGCAGAGAGTTACTACCATCTGAGAAAACAAAAATGTTTCAAAGAAATTCTTCAGGCTGGAGAGCCCCATCAATGCGGACACCTCAAAAGCCAACGCTCTTACGACTAATGAGTCAAAGCGAACAGTCACAGAATGGGATGGATCTAACAGTTCCATGATAAGGTCAGAGCTGTAGAGTGGGTTGGCACCTACTAAGTGAGCAAGTATTACACAGTGGTAAAGGACCTATTCAGCTCAGTATTTAGTTTCATTAAGTTGTTTTCTTATCTTTTCAATTGTATTTATTGCTGTGTAATTGTGGTTTTGTGAAGTTAACCATTGTGTGCAACTGTGCCTTTCCACTGAAGGGGGGCCACTGTTTAGTCTTTCTCTATAGGCACTGGGACAATGTGCAACAACACACAATGACCGCTTGAGGAGCACGGCATTAACCAGCTACATGACTAAAAGCAAACTGGCTGCCCTACAGGAGACGCAAGTCTGGGAAGCTGAGGCTGGGCACACTGACCAGAGAAGCAGTTCAGTTCCAAAGGGAAAGAATGGTGGCTGCTATACTAGAATGACCTCCCCCCCACTGGCCAACTGGTGGGGCAGCATTAAGATAGCTGCAGCAGGGAGGCCACTCACTGGCTTGGTTCCATTTCCAAGGAAATGGTGTGATGGCTCCAAGCAGGGTAGCCAGGAAGCTAGAAGAAATCTTGTCAGATCTCAGAAGCCAAGCAGAGTTGGGCCTGGTCAGTAGTAGGAGGGAAAAACTTCAAACACCAGATGCTGCAGGCAAAGGTGTTGACAGTTCTGTATGGCTGCACCCTCTGCTTGGTCACAGTAACTGCCCTGATGACCTAGCGTGGTGTTAAGGAGACGTCATGCTGTCATGAGGAGCTGACTTTCAGATGAAATGTTGAACCAAGCTCCCATCTACCTGTTCTGGTGGTTATTCAAGTGGCTGTGAACGATCCCATGGCCTTCATGAAGACAGTAACGGAATTTCTCCTTTGTCCTAGCCAGATTCAGTACTTCCAGCATTGTGAAGCAGACAGAGCTGTCAGCTAGTCTACTGCTGAGTATGCAGGGTTGGGGCTGCTTTACTACACAGCCATCATCATATAACTTTCTCATTCATGGAGCGGACTAGAGGTGGACAAGCCATGAAGGTTTCACCTAGAGCCATGCCAGAGCCAAGCCAAGGGTCTGGCTTTACTCTACGAGCCAAAGCATGAGCCTAGCCATGCGTCTTGCAGGCAGCCCTCTACAATACTAACTGCCAGTCGTAAATTGCACAAGGCAAGCTGCAATTTCCCACTACTACACCAATTGCTCAAGCTGACAAAAATGCTTGCTTTGACTATAACTGGCTTAGGTCAACCTGACCATGGTTCTAAACTGTTGATAGAGGTGGAGTCAAGCCATGCACAAGGTTCAAGCTGGGCTTGAGCCTGCTCTGGCTTACTTACCACTAAGGGGACCCTGCAAAAAGAGGCAGCCCTGAACAGAACAAATTCTGGCCAAAGCCAATACGGCTGTAGCTGAGCTGACTGAAATCATGGTGGAACATGGCACTGTCTGCTGTGTAAATGATGGACACCAGAGGCTCACGCATGCGAACTGGGCTCCAGCAGCCATCTTGGACATGGCTGACTGTGCCGTGTACAGCCAGGTGAAACAGTTCACCAACGGGGGGAGAAACAAACTGTTTTGGAGTTACGCAAGGACCATTCTGAAACTCCAAAATGGAAGTGTTCCCCGGTGTCAATCCAGTAACCTGTTTTTACAGCTGCTACAAGACATCTGCAGGCTCTGCCTAACTGCAGCCATAAAAATAGTGGGGGCAGACTGAGTGCCTACTTGGTATCATTTTTCGCTGAGGTTAGGGGCAGGGGAGCAAAGTGAGAGTGAGATAATCATGGAATATTTCTTGACTTGCGCGTTTTTACTGGATGTGTGTCCAAAATTCTCAATTATAATTTTGTGCGAGTACAACCAACTGTGGGTCAATGTGACTTTGAGTCAACTTGTTCTGTTGGTTCACACAAAAAAAGATTCAAACACCTGGTTTTGAAGTACACTTTTGTCTAAAAGACATCATTTAAAACATTCATTGTATTTCTATGCCTATTCTGTATTAAAAAAAAAAAAAAAGAGCAGATCTCTACCTATATAAAAAAAGTTAGTTATCATATTATAATTAATGGGCTTCCCTTTTTCCCCCATTAGGAAACCGTGGCGTAATTTGCCATTATAAAGGAGCATTTATAACGGCAAACATGCGCACGGTTTTCCCCACACTGCGCATGCTCAAACTCCTCGCTCGCTGTGTCCGTCCCGAACAGGAAACCCTTCCCCTTCCCAAACCCACCATGGAGAGAAACTGCCACGGACACTCGGCAGTAAGTAATTTTTAAAACTGCTTCAAATGTTCCACATGGCTACCGGATGGTCCCCCATGGCAGTATTTTAAATAAAGTGAAAGTGGACCTTGCACGCTGAGGTACTCTGACTGCGCTGGCACAGCAGTCTTTTTTTTTTTTATTTTATATAATTGCTGAGGCAAAAAAGGGAAGCCCAACAATTTTATAAAACAAAATATGGGTCTCAGTATGTAAACTCAAATTTTACACACCCTCGAGGTTTGATGCATACATAAACCCCTCGAGGAAAAACTAAGCTTTTGGCGGGGTTTATGTAGCATCAAACCGCTCGATGTGTAAATTTTCATTACACATGAGACCCATACTTTATCCTATATTAAAACAAATTTATTGAACTTCTGATGTTTCTAGAATTTTATTTTGTCCCATTATTGATCTTTCAGATATTTCACATAAAACTGTAATTAATGTTTTGTGCTGCTATCCAGAGGACTTACTCCACTGTGCATTTCCAAAACAAGTTAATGGTCACAAATTACTTCACAATTGCTATGCTTGTGACATCGTAGCTTGGTACCACGGAAAGGACAACAGTGTCATAATAAATGTTCTGTGAAGTCAGAAATGCTCATTAACAGGCAAAGCTACTGGAACTCCATGGGTTCTGGTGACATCACTACCAGTACAAAGACTGAGTGATACTAGGTTCCACTAGAACACACTGTGTTCCAATTGCTTTGTTACTTAAAATATGTTCTTTTATGTTTTAAACTTTATGGGGGGGGGGGGTCGTTCTTAGCAAAACAAGAAACCAGTCAGAGGTTTCAAAGGAGAGCACCTTTGTTTTTTTGTCCTCCCCAGGAGCAGATGCGCTTCACAGAGGAAGGCAGTTCTCAGACTGTCGTCATTACTGTTTTGCACCTTTGTTAGAAAGGCATGAGGGTAACCTGGCACTGATCACATTTTTTTGGGGTAGAGCATTGCTTGGGCAGTGATGGCAGAAACAGTGGTGTTGTTTTTTGTAAAGGAGCAGCTGCACTGCATCCCAAGGAGATAATGTGAGCATTCTAAAGAAATGTTAACAGCAGCGATGTCACAGTTGTGCACAGTGAGTTTTGTTCTTTACTTCGCTACAGTGAATAACGAAATTAGATACTCTGGGCTCAGTGCGAAGAATACACACTGGACAAGGTCCCCTGGAATTCTGCGATATCGTAGACAAACAATTTGGCAGTGAACTTGCACCCTGCTACAGAATGCAATATTTCTGGACATTTATATTAACATTTAAGTGGAACACATATATTACACAAAAAAAAAAAAAAAAGACTGCTCCTGATAGGAAAAGTTAATGATACAGTTCTTTTCTGTATTATGCTATGTTCAGCATCATTTATGACATCACATGAAATTTAAGCCAGTGCTTCATTTGTAACAAAAGCAGAGAATGCATGCCGAAGAAACAAGTAGAACCAGCTGCACAAATCAGGTCATAACTGGTACAACAACAACCCACAAGAGACAGGGCTATCCTAAATCTAGTACTGACTAATGGGGAAAGGATCACAGATCTCCATGTAGGAGGTCACCTGGGGGCCAGTGACCATCATATGGTATGGTTCAATTTGGCCACTAGAACTAAATCATCCCACTCCAAGGCAAATATATGGGACTTCAGAGGACCTGACTTTGATAAAAATGGCCAGCAGAGTTAAGCTAGCCCTGGCAAGAAGAAATGCAGGTGAAGGAGTACAGGCAAAGTGGGCAAGCATTAAGGATTCAATACTTGAAGCAACAGCCCACTGTAGCAGAGAGAAAAGCAAGAGCAAAGGAAGGAGGAAACCACTTTGGTTCTCAAAAACAGTAGCAGAAAAGGTCAGAGCCAAAAGGCTGGCCTTCAGGAAATATAAAGGGACGAAGATAAAGAGGCATACCAAACTTCCTAAGAGGCAGGAAGGCAGTAAGGCAGGTAAAGGCCCAAACCAGGAAACACTATACAGAACAAGTAGAGAAGGGCCGGGCTTTCCATAGATACATTAGTGAAAGGAGAAAGTCCAGAGGTGTTGCTAAGATCAAGGGATAAGAAGATGTGTGGAGGACCAAGGAAAAGCATCTATCCTAAATAGATACTTCTGCTCAGTATTTACTGAGGAGAAAGTAAGGCAGGGCCCACAGCTCAGCACCATGGACACGGGGGGGGGGGGTGCACTAGTCCCTTCACAAAAGAAATGGTCCTTCAAGACCTCGCTAAGCTCAGGGTGGACAAGGCAATGGGACCTGATGGCATACATCCCAGAGTACTAAAGGAGCTAAGGGTGGAACTAGCAGAGCCATTATCAGAACTGTTTAGTGAGTCTCTGAGCAAGGGAGAGGTCCCAGAAAACTGGAGAAGGGCTCGTGTGATCCTGCTTCACAAGAGTGGTAGCAGGGAGAAGGCAGGGAACTACTGACCAGTCAGTCTTACCTCAGTAGTGGGCAAGATTATGGAGGCACTTCTTAAGGAAAGGACAGTGCAACACTTGAAATCCATAGGAGCATAGAATCCAAGACAGCATCTGTTTACAACAGGAAAGTCCTGTCAAACTAATTTCAGATTTCTTTGACTGGGTAACCAGAGTGGTAGACCAAGGGGGTGCAGTTGATGTCACCTACCTTGACTTTAGCGAAGCTTTTGTTACTGTTCCACACAGAAGATTGATCAATACGCTGAGCAGGCTTGGGGTGGGTCAGAAGATGGTCAATTGGGTGGCAAACTGGTTGGTGGGCACAAAACAGAGAGTGGTGGTAAATGGTATACAGTCAGAAAGTATGCAAGCCACAAGTGGGGCACATCAGGGATCAGTCCAAGGGGCAATCCTCTTCAATATCTTCATCCGTGACACTGCAGATGGACCAGAGGGTAAGGTTTGTCTGTTTGCAGATGACACCAAGATCTGCAACAGAGTAGATGATCCAGATAGGGTGGGCAGAATGAGAAGAGATCTGGATAAACTGGCAAAATGGTCAGAAGAGTGGCGACTGGGGTTTAACGCAAAGAAGTGCAAGATCATGCTCACAGGGAAGAGAAACCCTGAAGCCACCTATAGGGAGACTTGGGCATCATCATCACAGATGACCTGAAGTCATCCAAGCAGACCACTAAAGCAGTAGGTAGGGCTAGAGGGATGTTGCGGTGTATTAGTAGGGGTATCACAAGTCATAAGAGGGAGGTAATAATCCCTCTTTACAAGACACTAGTTAGGCCCCATCTGGAGTACTGCATGCAGTACTAGAGGCCACACCTGCAAAAGGACATTAACAAAATGGAGGCAGTCCAGAGAAGGGCAACCAAAATGGTGCAGGGATTGCACCAGAAAACATGAGGACAGATTAATGGAGCTCAATATGTATACCCTAGAGCAAAGGAGGGAGAGAGGTGATATGATTGAAACATTCAAACATCTTAAAGGCATTACCAAGGTGAAAGAGTCTAACATGTTTCAATGTAAGAAAAACAGCAAGACAAGAGGACACAGCATGAGATTAGAGGGAGGCCGATTAAGCGGTAATGTGAGGAAGTTCTTTTCCACAAAAAGGATGGTGGATGCATGGAACGGCCTACATCAGGAAGTGGTGGATATGAATACAGTGCAGGGCTTTAAACAGGCATGGGATAGGCATAAGGGAGCAATACAGATGAGTATGAATAGGTAGGCCATTGACAAGAGTGCAGGCCTATGGCGCATTCATAAGGAAGAAAAAATTAGCAGACTGGATGGGCCTTGCAGTCCTTATCTGCCGTCAAATTCTACTATGTTTCTGAATTGCAACGGAGAACTAAACCTATACTGAAGGGGATGGATTAGGCAGCCTACAGAGTGCAACCATCTTCAGCCTTCCAAGGTATTCAACTCAGTGACATATCCCTCCTACTCCATAAGCAGGCAGGTGCATGCCTCTCTGATCTTTCAGTTGATGGTTCTGCTCCTACCTGTCTGACCAGTTCCAATCGGTTCTAGCCAGAAGGCTTGTTCATACTAGCTGATCTGCATCATTGCAACAGGTGCAAATGCACTGCATCAGTGCAAATCAGGCAGTGTAAGCAGGCTGGGGAGCATCACAGGTGGCATCGCTGTGGTGCAGGATGATCCCAGCTTTGGTGGGTTCATACACCTGTGCAGGTGTTTTTTGCTAATGTGTAAACATGCTGCTCAGCCTGCACTGGTGCAGCCCTGCATTATCCCATGCCAAATTGGCCTCAACTACGTTTTTTGTACTACCAAAAAGAAAACCTGCAACACTATCCAGCAGCAAGTAATTTGTTCCTAATAGTAATTTTCTGAAGAGCAGCATTGCCAGTGCTTCAAGAATCAGCATTAAGCTCCACTTCATACTAACATGCCAGCAGAATAGGCCTAATGGTCTCCCTAGTCTGCTCGATTTTCAGCACCCACACTGACAGACAATTTTGGTGTCTCCCTCCCTCCCCCTTGGGTTATACTGTCCCCAGTTCCAGATGTTCCACCTGTATTGGGCCTGGTCAGATTTACCGACCCCGTACCTGTCCCATCCCCTCTTAAACCCATCCACAGTCTCCACCTCTACCAGCTCCCTGGGCAGTGCATTCCATGGCTCACCACCCTTTCAGTGAAATAATAATAATAAATTTTTTTATATACTAACATACTAAAATGCCAGCAGAATAGGCCTAAAGGTCTCTAGAGTCTGCTCGATTTTCAGCACCTGTACTGAGGGTGGATTTTGTTGTCCCCCCACTCCCCTTGGGTTATACTGTCCCCAGTCCCCGATGTTCCACCTGTACTGGGCCTGGTCTGATTTACTCTCCCATCCCCATTTAAACCTGTCCACAGTCTCCACCACTACCAGCTCCCTGGGAAGTGCATTCCATGGCTCCACCACCCTTTCAGTAAAACAACATCTTCTCCTCTCCCCTCTGAATCTGCCCCCTTCCAGCTTACATCCGTGACCTCTCATTGCCCCACTCTTTCCATTGCCAAGGTGCCTAACAATATAAAAACAGAAAAAACATACAGCATCAAACAACAATTCAATTCAGTTAAAATCTCATAACAGTAAATCAATTACAAACTATCAGTTGGCTAAGGCGGCTTGTTGCCTCAAATAGGTTTTTAAACCCTGTTTAAATTCCTCCACAGGTGCACACTCCTGTAACTGATGGGGTAGAGAATTCCAAAGAGTGGGGGCTGCGTAAGCAAAAGCTCTTGCACCAGATGACTTCAGATTCACCCTTGGAATCTCTAGAAACCCCTTGCCAGCTGAGCGGAGTGATCAACCAGGGCAGTATGGGACCAGAAGTTCTTTCAGATAGTCCGGACCCTGTCTATGTAGGGCTTTGAAAGTCAGTAATCCGACTTTAAAGGTGATCTGCCACTGTACTGGCAGCCAGTGCAGTTCGCGCAGCACTGGAGTAATATGGCAGGATCGGGTAGATCCTGTCAAAAGCCATGCCGCCACGTTCTGCACCAGCTGCAAGCGACAGATTTCAACCCCAGAAAGCCCTAGGTAAAGGGAGTTGCAGTAATCTAAGCGCGAAGGCACAAAGGCGTGGACCAACACAGGAAGGTCTTCAGACAGAACCAGATGCCTAATCCTGGCAATATTCCTAAGATGATAAAAGGAAGTTTTGACGACAGCCGACACCTGAAAATGTAGGCTCAGTCAATCATCAAAAATAAACATCCAGGTTACGCACCTGTTCAGAGGTCGGGAGTGAGATGCCACCAATAAAAATTCCAGCTGGTGTACCAACACCCGGCCCACTTATCCGATGACCTGGGTCCACAACCAGTACCTCCGTCTTTTCCCGAGTTCAGCTTCAGCCAACTGGAATACATCCACTCCTGGATTTCTTTCAGACAGTTATTAAAGACCAAGAGAGCTCCATCTTGGTCGGGTGACAAAGAAAGGTAGAGCTGGGTATCATCTGCATAGTAGTGAAATCTCAGCCCATGCCTTCTTACAATATCTCCGAGGGGTGGCAGCATATAAACCGCGAACAACATGGGTGACAGCACTGAACCCTGAGGCACCCTGCAAGACAAAGAAATTGGGTCTGAGGAATAAATTCCAGACACAACTCTGTTCTGCGCGTGAGAAAAAATGTAAACCATCTGAGGACTGTCCTCGACAGTTTGCAGATATGCCTCAGGCGCCCTATCAGCACCATGTGGTCCACAGTGTCAAAAGCTGAGGAGACATCAAGAAGAACCAAGATGGAACGGTTCTTCTGATCTCTCGCCATCAAGAGATCATTGAGCACCTGAACCAGCACAGTCTCGGTACTATGTCTTTTACGAAAACCAGACTGGAGCAGTTCATAGATGTCATGGATGGTCAAATGATCCTCCAGTTGTGCTCCCATTACTTTATCAATCACCTTACCTACAAAAGGGAAGGTTAGAGATAGGTCCGTAGTTTGCATGGCAGTTGGGGTCCAAGGTAGCTTTCTTCAAGAGTGATGTCACCACTGCCTCTTTCAGAGAGCTAGGAAACTCTCCAGATTCCAAAGAGCACCAGACTATCTGCACGAGGACCGGACCGATGATATCAATACAACCCAAAATTAGGGGAAGTCAGTCCAGGGTCCAAACTACAGCACGTAGGGTGCACACTCTGGATAATCCTCATGACATCCATGAACTCCGGTTGACTGAAGATACTCCAGGAAAACCAAGGTACAGTGACCTCGTGCTGATCACAAACAACCCCCACAGGGAGTGCTGGCTGAAGTGCCGTCCTGATGTCGGACACCTTATTTGTAAAGAATCGAGCAAGCTCGTTGCACTCTAATTGCGAAAAAGCTTTCCGAACATGTAGACAGGCTGGGTTGCACAGTCCGTCCACAGTTTGAAATAGCTGAGCTGGTCGATTCTGAGCAGCTACAATCTCCCCAGACAGGAATTCTGCCTCCTTACAGGTGATTGCAGATTGACAGACTTGATAATGGTCCATCAATCTAAGGTGGTTGGCTTCAAGGGCGGACTTTCGCCAGCAACACTCCAACCTTCGCCCTAGTCTACGCATCTCCCTCAAAGTCCCATCAAACCAAGGGGACCTGGGGCGAAGGGAGATAGGGCAAACACGGACTGGAGCAGTGGAGTCCAGAGCCGCTGAAACTGCTAAATTATAAGCTGATACGAGGGTCTCTGGATCATAGTTTGCCGACAAGAGGTCAAGTGCCGCCGCTAGGCCACAGGAACTTATATCCCATAAAGGGTGGTACCTAACCATCTCCACAGGGGTAGCCAATGAGGGGGGTGCTAAAACTAAACCCCACAGTGTAATGATCGGACCACCCAACTGGTTCCACCCCCAAGTCAGATGTTTCGATCCCTAGAAGAAAGATTAAAGGAAAACTACACCCAAAACTTGAAAAAAGATATGTTGTGCAGAGTGTTTAAATTTGTATGTGAAGTTCTAGTGTTTCCTTCCCTCTGACTGGTATTAGGAGTTTTTCCCAAATTAGCTTGCTAGCTTTATGCTAGTTTTACGACCCCTGGGGATCTTCATACCTGATAGTATAATTGTATTTCTTCTTCCCACAGTGCATCCTGTCTCACGTGACTGTGATGTAAGAGAGACCCAACATTCAGCACACACATGCCAAACAAACTAAATATCTTGGAAGCTTTGCAAGTTGCACAAAAAATACCAGCAGCAAAGTTTTTCAGGACAGTAAAACCTTTAGGTTGAGGGTGGTCACCAAGCTGAATTCTACAGATTTTAAAATATAGCCATCTCTATTGTTGTGAACTGATTGTAATGCAATGCTTTCTGCTGGATTTATGGGCTCTGCTACTTCACCATTACATGAAACAAGGTGCATTGTAGGACAAAGAAATGCAATAAGCCTATTTGATATGGAGATATCCAGGGGTCGTAAAACTACCCTAAAGCTAGCAGGCTAATTTAGGAAAAACTCCTAATACCAGTCAGAGGGAAAGAAACACTATAACTTCACATACAAATTAAAACACTCTGCACAGCATATATTTTTTCAAGTTTTGGGTGTAGTTTTCCTTTAAGTCGCAAGAGTGTCTGTGTTTATGAGTAACAGTGGAAACCACCTGTGTAAGGCCCAGAGATGTCATTAATTGGAGGAAGTGTTGACCAAATTGCAAGAGTTTGTCGTTGACCAAGGCATTGAAGTCGCCCAGAACCATCAATCTGGGCGACTCATACGCCATGTCGACGATGAAGTCCACCACTTCCTGAAGGAATCACTTCTCATCACCGGGTGGACGGTAGATGAGAGCGATTCGATAGCCTACACCTGCTACAATGGCACACTCAAAAGACTCAACCTTCTCAACTAGTACCCTCATGAGATCAAGTTCGGCTTTGAAACAGACTGCACCCCCCCGCCCCACGATCCAATCTCGGGCGGTGCATTACCGAGTAACCAGCTGAAGTCACAGCCTCCAAAATGGGGCCAGAATTTTCATCCAGCCAGGTCTCGGTAATGCATACCAGGTCCACCATTTCAACAAGGTCTGCAATCATTGCAGCCTTGGTTTTAATGAACCTGGCATTGCACAACACTGCCCGAGTTGGACATCTCCTCCTCTCCCCTCAGAGCTTGCCCCCTTCCAGCTCACACTCATGACCTCTCATTGCCCCACCCTCCTTCCTTTGGAGTACCCTGACTGGGCCTCCCTTATTGATCCCTTTCATGTACTTAAAGACCTCTATCATGTCCCCCCTGTCCCTCCTCTCCTCCAGGGTGTATATGTCGAGTTCCTTGAGCCTCTCCTCATAGGTCCTCTCCCCCAGACCCAAGATAATTTTGGTTGCCCTCCTTTGGACCCCCTCTTGGAATGTAATGTCCCTCTTTAAATGTGGTCTCCAAAACTGCACACAATAATAGAGGTGTGGCCTAACCAAGCAGTTGTACAGTGGAAGGATCACTTCTGCCTTTCTGGATGTAATCCCCCTGGCTATGCATCCCAGCATCCTATTTGCCCTTGCTGCTGCCCTATTACAGGTCTCTGAGTTGTCCATTTTGACATCTACCACTACCCCCAGGTCCCTCTCACCCTCCGTGACTTGAATTATGTCTCCACCCAATATATACCCATGGCCTGGATTTCTGACTCCCAGCTGACTTTCTTTAGCAGAAAGTTCATGAATGCAGATTCAATGCAGTGACAGTAGAGAACTGTGCTCCAAAGCAGGACCATAAATGGAGATTTTCTGTTGTCACTATTGCCAGTTGTTAAAGTGAGGGTGTGATGTCTAGTTATTCAGTTTTGGGCTTCATAGCCCATTTCCCTGTGGGGGCAATAGTCAATCTGTGCCATCTAGTACAAAAGTTACCAGTGTACAAGTAAGGAAGGGAGTGGATCGTAACTGTGGCCGGACAGCTGATCCCTTTCCATTTCCCTGTCTGCCTGCCCCTACACTCCCTCATTTTGTGACACTTAACCAGGGAAAGCACGGGGATGCGCCCCATACAGATCTATGTGGCTCATTTTCCAGATGTTTTTACAGCACTTTAATGTACCTTTTGATAAAAGTGAAAGCCACTTCTTCACTAATAGGGTCCCTATTAGCTGAAGGATGGCTTTCTTTTCTTTTTTTTTTTTAAAAATCAGTGTTTGCTTAAAGTGTAAAACCGTTCTGAAAATGAGCCCCCACAGACTTGTATAAGGCACATCCCCGTGCTCTTCCTGGCTAATAATCGCAAAATGGGGAATGTGGAGTGCAAACTAGTAGACAGGGAAGTGGAAAGGAATCAACTGACCAGTGGCTGACCACGTTCACGATCTCTTCCTTCCTTACTGGACACTGGTAACTAATTGTAATTCTACACAGACTGACTATCCCCCCAACAGGGAAACAGGATCTGAAGCCCAATAAAGTATGTCACCTATTTCCAAGCCAACTCTGGCACAGGGTACCCAGGGCTGCTCCTCTTGAAACACTGTCAGTGCTGAAATGACCATCAGGCAGCTGTGTGTAAATGGCAGTCAGCAGTGTTTCAAGAGGAGCAGCAGGTGAGGGGTGCAGACTGGAGTACAGCAAGCGCAGTAATGTAAAAGCACTTAGAGATTCACTCTCCACACTCCCTCTAGCTTGATGTAGGCGTCTCACAGAGCTCTGTTCTTAGTCCCACTATGTTCTTTATCTTCCTTAACAACCTCCCAAAAGACTGCTCCTTCATGTAAATATAAAATTAATGACTGGGAAGTGTGGTATACAAGGAAATAAACTCACTGAGGGGGTTAACCAGATAACAGGCAAGTAGCTCTATGCTCAGGTCAGCCCCCTTGATGGGTTTATTTTAGAATATAGTGAACTTACCATTCTTTTATTTTATATAATGCATTAGGATGGGTACTGTTAGTTTTGATCACAACTGCGAATACACAGGCAATGGGGTATACAGGGAAATAACTGCTAACCACCTCTATGTGGGAAAACATTCCATCAAAGTATAATATTCATATGTATGCAGATAACACAGTGCTCTTTCTCAGTGGCCCTGCAGCCATAAAGCTAGAACTGGATTTCAGTAACATCCAGCATTGGATCCCCCACAAATCAGCTCAGTCTCTGTGACCTTTGGTAGCAAACAGAGATTGGCTCAGATATCTATGTGGAACAACAGCACAGTGGCAGATTACCAGGACAGTATTTGGGGCATGAGTTCTATTTCCAGTGCGGTACATATTCTACATAGGAAGTGGGATAAGCAGAAGCCACAAAGTGAGCCTCCCACTATACAGGTCAATGGTGCAACTGGATCTAGAATACACACCTGAGGAAACGCTGCAACACGGTGGATACGGTACCATGCAGGGCAACCGAGATGATCCATGGAGTAGGCGGTAACACATAAGAGGAAAGGCTGCAGGACTTGAACATGTACACCCTTGTAAAAAAAGAGGGAAAAGGCTGACCTGATTGAAACATAAGTACCTGCATGGGAGAAATCGGGTGGCTGCCAGGCAGCTTTTTTCCTTGAGCTTAAATACAGGGACAGAGGAGAACTTACTTAAACTTGTGAGGGGGAAATTCAAAAGGGACAAACACTTTTTCACTGAGACAGTTGTGGGCAAGTGGACCAAGCTGCCAGAGGAAGTGGTACAGGGCAAATCAGTGAGCAGCTTCAAAACAGGGATGGGTCAGGCATACGGGATTAGCTAGAAAAGAGGTGTCAGAAACAAAGGGGGCATTAACTAAGGCCAGATCAGAGTACTTAAGTAGGTTGTCAACCTGGATGGGCCTAAGAGTCCTTTTCTGACGTCATTATGTATGTATCCCACCCATGACCTTCAGAACAGACGAAGGCTCTATGTTGGAGGCCATACCTCTTTCAAATACCTTGGCATTTACATAGGCCACCCCTGGATTTCTCCAGAAATATGGATGCTATTTACATAAAATAGATGGACTGCATAGGAATAAATCACGTATGTTACTCCCAACTCACTGCGAGGCCATTCTCTACATGCTACTCCTAACCTTTGATTTTGAAGATGTCACCTGCAGTGCAGCCTCTAAATCCACCTTGGCATGGCTGGACCCCCCTATATCATTCTGTCAATACATCCCAAACTTCACACTTGCATCTTCTTTCTCTTGAAAATTGTCACCTTCTCCACTCTGCCACCCTAACATCAAAATTCTGGTTCTCTGCGCCCCCCGTCACCTCTCCCCCCCTCAATACTCTTTACCTTCTCTCTCTCTCTCTCTCTCTCTCTCTCTCTCGGGAACTCTACCTGCCATCTCTTCAAATCTCCTCTTTCTAAAACCTCTGCGTGGCAGACCTTTTCCAACTGACTCCCACATTTCTGGAACAACCTCCCTCTCACTATTCCCTTCTGCTCCTCTCCTTTCTCCCTGAAAAGTTTCTTCCACGACTATAAAGTTTACTTCTGCTCCTGTACCTAGCTCACCTGACTCATGCGTGATATTTCCCTTGCCTTCTTTCCTCTGTCCAGGAACACCTCAAATGGGCTCTATATGTGCCAATCTGTTGCACATCATCTTATTTTAGCACACTGGCAACATCTTCTGTAGTAAAGCAGTTCACCTTGTTTATTCTCTTCAGAAATTTGAAGATCTCCATCATATCCCCCCCCCCCCGTCTGCTCTCCAATGAGTACGTGTTCAGTGCCTTCAAACGATCTTCCTAAGATTTGCCCTGCTGGCCCTGAATCCTATTACTCTCCCTGCACGGCACTGCTCCATCTTGAGTCTGTCCCTGTCCTTCCTTAGATGAGGACTCCTGAAGAGAGTGCATTATTCCAGATGCAGCCTCACCAGTGACCAATATAGAGACAGTGGTACCTCCTTTTTCCTGCTGCCAGTATCGCTTGCAATACAGCCCAGAATCCTATCAGCCTTACTATGGACCTTATTACACTGGCTTGTTTGAGGGAGTCACCAATGAGGACTCCCAAGCAGGGGTGTGCAAATCCTACTGCCCGACATCAGAGGCTGACCCAACAGCTCTGTCCTCTGATCTGCCAACTTCAGCCCGAGAACAAGTGATTTTTTTTTCAATCTCCTTGCCAGCTCTTCCCTGAGCTCCCTCTCTCTTCGCTTTGTCCTTGTGCTCAATAGATCACCCCACCCATATTTTCTTGCCTGAGGATGCCATGAGGTGAACCCACAGCGACTCAGTTTCCTTCCCCTGATGTGTTCATCCTTCACAGCCTCTATGCCCCCCCCCTTTTGCCTTTCCTTCTATCCTGTCTAAACATTGTGTAACCTGGGACTAATAAGCCCCAGTCATTATTATCTGTGGCCCAAGTTTCTGTGATGGCTACAAGGTCTGCCTCAGTGTCTGTCATCAACTGGAGCTCACTGATGTTATTAAGGAGACTCCTGGCATTAATGCAGACCTCCTTCCAATAGTTCTGGATCCTTTTTTCCTGTAATATGATCCTACACCTATATTCCTTCCCATGCTCCTTACTTTTTATATTTCCTATTGCTTGCAGACCCCGAGAGCCTTCCCCTCCCAGTCTCTTACACTATTCCTTTTTGAACCTCGACCTTATGTTTACTAGTCCCCAGCATATGAGGAACACTAGCTAGGTTCCCCTCCATCACTCCCTTTATTGTGGTTCCCCTAGCCTTAGTGTCCCCTGCATATGTATCTATCTACAGATACACACACGTGCACAACTCATGTTTTGGGATATCTAGATAGATAAAAAGTATTATCTGAGGAAGGCAGTGGAGCCAACACCGATATCTCCACGTTCCTATAAGTCGTACTGTGACCTCAACATTCCTAAAAGTCATCATATTGAAACTTATTTGATTGATCCTGCCATCTTCATTGGCTATTACTTTTATTTCCCCCTCCTCACAAGGCATACCTGGTCTGCTTCCCCTCTTACCTGGCAGCCTCGGGGAATCCAGCCACCATCCGTCGTCTGTGTTCCGAATCAGGTCATGCCTGCACTCGTCTGTGGTTTGCCCCCCACAGCAGGGCAGCAGGGAGCCCCCAACTCCCCACCTTGAACAGGATTCAGATTCCAGGCACCCCCCCTTGGAACTGACGGCATTGGACAGCCATCAAGCTGCTCGACCTAGGATGCCTCCTCCTATTTTCCTGAGTTTTCTCTCCTTACAGCTGGGGGCGTGCAATGATGTCAGGTGGGGTGGAGTGCACACACGTCCACACACGCTCCCTCCAGGCTTCAGCCCCAGCTCCTCCCCATAGTAGAGAGCGGTGCCTTGTCCCCCTACCTCCACCGGAGGGCAAACAAGCACAGACTCTTAGGGACCCCCCCCCCGAAGAGCTGTCCAACCATCACTCAATCTTTCTCCTCCCCTACTGACCCCCCGACCCATACAGATTCCTGACCCTGAGTCGCCGGCGCCACATGAGGTAAGGCACTCAACACATCAGCCCTCAACGCCACCAGGCCGGCTACAAATAAGCACTTTCACTTTTTGTGCTGTAATCTAGCATCACCGAGCGGTGTCAATAATGGTAACTGATGTGCTGGCAGAGATTTAAAATAAGTTACACACTCGCAAAACTTAGAAAATAGACATTTTTATCTGAATTTTACTCAGCTTTGTTTCAAAGAAGTCGCCAACTGTAGAGAGATGAGAGAAAGTGAGTCAGTGGCTTCAGAAAAAGAGTAAGCATGAAGCCGAGCGACTGTTGTTATAACAACACACAATTACGCTTGCACCTACTTTTCTGAAGCCGATGATTTGCTCGCTCTCGTCTCTCTACAGTCAGTGGCTTCTTCTAAACAAAGTAAAATTACGAAAAACACCACAGTTTTCTAAGTTTTTCAACACAGAGTGCCTTATTATAGCTATCTGCCATCACGTCAGTTACCATTATTGACACTGCTCGGTCACAATACATTACAGCACGAAAAGTGAAAGTGCTTGTTTGAAGCATAGGTTGAAAATGGCCACGATCAACTAGATAAGTTTTTTCTAAATCATAAATGCTGCAATTTGTTGTGTTGGGGGTGGGAGGATATGGGGAGTTGTGTTGGGGGGAAGGAAAATATGAGAGTCACTTGCGGGAGGGTTGCTGGAGGGTTCCCCAAAACATATATTGTATGAACAGAACATAACATGATCTGACTGAAGATATATTTATCTTCGCTCCAGGCCAAAATCATCAAGATCTCACTCGTGGCTTCGCCACTCATGAGATATCATGATATTATTGGCCTCTCATTAAAATAAATATATCTTCAGTCAGGCCATGTCATATCCCCTACACACACACACACACACGTTGGTGATATTTCTTCCGAGTATACTCTAACCTTATGACATCACAAGTGGTGAAGCCACAAGTGATGTCATAGGTTAAAGTACACAAGGGAGACATATCACCAATATTTATATGGGGCATGGTATATCTGATTTTTCCAACACTTGTTCCTGTGTGACGTGTTTTTTTAATGTATGTTTGTATTTTTATTTTATTTATTGTTGTCTGATGTGCAAGCACTTTCCAGGATGAAAAAGTGGTTGTTTTCCTGTACTGACGCACGACACTATTGTGTGCCTCCATTAGTCAGCGTGCAAGTTGCTGATGCGCACTGTGGAGAGTGAGCGGTTTGTTGGTGCTGTTTCTTCGAGCGGGTATGGCCTGCCATTATACGGCCTTTGGGAGTCATTCCTGGTGAAGACTGTGTCTGCAGCAGAGTGCCAGTGTTGGAGACAGGGTTCACAGTGCAGAGACTGGGGGAGGTAACCTGCAAGGGAAATGATGTTTTGGGCAAAGGCTTGAGTAATCTAAGTTGATGGCAATCTGACTGGGGGAGAAAGTGATTTTTTTTTGGGGGGGGAGGAGATTTAATGTGTTTTTTGCAATGTGGCTGGAAGGAGCTTAACATCAAAAGTACTCCTCAGGAGCCAGCTGTGAACTGAAAGCAGCAGTTCCGAATTTTGAGCTGTGGAACTCGTGATGCCAAGATGGACCAATCAGAAGCTACAGTGAGGATATTTTTCTGATCTCTTGACCCAGAGTGACAATATCGGTCCTACAGTGAGAATATTTCGATATTCTCACTCTAGGTCCAGAGGTCACAAAATATCACTGATATTTTCCCACCGCATATCCTCACAAGTGTTGGACAGACATACTGTATGTCTATATATCCATATCTACACACACACACACACACACACACACACACAGAGGCTAGGAAAAATCTGTGAAAATCCAGTCTCCTGATTGGATAAAATACTCCACATGACTGTGCACTATATAACAATAACCGCACGCCTGCCCTTCTTTTCATCTCTTAGAACCTTCTAGACATTTTGTAAGATGGACAATCCACTACAGGGTGTGCGGTCGTGCTCTGCTTTATGCATACCTTGGGTGGTTGAACCTACAGCCCCTTGACTCACAACACCCAAGACGTGTGTATATCAGAGCAAGACTGCATGCCCTGTAGTAGATTATCTATCATATATACCACAGCAGGGTTTTTTAACACACACACTCTTGCTGTATTGTGCATTTATGTGGCAAAACACAACTGTGTGTAAAAAAAAAAAAAAAACACACACCTTGCATCACGTAAGTCACCCATACATTTGTCTGTATACTGCTGTATATACTGTGCTTCTGTACAATGCCCTTTATGATGTTTTAGCACATTGACAAATGCACCTGCATTTGCCTACATTTTATTCTCGCACTGCTAATGCTGCTGTTTTGTATCTCCTCTGACCCCTTCTCCCAGGACACACCTGTAAAGAGCTTTGGCTCAGTGTTTTTTTTCCTGGACATTTTTAACATAAACTTGGGGCCCTGACACCAACTATTTGTTTATAATACAATTTAATTTTATGTATCTGTCACTTATGCGGAGTATCACAAAACACTATACAGAAATTAAACTCATATACAGAAAACTTAAAAGCAGCAGATACTGAAATATACAAAACGTATTTTGTCTGTAAATCACTGTGCATTGAATGTACCTGAATTGACAAAAGCATGCTCTGTGTGTCAGTATGCACTCTTATAACTACAATTAATATTGTCCTTTTCAAGGTTTAGGATGCATTTATCGACATTATTTATTGAAACTGATAAAATAGGCAACCCAAACCTTAGTAAGAACAATATAAATTAAAAAAATGTATTCTCTAGCACAGTCATATATTCTAACACGATGAATCAATGGTATTTACCAGACTACATAGTTGGTTGCTGCCTGCCTGTCCTTTCAACCCACTCAGAGAATACAGCAGTCAATTCAGGAACGTTAAAAGGCATCCTGATGCAATTAGGATAGCAGCACAAGGACATTCCCTTTTGTCTCCTTCCAATTGGAGCTGTGGTGTATATTCCTCAGCACTGACAACCTCGGACTAATCAACTCTCTGGGGTAACATAATAAATACAATGTCATCAAATGGACATTTTATAGTTCAGCTGATCTTAAACTATTAATTTTCTTCCACTATTTCCCTATTTTTGCACTCTCATTTTTAAAATGTCACCAGCACTAACCTTATTATACCTCAAGCGGATTCCAAAACTAACTCAGCAAAATGGATGCATTTTTTTTTTTAAACAAGTGGCTCATTCAGACTTCGCTCGTTTTATTTGCATTTCACATCACAGCCATTTTTCCTTTTCATACAGGACATGGTTCTCTGATCACACAAACAAGTGCCCCAACGGCACATTTTTTTCTAAACTCCTTCAAAAATAAAACAACCTAGGACCGTGCAACAACAAAGCCGAATGACTGAAATTGTTTGTAATGAGCCAGCACCGCCCCCGAGTGCCTTGTTCTGCATGGATTTTTAGGTCTAAGATCCTTTACTTCATTTCCCTTCCTGCACCATTTTCTTCCTATTTTGAGACACTAAGCGGAGGGCCCTGCAGGGTACACTGACCCAAGGCATCTAGAGAGCATTCTGAATAACCGGGGGGGCGGGGGACTCACTTATGCAACAATATAACCTTCTCAAAGAAGTCCATGCATATCCATGCAATAAATACATACAATTTATATTCCATAATGCGCTCATAGTGTAACACATGTCAGAATGGATGATTTCGGGGATGCCTCGGCATCTCTTAGCCCCATGCAGGCTCTCCCTTTGACATGAAGTCAGAAGGGAGTCCTGGAGCTAGTAGTGAAAGCTACACATAAAAGGCGAAATGCAAGCAGGACTCCACTCCTGGAACCGATCACCCCCCCCCCCAAAATCAAAACCTGTATCACATACCTCCCAGCCTCCTGCTTCCTAAATCAGACAGAATGCTTAAAAATGGGAAAGGGATACAAATATTCAAGTACACATCTTAAAAACTGGCACCGTCCTCTCAGGAAGCTAGTAGAATACCTAGGAGCCAGCTTAGTGTGAAATGCCTTTTCTCAAGAACACGTTTGTAAATGTATTTGATACTTATTTTCTGCCTAGAAATCGCTACAGCTTAGTCAGGAAATCCACATTTGAGGAGGGCCAAAGGAACATTCTCAAGCAAAATCGGGGACAATTGAGAGCAATACCGCAGGTACCCGATATAGTTCCCTATCCTGACCCCCCCCCCAAAAAAAAAAATCATTTTTTTGTGTGTGTGTGTTACTGGCATATAATAAGCCGTAATCGTGCCACCCCTTGCAGTCCTGGCTGTGTGTTTCTCGGATCTTGAAACCTGCACTATAGATCATTATTTCACCACCTCCCTGTGCCATTTCCAGAAATCTGCATGCATCACAAACAAACCCACTGCTGCTGCCAGCTTCAAACAAAGAGCCGCAAAACTTTCGATTAACAACGCGATGCCTGCAGCAGGAGCCCCAGGGCAGCAGACGACATACGGTTGATTTTCCCCAGGTCCCCCTCACCAGGACAAAAGTTATGTTCCGTCTCACTTCCCTCGCTCAATCTCTCTGTAGTGATGGTTGCCCTGAAGTACATTCCCGGTCTCTCCGTCTCCCCCCACGGCGCTGCTGCACCTTTCATCATCCCCCAATGAACTCCCTCACCTCCCCCAGCCGCAGCGCCAATCCCGGCCCGCTCCAGCTCTCCCACTTACTAGCGGGCTAGGAGTTCAGATGTCAGCGGACTCCGCGTCTCTTGTCCTCTCGGTGCTGTCAGCGCGGCTCCGGCTATAAATCCTCTCCGACCTGCCTGATAGGCCCCCTGTTCTTGCTCTCGCTCACAGCAGCAGTTGCACATACAACAGACAGCAGTGGCGGCAGTGCTAGGAGGGGGAGGGGGCGAGAGGGAGAGAGGACAGCGGTCGCCATGACATCATCTCCGCTTCCAAAACGGGAGGGGGGAACGTGCGGCGGAGTGACGTCATACAGCAACCAACGGCAGAGGTGACGTCAAAAAACTGGGGTACTGAATGGCAGCAGGCTCACTAGCCGCCTGTCTGGTCCTGTTCTCAACATGCATCTCAACAAACTGTTGTTGAAATTTGGGACCCTGACAGGCGAAATAGGGGACTGGCTCTCAAAAATATGGGACACTTCTTCCAGCAATCAAACTAACCCTTAAAACCCGTTTATTTTTGCCTAATAGAATATTATTCTATAGCAAACCTCAAAATGTGGAAATAAGAGCTAATGACACATGGAAACCAGTGTTTTTATTGGTACAACATTTAACTGTGATTTCAGTTTAACTCAGATTATACATTTTTTCTTCAACATGTCCCTGCCAGAGCTGTTTGCCGTTTCAATGCTAGTCATTTTTTCTTTGAAAAATGCACTTTTTATTTAAAATGTCAAAATCTATTTTGCTCATTTATGCAGCATCTCTCAAACATGGTTATTGAGCAATTTCATGTATTGCACAAAACAAAACCTGGGTGGAAGCTGACAAAATATCCTTGTTTTCCATATAAATTGGGGTTCTGCTGTGGAAGGCTTAACATACTCTGCCTGCACTGCAAAAATATTACTTCAACTCCTCAGCAGTGTCCTAATGGAAATACTCCTCAGCGCCCTGATCAAAGCTTTTTATACTGTGTAGCTCTGTGTACAGACCTCCGTGGTGTCTACTGTAAGGATATGAATATTAATGATGCATGGCGTGACATTATTCCTTTTGAATGTTCTACATAAATTGAAGTTGGCAGGCTATAAACCCACCAGAATCATACTGAGACTAAGACTAATGCTGTACTGTGCAGTACTGTCAAGCCTAGTAAAATTTAAGTTTAACTCACTCTGTCTCCGTGTATCATTACATGGTGTCAGGCTATGGAGCAGTTGTTGCCACCAACTGCACTTGATCCAAATGAAAATCTGGCTGAAAACTGGTGTCACTTTAAACAACAGATTGAAATTTTCTTCATAGCCAGTGGTGTTGCTGAGAAATCCCAAAAAATACATTCTATGACTTTTCTTCATGTGGCTGGTCCTGCAGCCCTGGAGGTGTACAATACTTTCAAATGGGCAAAAGAGGAAGACAAAGAGAATTTGTCTAAAGTGATGAAACAGTTTGAAAGGTGCTGCAACCCATGCAGGAACATGACATATTAGAGACATTTATTCAATACTAGGAATCAAGCCCAGGTGAATGTATTGATGAATACTGCATGTTACTGATTTATGTTTGTGAGCAAAATCCTGTGGATTTGGCAGCCTGTGTGAGTCTCTCATTAAAGGCAGAATAATGTGTGGTATTCATTATGACCAAGTGAGACACAGACTACTCTGTGAGGTCGTTCTGCCCTTGATTAAAGCTATTGGTATATGCCAAGCGGCAGCGTTTAGTGAGAGACAGATCATGAGTTTGAGTGAGACCCCGGCTCAGGAAACCTCTATCTGTGCAGCTGTTCTCAGAAAAGGGGGAGAGTGAGAAAGTTTGAACAAAACTAGAGAAAGCTTTCCAGCGTGAGTACCAAGATTGCATAGACGTGGGAAGCGTGGCAGAGAGCATGAACCAAATACATGCCCTGCATTTGGACAACAGTGCAGACTATGCAATAGAAGAAATAATTTTGCTAAAATGTGCCATACTGAAGAAGGATCAAATGTCCAGGTTGTAAAAGAAGAGACTAATAGGGTGAGAATACCTTCAGCATTGAGACCTTAACGGATAATGCTGTGGACACTGATTGGAAGGTGGCTTTGAATATAAATGGTAAAAATGTGACTTTCAAGTTGGACACAGGAGCACAGTGTAATGTGATGCCCTTTAAAATGTATAAGGCTGTGTCAAAAGAGATAATTCAGAAATTGAGAGCAAGACTGATTTCTTATTCTGGGTACCAACTGAATGTGCATGGGAAAGTTATGTTAGCTGCAAGTTTCAAAAACCAGTACCACCTCATTACGTTTCAAGTGGTGGATGCCTGCATCGCTCCAGTACTAGGACGGCCTACTTATTTAGAAATGAAACTTGTAAAGAAAATGTTTTCAGTAACTGCTGACCACAAAAACAAAAGAGACACTACAGAAGAGATATTATCAAGTTTTGCTGATGTATTCCAAGAGTTGGACTGCCTAGTAAGAGGACTTCATATTAAAAAAAAAACTTCAGTGAGTACCGTAATTCATCCACCTAGGAAAATTCTGTTTGCCTTAAAAGACAAAGTTTGAACTTGATAAACTGGAAAAGCTGTGAGTTATTGAAAAGGTTGGATGACCCACTAACTGGGCAAATTCAATGGCTGTAATAGAGAAACCCAACAAAGTCAGAATCTGTATAGATCCAAGGGACCTGAACAAAGCAGTTAAAAGAGAACATTAACCCATAAAGACAGTGGAAGAAGTGGCAAACCAGGCTCACAGGCACCAAAATCTTCTCTGTGTTAGATGCTGCTGTCATGCCTTCTGGCAAATCGAGCTCAACAAGCCCAGTTCTGCATTAATGACTTTTAATACACCCTTTGGTCGCTACAAGTGTGGGAATGCCTTTTGGAATCTTCTCTTTCCCTGAAGATTTTTCAAAGAAAGATATCTCAGATCTTTGAAGGTCTAGAGGGAGTTGAGACTTACATGTATGATATAGTAATCTGGGGTTCTGACTTGCAAGAGCACAATGAGAGGCTGAAAAGCGTGTTACAGAGAGCATGAGAGTGCCACCTGACATTAAACCTGAAAAAAATCCAAAACAGGACTGAGAGAAGTCCTCTATATTGGACATAAACTAAGTACAGAGGGACTCGTAGCAGATCCTGAAAAACTCAAGCTATTGTAGGCATGCCTAAACTGCAGTGTGTAACAGATTTACAGAGGTTCATGGAGATGATAAATTACCTAGCCAAATTCATTCCGGACCTTTCCACCAATAATAAACCCTTGACAGAACTGCTAGACAAAGAAACGGCCTGGCATTGGGAAGGACAGGCACGAGAAAGTGTTTCTGGAACTTAAAGAGTTATCACTCAACTCCCCCCACCCCACCCCACCCTGGTGTTAGCCTATTATGGCCTGCACAAGTCAGTTGCTTTGTCTGTTGATGCCTCATCTGAAGGGTTAGGGGTGTGCCTGCTACAAGCTGATAGACCTGTTGCATTTGCCTCTTGATCCATTAATAAAGCTGAACGAAACTATTCCCAAATAAAGAAGGAGATGTTAGCTATAGTATTCCACTGCACAAAGTTTCACCAATATATTTATGGGAGACAAATGGTGCTGGTGGAAACTGACCACAAGTCATTAGAGAGCCTGTTCTAGAAGCCAGCATATAATACTCCACCCTGAATTCAGTGTAAGATGCTCAAATAACAAGAATATGATTTGCCAGTGGCATACAAAGCTGGCAAGGACCTTCATATTACTAACACACTTATCAGGGCAGTACAGAAAGCACCAGTTCCAGAAAATGACATAGACCAGTATGAAGACCACACGATTGCTAAGATTCCAACAAATGATGAGAAGTTAAGATTTTTTTAAGTAGAGATAAATGGAGACCCTGTATTGCAGAAATTAAGAGTCTGTGTTGCAAGAGTGGCCCTCACACTGATCCTGAGTAGATCTTGACATCAGACAATACTGGCTATTCAGAAAAGAGATTACCACTGAAGATGGACTGCTGTTAAAAGGGAAAATACTTACTGTTCCTTTCTTTCTGAGGAAGGAAATGCTTACAAAAATGCCTAGTAGCTACTTAGGAATAGAAAAGTGCAAAAGGAGAGAGAGAGAGAGAGAGAGAGAGAGACATTCGTTTTTGGCCTGGTATGAATAGTCAGATCAGCGATCTGGCAGCCAAGTGTAGCATTTGTACTAGTTACAGAAAAGCCCAGCTGAAAGAACCAGTGAAACCTCACAAAATTACTGAGGTGCCTTGGCAGAAGGTGGGAGGTGACTTATTTGAATTTGACAGAGAAAACTATCTAGATTCTAGGATGACATACATACTGCAGAGCATAAAACAACTCAGACCAAAAAAGTAAATAGGAGATTAGGAGCTCTCAGAAGAGTAACGGGTAGTTTACCATTGGTAGCCAGAGAACGGTTGGCAAAACAGATGCTTTTACCAGTGGTGGAATATGGTTCCATAATTTACATGAATTCGACTCAATCAGCTTTAAAACTGATCAATCAAGCCTATTATAGGATAGGAAAATTTGCTACTGGCAGTAGTAAGAAGTTGCACCATTGAGTAATTTATAAAAACTTAAACTAGCTCCAGGGGGCGCTAATGAGCAGCTAACTGAGCAGTTGCGTTTCCCACTAGCTCCGCCGAGTCAGCCGGTAACTAAATATGAAAGTATGGGATTTTCTACCCTGGAGCGGGCAAAACGGTGTCGTCAGGTGGTGGAGGGAGCGAATGAAGAGTATCTGACCCCCATGCCCTCTAAAAGCCAGCGGGCGACTGGGAAAACCGGCAAGAAGGGAATGTCAGGCCCTGGAGGGGGAGAATGCAGGCCTAGTCTTGCTCTCGGCTGCTGAGGTTGCGGCCCTAGGGAAGGAGCTGATGGGCCAAGTAATTGCAGCCCTGGAGCCACGTTTGGTGAAGCTGGAGGACAAGCTGGATGATAGATTACAGGAGGTTCTGGAGCAGCAGGCGCAACAGGGCACTAGATTGACAGAAGCCAAGGAAAGAATATCCAGATTGGAGGACGAGGTGCTAATGGTGCCAGGGTAAGTTCGAGCTCTCCATAGGGAGCTGGAGGAGTTCAAGGAGGCGTACGATTATCAAGAAAATTACCATAGGCAGTTAAACCTGTGTCTCAGGGGGCTTCCAGAGGGGCAAGAGGGGAATGATGCCCTTGATTTCTGTAGCAGAGTGTTACCTGAGTTGCTGGGCCTTAAACGTGAAAAATGGCAAGGTTAAGTTGTAGCGAGCACATCGAGCAGTCATGTCATGGCTGCCGGCGGATTAGCCTCGCCGTCAGATAATTATGCGTTTCCATAATTTCCAGGATCAGGAGATGATCCTGAAGGCATACAGATCCCAGGGCTCCCTGAGTTTCAAAGGCCACAGATTATTCCTCTCACAGGATTATTCGGCTCGTTTGTTGAAAAAGCGAGAGGCTTTCAACGGGCTTGTGGCTCAGCTGAGGAGCCTAAAAGTGGAAAATTTCCTGGTTTACCCAGCCACACCCAAAATTAAGCATGAAGGGGTGACCTACTCCTTCTGGGAGTTCGAGAAAGCGGAGGAGTTTGTAAAGGCTCTAAAGAGAAGAGTGAGCTGAATGGCTGTGAGGGAGTCGGGAAGAGCTAGAAGGCTGGCTGAAAGGAGCCTGTATATCTTTCTTTTTGATGTGCACCATGCCTGTCTGTACAGATTATGAACTAAATAATGTTTGAAGCATTCCTGTTGGTGCCGTTGCGCCCCATTCATGCAAGGAGTCTGTGTTGTAGAGGGGTTGGATGTTGGCCTAGTCGACACGGATGTGCATTGGACTGATAGGGGCAGAGAAGTTTGGAGATTGGGCCCTGGTGTGTCTCTCTCTGCCTCCTTGGAGACTTTTTCTGGACTCTTGGACTTTGGGAGTGCATCTGAAAGCTGAGAATTTGAAGGAAGTGGCCACAGGATTGCACTCTTGGTACCTGTAAGGTATGAACGGGGGCGGGCCTTGCGCCTGTTTTTGATGGCGCTGCCTGGCCCCGTGCCCCTCCGATACTGTCTGGCTTCTAACACCTGCATCTGCTGTCATTAATCTGGGCTGAGGGAGGGTGGGGGGTAATGTAATACAGTGGGAAGTGTTGGGGAGTTCGAACTGTCTACTAAGATTGGGGTGATGAGGGAGACGGTGGGGGCTTGGGTAGGCATGCTCAAATCTGTGTAGTGAAGGATTTGCCTAGGGAGAGCGGGTTCAATAGGATAGCTCAAAGTAGCGGGGCTTGGGGAGGTTAGTGAGGTTCACCTCTGGTATTTTATTTTTTTTTTTTCCCCTTGTTTGTGCTGGTAGGCGCATCCTCGGGGCGCTTTGGGGGAGAGAGGCTGTGGAGCCTGGAGCAAGGAGCTGATGTTGGGACCTTTATAGGAGGGGGGGCGAGAGTGAACTGGACATACTCCGGTGTACACTGCAGATCGGTTCCTTCCTGTACTTTGCACTCTTAAGCGTCCTGCACTGTGGTATGCCATTGCCCGTGGGCTCGAGGGGGGGTAGCAGAGCGGGACAAGGGGGATGTTACCTCCAGCTGCGTTATTGTTTTTTTCTTGAGTTGGCAGGTGGGCGCTCGCCATGGTATGATGCACTGGCTGAGGGGATGGGGCGGGGAGGAGTGGTTAGGTACTCCGTCCCTCGGGTGGGTCGGCACTTGGGGAAGGGGGAGCGGGTTGTGGGCAGGATGGTACTGAGAAGATGATGAAAGCTGCGATGACGGGTTGTCGATTCCACCCTGGGGGGGGGGGCAGTGCTTGAGGGTGGAGAATCCCTCAGGTGGAGGCAGACTGCCTGGCAGATAGCTAATTTTGATGAGAGAGTATTACGACAGGCGTAGGGTTCTTATGATTAAGATTTAAAGAAAAGAGGCCTAGAAGGCTGGAGGAGACGCAAAGATAAGCGACTAGAGTGGGTAGGGAAGGGGAGAGACACAGATGGATGGGAAGCAGATGTAGGTGGAGGGAGGGGGCACACTGGGGGGACCCCAGAGGTAAAAGATGGGACAGTATACTATTTCTTGGGCTCTGGATTGGTCCCGTTGGGGACTCCGGGGTTGGGATTTTTCCAGAAGGATGGAACTTGGTTGCTGGAGGGGGCAGCGGGACGCGCAGCTCGGTTGTGGAGGAGAATTGTTGAACATTTGTTTTTTTTCTTGTCTTAAAACATACACTTGTGCTGTGTTAGCAATTAGTGTAGTGGAGGGGGGGTGGAAGAGTAGAATGTGTAAGGAGAGTGGGGAAGGGGGAGGAGGGGGTGATGGGGTGAGGGGAAGGGATATTGGGTTATGTAGATATAAATGTTGTGTTAGATAGGTTTACTATTGTGTTTATTGTTGCTGTAGTTACCTGGTTATATTTCTATGGATGCAGTCGACTGTGCAGAAATCAAAGACAGTGTACGAGTATTCCTGAAAATGTTATGACAACTTGGATGTGTGCAGAGCAATATCAAGTGGAAATAGCTTTGAAAATGGAAAGTTTTATAGGGTGGGATGGGTGACCCAGCAAATGTCAATGTCATATCCTGGAATGTAAAAGGTATAGCGAGAGGCTTCCGGTGACGTCATGAGTACGTGAGCTGCTCAAAGCGCGAGGTTCCCCGCGGTTTAATCAAATAACCTCTTTAATAACAATTAAAACCAGTAAAACAGTACTATTGTTATCTAATAGAGGTATATAATGCCAAAGAAACGAGGAGCAGACAACAATGGGTCTTCTAATCAAGTAGATGGCAGGAGATCGCAAGCTGAAGATTCTGACAGCGGGGTCTCGAGAGCCTCCTCGGCATCCCGCCATAGCATACCGCAGGCAGATCAGATCCCCCATAAAATCCTGCAGAGACAAATGACACAAATGCTCTCGGAAATCCGTGAGTTCTGGAAGGAAATGAGATCGACTGTAACGGCACTGAGAACAGATTTAAGCAAATTGGAGAATCGACAGGAGGGAGCGGAGGAACAGATAACAGCAATGGACCAGAGGGTTGATGATACCGAAAGAGCCATTACCCAACTACATGCACAAGTAAAGGTCTTGCAGGAGCGAGCTGAAGATTCAGAATGTAGAAACCGCCGAAACAATATCCGCCTGTCAAGACTACCGGAGGGCATTGAAACCACTGAATTTATACCGTTTATGCAAAAATTACTAAGAGAGACCCTTCCCCTACCTGAGATCATTACTTTAGAGATGGAGGCGTGTTCATCGTATGTTGGGGCCCAAACCGCCTGCTGGGGCCGTCCGAGCGCGGTCTCATCAAGTTCCTCCGCGACCAGGAGAAAGAAACCGTGCTGCACACGCATGGAAACAGGGCAGGGTGCACTTTGGAGATCATCGCTCTTCTTTGAAAACAATTTCACTCTGAGGTCATGGCGGTGAGGATGTACATTCCAGTGATGAAGGCCCTAAAGGGCAGGGATCCGATTCCGCACCTTGTACCCTGCGAAACTGATGGTTAATTTTGAAGAGGGTTAAGTTGTGTATGATTCAGCGGCTACAGCAATAACGGAACTGCAGGCCAGGAAAATAGAGGTTTCCCAGCAACGTGCCTCTGGCGGAATCCCAATTGCAGCAAAGTTAGCCCAGAAGGTGTGGACTGTTGAGCAGCATGAGGCACGTAGAAGACAAGGTGCTGAAGCCATCCAGACTGTCATTAAAATGTTAAAGACTAGCTCACAGGAACTCCCGAATAACAAACTGAATACCCGAGGAGGTGCAACCTGATCATCCAACTGCAAGTAGCTGTGTACTAGCTCGGGACTTGGCTAAAATCTTACTATATATATATAATAATCATTAAACCCTATGTTATATTGCTGTGGGGGATCGGGAGGTGGTTGGAGGATGATTGGGGGATGGTGGAGATGGGAAGGAAGCAGGCCTCAGTGTGAGGTTGTACTTCTGAGCTCGTCCTTTGCTGACCCCATGGTTGGATCCCAGAATTGGGACTGATGGTCTGTTGGTCCGTGGGGCTGTGGGGACTTTCCGGTTCTGGGGCCTAGTGCTGATGGGTGAGCCGCAGCTCGGACAGGAAGTTGGCTCATAGGTTAGATGGTAATACTGTAGATGCATACCTGGCCATCTGATTTCTGATCCATGGGGCCGGGAGTTGGAGGGTGCCTGGCGTGCTCTGCGAAGGACAGTCGACCTGGGGCGGAATGTGAATGGGAATCTGGACGCCCTGTGGACGGGCTCATGCTGTGGTCGCCTTTCAGCGATGCTGGGGGGGGGTTGTTGTGGAGGAAGGTTGTAGCTGGTGAGGTGTACGGGCAGGGTTGTCTGGGGGGGGTTTGTGGGTGGGGAGAGGAGCGGTATAAGAGAAGATACTACGGGAGGACTGCTATCTGCCTCTGGACGTGCGTTGGAGCTTTGGCTTCACAATGATGGTATTGATGGAGACTGTGGTTGTGGGGGCTGGGAGACCCACGCGGTGGTAGTGTCGTGGTGGACCTCTCCTGGCGCGTGGTTTTACCACGGCCCTTTCTCCTCCTTCATCCTTCCCGCCATCGGGAGTGGCAGTTTTGTGGGGAATGTACGGCTGACATGTTTCGCCGTTCAGCTGAGCCGTGGGGGGGTGTTATCTGGAGTGAACTGGGACACTAGGGGGGTTGCCTGGGCACAGTAGCAGAACAAAAAAAAAAAAAAAGATACTCAAGAGGCGACGACCCAGACATGGCTAAGTAGCCGATTCGTGGCGGTGGCTGCCATTGGTCCGGGCGTTCAACCCGCCCTCCGATAGAACGGAATGCTGGATATCAGGGTGGTAGGGAATAGCAACTTGGCCTGGGTGGTGGAGCCACCCACCGGCCTGATCTACCTGAGCTGCCAAAGGATCCACTGACTCCATAACAATCTGTAGAGAGACAGAGGAATATAGATAGACTGTGTAACTCCCCGTCCAACCAACGGGAGGGGCCACGCAACGGGTCGGCCTGTTACTCGAGGGTGGACGTCTCGATAGCTTGGGGATCTGCTGCACCTTTAGCAGGCTGCATGAAGCGAACTCACGGTGCAGAGGTAGAAGATTATCCTGCAGATGATACCGAGGTAACCTCGGGATCAATAGATCCACCATACGCTGTAGAACCATTGTACTGCAGAAGGGGGGGAGGGGACCGGCACTAAAGAGTAGGAAGGACCATCAAAGATTCAGCCCATTACAAATGCATTAAAACCACCCCAGGGGACCATAGGAGGGAGGGATTAGGGATAATGGAGGAAGGGAGAGGGAGGGCATGCAGCAGCAAACTAATATATAAATTTACGATCTTGTGTCACTTAGTGGAGCCAAGTAGAGGAATGGGGGATGAGCGGAAGTCTCTGTCCCCGGCACCCACAGTTGGGACCTGGACTGGGAATCGACACTGTCTGGTGTTCCTGCTGGGTTGTGCCACCGGACCCATCGTGGTCCTGGTTAGTGCGTGCAATTAGCATGCAGGATCCTGACAACACAGTGACCTCCTGGGATGGGGGCAGTAGGCATTACTCAAGTTATGAACACGGCCCTGGAAAAGGCTGATCCCTGTTTGTATGACAGGACCCCTGCACCAGGGCTCTATGTTGGGGGGGGGTTGAGGGGTGTACCTCAGTAATTGGGGTTGGCTTCCTGGACCACCCCTCCAAGTCAATAACAACAATTAAGGGGGCGTTGAGGCCCTGCTAAGTTTCTGACGTAATAGGGGATAACTCTTGTTCTCTACAAATTAGTATCTGCTCCTCTGATATGACTGACCCCGGAGGAACTAACTCCTCACAGCTTTAGTCACAACCCCAGCTACCCTTTTCCCCTGTGGGTACAGTGTACCTAAGGCCCTCAGATAGAAGAGGGCCAAAATGGTAGGAGTTTTGTCTCCTGCCGAAGATCAGGGCATGGCCCAGATCTCTGGAAGTACTAGCTGTTTTGTACAGGTCTCTATGGCCAGGTTGGCCAGTTTGTTCTGTCTTAGTTCAATGTTGTATGTTTATATACATGGTTGTATAGTCTTTGATTTTGGTTTTGTTAATAGGTCATCTTATCCAATCTGGTCACTGATGTTACATAACATATGGGTTCAGCGGACACCCTGTGGGGGAGGAGCGGGGGTGCCTTTGTACCAGAGCCACAACAAAAGGATGGGATGCACTCACCGGAATTAAAATTACTCTCTTTAAATATTAACAGCCTGGCCTGTCCGATTAAAAGATCTAAAACGCTGGCATATCTCCGGAGAGCCAGAGCTGATATAACCTTCCTCCAGGAAACCCATATGTCTTCAGTGGAACACTCCAAACTTACTAAATTAAGTAGGGGACAGGTATTTTCTGCCTCATACAAGGGTGGCAGAAGTAGAGGAGTTACCATAATAATCCCACCATATACCCCGTATCAACCAGAATTGACTTGGTCAGATCCGGACGGACGGCTGATTTTAACCCGAGGGAAACTTAATGGCGAGGAAATTACCTTAGCTAATGTATACCTCCCACCAGGCATAACTGTCTCTCAACTGAGGCCCCTGCTAGATAAAGTGGTAAATTTCACTAAGGGAATTCTCTTGATGGCTGGAGATTTTAATATGACCGCGAACCCAGGCCTGGACTCAACAAGTGGAAGACCACAGAAATTAACGGCAACTCAGAAATTTTTTAATAAATTTATTGCCGAATTTGGATGGTGTGATGTATGGCGGAAATTGCACCCGCGGATGAGAAATTATTCTTATTACTCCCCGGTTCACCGCACATACACCCGTATAGACTACACTTTCACCCAAGTTGAAAAGTTACAAGCTGTCTGCGATGCGCAGTTGGGAGATATCTCTATCTCAGACCACGCACCTATAATTACACAGTGGGATCTGGGGACTCAACCTAGAACCACCCAATGGAGATTAAACCCATACTACCTATGGTCCAAAGAATTTAAAGAGTTTATCTCGGACAAATTTACTGAAATAATGGCTGACAATCCAGCCTCCGACACCACCCATGCGATTCAATGGGATACAATCAAAGTGGTACTAAGAGGGCATATAATTAAGTATGCGGCACAGAAAAAAAGACAATGTGGAGAATACAGAGCCAAGCTTGAAGAAACACTACACTTTCTTCAACAGGCACATAAGCAGGGCAATGAATCCCTCCTTCCCCAGATACAACAGACCAAACAAGAATTAGATAAACTTGCACTACAACAAATTGAAATAGCCTTAGCATTTCTGAAACAGACATAACTATGAGGTTGGCCCACGACAAAAAATGCTTGCATACCAAATCAGACAGAGGAAGGGTGCAAATAACACCCAATTATTCATAAGGTACCCAGTTGGGGTCAACCTCTTACTAAGACGATGACATTGCAGTGCTTTCTTGGCATACTATAGAAATCTGTATACTCCAGAGTCTACCTCCTCCAGAGACAGTTTAACATCATACGTGGAGACACTCACCCTACCAACCCTAGCAGAGGAATGCAGAGATTCCCTCATGCAACCTATAACAATGACCGAGATAGCACAGACTATAACCATCTCTAAGTCTCAGAAAGCTCCAGGACCTGATGGGTATGGAGCTGAATTTTACAAGACTACAAGAACCCAGATCCAACCCACACTACTTCGTGTCTTTAACTCTATAATGGAAGGCGATCCCCCTCCTGAATCTTGGTCTTATGCGACTATATCGGTGATCCCAAAGCCAGGAAAAAAAACCCAGGAATGCGCATCATACAGGCCAATCTCTGTATTAAATCAGGATTACAAATTATTTATGAGTATACTGGCCCACCGTATGGATCAAATTCTCCCAATATTAATACATAAGGACCAAACAGGTTTTGTTAGGGTCAGTACCACTACTGATAATATCAAACGTACGCTCTATTTGGTGAACCAAATGAGTAGCACTAAAACACCAGCGGTATTAATTAGTCTCGACGCTGAGAAGGCCTTTGACAGAGTGGCATGGCCTTTTCTGTATTCGGTTCTAGCTAAATTTGGCTTCCTCCTGCCTCATTCAAGTTCTACAAAGTATGTACTCTGCCCCTAGAGCCTGTGTAAGGGTGAATGGGCATCATCTGATTACTCAACTTAATAGAGGCACCCGGCCATGATGCCCGTCACCATTATTATTTGCAGCAATAATAGAGCTCCTAGCACAACAAACCGAGATTCCCCACAAATACAGGGGTTCATTTGGGAATACAGAGCATCGGATTGCTTTGTACGCTGATGACATACTCCTGTATCTGCAAAATCTTAAAATCTATACCAGCGGTCCGCCAAATCCTGGATGCCTATGGAGCGCTGTCAGGTTATAAACTAAACCTGACTAAACCAAATTTCGAGATTTAATTATAACACCTCACGGAAAGTGGCGGATGATCTGCCAGGTAGGTGGAGTCTGAAAAACTAAAATATCTTGGTATATATATACCCCAGGAAAGAACAAACTGTTATAAATACAACTACTCCCCTTTATGGCTCAACTAAAGCAGGATCTGCAGGCTTGGTCGGTTATCCACTGAATCTAATGAAGCAGATAGAATTAATCAGGTGATGATACTCCCTTAGAGCATTATAATTTTCAAAATGTCCTTCATCGACATTTCCCAAAATTTTCAGAGATATTAACCACTTAATACGGAACTTTTATATGGCAGGTTGAGGGCTCGGCACTCTTAAGGTGCTGTCTTACACGGACAGAGGTGGCCTCGCCCCAGATTTAAAACACTACCAACAAGCAGTGACCATGGTTCTCGTGATGGCGAGACAAGTTATAAGCATGAACCCACATTGGATGGAGATGGAGAAAGTATTGATGAATGACACAACATACTTTCGAACACTATATTGTCAGGCGGTGAGAGAAATAACGTACCCAACCACTAACCCCTGGCTGGCAGATCAATTCCGAAAATGGAACTCACTCAAAAAGTTGCATAAATTGACACCCTACCTCCCACTATTATGTCCAATTCAGGCACTGCCAGACTTTCCCCCCAATAGGTTGGACTCAGGATTTGCCTCATGGGAAGGCCTTGGGTTGAGGTATCTGTCACAAATAATGACAAAGGGACTAATCTGGTCATATGTGGAGATCCAGGCAAAATTTCATTTACCACACAGAGATTTTTATCGATATCTACAACTCCGACATTATGTAGAAAGCTTATCACCATCCCTGCGACACCCAGATAGCTATCAGGTACTAATCCAACTCCAAATTTCACTGAACAGCTCTGGGAAACAGGACCACTTGATTTCCTATTCCATCAATCCCTTGAACTCACAAGGTGAGGCACTCACTGAAACTATTCGCACACAGTGGTGTGAGGAATCAGGTTGCCAACTAACCATTTTAGATTGGTGGCAGGCGTGTGGACACTCCTCCAAGGTCATGAGTTCGTATCAATGGCGAGAATTTGCCTGGAAGGTACTGATACGATACTTTAGATCCCCTAAGGTCACTAAACACTACTCGTTAAATAAAACGGCGGAGTGCTGGAGAAGATGTGGTGAAAGGGAGGCCGGCCTGACCCACATTCTGTGGACCTGTCCAGTACTCTCCAACTTCTTAAATCAGCTGGAAGCACAGGAACTTAGCGATCCACAGCTGCAACTGACCTTGGAAATGTACCTGTTTCTCATAATACCTAGGCCCTATCGAAGTCCCGATACTAGATACCTGCTTTTATTGCTCCTTACAGCAGCCAAAAAAGTAATAACCAGACAATGGCTAACAACAAATGCACCATCCATTAGAGACTGGTGGGAAGTCACTCTGCAAATTTATAACATGGAAAAAATGACACACAATATAAACGAGCGTGGGGAGATCTTTCTTGAGATGGACACGTGGCAGATATATTATATGTTAAAAGACCCCACCTTTGTGCCCTAAGACTGATAACCTGGGGGTGTTTTGAGGCTCTAGTACGGAGGCTTTGCCCCATCGCTGAGGGATTCTGGGCCCGGTCTACCTCCGCTCCTCCCACCCACCTTTTGCCTAGTCGGAATTCTATCAAAGCGGAAGGGGAATCGAATTATCCAGTTAGACCAGAGAGAGTAGTATCTCTAAGGAGGAGGAGAATGGAAAGTCCACTGACCTGAGATTGACCTATTTATAATTTTTATATGTTAAGAAAAGTCATATACCTTTAAGATAAGACACAACTAGATTGTAACCCTCATGGGAGTGCCAAATGGACTGAAACAAATAGTGAATCTTGGTTTAATGTACAAAATGAACCCATAAATTTATTTATATGTATCATAAATCTATCTGTATTTTTGGACTAGATGTAAATGCACTGTATAAAATGGCATTTGATGACCTATATGTATATAAGTTAAAATCTGATAATAAAAAGATTTAAAAAAAAAAAGGTATAGCGAGCCCAGTGAAGAGGACCGCACTTTTAACTGCGCTTAGACGAAAGGGGGCACAGGTGGCACTGCTGCAAGAGACGCATCTGACAGATTTGGAGCATGCCAAACTGGTACGTAACTGGGTTGGGAAGTGCCTAGCGGCCTCTTATTCCTCTCACAAAAGGGGGGTAGCGATACTCCTGCATAAGAACCTGCTCTTTGAGGTGAAAAGAGTAGTGAGAGACCCAAAGGAGGGCGGATATATTTTTGTTACCGGGATATGGTGAGGGGAGGCACTTACATTTGGTTGTGTTTACGCACCGGTGGTGTATGACCCATAATTCTATTCCTCTTTGCTGGGCCTACTTGTCAGAGAGCAATTTCCCAGGCTTATTATGGGAGGGGACTTTAACTGGACTATGGATGCAAATGTGGACCACTCTGCAGGTAAGGGGTGGGTGACGGAGGCTATGTGCCAGTGGCAAGTCAGGATAGCAGACTTAGATATGGTGGATAGCTGGAGAGTGGTTAACCCCACTGGGCGGGAGTACGCATTTTATTCCAATCCCCATAAGACCTGGTCCCGCTTGGATTATATTTTTCTGCCTAAAAGCTGGGTGGGAAGGATAAAGGAGATAAGCCACAGCCCCATCTTCATTTCGGACCATGCTATGGTGGTGCTGAGGATCATGGGGGGGGTTGAGGGTAGACCAGCAATCTGGAGATTTCCTACATATCTGGCTAAGGATCGGACATTTAGGGAGTGTTTAGTGGAACAATGGAAGTTCTATGAGGAGGCAAATGCCATGGATGAGGTTTCTAGTGCCACTTTCTGGGAGGCAGGTAAGGCCTATATGAGGGGGGGCTATAATAGCTTATGTAGCTAAAATTAAAAAACAGAAGGGGAAAGAGGGAAGAACTAGAAAGGCAAGTGAAAGAGTTGGAGAAGCGGGTAGGGGGAGGAGAAAGGGGAGAAGCCTCCAAATTGTTAGCAACGGCGAGGGAAGCCCTTAATTCTTTATTAAGAGAGAAAGCAGGGAAAGCATGGTTCTTCTGTCAAAGGAGGGTGTTCGAGTGGGGGAATAAGCCCGGACCTATGCTGGTGAGGCTGATGAAGGGGGGCAGATGCCCAGCTCAGATACTGAGGATTGGGGGGGCGGAGGGGCAAGCTATTACAAGTTCAAAGGCCATAGCAGACCGCTTCGGGAGTTTTTATGAAAAGCTGTATAGGGCAGAATATGTGGGGACAGAAGAGTGTATCCGGGAGTTTCTTGATGGGGTGCCTTTGCAGAAGGTCACAGATGAGCAGAGGGAGGTGTTGGGTCAGCCCCCTCTCAAGAACGGAAATCCTAAGTGCCATACAGAAGCTGCAGGAGGGTAGGGCCTGTGGGCCAGATGGGTTTCCTGTCAAGTATTATAGGATTTTGGGGGGCAAATGGCTGAAGTGCTGAGGAAGGTGTTTGAGAGAGGGGAGGAGGGACAGATCCCGGAATTACCTAATTCATGTTATGAGGCTGACATTTGCTTAATACATAAGGGGGGACAGGACGAGCTCGAGTGTTCAGCTTATCGACCGATCTCCCTCCTTAATGTTGATATGAAAATTTTAGCCAAGGTCCTAGCCACTCGGTTGGAGAACATTCTACCTGAGGTGATCCATCCAGACCAGACTGGGTTTATCAAGGGGCGACAGTCCTATCATAATGTACATAGATTGTTAAATGTCATATGGTGGGCTGGCCGGACCAAAGGTAAGATGGGGGTGATCTCCTTGGACGCCGAAAAAACATTTGATAGGGTGGAATGGGAGTACCTCTTTGAGGTGATGACCCAGTTTGGTCTGGGGGATCTGTTTATAGGCTGGGTCAGGGTTAGGTACCTAAGGTCGAGCACGCAGGTGATGGTGAAGGGGTGCCTTTCTGGGAAATTCGGGTTGGGTAGGCGTACGAGACAGGGTTGCCCTCTGCCCTCTCTGTTGTTTGCCTTGGCAATCGAACCCCTGGCGTCGCCGATACACCAGCATGAGGGTGTGGTGGGAGTAGGCGATGTGGAGGAGAGAGAGCATAAGGTGGTGCTTTATGCTGACGATATGCTGTTATTCTTAGGGGGTATATGTAACTCTGTGGGACACCTGATGGACATTATTGAAAAGTTTGCAGGTTTCTCCGGGTATAAGATTGATGTCAGGAAATCTGAAGCTATGGGGTTCCCGGACGTTGGCCCAGAGGTGCAGCAGAGGGGATTCAGGGTGGTCCAGATGGACTTTAAATATCTTGGGGTTCAAATAGGATGGAGGTGGGAAGAGCTGTATAAGTTGAATTATCATCCCTTGGTCAAATTGGTGTTGGCAGACCTTAAGAGATGGATGCAACTCCCTATGTCTTGGATTGAGAGGATAAATCTCATAAAAAGGAATATTATCCCCCACATCCTATACCCCATGCAAATGCTACAGATGAGGTTAACACAGGGAGATGTGAAACGGTTGGCAGGGAAAAAAGCCTAGAATAAGCTTAAAAAGACTTAAGGTGGATAGAAACGGGGGGGGACTTAATTTCCCAGATCTGGGTACGTATTATAGGGCGGTGCAGCTTAGGGGGGTGGCTGATTGGGTACATAGACCAGAGGTGGCTAGCTGGGTAGGATTGGAACAAGAGGGGACTCCAGGGAGGCTTACAGCCTACCTTCATAGTAAGGGATTACGAGCATACTGAGATTTGGAAAGTGGCAAACCGTTAGTTCAGGAAACATTGGAGGCCTGGGATCATCTGTGGTGGTGGAAGGGATTGGCCCAGAGGGAGACTGTCTTACTCCCGATCGTGAAGAGTCCCTTCTTCATTCCTGGGATGGAAGATAGGGGGTTTAGAATGGGAGAGAGGAGGGGTGGTATACGTAGGGATGTTACTGGAGAAAGGGGAGCTGAGTGAGTTTAATAAGATCAGGCGAGAGATGAGGTTCGGGACGTCCCAGTTATTTCGGTACCTGCAAGTGAAAGCGTTCGCAGGAAGACTGGGTGTGGGGGGGAAGGGAAGGGTTGCACCCAAATCGAATAGAGCAGATGGTATGTCAGGCCGGGAAAGATCCGAAAGGATTTATTGGGAAAGTGGCCAAACAGGATAAGCAGAGCCTTCCAGACTTAACGGGCTCCACAAAGGCTCTTTGGGAGAGGGATTTAGGGCTACAAATATCGGATGGGAACTGGAAGTTAGTGTTAGGTATGCCGGAGGGAATTACGATATGCAATAAATTTAAGGAGGCTTTCTATAAATTTTTGCATAGAATATATTGTCCCCCAGTGGCAGTGCATCGGGCCCATCCTGCAATATCACCGAATTGTCGAAAATGTAGCAGAGGGTTGGGTACCTTTTTTCATTGCTTCTGGACATGCCCGGTCCTGACTAAGTTTTGGGGGGGAATAGTCCAGGAGGTGAATAAGGGGATGGCGGGCCGACTGTCTTCGTGACCCTTTGGTCTGCCTATTCAGGGTGGAAGTAGTGGAAGGGGAGGAGAAGGAGTGGCAGCCACTACCTAGGTGGGTAAGGGTGTTGTTTGTGCTGGCCAGGCACTGCATTCAGAACACCTGGGTCACTGGAAATGGGCCTACATTGACTGAGTGGCGAAGACTGGTTATACACTCCTTGGCTCTGGAGAGGCTTACATGGGTCGTAAGAGATAGGGAGGAGGTGTTCTTGAGGGACTGGGCTCCTTTTATGGTGCCCTTGAGCATGTCTGAAACCTAATGCTCCGTACAGGGTTGAACATCTAAGTCCCAGAGTGACGGTTAGGTAAAGGGGGAATGCCCCTCTTGTTAATGTCAGCGTGGCTCAGTTGGTAGCACATCCGCCTCTGGACCAGAAGGTCATGGGTTCTCGTCCAACACCGGGATTGGACTTGCACCTAAAAATCGCTGGCATCCGAGTGCAGTATTGGGGGGTGCTGTACTGCTGGGGTGTGCCGTCCTTCGGATGAGACGTTAAACCGAGGTCCCTTCTACCCATCCTGGTGTTGTCCTGGTGGGTGTCCAGGTGGAAGTAAAAGAACCCAGGGCACTCTTCGCAAAGAGTAGGGAACATTCCCGGTGTCCTGGCCAACATTCCCCTTCCCATAAACCGGTTCATGCAATTATCCAGGCTGTGTGTGGATGATGATGTGTGATATGGCCGCCACCACACATTCAGTCACTTCACTACCAGTCTAGCATTGCTTGTAAAGCACTTTGGATGTATGAAAAGCGCTATATAAATACTGATTCTTCTTCTTAATGGAAATATCAGCGGCCTACCCATGGCCTGTCAGATACTTATGGTCCTGCTTCTTCTGCACAATATGAATGGTAGGGAATTACCTGATTGGTTTTTGTGATTAATATTATATGATCAACTGGGGATATTTGAATTTGTCTGAGAATACAGATTGTAACGCACACTCGACTGCATCTTTGTAATGGAATCTGATAGATATCAATGATATAACTGGGATTTTAGTGTGTCTGTGTTAGTAGCTGTCTATTGTCGTATGTTGTATGTATATGTTTCTGTGACAGAAAACTTGTAATAAACAGAGCATTCAAAAAAATAAACTGGCTCCAACCAGAGGCCTACAGAAATTATCTATAGCTTGTTACGTGTCATAAGATTTTACTTAAAAAAATATAATCATTCATTACATAAACGAGTAATAAGAAAATCAAGTAAGGAAATATATATTAAGACAAGGAAAGTAGTAAATAGTATTCCAACGCACAGAAGTTTTAACAGATTGGGTGACAGCACACTCCAGAATAGTGTAGCACATAGTTGGAATAAATTGTCAGAACCATTGAAGACAAATACAGACCTCTCTAGTTTTAAAATTGCTTTGTCTGATTGTTTGAGGTCCTCTTGCACATGTTTTTAAAGTAACTGTTGTGCTGTGTTTTTCTTTTTTGTAATTTTGTATTTGTATCATATTTTTGTAAATTGTTTAATGTTTTTGTATAATGGATTAGAATGCAGGACTTTGTTGTAAACGGGACTTTGTCCCAACGAATGTTACTTCCTGTGAAAAAATAAATTTTAATCAATCAATCTAGCCATGGTTGACTATTATTCAGAATTTATTGAGATCCCCCGATTGCAAAATACAGTGCTCCCTCACTGTAATGAAGAGAGTGGGAGCCATAACCTGTGTTCATTCTAGCTCCCTGTTTGTTATATCAAGGGACACTGAAAACAAACACAAAATACTGCACTCAGTTTAATAAAGCCAGCGTGCCATCCTCACCCCCTTTCCAAAAGACAATGCTCATTTTATTATGTTTGCTTGCGTACATGTGCAAGAAACATTGGGCCAGATATTCAAACTGCGCCATTCTGTGGCGCAAGCCCTTGCGCTGCTCAAAAAAGTTGCGCAGGGGTGTGGCTGGGGCGATATTCAACAGAGTTGCGCTATTGAGCAGCTCCTTTGAATATCGCCCCCCAGCCACAGCCACTGTGCATGGCGCAGTGGAACTGCACCACCGCAAGTAGTCAGAGGAGCATTCGACGCGTGGTAAGTTCCACTGCACTATGTGCAAATCTGCGATATTCAAAAGGTGACATGCAAATAGGGCCATAATTTATGCAAGGCGCACGGGGGGCCATTTGCATCTAATTACGGCCTCATTTGCATGCCATTAGCATGCAGGTGCGCCGATCCCTGACGACTTGCGCCTGGCGCCCTGTCAGGCAGCAGCCATCAGGGACCGATGCCCCCTACAGCCCGATTGCAGTCATAAAGTAAATCTCCCCCCCACTAGCCCGATCGCAGGTATAACGTAATAAACCCCTCCCCCGACTAGCCCGATGGCGGGCAGAACTCACCCCCACCCCGACTAGCCAGATCGCGGGCAGAACACACTCCCCACCCCGACTAGCCAGGCTCGTGGGCAGAACACACTCCTCCACCCCCCACTAGCCCGATCGCTAGCATAACGTCAACCCCAAGACCAATATCCTGGTGGTGCAATGGACATGAGAAGCCCGATCGTGGGCATGAGGTCAAACCCCCAAGTCCATTATCCCTGATGATCTAGTGTCCCCCCACCCACCCACCCACGGGCCCCACCACCCTGCTCCCCGTCAGCAGGCTGGCGGCACCCACCACCCTGCGCCCCACCTTCCCGCCTGACCTGACAGCTCGGTAGGGCTGCACACCCATTGGTTCAGAGCAAGCGCCAATGAGCGTGCAGCCCATTCCGTACAAGGCAGTCCATATATGTGAATGAATGCATATCTTGACTGCCTTGTATGGTATGGGCTGCATGCCCATTGGCTCTTGCTCTGAACCAATGGGCGTGCAGCCCTACCGAGCTGTCAGTCGGCGGGCGGCGGGCGCAGGCGGTGGTGCTGCCGCCTGCCGCTGATGGGGAGCAGGGTGGTGGGGCTCCATGGGTGGATGGGGTGGGGGGGACACTAGATCACCAGGGATATTGGACTTTGGGGTTTGACCTTATGCCCGTGATTGGGCTTTGCGGTCCACTGACCACCAGGGATATTGGTCTTGGGGGTTGATGTATGCCCACCATCAGGCCAGTGGGGGTGGGTGAATTCTGCCCGCGATCGGGCTAGTGGGCGGTGGGGGTTGTGTGACATCATCCCCACGATCGGGCCAGTCGGGGGTTGTTTCACTTCATGCCCATGCATCAGGCTGCTGGGGAATACTCTGCTGCCCGTGATCGGGCTTCGGGGAGGTATATTACTATGCCGTGATCGGGCTGCAGGGGGGCACAGGGAACAGGGCTGACCCACAGGTGGCAGCTGCTGTGTTGCACCCTGCAATGCGGCAGCTCACCTGTGGGTGGCCTCATCTTAATCCTTTTTTTGGCTTAAAGTTGTGCAGGCGCAGGTAGGAGTTGCGCCTGCACAACTCTGCATGGTCCGCTGAATATCGGGCTGTGCAGTTTATGCATAGTTCCTCCCTCCGGTTGGCGCGTGCCTTCATTAGCATGACTTGGGGGCTGACTGCTCCTGCTGAATCATCGCAGAATGGCTAATGGACTTGCGCAGGCGCAACCCTATTGAATATCCAGGCCATTATGTGACAACTTAAGAGAGAAGCATGGTTTTGGAGGTGCGGCACTGTGGCAGCCAATGCCCCCACTGCATTTTGAGGCTCGGCCCTCTTTCCCCAATGCGGTGGCACATTGCTGCTGACACTAGTTCAGCAAGTGTGCCACCAACTTGAAATGAATTTGCCGATGCATTGAGGGGATGACCTGTTATTGCAGGGCGGTGCTTGGCTGGTGCAACATTTTAATAAACATGGCAGCGGCTGTTGCTGTCCGCCTCATAGTCCCCATGAAAGCCAATGGGGGTGCCCAGTTCCCTGTCAACATGCCTCCTCCCCAGTTCATTTGCCGATGGGGAGGCATAATGTCCCACACACATTTTGTTTGCCAAAGTGGGTGCCCAATGCCCCTCGGCATTATCATGTCCCCTTGCCCCCCAAACACAGATCCTTTTTTCATTGCCATTGGGGGGCCCAATCCCCGTTGGCTCCAGTCTCCCCCCTCTCAAAACATGCAGGTGGCATGCTGGGAGACCACTTCAGCATACCAAATCTACCTGCAAAAAAAGAAAACCTTCCTGCAATGGTTTTAATTTTTTTTGCTTGAAAAGTAGAAAACGGTCCCTTGTTGTGTATGGTGCCCCCTCTCCCAACCTGCACCCACCCTGTGTGTACCCCACATCCCCACACCCCCTCACCCCATACTTACCTCCGGAGCCTAGTGCGACGATCTTTGGTGGACCAGGAACACGTCTGCACTCTTCAAAAGCCGACCGTGAACTGAAAAAATGCCAGTAAGCTGCATTATGGCATAAATGGGCTTTTTTCAACTTATTTATTATTTGACAGACTTGACCCCAAATATGCAAGGCTGCTTTATGTTTTGGTTGATGCTACTGTTTTAATACGTACCACGGTCGCTCACCCGGTTCTTTTCAAGCACCCCTGAATCTGTGAGGAGTTCCTTTAATTTATTTCAGCTGCAGCTGCACTACACTTACTGTATGTTTCCTGGAGTCTCATTTTGTGGTCTTTAGGTTGGCAAGCAGTACTGGAAGTCTGACTATGTATGGCTATTTGATGGCTCGGATGCCGTACCTTGTGGCTGGCTGCCACAGGATATGGATGGTTCTGTACTGTGGAAATGTGGTGTTGTCGCTTATTTGAATCTCCTTGGAATTCCCTGGATTGCAGGTGAGATGTTTTGTTTTTTTCATGATTGTTTCATGGGAGTTGTATCTTTCTACTTGTATTTTTGGGACTTTTCAACCTGTGGCTTTCGAAATGGCATACAGTTCTGGACCTCTTTATTATTACTGTGCTCTCATAGACTGCACGTCAAAGTAAATGGCTGCTACCTGTTTCGGTCAGTTCTTGCAATGCTCAAAAATAGTACTGCTGTCACCTTGTTTTTCTGCTCCCTGGTGTGGATCAGACAGGAGGCGCTTCTTGAAACAGTTGGATTTTATGTTGAGCAGCATTAGTCGATGCTAGTGCTGGATGTTTCAGTGATAATCCCTTACTGGGTTGTTTTTCTTTTTGACTGAACTGCATATACTGGAGTTGATTTTGTATGTGTATCTCGGCCACTTTTATTAACTGCCTGAACAATATCTTCAACATGCAGCTTATATAAACACATTACTGGGTATTTTGTGGGACTTTTTTATACCTTCAGTATACCTTCGGCATGCAGTCCGTATATGGAATGTATCATTTCTCTTTTGGGCTGGGGTTTTCTTTTATAGGGCATTTATTGGACTTTTATGGCTTTCATTCTATCTTTGGACTTTTGCAACAACATCTGCCAACCTGGGACTTCATAGTATATTACTAGTTTTTATGTTGCACCTTTTGCCTGGTAGTTAGACATTTTTGCTTTAGATAAGGGAGTTTTTGATGTTACTATATGTACTTTTTCAATGTGTGTTTAGAACTCTTTTATTATCAGAGGTGCAGCTACTGCGTTTGCTGGAGGGGCAAAGTGCACTTTGCCTTGGACATCATGGGCCACGGTGGGGTAGGAAAGTGATCAGTTGGACTAGGGGTAGTGGGATTCATTTGGTTATTTTCTAGTTGAGGTTGATATTTTCAGCCAGTAGCTATAATGTTTGACTTTTTTTTTCTATACTTGGTGGGACTCAGCTGAGTTTAGAGGTTTTCAGAGGGGAAGTACTGTAGGTATGATAGGGACTTCTTTAGCATCTACTTCGAACTTTTGTTTTTTCTTTTGGTTATGCCAAGTTATACGCTTATTACATGGAATATAAGAAGGGGTCAGGAGAACGTAAGCAGCACATGGTGCTATGTCATCTCCAGAAACTGAGGGTAGGGAACATTTGTTTACAGGAAACACACACTATGAGAAAAGATATTCACATCTTAGATGGACTTGGGAAGGCCAGGCTTACGGGGCAGGTTGCAGTACCAAACGGGGTGGCGTTGCTATTTTGATTGGCTGGCAAATCCCCTTTGTACTAATCAAAGAGATTTGGGATGCTGAAGGACGTTTCCTTTTTCTACATAGGCTGGCTGAGGTTGTCTTGGGATCGGTATATGGTCCATCTGTTGACTCTCCTACTTTTTTCACTAAATTAGTTCCCATTTTAACTCCTTTCGCGCACTTATCAATGTTGATTGGAGGAGACTGGAATACTGTATGCCAACCTGATACTGATAAGTTGGGCATAAATAGGAGAGGACTCTCCCCAGGTCAGTGTGATTTTCGAGACTTAATTGATGGACTGGGCCTTGTGGATCCATGGCAAATCCTTCATTCCTCCACCAGGCAATATATATTCTATCCCTTCCCCCCATAGAATGTATTGCAGACTGTATTACTTTCTTATAAATTAGGAATCTCTTTCAGGAACTCTCTCTTAAGATATACCATTGATGGTACTCTCTGATCATGCCCCTGTCAATTTGATTCATACTGTCTATGGGATGGAGGATCATGATATTACATGGTGCCTCAACACTCAGCTCCTACAGGATCCTGAAAAGCTTCAGTCAATTCGGTCTTACCTCCAGAACTTTTTGTACAGAATGAGGGCTCGGTCATCGCTGTTGATATATTATGGGGTGTACTGAAATGTTCTCTGAGGGGCAAATGTATTCACCTTGTGTCTAAATATAAAAAATCCAGACAAGCTCAGCTGGATAGTCTTCTACGTGATTTTAGATCTCTAGAGCACACCCTCTCATCACACTCTGCACCTGACACTTGGTCCCAGTTGCATAGCCTGAGGGCGCAATGTGCTGACCTGCTCACCTAAAAGGCAGAATTGGCCTTGCTTAGGACTAAAGTAAAATAGTTGGAATCTGGTGAGAAAGCCAGTAAGTTGTTGGCTGTTAGCTTTGTACCATGCAGTCCACCAATTTCATTCTCAGAATACAGCCTAGTCCACAAGATGAGGTGATTTGACGTTATAGGTGTATTTTATGCTAACGTATATGTGGATGCTCCCCCTGGGAATCAACTGTTAGCTGATATCGAGGCTTATTTGGACCCATCCCTCTTCCTGTCCTTGAATTCTCACATCAGGAACTTCAGAAAGTTCCTATAACACTAGTCGAAGTCAAGCACAGCCTGAAGTCGCTTCCCCTAGACAAGTCTTCAGAACTGGATGGTTTTATTAATAATTTTTATCATTTTTTGCAGAACAACTTGCCCCTCTCCTGGTCCAGGTTTATAATTTTTGATACAAATCAGACTTCTCTGATCTTTCCTTTTCAGAGACCTGGATAGCATTAATTAAGAAGCCTTTTAGAGAGGAGACTTCCACAGATGGTTACTGTCCAATATCTCTACTTGATTCAGACCTTAAATTGCTAGCAAAGATTCTGGCCAACAGATTATCACAGGTCTGGGAGGGTTTGATTGGCTCTTCCCAAGTTGGTTTTATGAAGGGTTGCCTCTCCAGTGACCATCTCCAAAAGTTGCATTATTTGATTTCGGCATCCCTGGAGAGCAGGTGCCCTGCGGTCTCGGTCTCCCTGCATGCCAAAAAAAGCATTTGATTGTGTTGCATAACCTCATCTTTTTGCAGTTTTAAATAAGTTCAGATTCCCACAGGAATTTTAAAATCATATTAAATTGTTATATAATACTTTGCAATGAAGTCCTGTCTGACTATTTCCCTTTGCAACAATATACCAGACAGGGTTGTCCCCTTCCCCCTTTCTTTTCAACCTTTATTTAAAGCCTTTAATTTATTATCTTCACAATAATCCTAATATTAAAGGTATTCAAATAGTGGATTGTAGGTATGTCCTTTCAGTGTATGCTGATGATTTATTATTATACAGCGAAGACCCATCTGTTTCACTACAGGCTGTATTCCAGGAAGTGGACCGCTCAGTTCTTTCAGGTTATAAATTGAACATGAATAAAACAAAGGTCCTTCCACTCAACAATTTTGTGTATAAACAGAACCTTATCAACATGGGTCTGCTCTGGGAGCCAAGAACAATTACCTATTTTGGAATTAAAATTGACAGTTCTTCTTCCCATCTAGTTTTTTTTTTTTTTTTGTAAAATTTATTTTTCCAGATCAGAGTTTGACAGTAGTACATTATGAATTATATACATAGATACGTCTCCTATCTCATGGGAAGACATTATAGCAATAAAATCTCTGTTTCCAAATATTGATTTGCATTACCACTTATAAAGTTGCAGTATCAAGTCAGGTTGGCAAGAGTATCTACTTAATACATAGTAATATATAGGGTAAATCCCTATGTAGTGGTGGTTTTCAGAAAGGTGTTTAAGGGTTTTTTTTTGCAGTTAGTGAGGGTTGGAAGTTCTTGATTCTAATCTACCCACTCCCCTGGGTAACGCAAGAAGGTCAGAAAGAAGGGAACCAGTCCTGCTGCAAGGCTTCCTCTAGAGGGTGTCAGATCTCCAGGTATCTCTCTGACTGCCCTCTGATATCATATTGTGTCCTTTCCAGCTTCACAAAAGCTAAGAGGGAATTGATCTACACAGCAATCATGGGAGTCTCCTTCAGTCTTTAATATTGGGCCAGTAATCTGAGGCCTACCGCCGCTCCTATTCTCTGCAGCCTATTATTATGACATGTACCAGGACTCTCATTCCCACCCAGGGGTAACCCTAGTAGGATTTCAAAAGGGTCTATCCTTAGAGGAGTTTTAAGTGTGTCTGAGAGGATGGTTAGGACCCCCCACCAATACTTCCTGACCTTCTGGCAGTCCCATAGCAAGTGGTAAAAGGTGTCCATATGGACAGAGTATTTTTGGCAAAGGTTGAAATTTGAGGGGTCTATCTTGTGTGCCAAGACTGGGGTGTAGTAGGTATGCATCAAAATATTATATTGGATGGCTCTCAGTCTGTTATTGACTGAAAATGGCAATGAATTTTTAAAAATACTAGCCCAGTGTCCACCTGTTACACCTTCAGGGAAAAGGTCAGATTCACATTTGTTTGTAGTCCCCTCCAAGGGGTTGGGGAGAACTCATATGAGAAGCTTATAACATTTTCTCAGGGGTTTGAAGGTAGGGTCCGAGTGTTGCCCCATAAAAAGTTCCTCCAAGGGGGAGTGTGCCACATTTCTTGCTACGGGTTCCTGCCCCAGTCTAGACATCACCCTGTTCCTGAGGCATAGGTATAAAAAGTAGTGGGAGGCGTTCTAACCAAACCTAAGTATTAGCTCCTGGAAAGACAGAACACCATCATCCCCCATAAAGTGGTTCAGTAGGGAGAGATCCCTTTGTTTCCAGTTTTTCAGGGCCCTTGTTCAGCGTCCTTAATTCAATCATTGACAGGTCTCCCCTGTCTTGCAAGAAGGAGCCCAGGGTACTATCTGGAGACACTGCATTCCCATGACTCAGTACCTCATGGGCTGCTCTCCATGCTGTTCAAGTGGATCTAGTACAAGGGTTCACAGGTTTTTGGGTAGGGCATACCCCCAGTGAATCCACCAACAGCTGGTGGTAGTATAGAGCATTATTCAAGCACTCCAATTTGACCCACGATGGGCGGTCTCCCACCCTCTTCAGCAAGTTCTGCACATGTGCTAACTGGGAGGCAATATAGTAGTACTTCACATTTGGAAGCCCCAATCCCCCCAGCCTAGTTGGGCACCACAGGATCTCCTTTTTGATTCTAGGCCTCTTGCCCTGCCATAATAGCGGAGTTATGGCTCCCTCTAGTGCTTTAATGTATTTTTGTGGTATGACCACAGGGTAGGTTTGGAATAGGTATAGGAATTGGGGGGTATACACATTTTAATAAGATTTACTCTGCCCAGAAGGGTGAGTGACAGCCCCCGCCAATTAAAGCAATCTTCCCTGACTTTTTTGACAACTGGGTGAAGGTTGGACCTGGCCAACAAGGACAGCTTAGAAGGAAGAAGGGAGAAGGACTCCAAGATATTTGATTGTTTTGGAAGGAGGAATCGAGGTAACTGCTATAGAAATTGATTGTTCCCTATCCCCTAACGGGAGCCAGTCACACTTGCCCCAGTTGATTTTGTGGCCTGACAGGAGGGCCATAAACATCAAATATTTTTGTCAAGGCTGGCAAGGCCTTATCCAGTTGGTCCAAGAACAAAAGTATGTCATCTGCGAAGAGAAGTATGACATGGTTCTCCCCCTTCCAATTATAACCCTGGATATCCTTGTGGTTTCTGATAGCTAGTGCCTCTATGGTTAAAATATACAGCAGCGGGGATAGTGGGCAGCCCTGTCTTGTTCCTCTAGTGAGGGGAAATGAACTGGATAATATGTTATTGGTTAATATCTGTGCTTGGGGGGCATATATAGTGCCCTAAACCATTTAATCATGTTTTCACCCAGGCCAACTACCTGAGGACAGCCAACATAAAGAGCCATTCAACCCGATCAAAAGCCTTCTTGGCATCTAGGGCCAAAAGGCCTCTTCTCCCTCCCCTATTCATGGACCATTTATGTATAATGTTAAGCGTTCATCTCAGGTTGTGTTTTGTCTATCTACCTTTAACGAAGCTCACCCCGTCCCTGTGAACCAAGGATGGCAACACCCCTTCCAGTCTGGAGGCCAAAATCTTTGATATGATCTTATAGTCAGCATTTAATAATGAGATGGTGCAATAGGAGCCACACTTAGCAGGGTCCTTCCCTGGCTTAGGAAGTACCATCATCGTTGGCAACAGGAGGGAGGGTGGTAGAGATTCATTCTCCAGGGCCTGCTCGACCATTTCTAGCATTAGTGGGCCCAAAGCCTCTCAGGTCAGTTTATAAAACTCGGCAGGGATGCCATCTGGACCTGGGACCTTCCCTTTTTTTGCTTTCTACACAGCAGATCGTAGCTCCCCAATTTTTATATTTGCTTACGTGCATGCACATGAAACATATTACGGCAGCTTGCTTCAGTAGCAAGTTGTGGAGGTGCGGCAGTGTTGTTGCCAATGCCAGCAGCCCATTTTGGGGCTGGTCTGTGTGGCACCAATAGAAAATCATGCTGTCCATGACAGCAGTAGTGTAGCTTGCCACCAACTTGAAACAAACTGGCCACTGCAATCAGGGAGTGCCCCGTCATCAACAATCAGCTGTTTTTGTGGGATGGTCCTTGACTGCAGAAGCCAATTACAGCTGCATTGTGTGGTGTTCCCTTTCAATAAACATGGTGGTAGCTTCTCCGGCAGCATCTCACAGTCCCTACGGAAGCTGATGAACAGCCGCCACCTGTCACGGTCCCTGTTAAAGGCGATGGGGGTGCCCAATCTCCTTGTCGGCATGCCCCTTCCCCAGTTCATTTGTCAACGGGGTAGCCCAATCCCCATCAGCATGATGTGCTTCCTCCATTTGTTGTGTGCTGAGGGGGTGCCCAACCCCCCTCGGCTCATGCACAATCCCCCCATCCCCCCCAAGCACCCTGTGTGGCCAATGGGGGTGCCCAATCCTCATCGGTTCCAGTCCCTTCCCAACAAGCACCCAGCTAGCATGCTGGGAGCCCACCCCAGCATGCTCATGTGCCCCCCAGCACACTGTATGGCAGGTGGGGATGCCCAGTTCCCTTCAGCTCCACTCCCCCCCCCAACAAACATCCAGGTGGCACACTGGGAGCCTACCCCAGCATGCCAAAAGCTCCCGCATCGTCATATTTTTTTAAAAACCCTGTAAAAAAGGAAAATGGTCCCTCGCTGTTTCTCGTGCCCCTCCCCAACCCACACCCACCCTCTGCACACCCCACCTCCCCACACACACACACACACCCTCACTCCATACTTACCTACGGAGTCCAGCGCGACAATCTTTGGTGGACTAGGAACACGTCTACACTCTTCAAAGCCATCCTCGAACTGTAGAAATGCCAATAAGCTGTATAATAGCATAATGGGTTTTTTCAACTTATGTGGATATCTCTGCCATTTTTTTTGTCTTTTGGCACCAAATTTTCAACACAGGGTTCTTGGGACGCCTCCTCATGAATTCAGTCACTGTCATGATGGTATTTGGTCCCAAAGGAGATTTCGCAGTCACTGAGCAAAATCACCATTTGGGACCGATTAACGAAACAACAGTTTCACTCTTCATGAGGTGGACTCTCAAAAAGCCTATGTTGCAAATTTGGTGAAAAAATTCCAAAAAATGACTGTGTTATGTGTGTGCATTGCGCAGTTTCCACGCACACTCGTAACTTGCAAATTTGTAATATTTTCACTTCAGATTTTCAACATTGGCATTTTTTTACACCTCCTTATGAACAGTACAGCTGTCATTTTTCACATCCTGGCCAAAATGTGTTTTTGCACTTCCGGCACAAAATAGCGCGGTCACTGTGGGAAATCAGTGTTTGGGGCAGATTAAGAAAATCACAGTGACACTGTTCATGAGCAGAGGCCCTAAAATGCCTGTGTTGAAAATTTGGTGACATAAGTCCATAAAATGACTGTGTTACGAGCGTATATTGTGCAGTTCCCATGCGTCCTTGTAACTTTGTGAATCTGTAATATTTTCACACCAGATTTTCAACATTGGCATTTTACCACACCTCCTTATGAACAGTACAGTTGTCATTTTTCACATCCTGGCCGAAATGTGTTTTCACACTTCCAGCGCAGAATAGCGCAGTCGCTGTGGGAAATCAGTGTTTGGGACAGACTAAGAAAATCACAGTGACACTGTTCATGAGAAGAGGTCCTAAAATGCCTATGTTGAAAATTTGGTGACAAAAGTCCATACAATGACTATGTTACAAGCATGCATTACGCAGTTTCCACTCACACTCGGAACTTTACAAATTTGTAATATCTCCACTCAAAATTTTCAACACTGCCCATTTTGCACACCTCCTTATGAAAAGTACAGCTGTCATTTTTTGCATCCTGCCCAAAAAGTGTTTGCACACCTGTGGCGCAGAATGGTGCAGTCGCTGTGCGAATTCAAGCTTTGGAACACATTAATGAAATCTCAGTGCCACTGTTCGTGAAGGGAGGTCCCAAAAAGCCTATGTTGAACATTTTGAATGAAAATACCAACAAACGCTAGGGGCATTAGGGTTTCCAACTGTTAATGCCCCACCCTGTACAGACTGACAGGCATCGAGTGTGTGGCCTGGTGTTTTTGGCCGTAATGCTCATGCCATTCCACCCACACCCTGCAGTCACTGACTTGCACTGAGGTGTACCTTGGGGTCTTTGGCCCTAAGGTTCATCCCATTCTCCTATACTGCACCCATCTCACCTTATTTCCTTATGCAACGGGGTGAGTGTAAGCTCTGAAGACCCCAAGGCACACCATGACTTTGCAATAACTCCAGATCTTGGATAAGGACATGGAGTAAAACATTTTTTAGAGGTACTATGTTTCAGATGTTTCAGATGTTTTAGACATTTGTTTGTTGGCTAAATAAGAGTACTGAGCCAAACTTTTTGATAAATTTGGGAAGCCATGCTGCTATTCCTCAGTGGACCTTTCAGTGGACCTTTCCTAAAATTGAGTTTCCTGTAGGTCTCCTGATTTATGGTGCTTTAAATATTTGTTCCACGAACTAAAAATAAACAAACTCTTGAATCTAAAGGAGCCATTTGTTTCTTTGGATCTTTTATATTTCTAACATGCTTTGCTGTGAGGATAGTGTGTGCTATTTTGATTACTGCTTTAAATATTGTTCCAGTTAGGGAAAGATTATTCAAGGCATTCAAGCCTAGTGAAGAGAGCTCGGTTAAGAGTTCTTGAAGTTTAAATTAATAATTTTAAAGGTTAATAGTCACTCCTTTATTAACCCAGTGCGATGGACAGGGTATGTGATACATGATATTAATATAAAATCAGAATTTGAGAATCTGAGAACATGTACTGAGACCTTCTAGGTGCTTTAGGTCTGACTATGTATTTTTAGTTTAGGTAGTAACATTTGCTACTGAGCCTTAGGATTGTCCTGTGACCATTTGGTATCGGGCGGGACAAATCTACCCAGTATGAGTGGCCCCACCAGTGACCTGGAGCCCCACTGTGTGCCGCAGGAGTAGTCAATGGGAGCAGCTGGAGTTGGAGTAATCAGTGGGGGACGGAGTGGCATGAGTCACATGTTGCCCCAGTGGACGTGCTTCAAGGCCAATGTGTCCATTTGTTTATCAGGGAGGTGCAGATGTGATACTGTGTAGATGGTTGGGACTGAATTGTGACATGGAGTCCTGATGTATGCCCGATAGTGACCAACAGGTGTAGCTGGACAAAGGGTGAGCCATGGGCACGGAGCATTATGCACTGCATGGTGCCCTAATGGACATGCCCTCAATGACAGCAGGCCCTACTAGTTTCTCATTAGGTTCAGCCTGGACACTGTGTGATCAATCAATCACTCAATCAAAACTTTATTTGTAAAAGGTGCCTTTCCAGAACCAAGGCGCCTGTACATAACATAATAAGAACAATATAGCTAAAACAATAAAATTAATCCAGCCCTACAACATCTAAAAATCATTATACGCATGTTTAAAAAGATACGTTTTTAATGCCCCCTTAAAGGTTTGGACAGTCGGGCAATCTCGTACCTGACGAGGTAGAGAATTCCACAGGGTCGGGGCCATAAAACTAAAATATCTGGCCCCAGAGGTCTTGAAATGAACCCTGGGAATCTCGAGCAATCCCTCGTCAGTGGATCAGAGACAGCGGGAGGGACAGTAGGGACGAAGGTAGCCAGGTCCCTGATCGTGTAGGGCCTTATAGGTCAGCAAATCAACCTTCAAGGTGATTTGCTAGCATATTGGCAGCCAGTGCAGTCCACGGAGCACAGGCATTATATGACTGGACCTAGAGGAACCAGTCAATATCTGGCTGCTGCATTCTGCACTAGCTGCAAGCGATGAATATCAACCCCCGGTAGCCCAAGATAAAGGGCATTGCAGTAGTCAAGACGGGTGGTAACGAAGGCGTGGACCAAAGTAAGAAGATCGTCAGGAGGAACCAGGTGCTTCACCCGGGCGATGTTCCTCAGGTGGCAAAAAGAGACTTTGACAACTGCTGACACCTGAGATTTAAGTGTCAAACAGTGATCAAACACAATGCCCAGATTCCGCACCCGGTCTGAGGTAGTTAGCTGAACACCCCCAAGCCATAAGCCTGAGGGAGATCCTGCCAACAAACCCGCCTCCAGGCGATCTGGGTCCATGACCAACACCTCAGTTTTTTCTAGATTCAACCTGATCAGATAGGACCCCTCTTGAAATACTGTTTCACTAAGTACCTCGGGTATGGCCAATGGGAGTGGTCAGATAGGAAGAGGTCTGCAGGGTATGGAGCAGCTGAGCTGCATGATACCTTTAATGGTTGCACTTTTATTTCAGCATATCTATTTGGCCACCAAGTTGGTACTAATGGGACAGGATGTGGATGGGGGGGATAAACTCTGTTGGGATAGATCGGACTGCTATGTTGTCGTTAGGTTTAATGGCTATTTTTTGGCTCATAGGAACGTTGGTCTGGGCCTATTATTAATCTGAATACAGAGAGGATTCATTTACTTGATTCCTTGTTACTACTTTCGTATATTATTTATAAAACATACATGTTATGCATTATGATGTATCTTGTATTGTATAGTACGTTCAATGATATTGAATCTATGTATTGTGCTTTGTATGAGATGTTTGTATCTGTTAAAATATTGTAATGACTTTTTAGCCGAACAATAAATCTTACTACAAACACACACACACACACACACACACACACACACTCACACACACATACACACACACACACTATTGTTAACCAGTAGTCTGTTACTGGAGAACCAGTTATGTGTTAATTTGAAGTCGTGAGATAGTGAGTGGGACAATGAGGTGATACTGTGGTTACTCCTAAAAAGGATCAGATTGTCAGCATACATAATTTTCTGACAGGATTTATGTGCAGCAGGTTGTTGACAAATAGGGAGAAGAGGATCGGGACCAATATAGATCCTTGTGGGACACCACTTGTCACCTCAAGTGGAGATGAGAGAGCACCACTAATGTATACACTTTGTGACCTCCCGGAGAGGTAATGATGAAACCAATTTGCTGTCTCCTCAGAGAAACTGGCTGAGGCCTGTTTCTGAATGAGGAGGTTGTGATTGACGAGGTTGAAGGCTTTGGATAAGTTGATGAAGATGGCTGTGGTTAGCCTACCCTCATCAGCAGATCTGAGTATGTGGTGAGTGAAACAAGCCATTGCAGTGGTGGTGCTGTAGCACTTCCAGAAACCATGCTGTAGGGGGGAGAGTAATCCATTTTTGTCTATGTAGTTGGACATTTGCCGGAAAACTATCTTTTCTAGTACTTTGCTTAGATGTGACAGTATTGAAACAGGTCTATAATTCTCCATAACCAAGGGATCACCAGATCTGAATATGGGGACTAGTTTGGCCTGTTTCCATAACCTTGGTGTGGAAGAGGTGGCTAGGGAGATAAAGCCAGGGGTTGAGTAATATATCTTGCAGCTAGTCCCAGGAATCCAGGGCAGAGTCCATTGCTGCCTGCACTACCAGATTTGGGCAGTCCCATCAAGAGTCAATAGGTCTTTCAAGTAGTACACTTAAAATGGAAAGGGGCAGTTGATGGTGAGAGAGGATATCCCGTGACCTCAGGGTTGACGGTGATATTAGGGGAAAGTTTGTCAAGGTAGGGCTGGCGGTTGGTGAATTTGCAGTTTAGTAGCTCATTTACAATGCTGGGCTTAGGAAGCTAGGCCATCGTCAGTGAGCAAACTAATGGAACTCTGCTTGGTGTCAGATTTTATTAGGGAGTTAATGGAGGGCCAAAAGGAAAGGAATGGAGGCAGTATAGCGCAGTAGTTTAAGGCTCTGAGCTGCAATCCTAGAGACCTGGATTTGAATCCCACAGCCCCTACTTGCTTACTGTGTGACTCTGAGCAAGTCACTTAACTTCCTTGTGCTCCCAAGTCACACCTGTAAACAACCTTTCAGCTTAGTGTCTCTCTCCTGGTAAAAAAAAAAAAAAAAAAGACAGAAGGGCAGTTAACTATGTAAAAATAATTTCCTATTTCCTGCTATGTATATTCCAGCTGTATACCAAGAGGCAAACTCAAACCCGAACTTGAAAAAATCCCAGACATATTAGACAAGTGCAGCCTTGAATCTAAAAAAATCTGGAACACCCAGAAAGAGATGTCATTACTGCCTATGAGGTTTATCAGAAAAACAGACCCCCTAAAATGAAGCAACCTGCCTCTCCCTTCCTCACGTTTCAATGTGGTTCTGATCAATGAAAAGTGGCATTAACAAACTGAGTGGAATGATGCAGATGATGAAAGAAGGTGCAGGACTACCACAATCTAGGCAAATTACCGACCACAGTATGCAAAAAAAAGCATTCAGATGCTTATTGATGCTCATATTCCCCCAACTGATGTCTAGCAAGTGTCAGAACATGGAAATGTTCAAAGCATAGGTACCTATTCAACACTGCCTGAAGCAAAACAGCAGCATATTTCTTCCATTTTTGATGCCACTGCATCTATATCTCGACCAGCACTTCAACTGCTTGCAGCACGCAACAGAGCCCACCAAAAGAAAACTCCATTCCTGCTCCACCTCATTTCAGTGCCCAGCAGCCTCTGAGATAGGAAACAGTCACAGTTCCTGAACCAGGAAGCAAGCCATACTGCTCCTTTCAAAACAGTGTCACAGTCAACATGTAGAATAAAAAGTCGAAACTGCCAGGGAAAAAGGAAAAAAAAAAGATTCATAATTATTGGCTTCTCACAGGTCCGTTTAGCATTTTTTCTTCTTGAAGTACTGAAAGTTGAAAATTCAAGTTCAAGTTGTTATTTTAGACTGTTACATTTCATTGGGCACCTCTCTGGTTCTGTTTTCCAGTATCATTCTGCTTCCATGCCAGACCAGACCAAACTGCACAAAAACAGTAAATTGCACTTTCTTACTTTAACTGTGGGATTGTCTCTATGCTATAAAGGAAAAAAAAAAAAAACAACAGAGAAGTGCCTTCAGCCTTGTGGATTATTATGTCCTATAAACCCCTTCATTGAATTATCACCTTGTAACTCACATTTCCCTATTACTTCTTCTTATATTCAGTGTTGGGTAGTAATGCATTGCTGTAATTAGATTACATTCCATTGTAATGTGCAGTAGTTACTGATTACTTATTATAAATAATGACCTCATTTGTAGACAATCAGGATTATTTCTAAACATTCCAGGTACTCTTATGACGTAAGAGGGTGTCTAATGCAAACAGTTCTAAAATTCTGACGTTCTAAGTTTATTTGGCACTATCCATTTCCCACAGAGGGGAATTCTGTAATATTCTGCAAAGTAAATTTTTTTTCGATTTTAAATTCAATATTTTTAAACAAATGTATTTAAAGGAGTACTACTGGCTGAGGTGAAGCACCGACCACTGCACTTATCGGGGCTTCACCTCAAAGATCCCCATTGTAGGCACCTTATTAAATAAAGCAGTTTTTACCTGATAACTCGTAAAAAAACAAACAAAAAAAACGTGATCCTCCGGTGAAGCCGGCATTTTGAAATATTGCACTGCTCACCCCCCAGGATCATGCTGGAAAGACCATGATATCATGATGCGGCTTTGCCCCCTTCCTGTTGATTGCCCATATGTACAGAGATTTTAAAACATCAATATTTCCCATGCCCAGCGCTGTTTTGACAGAACTTACTTAAATGCCATATGTATGTCTGGCACAGACATGGCATTTAGGCAAATTTTGTCAAAACAGCACTGGGCATGGGAAATATCGATATTTTAAAATCTCTGTACATATGTGCAATCAACAGGAAGGGGCAAAGCTGCACCACAATATCGAGGTCCTTCCAGCACTATCCCGGGGGTGAGGAGCCATATTCAAAATTTTTGCTACACTAGAGGACTGGGGTTTTTGTATGAGTTATCAGGTAATAAATGCTTTATTTAATAAGGTGCCTACAGGAGGATCTTTGAGGTGAAGCCCCGATCTGTGCAATGGTCGGGGCTTCACCTCAGTCAGTAGTGCTCCTTTAACATGATTTGTAATATACTTATATGTATAGTTCCTGTGTCTTTCATGTGTACCAGAATTGCTCAGCTTCACTTCATAGTTCTCTCAGACAAAGAACTCAAGAATTCACTCACTGTGCATGTAAACACATATAAGAAAATATACTTTTGCGTAGTTACTAATTACATTTTCTTATAAGTAATGTATTACTGTAATATGCTCTATTGCATATTGTGTGTGTGTGTGGGGAGGGTTGCATCATCAGTGGATGGGTGGGAAGGGATAGGAAACTGCTATAGTCACTTGACTTTATTTATTTATTAATTTTTTTGTAGCATTTTTCTGCCCAGATTCCACCCTATCCCAAAATGTGAACTGCCATGTGTTGTGTTTTGATTTGATTGGCTGGCATTTGGGGACAAAAACTGGCAAGTGTGACAGCATGAACAGGCCAGTGTTTTGATTGGCTACTGTAGTGTGTGCGTCCACCTGGCATCTGCTTGCTCACAGCTCTGCTGCTGGATATCAGAGAGGAGGAGTCTAGGATGTTGATTGCACAGCATGTAAGTTTTCCAGGTGGGCTTGGTGCCATTTTGAGCACTGTGGTGTGCATGTGTTGTTGTGGACTTGGAGGGATGAACAGGGCAGCCCAGGACACTTGGGGGAACAACAGGTAAAGTGCCAAACAAGGAACAGACAACACAGCCAAAGAAGCTAGCAGCACTCTAGGGTTGGATGGATGGGTGTGCATGCGGTGGCAGTTAAAAAAATGGGTGTGCTGCAGCAGCTGAGCCGAACCGAACCCCAGCCAACTGACAACTGTTCAGGCAGGAGAATCGAGGAGGCTGAGGCAGACAGCCTTGAGCCTGGCCAATCATGCTGCTGGCAGTTTAGGGGACTGGGGGAGGGAAATGGGCTCCATGACCATCTATCGACAGACCCTAAGTAACAAAAAAAAGTTGGCTACTGCTCAGGCATCAATGAGGCTATCAGCCACACAGCAACCCCACACATGCACAACTGCTGCGGCCCTGATGAGATGCCCACTGGTCCATCACCACTCGAGGCCAAACATGGCCCCCCCCGCCATTTATGAAGGATCCATCAGAGGAGTTGGAGGACTCGAAAGGTCAACATTCTTACTCAGCCAAGCAGTCAGCAGCAGCGCCATCCATATGAACCTGAACTGCCTACCAAAAGAAAAAGAGTGCAATTTTACAATTCATTAATTTCATTATATTTATTACATTGGACAGCAAGATGAGCTACATAGCCTGTTTTTCAAAAGAGACCAGTTGTAACAGCAACATCAAGAACAGACTCTAGCAAGAGCCACTATGGCTGCAGCTGAGCTGCGGTTCATTGGAACACGGCACTGTCTGCCGAGTCCAAAATGGAGGGTGGAGTTATCTGCGTATCCACAATGACTTGCACATGTGCACTAATTTACTGCGGCACAGTCTACCTTTTCCAAGATGGCCACTAGAGTTTAGTGCACAAGTCACCGCACATGTGCAGATAACTCTGGCCACCATCTTTGACAGGGCAGATAGTGATTGTTCCACTGGTACCAATGGACAAAATAGTGCGGTCAATATGCAGTGATTGCCATTCACCTCCACTATTTAAAAGTACGGTCATTATTCAGAAAGCCTTCTTTTCTCAACTGTGCTCACAAGATGGTCGCAGGGCTACACCCACTGCAGCCGTAACAATAAACATAAGTGGCACATAGAAATAAAGGTACAATACAAGTAGGGTAGCAACAAGTAATAACAGTTACAGTGCATTTCGTTCTTCATAAACTGTTAAAGGTAGGTGCTGAATGTAGAGATGCTACTTCCTAAGGTGAGTTGGGAAGGAAGAAGGTAGTAAGGGCCAATAGCCCTGAAGGAACATGTTCTTTGTCCCACAGCAGTGTTATGATAAGGGAGTAGGAAAATGACTTTTGACTGGGAGCATGTCCCCTGTATACTGGTGGAGCAGGGAAAGAGCATGGAGACACTGGGAGGAGCTTTATCAGAAGCCACCTTGGGAAGGAAAACTGCTGAGCTATGGGTGAAATGGTCTTCCAGGGGGAGTCAGGCAGCAGAATTCTAAAGATTGCAGTAGTTTGTGTGATAACATAGGTCAGTCATGAATGGACAGATACTGTTATTTGCACTGCAGTTGGGCAAGGGCCCCAGAAGGAGCAACCACATTTGCCAGAAACCATAGTCAATGATAGGAAACAGAAGGCTGTATGTTAGCAAACTCCTAGTGTCTGGAATCAGGAACCTCTTGACACTGTTTAGGCCCCCAGTCTCTGGTGAACAGCTTTTACCAGGTTAGTGACATGGGAGTCAGAGGATAGTGAGTTGTCAAGTAGGTCCCCTAGGTACTTAAACTGTGTGACAAACTCTACCTCTGTGTCCTCTAAATCATGAACAGAAAAGGGAGAGCAGGCTGCTTTCTTATGTATACCAGAGAAGACCATGAATTCAGTGTTTTTGGTGTTGAGAACCAGGGCTTCAGTTAACTCCATTTTGAGAGTATTTAACTTCCAACAGTAAGGCAAAAACTTCCAAAATAAAGAGGGAGGAAGTCATTGACTTCCAGATGTAAAACCTAAAATTAGATGACCTCCAAAATTGCAGGCATGAAAGTAAGAAATTATGCATTTTTCTGAAAGAAATTGTATTTTACCACTAATTTAGTATGTTAGCATCCATAAATGTGTCCATCCTAGAATACTGACTATGGGATCCTGAAAGTATTTTGACTTTAAAAAAACTGGAATGACTTCCAGATTTGAACTCCTGGAAGTTTTAGACTTCCTCTTAAAATAAATAAACTGAACCCCTGTTGAGCACCATCGTGTTGTTTAAAAACCATGACTGGAGGAGGTAAAAGTCCAGTTGGATGTTTTTTCTTAAAGCTGCCAAATCTCTGCTCAAGTTGAAGATGCTGGCATCATCAGCATATAACAGGGTATTGGTGGAAGGGTAGTTGATGGGGAGTGAGTTAAGAAACAATGAAAATAACAGGGGACCAAGGACAGATCCTTGAGAACCCTGCAGTTAATGGGGTGGTGAAGACATTGTCAATAGAGGTTCTATGCACCCTGTTAGACAGGTAGTTATTGTACCAACAGGTGACTTCAGGGAAGAAATTGAGCGAGGAAAGGGCATAAGCTAGCAGTTCATGGTCCACAGGATTGAAAGCCATAGTGAGTTTCACAAATTTTGCCGTAACAAAATTCCCCTTGTCTAAGGCTCAATGCACATAGCTGGTGAGACTTAACAGGGCAGTTTCAGTGTTATGGATGGGGCAGAAGCCATACTGGATGTGGCAAGTTGCCCAGCTACTAGCATTTATTTGTAGATATTATTCTGTTGTAGATATGTTTTTTGTATGTAATTCTATGTATATCCCAGTGTCAGCAAAGGCACATAGAGAAAATACTTTTTTTTTTAAAGGGGTTTGACTTTCCTCTGACCTACAAGGTCTGGCTTACTTACAGGAATCTGACAAGTTCTTGTCAAAAAGCCTGTGGATACATGATCAAAGAGTATTCCTCTAATGTTAACTGGCCAAGGGAAAAAGAAATAATAAAATCACCTTGTATAATCATATAACTTACAGGATCTTCCTTATAACTAATTAAATTAAGCCATTTCAAAATCCCAGGATGAGAGAAGCTATTTCCACTGTTGTAAACCCTTAAGATCAAAAGGGAAATGGTATTAGACAAGAGGTGACAGGAAAGGTTCCCACAGTACACACTGACATTTTTTATAAGTGTCTGGAAACATCCTTCTAACAGGCCTGTGTGAGACTGTAAAACCTAGGTTAACTATAGGAATCTGACCCAGCAAAGGTTATCAGGAAAATAAAACATTGGGGAAGCACAAGAGTGCTAACTGGTGGCCTAAAAAGAGAAAGGCCAATCTCTAGTCACTGAACCAGAATGGTAGCATGTAATAAAGGTGAAGTTAAAACAGGGACTCGCCCTGGGAACTAGCATAAAATTCTACATTGGGTGCTGCTACAATCCCCCTACAGCCAGAACCAAGGGTCTAAACAGCTTCCTGTCTGGCCTGCACTCCATATCCCCACACAGAGACTCAATTCTCTTGGGTGATCTCAATCTAAACTGGCTCAGTTCCCACCAGCCTTACTATACCTCCCTCCTAAAACAATACAACCTGGCCCAAAGTATTAACCGTCCCACAAGGCAGAACCCTCGCAAGGGCACACAAACACTCCTGGATTGGATTGCAACTAATCGGGAGGACTGTGTCCTGCTTGCTGGTACCATGGCCGACTCCATTAGCAATCACTCCCCTACGTACCTTCTCTGGTCATCCAAACTTATATGGCCCCTGCCCAAATACCTGTCTTTCCATAATTTCAGAAGCCCAAACACCCCCGTCCTTCTCTCTGAAGCATGGGCACTGGACTGGTCTGCCGTTTTCTCAGAATCAAATGCAACCCAGGCAGCATCCATGCTCACTTACGCTCTCCTGACTATACAGGACAAGCATTTTCCAGTCACCACCAGAAGGGTGAGGGGTGGCTACTCATGATGAGTCACGAAAGACCTCCTTACCCTCACAAAAGACAGGGACTGTGCCTGGTCAACCTATAAAGCATCCCCAACCCCTACCCTATGGGATGATTACAGGAGTCGAAGGAACCTTTGCAAGCACCTGGCCAAAGCTCTCAAACAGACACATTTTCACAATCTCCAGCAAACTAAACCTAGGGACCCTAAACAATTCTGGGCATCCATTGGATCGCTACTAAACCCCCCTCCAGTAAGCCTGTCCCACAGCTACACACTACTGCTGGCCTCATTACCAATCCCCAAGAAGTGGCCATGGCCCTCAATGGCAAATTCTCTGACCTCACTATGTACCTGAACGAACTCCCAAATGACCTGCAAAAAACCCTGTCCCCCTGCACGTCCCTATGACGTCACCCACTGCGCCTACCTCTCAACTTCCAGCTCCCCCCTTTTTCTTCAAAATACTCTCACACATTGACATAGCTAAACTCCTAAAGAGCCTCCCAAACCACAGCTCCCCTGGAGCAGATGGATTATCCTCTGTCTTCCTTAAACTTATCTCCCCTGCCATTGTCGCCCCCCCAACGTTCATTTTCAACCTCAAACTGACCACTTCCTTCATGCCCGATACATTGAAAACCATGAAGGTCATTCCCATTCATACAGCCGGGGACCCACAATCTGCAGACAACTATCGCCTAGTCTCCATCCTTCCTCACCTAAGCAAGCTACTGGAAAAAGCCATCCATCACCAACTTGCTGACTACATAGGTAAATATGACCTACTATGTAGCTAACAACACGGCTTCCACAAGAATCATTCCACCACCACTGCCCTCACACCACTAACTGACCACATCCTCACAAACATGGACTGTGGAAATGCAACTGGCAGTCTTCGTTGACCTCGCCAAAGCCTTTGACCTGGTCAATCACTCTCTCCTCCTCTCCAAATTGCTTCACTTTGGCTGCTCTCCAGAGGTCAGCACCTGGTTCAGAAGCTACCTGACAGGGCGCTCCCAGTTTGTGTGCCTTGGCCCAGCCCGCTCGCCAACCCTGCCTGTCTCTACTGGGGTCCCCCAAGGCTTTGTTCTGGGAACCCTCCTTTTATCCTTGTTTATTAACTCCCTTCCAGCGGATAGTCTTAACTGTCACTCAATCCTTTACACAGATGACCCCGTGCTCTTCTCCAGTGGAAAGTCTCTTACCCTCATCTCTGCAGCCCTCTCACAAAACTACACCACAGTCCACAACTGGTTCTCTGACAACCTCCTTCTGGTCAATGCCAAAAAAATAAAAAAAATGTTGTTTGGATCTAAGCCCTTCCTAACGAAATGCAAATCTAACCCACGCCTAATCATCACGTCCTCTGATGGCCATGCCCTAGAGGACGTCAAACATTTCAAATATCTAGGAATTGTGCATGACCCCTCCCTTTCCTTTACAGAGCACATAAACTCCCTGGTTCTAAAACTTCACCAAAAACTAGGAGCTGCCTACAGATACCAGCAATACCTCACCCCTGAGGCACATCATACCATCATCCAGGGAAACCTGTTACCTATCCTGGACTACTACTCTGCCATTTACTCCAGGACCTCCACATCCACCATGGCAAAACTATCAGTAACATACAACAGTGCCTGCCGCTTCTCCGTGCTGGCCCCTTTCTCCACAACACTGTACACTCTACACTACACTGGGGTGGCTCCCATTACAAGCCACTTTGACCTTGCACTGTAGAGTTTTGTTGATTCTGCCATACGTATTGGCCAGAAATCCCCTCTTGCTCCCCTTCTCACCGTCCAAACCTCACACTGCTGCCTACGCTCCTCCAGTATCCCCTTCCTGAAAATCCCCAGGGTAGCCACGAACATGGGTGCTGGAGCCCTGTCTGTAGTAGCTCCCACACTATGGAACAAGCTGCCCACTGAACTGCGCACCATAAATACTCACTGCCAGTTCAAGACTCACCTCAAAGACTGTCTCCTGTAGGCATCCTCCTGCCACTGCTTTAAGGACTAACCCCCCCATAGGTTCCAGGGGTAGGGCCAAATAGATTCTCTTATTTACTGAAACTGTACCACCATGAGCCTTACTTTGCTTTGTTATTTGTTGTTCCTCAACTACTGCCACCATGTATTGCCAAATGTAACAACTGTAACCTTTCACTATGTATTACCTGCTCTTGTTATGTTCTTGTTATTCTAATGTTTCTACTCTGTGCCACCTTACGTGGCCTGGGTCATGCCTGAAAATGGTCCCTGGGATCAGTGCACCTACCCAGTTAACAAAGTCTTTAATAAATAAAATAAATAAATAAAAGGCTACTCAATAATGGTGAACACACAAATGGCAACCATGAAATAACAGCAACCTGGACTAAATGGCGATTGCACAAAAATGGCAATCCTTAATGTCAATGTGTGACTCGGAGTAAGTTATTTTGAAATAGGGAGTTCCGGGGGCATAGCCCCCCTGTGCCCCCGAGTGGGGTGAGAAGGGAGCCCCCGCATTGAACAGGTTAACTATGTTTAAGAGCTCATAAAGGTGTTGTGGTAGGAACACAGAAACATAGCTCAAGCAGCATAGTTTAAAAGAAAAAAACAGGGCCTAATTATTTGGGCACAGCTATATGTATCCCCATCATCTGTAACACTCCAAGTCCTTTAAGGTGCTTCTCCCCAGTCCTGTTTACATGGAACGAGCAGTGCAATGATTGTAGTGGTAATGCCTACCAAAATCACCGTTAAGTGCGTTCGCTGAAATTTACTGTCACTGTTGTTGCAGTTGCCGTAATTACATTCGCCTTTATTTCTTCACCTTTTTGACATGGAACCACCTGAAAGGGACAGTCTTTATTCACAGACTGGGGGGTGTCTTCTATATAAACTCCCCAGCACAGACACTCAGGGTCATTTTGCCATTATGTCTGGACCTGCTCCTGACCACAGAGAACACCTGTCAGCACAAAGACTGCCTAAGAACCAAAGGCTGCTACAGAAAGACTGAAATACTGGTATCCTGTCAAAACGGTGACTGTGGAACCACGACCAGTGAAGAGGGTGACGGAACCACAGTGACAACATTTTCGGGTGACTGGCGCTTCTTCCCATCCCAGAAAAATCCCCTCCCCTGGAGCTGGAATACAAAATAGAGAGGGGTGTGGGAGCAAAGCCCCCCACAAAGGGGTGTGTGGGGGGAAAAGCCCCCAGCTAGAAGACACTTATTGCCACATCCGTCGCACTGCAGAATCTGTGCCCTCTTCATGGGTCGTGATTCCACAGTCGCTGTTATGAAATGGAACCAAAATATTTTGCAAACCAGAAATTCTGTGGACTTTGAAATCTTCATACCTCAGGTAAACTAGCTAACTGTTTTAATGTGTTTCATTGTATGTTTTTTCCATTTTTTTTTCTGTATACTGTAACCCAAATTAATATTCTCTTTTAGTTGTACTTGTATTTATTTATTTATTTTTATATAGCTATTTGGTCCCCGTGCCTCCTCCCGCCAACTGGCGATGGGAACTCATAGGTATTTTTACAGGTTTTTCTCCCTTTACCCCCCCAAAGCTCCAGTACACGGCCGTGCGAGTGTGTGGAGGCATGCACACACTCCATGGTGCCAGCTCAGCCCCTTCCACCTCCCATAACTGTTTGTCACCCTCTCTCCACCTATGCTACCCGCCAGACCTCCACCCAGTGGGAGTGGAACTACGGGGGAGTGTCAACCCACCCTCACCACCCTCGGGAGAGGAGAGCTGCCCACTGGCATGCTCAATCCTTCTCCGACCTCCTCCCCATGCTGGCACCCTGATGACCCAGGGTCATTCCTGAACCCTGGTAGCTGATGTAGCGTGAGGTAAGATGTCCAGCGCCTCAACCCTCTGTGCCACTGGGTCAGCATACTTGTATTTATTTAAGTGCTTTAGTAAAACATTTGTTTTCCTAAAGAAATTCTGCCTGCGTGAGAGTTCTTTGTGTGTGTGACTGTAAAGGGTTTATTAATAATTTGTGAAAACTGTTATTGCCAGAGGGGGCTGCCATAAGCAACCAGATTGAGAAAAGGGTCTGTAAGGGATCTGGAAGGATAGGGAGAATATCAGAGTCTACAAAGATTTTGAACCAGGCTGTTGCATATCCTGTAGGAAGAAGGCCAAATCAGGTGTTGCACTGCTACACCAAAGAGAGTGTGACACCTGGGTCTTTCTTCTTTGTGTAATAGCCAATGAAAGGTTCATATCTGGCCACAAGACTCAAGACTGGTATTAAGCCCTTATCCAGAGCTAGAGGGACGCCCAGGATCCTCATGGCAGAGTTGCAGTCATGACCTCAGTGAGCATTCTAAAGGACGAGGAGGGTATCCCTGTTCCCCCCCCATCATGGATTGCACTTAAGGGTGGGTACTGTGAGCTCAGTCAGTCTGACTCCCAGGAGTGGGTTTGTGACATTGGGCACTGGTCAGTAGGTCATACTGCTGGATGTATGCAAAAGTCTGATCAAATACAATCCTTTTGAAAACTTTTAAAATGGGAACAAGAAGGGAGATGGGGTGGTACTGTAGTTGGAAACAAGGTGTTTGGGCCCTCATTTGTGTACAGAAATGATAATGGCCAGCTTCCATAGTTTGGGGTAGGTGCCCATGCAGAGTGAGAAATTGAAGATGTGGGAGATGGGGTATGCCAGTGCATTGCTAGCCAATTTAATGAGGAGGTGATCGATTCCATCAAGACCAGAGTCAGGCCTAGGATTTGAGCATCTCAGGTATTTGGCAACCTGTCCAATGGTCAGGTGTTTAGAGCAAAATTTTGGCTAGCAGCATCCATGAGCTAGAACATGCAAGACCAGTGAGGGGGTTATATGGGATGGATTACAGTACCTGTCAAGGTCATCAAAGAAATAATTAAATGGGGTGGCTGTAGTTTTGGGGTTAAATGTAACGCTGTCCTGGCCTGCAATGGTCCAGGACTGGGTGCCCTTGGATCTACCTACAATGATGTTAATGTTGTTCTAAGGTTTTTTTGAATTCCCTAGGTTGGAGGTCAGGCCGGATTTTATGTGATTCATTTTTGCCTTGCAATCTGCACCTTTACATTTATTTCTTAAGGGTTTGTAATTCTGCAGGAAGGTTTGGTCTTTTTACTTCTTATAAAGGTTCCACATTTTGTCCCTGGCTACAACTAGCCTAAGGAGATCTCCAGAAACCCATTTCTGCATGTATCACTTCATGGATCAAAAGCTATCACAGACATAATTAAAGGTCTTGCAGAAACCATCAAAAGCTGTATTGATGTCCTCGATATTGTCTAGGAAAGACCAGTTGGTCAAGGAAAATGCAGATGTGAAGGCTTCCAGGTTAAAATCCTTGTGGTGTCCAGAACTGAGTGGGAGTGGGCATGAGGGAACTTGGCTGACCATTCGCAGAACACCAGGCTGTGGTCACTGAATAAGTCAGGGAGAACACCAGAGTTGCATACAAAGGAGGGGTTGGAGACAGCAGCCCAGCCATGGGCAGAGTCATACCCAGTTTTGTATTTCACCCTGGTAGGGTCAATGATGGCCTGGCATAGTTCAAGGTTCACAAGAGGTCCTCAGCTCCGTCAGCTTGACTGGAAGCCCAATTCATGTTAAAGTCTCCAAGGAGAATCCATTTTCAGCTTTGGGCAAGGAGTGACCAAAGTCAGAGATGGTAGACATCCCCTCATCAGGTAGATTGGAGGGAATGTAGAAACATAATTTGCCGTCAGATAAGGATTGCCTGGCCCACGTAGTCTGCCCATTTTCCCTGCCTGTAGAATCACTGCAGATCTTACTTGATCTCTGTCCCATTCACCCACCCCTTCCCATTCCCTAAGATTCCCTTATGCCTATCCCATGCATTCTTGAACCCCACCACTGTTTTCATCCCCACTACCTCTGCTGGATGACTGTTCCAGGAATCCATCACTCTTTCTGTCAACAAGCACTTCCTCACACCTCTCCTGAAGCTACCTCCTCCAGCTTCTTATTATGCTCCCTTGTCCTTGAGCACCGTTCTTTCTGAAAAATACTTCCCTCCTGTACCTTATTTACCCCTGTGAGGTATGTAATGGTCTCTATCATATCCCCTCTCCTCTCTTCCAGGATGTACATATTTAGGTCCTTAAGTCTCTCCTCATAGGGCTTCTGATGCAGACCTCGCACCATTTTAGTTGCCATCGTCTGACTATGTCTTTCCAGAGATGTGGTTTCCAGAACTGGACACAGTACTGTACTGAAGGTGGGGTCTTACTAGCAATCTAAACAGAAGCAATACCAACTCCCTCTTTCTGATGGTGATACCCCCTCCCTATGCACCCCAGTATCCCACTTGCCCTCTCAACTGCCTTGTCACACTGCTTGACCACCTTTATTTCATCCAATATGATCACCCCCAAGTATTTTTCTTGCTTGGTGAGTACCACCCTTCCCATTTTATACTCTGCCCCTGAGTTTCTGTTCCCCAAGTGCATTACTTTGCACTTTTTCGTGTTGACACCCAGCTGACATACCTGACCACTCCTCAAGTTTTCTCAGGTCTCCACTCATCCTTTCCACCCTGCCCCCAGAATATCCACCCATTGCAGATTTTGGTGTCATCTGCATAGAGGCAGCCCTTCCCTTCCAGCTCCTCCATGTAAATGGTGCTAACTCTGAGGGTCTTGTCCTGGCCAGACAAGATGGCTAGTGAGAGGAGGTCACAGGGACCTGGGGGAATTGAGTAGGTGACTCAGTGGCCCTGAGCTATTTGGAGATGTAGAGGAGGCAGCCACCACCCTGTTTATGCAGCCTGTCTTTTCTAAACATTGTGTAGCCTGGTAGTGTTTTCTCATTATCTAGGATTTTGTTGGAGAGCCATGTCTTGGTAAGGGCAATGATGTCGTACTTAGATGCTAGGACCCACACTTCCAGTTGGTCAGATTTGGCTGTTAAACTCTGAATGTTCATGTGAACCAAGCTAAGGGAAGGCTTAAGTGATGGATCCCCGGAGGGGTGTAATGAGCCAGGGTGGGGGGTGTATTCAGCCAGAAAAAAGCAGTAGGAGGAGTACCTAATTCCTCTGTCTGGGGTGACTCTAAGGGCTTTTACTGAAGTACTTAGGGGGGTGATAAATGACATAAGTGGAACTGGCATTTGTCAGTTTGTAGCAAACATCCCAGTACACTAGAAACTTACTGAATAGTGCCAGGTGGAGGGGGTTAGGAGTGGGATAAGGGGAGCTTGATCTCCTCAAGGGTGGGGGAAGGAAGGAAGGAAGGAAGGGAGGGGGAGGTGATCATATCTACTACCCTGGTGGGGGGTTAAAATTTGGAGTGGGAATGCCACAACATGAAGGTGCCTGTGGAAGCTTGCTAGGGAGGTCACCAGCATTGGCAGCGAGAAGGCAGGCAATCAGGAGCACAGGGGCAAACATATTGCCATGTATTCAGGCTCCAAAATATGTCATATCAAAAATCAGGTGGGAAGAGGGGAAAAAATGCAACACCCAGGGAATAGTAAAGATAATTATATATGCAGCTAAAACAGCACCAGATGTGCCTGATCTATATTGGGAGGGGGGAGTATGCACACCCAGAAAGAGAGAAGCTAGGTTTTCTGTCAAGACAAGCAAAGTCAGAAGTGGTCCCAGCTGAGGGGTGTGTGCCCTACCTCAGCTCTAAGGGAGCGCGACTGTAGAAACTAACTGGATCAAGCTGTGTGTCGATGAGCAGGCACTAAAGTACAGTGGGTGGTACAGTACACATAAATTAGGCCTTAAGCAGTAATGACAGTAATAATTATTAGCATCAAATAAAACAGTCCTACCCATAGGATACCCAAGCAGTTGTCAATTAATTCTTGACTTCATTCTCTAAGTTGTACTTTAGTAATTCTCTTATTTTTGAGACTACTTTGCTTGGGTGAATTGGGTGTGCATGTGGGGGGGGGGATTTATCAGAGGTGGGCTGAGCCAGACAGTTTTGGTAGGTATGCGGTGCCCCCACTACTGCATGTGCCACCCCTGACCCCATCCATCTCAACATGATGGCATGCAGCCAGCTGGGGGGGAGGGGGCTTAAATCTCACAGCATGAATGGATGACTGAGACTGAGACCTGGACGGGACTAGGCTTTGTTGTTGAGGGAGTCAGGCTGGTGGTCACTTACTGTTACTGGTCACAACAGCTGCCTATGATGATGGCAAAGCTGTGAACCTGGAGCCAGAGTGGAGGCAATCTTTGATGGGGAGGGAAAAGATGTGAACCAGGATCCACAGCAAAGGCCTACTTTGTTCTTGAGGGATGGAGTGGGCACTGTTGGGGGCAAAGCTGTGAACCTGGAGCCAGAGCAAAGTCCTGCTGTGTTGGGGGCGGGGAGCACTGTTGGGGGCTACGCTGTGAATCTGGAGTTGGAGTGGAGGCCTGCTGTGTTGTGGGGCAGTGCGGGCACTCAGGGAAAAGCTGGGAGCTTGGAGCAGGAGTGGAGGCCTGCTGTGTTATGGGGGAGGTGTGGGCATTGGGCGAAACTGTGAACCTGGAGTCAGAGTGAGGCCTGCTATGATGGGGGGGCAAACTGTGAACCTGAAGTCAGAGCAGAGGCCTGCTGTCATGGGGGGCAAAGCTGTGAACTTGGAGCCAGAGCAGAGGCCTACTGTGCTGTCGTTGGGTGGGGTGGGCATTGTGGGGTACAAAGCTGTGAACTTGCAGTTGGAGTGCAGGCCTGCTGTATTTTTGGGGTGGGCACTGGCAGCAAAGCTGTGAACCTGGAGCCATAGCAGAAGCCTGCAATGTTGTGGGGGTTGGGTAGGCACTGGGGGCAAAGCTGTGAACCTGGAGTGAGACAGAGGCCTGCTGTATTGTGGGGTTAACTGGCCACTGGGGCAAAGCTAGGAACCTGGAGCTGGAGCAGGGGCCTACTGCGTTGTTGTGGGATGGGAGGTGGGCACTGTTGTAGCCAAAGCTGTGAACTGGGAGCTGAAGAAGAGGCCAGCTATGATGGGGAAAAGCTGTCAACCTGGAGCTAGAGCAGAGTCTTGCTGAGATGGTGGTGGTGGTGGTGGTGGTGGGGGTTGGGCGCAAAGCTGTGAACCTGGAGAGACCTGGGAAGGCTGGAGTCAGCATCCGTAGAAAAACAGTGACCAGGCAGCAGTCACATCAGTCAGTCTTCACTGCTGCATTTGCAAATGGCTAAATGGGCAACTGTAATGCTGTTGCTTCACTCCCCCAACATCTACTACTCTGCTGTTGTCTGTCTGCTACTACTGTCCTCTTGTCACCGTCTGCCGAGTACTGACTGTGATGAACTTGATGGGGCTGTCCTGGTGTCCTGTGCACTGAGGTGTGAGTTGGAGCCTGGTTTGGGTCTGACAGACTGTCAGTGTGGGGTCCTGGTGTGTGTGTATGGGCTTGATTCACTCACACAATAGCCATCTGTAACAGTAGTAACAGTGTGTCCACTCTGGACTCTGGCATGGTGTAGTGTAACACATTTGTTTTTGCCACAGTGCCACAATGGGGGTTGGGGGAGCAGACACAGCAGTCTCTGCCAGGGATGCAGCTGAGGTGGGGGATGAGTGATGATCTCTGGGATGTAGCAGCTGCTCCTCACATCATGTTTAAATTCATTTTCTTCTTAGCACTGGAGTCTAGACCTAGTGTATTTCCATCCTGTTGTATGATGGCGTGTGAAGCTGACAGTGACTGGAACTGGAGGATCTGGATCAAGCATCTTATGTGACAGGCAGACAACACAGCAGGAGAGAGTGAAAGGTGGGAGGGACAAGGTCTGACATCAAACTTTAATTAAAGTTTATTCTGCCGAGTAGTCAAGATGCTTGTAATGCTGATGACCCTGATGTGATACATATCTATGCTGTATGATGCCAGTGCCAGCGAACTGGTTTTCTTAGTTGAACTTATTCCCCACTACTAGAATTAAAACTGATGTTATTTTTCTACAGAGCCTAAGTTTTATATGTTGCCTGATGGTCCCCCTTTCCCTTGCCCAGCAAGTGCACCAGATTGTCTAGCCCCAGGTCGTCAGCCACTTCTTTTCCCACTTAACTTACTTGCTCCAAGATCCTCAATGCTGATTCCACCTGGACCAGTTGTGGTGGATAGAGGAGGGAGAGGGTACCTCCCACAAGACCCATCAATGACCCCACCCTAAAACAGTCAGAATTTTCAGGTGCAGCAGGAGCAGAGAGCCTGTGGTGGTCTGGTGGAATATCCTGCCATTGGAATTGTTTTCAGCCCTGTAATGTGTGCCTCTTCCTCCCTCCTATTTCTTTCTTTCCCTATTGGGAATGCCCCGCTGGGACTGGGAGGGACTAGAGAGTGGGCTAAAATAGGCCCCCTGCCCGTGCGGTGTCTGAAACCAGGGCTTATGTGGTCTGTGGTGGTGCAACTACTATGACCTAGGGGCAGACACAACGGGGCAAAGTGTTTTTTCCCTCCTGATCACTGTTGAAAACGTTCTTTTTTTACTTATAGACAAATTGCATTATATTACTGTTGGTTACAGTAGAAGAGAAATGTGGTACAGCAGTTGACCGGAGCCTGCGTGCACCAAATGATTTGTTGTTGTCATTCTTTTAACAGGAACCGTTCATGATTACACCAGTGGCAGAGAGTACAGACAGAAGAGACAGCAGGAAGAGGGGTTTTTAGCCAAGAAAAAAAGATTTAATCACAAGGAGACTATGTCTAGGAGGCTGGCAAAAGACAGTCAAACTGACTTTGATTAGTATGTGGAAGGATAGCAGCAGCACTAACTTCTAGTATGAATTTGTCCACCATCAATCCATTAGCAGCATCAGCTCAGCAAGACAGACAGCAGAACAGAGGACGAAAGCAGGCATTTTTGCATTCACCACAAGAAGCCAGGAGGCCGAGGCCAGTAAAAAATGAAAGACACTATTGATTGTTTACATTACATCTGTTCTCTACTGTTGAAATACATGAGAAACCTTTTGACTTTTAAATTCAAATCATATATCTTGCTAAAAACTATGATAAAATATGACCTACTGTATCATATCAGTCAGCTCTACACACAGTTTAATTGTAATTATCATCCAAGCAGGCCATAGTGTCTACAAGTAATTATCTTTTACAAGTTTGTTGGGAAGGCAGTATTGTTCCTTCATGGTTTCTATTTTCCATTGTAATACTTCAGCTTCTGCAGTCAAATACTAACTATATTATGTGGCCCTACTGTACTAATGTGCTGTTTAATGGTCTTACAGAGTTTGTGTTTTTTACAGTGTCTGTGTACAGTGTAAGTGTGTCGCCCTGTTGGTAAGTCACTCAGCACACATTCCTTCCCCCCCTCCAGGGTTCAGGCACATGAAATGTGTTAAAGGAGGGTTGCATTAGAACTATTTCAACTTGTACTTATGTGTATATAGGTGTAACCCCTAGGTGGTGCTATCCTATGGGCTACTACCCCTGCCTGCATGCTTAGATACAGGTTGAGGGGCCTGGGTTCTTTCATCGGGTGCCTCCACCCAGAGGGTTGGTTTAAGGGTAGTGTAGCTGCTATGGGTGTAGCCCTCCGGACACTATAACCCCACTATAACCCCTCTAGTGGCTTAATCAAGTCAGTAGGTAAACAATCACATTCAGCACAGAAATATAGTATTGAGCCCACACAAGTCACACTTACCAACAGGGCTGGATCAACTGCAGTGGCCCTGAGGACCCCCTGTAAAATAAGGTCAGTGATAAAGCAACCAAACAGCAATGCAATATCCCCCTCCACAAATGCACACTGCAGCCAGATTAAATGCTGAAAGAATAGAATCTGATTTATTTTTGGGTGAATTTCACAGGGGTGGGGCAGTAAATCTAGCAGATGATTTAGTTCTGATCTAGTCAGGTTTAAACAATGCATGCACTAAGCATCCCTCTAACACCGTCTCACACACACTCTGGGTACCCAGTTGTTAAGCAGGCTAGCCTGAAGCATTGCCCAGGGTAGGCCGGCGTTGCAGCTGTTGTTGGGGCCCCTAGGAAAGAAAAACAAGCAACATGCACTTTAACTTGCAGCCCTGGAAGTTCTCTATTAAACAAGTCTACTTTTAATTAAATCAACTGTACCATTAAGGAGTCGCTGCTCCCATAACACACTGCCCCCAGAAGACACAGAGCCGATCATAAATATTCATAAGGGCACTCTTTGCTATGACCTTTGCTCCTTAACTTTGTCTGGTGCCCTGGAGCCAGCACTTATGGCGCCTGCCGATTTAATTTTAAAAATATTCTCTGCTCCTGTTTGTGTCCCCGGTGTCTTTTCAACTTAGCCTGACACCAGAAAACACGGAAAAGACACATACTTGGCTTTCTGACCACTATGGCGGTCTAATGCTCTGTGCACCTCCTCAAATGTGCGAGCAGCGGCTCAGCAACATGCTGCCCACTCGCAAAATGGAGTTATGAGTCCTGCAGGGCTCAATTAAATAAGGGGCACCTGGGGACTGGGAAGAGTGGCAGAAGGAGCTGCGGAGGTGGTAGGATGCCAGGGACAGCAGGAGCACCCGGAGGCATAACAGGTAAGCCCCCCAAATAGGAGGGGGGTTTACACTTTCCCCTGCCTTGGAAAGCTTGGTGTCCACGCCAAGTCTAAAATATATTGTCAACCACTAACACATTCTTAGATATACTCTTACTAATAATCTATTATAACAGACATATCTGAACAGTCTACCTAGGCATATAACTATGTACAAGTAGCATACTATCAGTTTGGTCTTACTTAACATTGTACGACACTTTAATTTCAACAGATAAACTTCAGCAGTTTTGAATTCTCTTTGCATTAGACAGTATCACATTTTCAGTAACATTATATTCACCACATTGTATTGAGACACTTCACCTTATTCTCATCTTTTTACCCCATACCCTTTGTTGCACTGAGAGTGTACCTTAACTTGGGTGGAGGCCTTAAACACCATTTTGGGCAAGGAACTGGGTGTGACATAAACTTCTTTGTGCATGACATTCATGGACAAGTTAACAGGCTGTCCTGGGGTGTCATAGATGAGCTTTAGTATTGGTTTTACAGATCTTTCTGAGTGACGTGGCAATGGTGGCATTGGCACTCACACTTCTTGTTGAAACTCATTGTCACTTGTCAGAGATATTTCTGCAAAATCAGAATCATCCAAAACACATCTATCTGGCTCTTGGACAATGCGTTCATTAGTATGAAACAGCTCACTTAGCCCACTTAGCTCATTAACACTTGCACTGTCACTTGTAGGTTCATTACTTGCTTCCCGAGGTTCAGGTTGGCTGATTTCCATCACTTCTACCATACAAAGTGACCCAACCTCCTCAAGGTCCACACTGCGAGTGTCACTTTCTGGGGGTTCAGGCACAAGAGAAGGATTTGAATCTGCCACCACAGCTGGAGATTCAGGTTCATCACCGTAGTTAATGGAAGGAATTCCCTAGAACACTCTCTCAAATTCACAAGATGGGTAAAAAACAGGATAAAATTCACTCTCGTCATCACCTTCAGTATTTTCAACATCTGCAATGTCTGCAGGATTGGAGACATTAAGAGCATTAGGCTGGGAAGCAGAAGTTTGCTGATTTTGTTGCTTAGCCTTGGTAGCAGATCTAGTTACAGGACACCAAGGGGCTTCAGTTTCTTGAACATTATTGATTGCTATTTGACCGATAGGTAACAGGTGGTTTCTGTGAATGGTTTTAACAGCACGAGGGTCCCCCCTGGAAGTACTTTATACACTGGCAGATCATGCAGCTTACTTACTACTATGTGTGGAATGTGACTCCAATGGTCTGTTATTTTGTGTTTACCGGGAAGTCTAACATTTCTCATCAGTACTCTGTCACCTGGTTGGAGCTTTTGGGCTTTAACACGTTTGTCATGGCAAGTATTGTTGGCCAGGTTTCTCTTTGCTGCCATGGTATTTGCTAACTGATATGCATGATCCAACTGAGCTTTCAGGTTTCTAACACACTGCAGGTAGTTCTTGGACTGAACACCATCAGGAGACACTCCAAAGCACACATCCACTGGGAGATGAGCTTCTCTGCCAAACATAAGGTGGTACAGTGGAAAACCAGTAGCATTGTTCTTGGTGCAATTATAAGTGTGGACAAGTGCACTTATCTGTTGGCTCCACTTTGGCTTATCTTTGGGTTGCAGGGTGCCCAGCATATCAAGTAGGGTTCCGTTAAACTTCTCTGGTTGTGGAACTCCTTGTGGATGATAAGGGGTTGTTTAGGATTTTCTTACACCCGATAGGGACAACAGTTCCTTGATAAGTCTGCTGTTGAAATCCCAGCCTTGGTCTGAATGAATACGCTGGGGGGCACCGTAATGTATGAAAAACTTTTCAACAAGGACTTTGGCTACAGTTGATGCCCTTTGGTCTTTGGTCGATCTCGTGAAGTGATCCATGACTACCTGCACATTTGCAATGCTCTTGAAATCCAGCTCTAGACTAAGAAAATCAATTCAGACAAGCTCCATGAGTGCACTTGTGATAATATTGACCAGAGGGGCTGCTCTCTGAGGTGGAGCTTTGCACTGAAGACACCTACTGCAGGTTTTAACATGGTGTTTGATGTCTAGGCCCATTTTAGGCCAGTAGAATTGTGAATGAGCCAGATCAAGGGTCCTCTCACTACCCAGATGTCCCATTTGGTCGTGCAATGCTTTTAAAAACAACATTTTTGAACTTAGCCGGCAGTACTAGCTGTCTTCTCACAATTTCACCTTGGCTGTCAGTAAGCTCTCTGTACAATAACTGTTCTCAAATCTTGAGCTTGGGCCCCCTCTCAGAGAAGTAAGCCAGCTACTTCTGCTCAGTATTCACAAAAGAGGAGGAGGGGGAGGTGCCTAATCCAATTAACAGAAGCACTCTAGCTAGTGGGTCAATCCCAGTCCTTTCACAGAAGAAAGGGTTCTGAAAGAACTCCTAAAACTGAAGGTGGACAAAGCAATGGGGCCTGATGGAATTCACCCCAGAATTCTAAAAGAATTAAGGGGAGAACTAGTGACACCATTGACTACCCTTTTCAACAAATCATGAGAGGATGGTGTGGTACCTGAGGACTGGAGGAACGCAGATGTGATTCCCCTCTACAAAAAGTGGGAGCAAGACAGAGGCAGGAAACTACAGACCTGTCAGTTTGACCTCTGTGGATGGAAAAGTGATGGAATCACTTCTGAATGAAAGAATTGTTGAGTACCTAGAGGAAAGTGGGGCAGAGGACCCAAGGCAGCATGGGTTCACAGCAGGAAGGTCATGCCAGATGAATCTAATTGATTTCTTTGACTGGGTGACCAAAGTAGTAGACCAGGGTGGAGCTGTGGACATGGTCTACCTAGACTTTAGCAAGGCATTTGACACAGTCCCACACAAAAGATTAATAATGAAATTAACCAGCCTGGGAATGGGTCCCAGGGTGGTAGCCTGGGTAAAACATTGGCTGGACAACAGGACACAGAAGGTAACTGTAAAAGGAGTCCACTCTGAAGAAAGAGGGGTTACTAGTGGGGTACCTCAGGGTTCAGTACATGGTCCAGTCCTTTTTAATGTCTTTATAAGTGACATTGCAGAGTGACTGGAAGGAAAAGTATGCCTCTTTGCAGATGATACAAAGATCTGCAACAGGGTTGATACACAAGGAGGTGTGGATAGGATGAGAAGGGACTTGGCAAGGTTGGAGGAATGGTCAGAAGTATGGCAGCTTGGATTCAATGCAAAGATGTGCAAACTAATGCACCTGGGAAACAAAAACCTAGGGGAAGATTACACAATGGGGGGGAGGTAGTAACAACAACAGAAATGGAAAGGGACCTGGGGGTAATCATATCAGATGACCTTAAGGTTAGCAAGCAACGTGAGAAGGCAGTAGGGAGGGCTGGGTGGATACTGGGATGCATAGGGAGAGGCATCACCAGCAGAAAAAAGGAAGTTGTTATCCATCTGTACAGACAGTTGGTGAGACCCCACCTGGAGTACTGCATCTACTTCTGGAGACCCCATCTCTGCAAGAACATAGACAGGATGGAGGCAGTCCAGAGGAGGGCAACTTAAATGGTGCAGGGTCTGCAAGAGAAGCCATATGAGGAGAGACTAAAGGAGCTTAATATGTATACCCTTGAGGAAAGGAGGGAGAGGGGGGACATGATAAAAACTTTTAAGTACCTCAGTGGAATCAACAAAGTCCAAGAGGGTAGCATCTTTTAGAAAAAGAGATGTGCAAGAACAAGGGGACACAATTTGAAAATGGGGGGGATGGCTCAGGGGCAATGTGAGGAAGTATTTTTTTCACAGAGAGGGTGGTGGACGCATGAAACAGCCTTCCTGAGGAGGTTGTGGGGTCTAAAACTGTGGGAGAATTCAAGAATGCATGGGACAGTCATAAGGCAATTCTTGTGGAGGGTAGGAAGAAATAGGCTGTTGGTTAACTAGGATCTGCAGCTTATCCTGTAGGTAGGGAAATGGGCAAACTAGGTGGGCCAAGAGCGGTCCTTATCTGCCGTCAAAGTCTATGTTTCTATGCTGGGGTCTTGGGACTGCATTTTGGCGATATCTTCCCCTTTTCTTAGAGCTTCAACTACTGGTCTGATCACTGGATCATAGTACTGTTCTTTGCAAATATCAGCTGGAGTTAGCTGGGGTAGGGAACTCAAGTCTAAAGCTGCAAAATTACAGTATGCAACTGATATAGAAGTCTCTGTAGGTCCCAAGCTATCTGCCAGACAGTTTACAACTTTAGAGGACAAGGTTTCTTCCTGGTCAGACTTGTGGCATAGTGCTTTCACATATTGCTCAGGGATATGAACCCACGGTTGATCAGAAGGAGCGCTTCGTGAAAGAGCATTGGCATCTATGTGGTTTAGGCCTGGTCCGTACTCCACTGCATAATCATAGGTTGTTAGAGCAGAAAGCCATCTGTGTCTGGTAGCATCTAGTTTGGACGTATGTTAATAGATTATTATTGGTTTTGACCTAGATTTTAACACCATACAAGTATTCGTGAAATTGGTCGACTATGGCCCACTTGTGAGCAAGGAATTTTAGTTTGTGCACTGGCTAGTTTCTCTCTGAGGATGTCAGGCTGCTGCTAGCAAAGGCTACGGGACACAGTCCTTCCAGATATTCTTGATAGAGTACTGCCCCAAGACCACTCAAACTGGCATCTGTATGTAACACATAGGACTTGGAGGGATCAGCATAAGCAAATATGGGAGCGTGATCCAGTCTGTATATCATCTCTTTGAAGGCAGTGTCACAATCCAGAGTCCATCTCTGCCCAAATGGCTCATTTGGTCTGAAATAGGCCTTTTCAGCATCTCTGTCAGTGTCTTTCTTAAATCTTTTTTAAGTAAGCAGATACCCTTGAGTTAAGTTTAATAGAGGGCAGATCACCTTGGTATAGTCCTTGACAAATCAACGGTAATAGCTGCAGAATCCAAGAAACCTTTGAAGTTCTTTCAAATTGTTGGGCTTGGGCCAGCTGGTCAATGCTTCCATCTTAATGGAGTCGGTTTGTATACCTTCCGATGAGACACTGTGGCCCACATATTTGACAGAACTGTGGAAAAATTGGCATTTGTCAATGGATAGTTTAAGACCGAACTCTTCAAGTCTGTCCAGTACTTTGAATAAGCGAGCCTCATGCTCCTCGAGAGTTGTTCCAAAGACTATGATGTCATCAAGGTAGATGAGACATTCCAAGAGATTTATATCTCCCACTGCATGCTTCATTAGATGTTGAAATGTTGCTGGTGCACCTGATATGCCTTTGGTCGTGCAAAGGAACTCATAGAAGCCCAAGGGACAAGTGAATGCAGTTTTTTCCCTGTCCTCAGGAGCCATTGGGATCTGATAGTATCCACTTCAGAGGTAGAGGATGGAAAAACATTCACTCCCATTTAGACAGTCCAGGGCATCCTTTGTGCATGGCATTGTATCCTGATCTGGCACAGTTCTTTTGTTGAGGGTCCTGTAATCAACATACATACGGACAGAGCCATTCTTTTTCCGCACCACAACAATAGGGGAGACGTATGGGCTGCGGGACTCCTGTATGATGCCAGCCACTAACATATCTTGTAGGTGATGTCTGACATCGTCTGTGTTGGTGGGAGCTACAGTAGGTGTCTAGACCTCTTTCTGAAGGGTCTCTTGTCACGCAGGCAAATGTGGTGTTCAGCACCTGTGACACAACCAACATCCCATTCCTTAAGGGAGAATACTTTGGTTCTCTAGGTCAGCTTGTTACAGATCCTGGTTCTCCAGCTGTTTGGAAGAAGTGAATCCCTGAAATCAAACTTGTCAGGTGATACCTCACATCCTTTTTCAGTTCTGCACTGGGATGGGAGAACAGCAGTGTCTGCACAGTAGACTTTAGTCAGGGTGCATCCTCGGTGTACCGTGATGTCTCGGTCTGTAACATTTTGTATTTGTACCACCACTTGTCAGGCATAAGCATGAGTCTGGGCCGGAAACACATTGGGTTTAATCAGCAGTCCTTTGGGTAATCCTCCCTCGTCTGGGGCATCCAGCATCAAAATTTTGTTAGTGACATTTTTCCACAGTCGTACTTCACCACTGATTCTGCATTCCGCATTGGGAGGTAATGTGATAGTAGCAGGATCCTTTCTCCAAACCATCCCCACAGGCTTATCTTGGTCACTTTGCTTGGGGTGCATGTGCTTCTGGTAGACCTATTGGATCAGGGCGCAAACATGTAGGGCTTTCCCTGTCTGTCTCTTCTACCTTTTTTCACATAGCTGGGCCAGGCACCCAAACATGTGTGCACTGATGCCAATCAGTACGGGGATACTGTCATAAAGTCGGTGGCATGGCAGACCAGGACTAGCGTCTCCACAGAATCTCCTATGCCAGCCACAGAGGATGGGAAAGAAAGCCACACTTTCAAATAGTCAGGTATGGGTACAATGTTTCACTTAACCCTCACACATGCAGTCCATCGAGAGGCTGGAGTGGGTGGTCAGATTAATGCTGCTCATACCAGTCTTGGAAGATTATTGTGACTTGAGACCCACTGTCTAGAACTGCTCGGGTTGGGATCCCTTCTGTGTGTACAGTAGTGTCCATGGAAGGGCTCACCAATTTGGACCAGTCCAGAGGAACTGTAGTAGGACCCTGGATGGATGATTTAGCCACAAAGAAATTGGAGTTAGGCTTTCCTGAGCTTCCACTGCAATCATTTCTTGCACCCTTCGACCATTGTCTCGCTTTCCGGAGCTCCCTTTGGAATCTGTATATCACTTTATCTAGGTCATTTGGAGACCAGCATTCCTTCTTCATATGCTCATCCTTCCCACATTCATGACAAAATATATTCTTTTTGGTCTGGTGGGGCTGAAACATCACATTAGGAGCTGGTCCCTATTCACAACTAGGAGGTTGGGAGGGGTACACATTGGGCGTGCTGGAGCACTAACAACAGAAAATCTGGGGTCGACCTCCATCTGTGGTGCTAAAGGCAGTGGAAAACATCTCAATAATTCTTTTATTGCCACGGTCAATATGTTTGTTTCAGTTTTTGAGCTGCTGTCGGCAGAGGACACCTGAGCGTGTGCCCCCACCCCCATAGCAGATGCACTCTGAGAGAGTCCAGGATCTGTGTCTGTGGGAAAGGCCTTGGTAAGGTCTCCAGCTGTTATTTCTTGGACTTCTCTCAGTATCTTGTCTCTCAGTAGCTCGGCCCATGGCAGAGCATCCTTAGTAGTCCCTCTCTCACTGGGCTCCTTGGGGCTAGCACCAGTATTTAGTTTTTGGGTCCCTTCATGTGGCTCTTGAAATTCTGGGCAATCAGAGACTGACCCCTAGCTAAAAGCAGGGGTCACAGCAGCTACAACTGCACAGGGCTCCCTACAGCCTTCCTCCTCCCTAGCTTCATGTACCTCTCTCATCAACTTATGGAAGGGCAAGGGATCAGATCACCTTTGGTGCAGTTGTAGTTTGAGCAACACCCAGCTGGAATGTCGGGCAGAGCGAAGTATATAATCCAATCTTATCTGGTCCAACGCGCTACAGGCCAAGCCTTCTGTCTGAAAAATGGCTTGTATGAGTTCCTCTAATCGACTCAAATAAGCTAATAACAATTCTCATGGCTGTTGTTTAACATCTTTAAGTTTCCATTTCAAAGCTTTGACACTAGTGGTACCCCCAAGCACATTTTCAAGGGTGACTAAATACTCTTGAGCATTGGCATCAGGTTTAGAGGACCTCAAGGAATGAAAATCACGTAGGGCGGGCCCCTGGTGGCTTTCCACCAGGAACGTCCCCTTTTTTTGGCCTCTGAGCATTGCCAGTCTTGTACTACTGTGATAGTGGAGTCCATCCAGGTCTCCAGGTTGACTTCCCCATTAGGAGTAGGGAGGACGCCAGAAAACATTTTGAGCTTGTGGTACGAGTTGTGACTAACTACTGGCACTGGTACAGGCACCGAAGCTGGAGAAGGGGCAGGTACTGGAGCTGGCATGGGCATCAGGGAAGGAGCACCCCCAGGTGGCAGGAATAACTTTTTAAAGTCCTCAACTATTCTACCCTCCTCCAGTAGCAATTTGGCAATCTTCTTCTCAAAAGTCTCTGATAACGGTGGGAGCTTGTTTCCTGAGGGATCCTCACTATCCTTAGTTATTACCCCCCAGGTGGCTGGGGACCCATAAACAGAAATAGTATTGGGCACCTTAGTACTGTCCACGGGGTTGCCACACTCCACTAATGCCATTAGAGTTTGGGCAGTCAAGTTGGCATGTCGGTCTACCACTACAGCTTTTTCCAGGCATTCAGTTTTGGAAAGTGCCCCTCCTATGGTGTCTTTACTAGTGCCCAGGGGTATATCTAGAACTAACAAGGCATTGCAGGGGTCAATCTCATGCCCCGTACACCATCCGACCAACTGATGCACAGCCATTTCTTCAGTGGTATCCCTTAAAAGTTTAGTTGTATTTATCAGTCTGACCAATAGGGGGCACTAATCCCAGCAGTGCCTCCAAGAAGTAACCCCTAGGTGGTGCTATCCTATGGACTACTACCCCTGCCTGCATGACTAGGTACAGGTTGAGGGGCCTGAGCTCTTTGAACGGGTGCCTCCATGCGGAGGAATATTCAGGGGTAGCATAACTGCTATGGGTATAGCCCTCCAGGACACTATAACACCCCTCTTACCCCTCTAGTGGCTTAACCAGTTCAGTATGTAACCCCTCACCCCTGCCTTTTAACCAAAACGACAGGTGGCATGCTGTTGGCGCTGGCAGCAATACCTGGTGGGGACCTGGGTTCAGGGAGGATGAGGTTACCTGGCACAAGGGGACCTAGGTTTGGCTACTCTGCACAGGGGCACCCAAGTAAATCCGAACACAGGAAGCAATAACTGTAATGTCCAGAACCAGGAATTGGATTTTACAGTGTGGCTTTTATTCACAACTAGCTGAACACAACAAAGCATAGATGGACCCCCATGGGGCTACATTTACTGGTAATGCAGATTAGAGACTACAAGGCGGTTCACTGTAAGAATTAACCAATTAACTGTTTTCAGGCTCTGGCCACACCAGGCACACAGCCCGGACTTGCACGCGCTTTGAGTACACAGCCCGACTGGCCTGGCTCCCCTACCGGCCACTTGAATGGCGGTCCATTGGAAGAATGAACCCATTTTCTTGTTGTGGCTCCCCACACCACTTAGAGTCTGTGACTCCTAGAGAGATTTCCTTCTTACTTCTTCTGACTCCCATCTCACAAAGAGAATTCTTTACACTTGTTGTGGCTCCCCACATCACTTAGAGTCTGCGACTCCTAGAGAGATTTCCTTCTTACTTCTTCTGACTCCCATCTCACAAAGAGAATTCTTTACACTTGTTGTGGCTCCCCACACCACCTAGAGTCTGCGACTCCTAGAGAGATTTTCCCATTTGGGACCCCCGTCTGGGTACTTCCCTCATCACTGGCCAAGCGCATGAGGCGAGTAGCAATCACAGCAGAAATCCGTAGAGGTGGACCTGGTTACTAAAGATGGGGGGTGTTCCCACCTCCAGCTCCCACAGCCCATACCCGGCCATTTCTCTGGGAAAACTGAAACTTCTGAAAGTAGATTAAATGGTGGATGAACTGTCGCACCCCCTCTGCAATATTACTTGAATTCACACAGCACTCTAGCTTTTGACACTACTCGATTTGTTTGTCCTAGTCCTACAGGCCTCCCAAATAGTAGTTCAATTCCTAGATTTCTTCACCTATCCCAGGCTGAAGAAACGCATTTTTTGCCCTCTCATATTAGAGCAAACACTCACCCTTTTGTTGCAGGTGCCCCACAGGCGAATACTGAAACTGAAATAGGCAGCTTTCTTTCTTCTGCAGAATTTAGGGGATTGCACCTGGAATCTACATGGGGATCTTTACTCCCCCCCCCCCGGAGGGAGGGGCTCTGAGACCCAGACAGCGGTCTCCACCACTTGAAGGCAAAACTGGAACTGCTCCTTCCTCTTTGAAAGCAAACAGGAGACTGACTCTTCCTGTTTGAAAGCACACAGGAGACTGACTTTGAAAACTTCGAACGTTCTATCTAACTCCCTCTGCTGCAGATTCCAATGTGGCTTATGCAGCTGCGACAGTTCTATTGGTGATGTCATCTCTCAGTCTCAGCTGAGACTGAGAACAGAGTGAGACAGTGTGAAACCCATTTAACTGGAGTTTCACAAGCTGCCTTCCCTGCCTACCACTAGGTCTTACTGGGATTATAGTAACCCCGGGTAACAAGGGGTTACAAGTAGATAAGCAATCACATATGACACATGAATACAGTATTGGACCCCCACTTGGTACACTTACCACCAGTGCTGGATCAGCTGCGGGAGCCCTAGAGACCCTCTGTAAAATAAGGCCAGTGATGCAACAATACAATATCAGTACTCTATCCCCTCCAAAAAGGTACACACTAGCCAGGTTTAAACTGTAAAATAACAATCTCATTTATATACAAGGATGTGAACAGAGGTGGGGCAGCAATCTAACATTTGATTTCAGATCTGATTTAGTCAGGTTAAGCATGCATGCTCTAAGAGTCCCTCTGGCACAGTCACACACACTCTGGGTACCCAGTTGTTACTCAGTCTAGCCAGGAAACGTTGCATGGGGTAGGCCGGCGTTGCAGCTGTTGTTGAGGCCCTTAGGAAAGAAAACAATCACATGCACTTTAACCCAGAATTTGTAATCTGGAGCCGTATAGCTCAGTCTGTTGTAACAAACCCACACAAATAATCAGATAACACACAATAATTGTAGCTTTATTGCAGGAAGTTACCCTGTTTGTACTCACACTGCCCAGACCGAGTGATGATCTGACGAAATGAGACCTGTTGCAACTGGCTTGATGAAGCAGGAAAAAAAATTCCCATGTGGCCCTTGTCGAGATACTGGTCTTCAGGATGCAAGAACAATTTATACTGGCCAAAAACATGCATGGCAGACGTCATGAACTGGTCGGCTGAGCAAACACTTCGGCAAACTAAACACATTTATATGTAAGCTCTGTCCTTCTCTGGTCCTTCCAGCTAGCTTGCAAGCTGATTCTTCTTTTCAGCTTGATCGGTGCCTGAATCCCCTGCTGCTATGACCCCAAAGTAGACCAACTGGACACTCAGACCTGTGGACTGATGGCTGGAAAAGTCTAGGCCTGGCAGGCCTAACCTCTGAGAGCTGGCAAGCTCCCCAGAGGCTCACATTGAACTCTGAACGAATCTCTCAAAATCTTAATAAATTGAGCAGTTGTCCCCTTTTATATGGGTCTGAGTTCCAGAAATCCCATTGGCTGCCAAAGCTATCTTAAACAGTTCTCTGATGTTAATTGGCTCCCTTTTTGGCCCCTAGAATTTGTCCCAGTTAATCCCCCATAAGTCTCTGGCATTGTCACAAGATCCCTTTTGTTAAATCCTGGCTTCCGGTTGGTTATGGGCTGCTAAAATGGTGGCTGCATACAGTTCCCAAAGCAGTCTATCTTACTGTCCCCACACACAAAGTTTTGGTGCAGTCAGGATCAACTTTAGTTTAATTTACTTTCCCCCTGACTTTGTAGCCCTAACAGTTTTCTTTTAAACAAGTCCACTCTTATTAAAATATCTTATATCCTTAGGGAGTCACTGCTCCCATAATATACTGCCTCCAGAAGCACTTTCAGGCTTATGAATATTTATGAGGGCTTCCCTGACATGCCCTTTGCCCTTACACTTGCTCCCTGGCCTTTGTCTAGTGCCCTGGAGGCAGCACTTTTGGTGGCTGCTGATTTAATTATTTAAAAAACATTTCTCTTGCTTTTGCATGTCCCCGGTGCCTTTTCTAACTCAGGCATAACAGGTGCCTTTTCTAACTCAGGCATAACACCAGGAATCACTGAAGACACACTCTTGGCTTTTGGACAGCAAAGGTGGTCAGAGGCACCAGGCGCTTTCATGAATGTGAGAGTGACGGCTCAGCTACATGCTGACTGCTTGCAAGTGGATTTTTGAGCCTTGCAGGGCTCATCAGCACAGAGGAACACCGGATAAATGGTAAAGTGCTGCAGGAGGATGGGCGGAAGCTGGGAGACAGCGGGAGACACCTAGAGACATAACAGTAAGTCCCCAAATGGGGGGGGCGTCACACTATTAATACAGGAATGGGCATGGAGGGGGTGTGTGCTAGCCCTGTTGGACATAGGTCATGTGTTCGGGGGATTGGGCACGAGGGGGTGCTAGCCCTGTGGGGCTTTATGTGCACATTAGTGGATGAGGGGCAGGGGCGTTTGATAGCCCTGTGGGGCTTTTTCTACAGGTTTGGGGCTGGGACTGGGGGGGATTGCAAATACTGGGGGATCGGGACTTGTGGCATATGGACGCAACCCCCGGTGGATGCAAAGTACACTTACATCACCTATTTGCTGGTGTAACTGTACTTCAACGGATTTCCTCCAGGGGTTGTTTCAGAATAGCAAATTCGGGGACTTGGAGGCTCCCCTTCCAGAATAGGGTGCAACTACTGCCGTAAACCCCCTAGCGCCATGTCACAGGGGTTTTATGGTGTAACTGGTGGTGTAAATCCACTTCTGTGCTAGCTACCTGCGACGTCGTAGGCTGATTTGCAGAATACCGAATGTTGCAACTCCTGGCATAAACTGCTACTTGCACCATTTTTTTGGGCTCAAGTCAATTTACACCAGGCATAACCCTTTGAGAACTGGGCCCATGGAATGCATCTATCCAGCATCTTCAGAGAAATTCGGAAAGCTATGCAACAGTAGACATGATAGTCCACCACAGGCATCACCAGCCCTGGTCAGAAGAGGAAGAAGAGGTGGAAGAGAAATTCTCCAGCTCAGACAGCAGCTGTACTTCATTGCCAGTGGCATCCTTATCATTCAGCAATATGAAGACATGTTTCCTCCAACAACAATTTTTTGATTCTACAAAGAGTTCACTTATCAGTCAGTCTTGGGTTGACAAGCACAGGATTCAGTTTGCAGAAGATCTATAGTCATTCAGCATTGGTTGCTACGGTATAGTTTTTTGTGGCTCCGCCTCCGACGCTGCCCTGTCCAAAATCAAACGTGCCTTAACTAAGGCCTGTCGGCTGGCCACATGCAGCGAATGGCTCACACACAACTGTGACCTCTACCAATGATCAGCATGGCTAAATTTGTAAGGGTGACTACTATACCAGACCTGCCTGCTTGCATAAAAAATCCAACTGGGCCTCTCCCCCTGGTTGTCTTTCACTTCTTCAGTCGGGTCTACAGAGGTGGGCCACAAGACATTCTGATACTGCTACTTTTCACATCCCCTTTGTCAAATCAAACATTGGCCAAAGGTCCTTTCGATATAGGACTCCCCCCGGATGAGCTTAGTCCCGGGGCACCTCCTCATCATATCCAGATTGGGGCTTTTCAAAAAAGAGCTATTTGACTACATTGTGTCCAGCTCCAACTGTGACTGCCCATAACTCTTCTTGCCCCTCCACCTCCCCCCATTCTCTGCTCTCAACCTCTGCCCTCTAGACAATGTCCCGATTGGCCGATTTCTCCTCCCTGTAATAATATGTATCTGTATCGAATGTTTGCTTGAATTTACTATTTGTACCTCTGGTTATTTCCACTGTATCTGTTTGCACTAAGTTCCTGTATTACTCATTGTATTTTGTACCTTTTCTGTTATGATGTGGAGCCTTTGTAAATGAGTCTCTGACTCAAAGGGTTGTAATTCCTAGACTTTAATACATAAAATAAATAAATTAATTGTTGAACAGCCTTCATTCATCAAAAGTTACTGTTCTACAACCCAACAAAAAACAAAATTACATGGAAAATACTGACAGATCAAATAGATAAAAGATACAAAAACAAGAAGAACCAATTTGATATCTAAATTCAGTAATGTCAGTCACATACAAACATTTCGATTCCACATAACAGTAACTACTGTACCTCGGTGTGACGGCTCATTGGATTGATCAGAAAACATTGACTGGAAAGTTGGCAGCATTGGCATGAATGCAAATGAAATGAAGACAGCAATGTAATTATAATGTAATTGCATCAAAACTTGAACAAGCTCACTTGAAATATTGCATCCAGAATAAGGTTGTCAAAACTATGACTAACAATGGATCAAACTTTGCTAAAGCATTTAAGGAGTTTGGCAGAGATAATATCACATCCATCAGTTCAACAGATGGGATTCTGGGAGATGGCAATGATGATGATGTATTTTTTATTTTTTTTTAACCAGAAGAGAGACACTAAGCTGAAGCTTGTTTACAGGTGTGATCTGGGAGCACAAGTAAGTTAAGTGACTTGCTCAGAGTCACACAGTATGCAGTTGGGGGCTGTGGGATTCAAACCCAGGTCTCCAAGTTTGCATCTCAGAGCCTTAAATCACTGAGCTACACTACCGCCTGACACCGACACCATGACCAGCACAAGAGGGAGGCAGCAGCCATGCTAATGAAGATGACAAAGACACAGTCAGAGATGTAGTGACTCGAAACTCGAAACAAGCTTGTACAGGCCACTTTTCTCCCCCTACTCGACTATGGCGATGTAATCTATTCCTCCACCACTCTTGCAAATCTAAGTAAACTGGACATCCTTTATCACCGTGCGTTACGGTTCATTACCAACTCCCCTTACCGTTTGCACCACTGTGACTTATATGCAGCTGTTGGTTGGACATCCCTTACTACTAGACGCCTGCCCCATGCTGGGCTATGGACTCTTAAACTGCTCCTGCAGAAATTGCCAAGCTATCTCTCTTCCCTTATTAGTATCTCACATAGTGCATACCCGTTAAGAAAATCTGACTTTATTATGCTTGACATACCAAGGACGCGGACTTCCTTTGGTAAACGTGCTATTGCATATGCCCTTCCCTCCATTTGGAACCAATTACAAACTGTACTGAAACTAACTAGCACAGTTTCAATAAACTTCTACAAATTGCTAAGTTCAGCCAAAATAAAAGACACCTGTAACTGTCATTAAGTCTCTTCCTTCCCCATGTGTGCCATATTTATCCACTGGTAAGGTATAATTGATTTGTCATATTAACTGCTTTCCTCCCCTTCTACTCCTGGCTTTATCTATGCTTCGCTCCACTGCTACTATCAAATCACTCCTCCCCATATCAGTTGTAGACTGTTGTTTGTTCTAGCTGCCAAAATACTGTATATGTATTGCACACCCAGTCATCATGTTTCATTTATCAGTATGCAACCTGTAAAGTAGCTTCCCTGTCTCATATCAATGTTTACCACCTGCGGTCACCCTATGTGGTACCCTTGTATGTATATCCAGCCTGTATCATGTAACGTGCATTTCATGTATATACTGTTATTACCTATCTGTGTTTGTACTTTAAGTGTTTATGTCACAGGACCTCTTTGTGAATGAGCTTGCTCAATGGAGTTTTCCTGCAATAAACTTGAACTTGAACTTGAACTTTTGCTGATGTATGTAGGATCATCCATGGAGGAGGCCTACAACCTTCCTTCACATCAACAATGTGCAGTGCATACCATCAACTTAAACTGCTGTGAAGGATATAGACTTTGCTACTGCAAATCTTGCATACAAGAAGATCTACCACAGTCCAATGGCAAAATGCTCAGCTCTTTGAAACCAAGTTCACCAAAGTTCACAAGCAAGTGAAATTGTTTCAGACAAAATCGGTACCAAGCTAATTATCCCCAGTGACACAAGGTGGAATTCTTACTATAGAGCTGTAGAAAGAATAAGATCCATTTACAAAAAGTCGAAGATGATCTACATAAAATCTGTGATGAGCTTGGCTTTGCAAGGTTTAGAGTAACTGAAATTACTTTTGTGGTGGAGTACTGCAAAATAATACAGCCTCTTGGAACTTCATTGGATATTCTGCAAGCAGAAACAAAATGCTAAATGGGAGGCAGTAAGTATAGTGTAGTGGTTAAGTGTACTGGGCTGCAAACCTGGAGACCTGGGTTTGAATTCCACTGCCACCACTTGCATACAGTGTGACCGGAAGCAAGTATTTAACTTCCCTGTGCTCCCAGGACACACCTGGAAACAAGCCTTGGCTTAGTGTGCCTTTCTTGGCCAAAAATTATAAAATAAATAATTAAATAAAATTGAAACATTGGTGGCATTGAAAAAGCAGTTGCTTGATGTGTTGCTTATCAAAATGGGAGAGTACCTCACAAAAGCACTAGCAAACAGGCAAGAAGGAGTGGTGGAGCGACAATGGTGAAACATCAAAACTGCCATCACAGAGGCAACAAGCCTCTGTGTGAAGCAAATAAACAAATCAAAATGAAAGAAAAAAACACTATGGTTCTCAAAAGAGGTGGCGGGGAAGGTTAGGGAGAAAAAGATAGCATTTAGGAAGTACAAGCAAAGACAAAAGAAGCAGTATAGAGAACTGTACCAGTTAAAGCAGAAGGAAGCATAAAGGCAGTCAGAATAGCAAAGGCCCAAACCGAGGAAAAGATAGCCAACTCAGTTAAGAAGAGGGATAAAATCTTTTACAGGTACATTAGAGAGTGAAGTAAGACACAGGGAGGGATAGTGGGGCTGAATAAAGGGGACGGTGGGTGGGCAGAGAGGGACAGTGAAAAAGCAGGGATACTGAATGAATACTTCTGCTGAGTATTAACAAAAGAAGAGGAGGGAGAGGTACCTAATCCAGTCAATAGAAGCACTCTGGATAGGGGGATCGATCCAGTCCTTTCACAGAAGAAAGGGTTATGAAAGAACTCCTAAAGCTGAAGGTGAACAAAACAATGAGGCATGACAGGATTCACCCCAGAATTCTAAAAGAACTAAGGGGAGAACTAGTGACACCACTGACTACCCTTTTTAAGAAATCATGGGAGGATGGTATGCTACTTGAGAACTGGAGGAGGGTGGTTGTGATTCCCCTTCACAAAACTGGGACAAGACAGAGGCAGGAAACTACAGACCTGTCAGTTTGACCTCAGTGGCAGGGAAAATGATGGAATCACTTCTGAAGGAAAGAAGTGTTGAGTACCTAGAGGAAAGTGGGGCAGAGGACCCAAGGCAGCATGGATTTACAGCGGGAAGGTCTTGTCAGATGAATCTAATTGATTTCTTTGACTGGGTGACCAAAGTAGTAGACCAGGGAGGGTCTGTGGACATGGCCTACCTAGACTTTAGTAAGGCATTTGACACAGTCCCACACAAAAGATTAATAAACAAATTAGCCAACCTGGTAGTGGGTCCCAGGGTGGTAGCCTGGGTAAAACACTGGCTGGACAACAGGACACAGAAGGTAATAGTAAAAGGAATCCACTCTGAAGAAAGGGGGGTTACTAGTGGGGTACTGCAAGGTTCAGTACAGGGTCCGGTCCTTTTTAGTGTCTTTATAAGTTACATTGCAGAGGGACTGGAAGTAAATGTATGCCTCTTTGCAGATGACACAAAGATCTGCAACAGGGTTGATACACAAGGAGGGGGGTGGAAAGGATGAGAAGGGACTTGGCAAGGTTGGAGGAATAGTCAGAAGTATGGCAGCTTAGATTCAAAGCGAAGATGTGCAAACTAATGCACCTGGGAAACAAAACCAGGGAAGAGTACACAATGGGGGGTAACAACAACCAAAATGGAAAGGGACCTGGGGTAAGCATATCAGACGACCTAAAGGTTAGCAAGCAATGTGAGAAGGCAGTAGGGAGGGCTGGGGGGATACTGGGATGTACAGGGAGAGGCATCACCAGTAGTAAACAAGAAGTTGTTGTCCCTCTGTACAGACAGTTGGTGAGACCCCATCTGGAGTACTGCATTCAGTTCTGGAGACCCCATCTCTGCAAGGACATAGACAGGATGGAGGCAGTCCAGAGGAGGGAAACTAAAATGGTGCAGGGTCTGCAACAGAAGCCATACGAGGAGACACTAAAGGAGCTTAATATGTATACCCTTGAGGAAAGGAGGAAGAGGGGGGACATGATAGAAACGTTTAAGTATCTCAAGGGAATCAACGAAGTCCAAGAGGGTAGCATCTTTCAGAAAAAGAGGTGTGCAAGAACAAGGGGACACAATTTGAAGATAGAGGGTCGACGGCTCAGGGGCAATGTGAAGAAGTATTTTTTCACAAAGAGGGTGGTGGATGCATGGAACGGCCTTCCTGAGAAAGTTGTGGAGTCAAAAACAGTGGGGGAATTCAAGGATGCATGGGACAGAGATGAGGCAATTCTTGTGGGGGGTAGGAAGAAATAGGCGGTTGGTTAACTAGGATCTGCAGCTTATCCATTAGGTAGGAAAATGGGCAGACTAGGTGGGCCAAGTGGTCCTTATCTGCCATCAAAGTCTATGTTTCTATGTTTCTTCTGTTTCTATGAGACTATTATTGTATTATGCCACTCCTCTTCTAGATGCAGTTGTGAGAACTATAGGCAGTTGGTTTGGTACGAGTTTTGAGCAGAGAGAGTCAATTCTGTCAAGCATCATGTTACCACAATTTCACTTTCGGTGGATTGCCAATGAGAATAACACATGTGCAGCTAGAAACATGTTTGAAAAAGAATTGCCATCACATCAGAAAGATATTGGTCGAGGAAGTCCATCATCTGAAGACAACCTTAAGGAGGATAATTCTACCCTCACATCTTGGTATACTCAGTGCTGCACTTTTCACCCTCTCCCCACCCTTCCTACATTCCTCCCTTCCCTTCCCTCTCCCTATGACTCTGGCACTTCTTATCTGTTGTCTATTTTCTCTGACAAATGCAGCTGGCTGCCTTGTTACAATGCTACCCTTGAATTGTATTAATCTGTACTCTGTTTGCAATGTCCACATTGTTGTAATGTCTGTCTTGATGTTCCCCATAATTTGTATTTCTCTGACGTGGAACCTTTGTAAAAGAGCCAAGGCTCAAAGGTATTTGTAATTCTAGACTTAATAAATAAATAAAATCAATAAAATAATGATGATTTCTTCAAATTCAAAGAAAATCAACAACAACCTAGCTGTGATGGAGTTCAACATGAGTTTGAGCAGTATCTAAAAGGCACAAATAAAACAGTAGACACTTTGCAAACATTCCTGGCAATAACAAAAACATTTCTGCTTTACAAAACTGCACTTCCAACAAGTGCACCAGATGAAAGGTTATTCAGCTTTGGCAGGCAGGTCCTTACTGCTTGAAGAAAATGATGATCTGAAAAAAACGTTATGTGCAGCTACTTGTATATTGCAACTCAATGTACTGGGAATAGTAGTATTCAGTGGTGGATGTTGGTGAGGCTAAAGCCATAGTGATAAGATGATGGTGATGTTAGTGTTGTATGTTACTGTAAATTGTTCAAAAAGTTTTTGTGTGGCAGTGTTGCCATTGCGACTGCCGGCTGTGCCCTTGCATTATACATCTCCTTATTATAATGACTGAAACTGTTGGTCTTTTGGATGTGTTTAAACTCCGCGTATGCCACTAAATTAGTACTTAGTAAACCAAAAACAAGCTTATGTTGTCGTCTACATCTGTTACTACTTTTGATCACTAAACTAAACAAATGCTAATAGTACTTGTTTTGCTTGCAGTTAATTATATTGTAATCCTAGAAAATGGCTTGTGCTTAATGTTTATCTTACTGAAAGCTACACTATAGTATGTTCTCGTCATCTCCATCCAATCACTACCCCCTAGAAAACAAGGTGACCTGTTGTGTTATTTAGCATAGCAGTCTTATGCTATATAGCTTCCAAATCTTTACTCTTCAGCGCTTATGACAAAAGAACGGCAGCCCATCAAGTTCTCACCTCCTTGCGTATAGTATTAGTTAATTATTTTACAGACTATATCAGCCTCTGCTCCCTACCTGATTCACTCTATGTCTTATAGAATCTCAGGTTGTTCACTTAACAACCTGTCAGCCTAGCCTGCTTTAAATTATGTGCCTGTATATTTTTATTTATGTACTCCCTGTTATTCTAATTATGTAACCTCTGTAACCTGATGTCTCATGTCTGTCTAGGCATGGAACCACCTTGTATCTGCTTATGTACTTGTAACCATTGTAAATGATGTAATGCCCATGTATTACTACGACATGGAACCTCTGTAAAAGAGCCTTTGGCTCAAAAGTACTTCCTATAAATAAATAAATACAAATCTCATACAAAAAGTTTCTTTATCTTAAATGATAGTTAAGTACTTTGTGATGTCAATAATTAACAGCCCTATATCTTATTGATAAACGTTACTCTTAATAAAGCATGTATGGTATCTACTTCAGTCTCACAAATGTTTGGTAGTTTTTATTTATTTTAAATTATTTATGAAAATATGTGATGTGCTGGGACTTATCGTAGTCATCATAGTTATGATGACCATTATGACAAGCCTGGCTGTGTATTATACTCAACAAAAACAAGAACAACAATTCAAGAAGCAGTATTTGTTATTGTTATTGTTAGTCAGCAGAAAATAGGGGTCAACATTATCAGTGTGGCCACCCGGTGGCCCAAGGTGCCCAGCATTTCACAACTGGAAAGGATGAGAAGGGACTTGGCAAGGTTAGAGGAATGGTCAAATGTATGGCAGCTTAGATTCAATGCTAAGAAGTGCAAGGTAATGCACCTGGGAAACAAAAACCAAGGGGAAGAGTACACAATGGGGGGGGGTGAGATACTAACAACAACAACAACAAAAATGGAAAGGGACCTGGGGGTAGTCATATCAGATGACCTAAAGGTGGGCAAGCAATGTGAGAGGGCAGCAAGGAGGGCTGGGGGATACTGGGATGCATAGGGAGAGGCATCACCAGTAGAAAACAGGAAGTTATTATCCCTCTGTACAGACAGCTGGTGAGACCCCATCTGGAGTACTGCGTGCAGTTCTGGAGACCCAATCTCCGCAAAGATATAGACAGGATGGAAGCTGTCCAGAGGAGGGCAACTATAATGGTGCAGGGTCTGCACTGAAAGACATATGAAGAGAGACTTAAGGAGCTTAATATGTATAGCCTCCAGGAAAGGAGGGAGAGGGGGGACATGATAGAAACTTTCAAGTACCTCAAGGGAATCAACAAAGTCCAAGAGCGTAGCATCTTTCAAAAAAAGAGGTGTGCAAGAACAAGGGGGCACAATTTGAAGATGGGGGGCGGCTCAGAGGTAATTTAAGGAAGTATTTTTTCACAGAGAGGGTTGTGGATGCATGGAACAGCCTTCCGGAGGAGGTTGTGGAGTCAAAAACAGTGGTGGAATTCAAGCATGCATGGGACAGTCATAAGGCAATTCTAGGGGTTGGGGGTAGGAAGAAGTGGGCTGCTGGTTAACTAGGATCTGCAGCTTATCCACTAGGTAAGGAAATGGGCAGACTGGGTGGGCCAAGTGGTCCTTATCTGCTGTCAAATTCTATGTTTCTATGTTTCTATTCACAGCATTAAACAGATATTATAAATTTCCACAAGCCATTTTGGTGAGTCACTTGACTTCCATGGCAAGGTTTACAAACCTTGTGGCCATGACCGATTGGGCATAATTGTAAACATGTGATGATGTATGTAATTATTAGCATACAACCAAAAGGCAGCAACATTTATACCTGTTTTTTTGGGGGGGTAGGATATTTATTGGTGGTCACCAGTCAGTACTCTCATCATGGACCGGTGCTATTTCATGTTTTTTCTGATGGTACGTAAACGGACCAGTGCTATTTCATGCTTCTTTTTTTCTGATCATACATAATGTTTACCAAGCACTCCATACAGATATATTGTATTTACTACTAGAAAATGCCAAAATGGGTATTGATGTCTTTGCAGGGAACAACAACTATCATTAGTTAGTGTTGGAAAAACCTTGTGACTGACTACGACTGCTACTTGAAGTAACTTGAGTCAAGGGCATCTCACTGTTCTTCATTAATGATCTGTGTTTGCTCCTTATGTATGGTGGGTCTCTCGTGTGGTGGTGGAATTGGTGTGTACACCACTGACCATGCATGATTAACCGTGGCCTCCCTTGCTTGCCCAAATGACCAGCCTCCCAATTTTATATTTTCACAGTAGACGCTCACTGTTTTTTTTTCTTCAATTTCTTTTGCTCAAAAATTTAAGCTTACTGACTGCCATTTACCTTGAGCCAAAGCTATATCTGCTGCCTGCCATTCAGAACCTAACTAAGCAGCCCTAGGCTATCTACTTCCTCTTTGGGAAGTGCCATTTTCCAGTGAAATGGCAGATTACTGTCTGATGACTGGTAATAATGTTACCATTATCATCAACTTCATGAACTCATCACATAGTCATAAAATGTGGTTATCATCATCATCTTCCTAACTGATAATCATGGCATCATTAGTGTTTCATCCTGATCGCTGCTGCAAGGAAATGACTGAGAGGAAATGACAGAAATGGAGCAGGGGGCCATGGAGACAATGTGACACACTGCACGCTGACACTGGCCTGCCCCCTCCCTCCAGTCATAGTCGAGGCTAATTAACTTCACTACAGGCATGGGAATGTAATTGACTATGCAGCTACTATGAATGGATACGGTGTACTACAAAATCCTGATGCACACAAACCCAACTTACAAAATCCCAACAGCAAAATCCTGACAAGAAGAAAATGCCAAAGCACAATTCCATATATATATATATATATATATATATATATATGTGTATATATATATATATATATATTTATACACACACACACCTCTGGGTTGCCATACCATGGGGAATGTGGCTGTTGGGAAGTCCGCCATACCATCAGGAATGTGGCCATTGGGATTTTGGGTATCAGGATTTTGCATGGATACCAAATGGACAGGGTTTTATGAACATACAAACATACGAAAAGAGCCAGCAAAAGAAGAAGACTACCTGGTCTGTCGCATCTGCTCGGTAAATGATGCAGGGTTCAAGCCTTACAACTTACGCCAATGACCTGTTTTAGAGGAAGTTATTTCTGTACAAAAAAAAGCACATCCAGTGGCAACCACATCATTACTGATTCATCACTCATGCACAGCTATGGTGACTGAAGAGTCGCTCTAACCTGATGTCACACTAGCAGTAGCACCAGATCAGTTACTGTGGGATCATCAGCTGGCTGCCTCAGCAGCTGAGCCTGTAGTAATAGTAACCATGAGCTTGACATTGCCAGTTTTACCAATGATTGTTGGTAACCAATGCACGATCTTTGAGGGGAATGGTTTTGTTTTTTATTTATTTAGGTATTTATTTTAAATTTTCTAATGAACTCAAATTTAGGAGAAAAACTTGTGTTCTGCAAGTGCATTTGCTACCTTCTATCTAATGTCACTGACACACTCCACATTCTTTTCAATAGAAACATAGGAACATAGATTTTGTTAGCAGAAAAGGACCTTTAGGGACTTCCAGTGACGTCAGTGTACTGATGGCAGCCTAGCTCTACGGCTCCCACCCCAACACGACAAAAACCTAAAGCCATCAAGGACAAACAGATGCCTTCCTCAGCCAAAGCTACCAGAATGAAGGCTGGCAGACCCTCGCACACTCCCGTGCAGAAACTCAGAGATTTACTGCAAGCAGAACAGGAGGACGCTGTGGAGGGTCGAGCAGAAGTGAATGGCCTCCAACTATCGGCGCAGCATGGTGTGGGCCTTCCGGCGGAACTTATTAAAACAATAATGCAAATGGCTCAAACTGTCCAAAGCATCGACCAAAAACTATCAGACCTCCGCACAGACTTAAACCTCATCGACCACAGGATGGAACAATTGGAACTCTGTCTCACTCAAACATCGGAGCAGGCTGATAGGCATGACCGACTTCTATTATACCTGCTAGCTAGGGACAGAGAGCTGACTCAGTGTGTAGATGATCTGGAGGGCAGGTCCCGGCATCAGAACATCAGAATTTATGGAGTCCCAGAGGGCGCAGAGGACAAGGATAAGGACACTGAAGCTTTCCTGACAGTTTTGCTTCGAGACCTCCTGTCCCTTCTGGAAGACCTCGATATCTCAATGGATCAAGCCCATCAATCCCTGGCACCTAAGCCCCGTGACCCTAACTCTAGGCCAAAACCCCTGATCGCATGCTTTACCCTGTACAAATTGAAGGAGGAAGTACTGAGACGTGCTTGGCAGCACAGACCCCTAACCTTTCAGGGTCAAATAATTACTCTTGACAATGATCACACGACCTCAGTTCAAGAAGCAAGAAGAGTTCTCTGGCCAATAGTAAAACTCTTGAAGACCAAATCCATAAAGGCCCAGGTTCTCTTCCCTGCCCGGCTAAAAGTGTCCACAGATAAAGGGGTGAAAATATACCCAGATTTACTTGCTGCACCTCACTACTTGGAGACTCTCTCTATCCTTACTCCATCACTGTACAAGGAAAAATTGGAGAAAGACCTGCTGGCATCTGCGTGATCGGTAGCTCAGAAAGGGGTGACTCTTCCAGGCTCCGCGAAGAAGGTGGCTTCATCGAATTTATGTTCAGATATCTCAACGCTGTTACGAAGATATGGCGATCCCTCCAGAATCGATAAACAGGCGCAGCACCTGAGAGAAGACCTGAGCTTCAGCCAGTCAGGAAGCAGTGGACGCCTGAGCTGAAGGATTGATGAGGTCAGTCCTTTCTTTCTTTGGTCTCTCCCCGATTTCGGATTTCCCGGAATCTGCCTGCTGAGCTCCCCTCCCAAGTAGCTGAATGCCAAACTTTTCTCTATTTCCCCTTTTTTGCTCCATGCTGATCCTCCTGAAGCACGCTTTTGGATCTGGGACTGATCGGCGAAGTTGTCGAGTGGAGCAACTGCTCCGGGGAACTTTTTGTTAGAACAGTTCAGGTTGGACTTCTCCTGGTTCACCCAATAAGGATAGGCCATGTGGCCCAGACTTTTGTGGGTGGGGGAGCTTTAAGGGGGAAGAGACTGTTATGTGGTGCCTCCTCATTTGGGGAGGGGGAGGGGGTACATTCGAACCAAGGGGAGGGAGGATTGGTGTCTGGTGAGTGTGGTGGGGAATGTCAGAGGCCTGAAACCCGGACATGAGATGACCCCCACCCAGCTATTCATAAGCAGCCTTGAGGTCGTCCTGAGGGGTACATGTCCTGCATGCGATTTTAATGTCATGACGGGGACCTCGGGGGGGGGGTGGCTGGAGCGGTATATCATATCTTCCTTCAGAAAATTACAGGGTATAACTATAAAAACACCTTCAAGCCTCAGAATACATCATTAATCTCTCATATTTTGGTAGCAGGCTCTTGGGGGGTAGGGAGATGCATAATTTTAAGCATTATAAATGGCTTTGCATTTTTTCTTATCACTTAAATTACATTCAGAAGTCGCAGGCGGGACGCAGGCAATGCTGGCCGGTATGGCTACTGGCGTCATGGGGCTACGCCTTAAAAGGGGAATATCCCTTGGGCTATTAGGGTGTCTCTTACTATTTCTGAGCTGCCTATCTTTAGCTATAGATGCTAATGCCCATAAGCTGGGCTTGTCCCAGCTTAGCCCAGGAAGTCACCATTATTTCGTCGCCTCGAGTGTAGACCTGGGCTAAATTACCTAGGCATCCTTGAAGTATTGCAGTCCTACTGTCTACATGGGTTGTATGACAGTGAGACAGGTTACAGTTATTTGGTTACAATGTCTAGTTTTTAGTTTCCAGTTTCTAGTTGTTAGTTCTATGGGTAGTAATTTTATAGCTATGCAAACTAGTATCGGACTTATGTTGGGAAACTGTTGTAAGCACAGCAAGGTAAAATGGTATAGTACAACTATCAAACATGTCTAGTCAGCATGCAAAAGCTCTCTCATTTAATATAAATGGGAGCACTAGCCCGATAAAGAGAAAGAAGTTATTAAGATACTTGTCACTTCAAAATTGTGAAGTTAACTTTCATCAGGAAACACACCTAACTACATCAGAAGTGTTGAAATTGAGAGCCAGGAACTTCCCTCAGGTATTCCACTCCTCTTCAGAATAGTGGGAAGAGAGGAGTTGCAATCTTACTTGCGGCCTCCCTCCCATTCGAGGTGCAGGAAGTGGTGGAAGACCCGGGCGCCAGATACATTATGGTCATTGGCAGGGTCCAGGATACTCTGATCACACTAGCCAATGCCTATGCCCCCCCCCCCCCGGGCTTACCGATCTCTTTTTATTTCTCCCTTATACAATTAATAGCAGAAAATGCTAAAGGTACTTTGATTATGGGAGGAGATTGGAATTAAATTGTTAATAGGGCCCTTGACACCACCTCCCAGATACCAGATCTGGAATTTAGAAAAGCACGCTGTGTTAAAAAAATTCTGGAGCAAGTGGGGTTAAAGGACATTTGGAGGGAGAGGTATCCTAGGACCAGGGTATATACTTTTTATTCCCCTAGGTTCAAGATCTTTTCCAGGTTGGATACTTTCTTTACCTTCTCACAGGACCTGGCCAGGTTTTCTGTCATGTGGGTAAGAATATGTATACTTTCGGATCACAACCCAATCTTTCTTGAAATAGATCTTAATCTCCCTATAAAGAAAACACACTGGAGATTAAACTGCTCTCTCCTTCGAGACAAGGATACAGTCACAGAAATTAAACAACGTATCACCAGAACCTTGGAGGAGAACGTTAGGGAAGGAACTACCATACAGATTATATGGGATACTATTAAGGCTTTGGTTAGGGGGAAACTTATTGCCATTGCCACTGCTAAAAAAGGGCAGGCAAACAGAGGCAGCAAGAGCTCTTGACACACATCAAGCATTTAGAGGAGGCACAAAAGCTTAAATGAGGTAAGATTAGGGACCAGGAACTTAAAGCAAATAGAAGAGATTTAGGGGAACTCCAAAAAGCGGAAGTGGAGAGGGCCCTATTTTTTCTGAAGCAGAGGTTTTATGAGGGAGGTCCTCAGGGATCCAAATTACTAGCTTTTAGGCTCAGGCAACAGGAGGCTAAGACCACTATCACTAAAATAACTTCCCTAACTACTGGTAAATTGGTCGCTAAGCTAAGTAAGATTTCTGTGGCCTTTGTCTCATATTTCTCTAACCTATATCAAGCTCCTGAGGTGACAACCCTTGCCGAGAGGGAAAGATTTTTGACATCCCTTTCGTTGCCCACTCTCTCCCAGGAAGTGGGCCGGTCCTTAACCAGACCAGTTTCACACACTGAAATTTTACACAATTAGATTGAAAAATGGGTAAGTGTCCTGGACCAGACGATTTCAGTGCTGAGTTCTACAAAACATTCAAGAGTGAGGGAGCTCCCCTCCTTTCCTCCAAAGGATGAAAAGGGACTTGGCAAGGTTGGAGGAATGGTCAGAAGTATGGCAGCTAGGATTCAATGCAAAGAAGTGCAAAATAATGCACCTGGGAAACAAGAACCCAGTGGAAGATTACACAATGGGTGGGGAGGTAGTAACAACAACAAAAAAGGAAAGGGACCTGGGGGTAATCATATCAGATGACCTTAAGGTTAGCAAGCAATGTGAGAAGGCAGTAGGGAGGGCTGGGGGTATACTGGGATGTATAGGGAGAGGCATCGGCAGCAGAAAACAGGAAGTTGTTATCCCTCTGTACAGACAGTTGGTGAGACCCCATCTGGAGTACTGCGTCCAGTTCTGGAGACCCCATCTCCGCAAGGACATAGACAGGATAGAGGCAGTCCAGAGGAGGGCAACTAAAATGGTGCAGGGTCTGCAAGAGAAGCCAGTATGAGGAGAGACTAAAGGAGCTTAATATGTATACCCTTGAGGAAAGAAGGGAGAGGGGGACATGATAGAAACTTTTAAGTACCTCAGTGGAATCAACAAAGTCCAAGAGGGTAGCATCTTTCAGAAAAAGAGATGTGCAAGAACAAGGGGACACAATTTAAAGATAGAAGGGGGGCAGTTCAGGGGCAATGTGAGGCAGTATTATTTCACAGAGATGGTAGTGGATGCATGGAACAGCCTTCCTGAGGAGGTTGTGGGGTCTAAAACTGTGGGAGAATTCAAGAATGCATGGGACAGACATAAGGCAATTCTTGTGGGGGGGGGGTAGGAAGAAATAGGCTGTTGGTTAACTAGGATCTGCGGCCTATCCTGTAGGTAGGGAAATGGGCAGACTAGATGGGCCAAGTGGTCCTTATCTGCTGTCAAAGTCTATGTTTCTATGTTTCTGTGTTTTGGAGGTATTTACCACCATCTGGAGAGACAGTAGCCCTGTCCCAACCTCCTGGCAATATGCCACTATTTCCCTGATTCACAAGATCATAAAGACCTAACTCGTTGCGAATCTTATAGGCCCTGTTCACTACTTAATTCAGATTACAAAATTTTTACTTCAATTATAACATCCTGATTAAACCTTCTTCTGCCAGACCTGATCAACCTAAATCAGACGGGATTTGTTTCTGGGCATCAGGCCTCAGATAGTGTCTGGACCATTCTGCACACCATTGACTCCATCCACCGATCTGAAACGCCTGCATGTCTCATGAGCTTGGACGCGGAGAAAGCCTTTGATAAGGTATCTTGGAGCTTTCTATTTCTAGTACTTGAGACTATGGCTTTTCCACGCCCATTCATAGACAGCAAAACATCACTGTACACTGGCCCACAGGCCTATGTTTGGGTGAATGGGAGCTTATCAGAGAGATTTAGACTGAGTAGAGGTACCAGACAGGGCTGTCCCCTTCCCCCCTGTTATTTGCACTCTATATTGAGCCACTGGCTGAAGCCATCTGCCAGTTTGGAACTATCCAAGGAATTGAAGTGGGAGGACTGGAGAGACGAGTCTCTCTTTATGCGGATGACGTGCTCCTCTCCCTTTCAGACCCAGAGCTGTCCATCCTTAGGGTGTGGTCAGTGCTGGAGGAGTTTGGGAGGCACGCGGGATACTCACTCAATAAAACTAAGACAGAACTACTTATCTTCTACTATACCCCATCCCAGACAACCTTAAATGCCCTACCTTTGAGATGGAAGGCTGAGAAGATGAAATATTTAGGTATGCTTATTACTAAACACCTTTCCCAGCTTTTTAAGGCTAATTATACTCCCCTAATAGATTAAATCAAGAAAGATTTTGAGAAATGGACCCTAATTAACCTCCCAGTGTATTCTAGGATACAAATAATAATAATGAATGTCCTCCCTAAGTTCCTCTATCTGTTTCAGTGCCTACCCCTACATATATACAAATCCCACTTTTGTATTTGGCACAAATTAATATCCAAATTCATCTGGAATAACAAAAGACCTAGGATCAGTTTACGGGTGCTCCAGGCACACAGAAGTAGAGGGGGCAGATCATTGCCTGATTTAGAGGACTATTACTTAGCGGCGCAATTAAAGATAGCACTGTGCTGGTACATCCCATCATATCTGTTGAACTGGAAGACAGCAGAACTGGGAGAGATGGAGGGAGAGGTCTCCTTAGATATACGAGCACTGACACCTAGAAGCCGGATAGAGGCACCCTCCCACCCATTTATGGCCATCAGAAACACCATAGCTGCCACACACAGGATCTGGCAGAAATATAAACTGGGAGGTTCCCTTTGGCCCTTTTTTAGAATAGCCTGGGCCCCAGGTTTTCTCCTAGCACACTTAGACCACAACTTTAGGACCTGGGAGAGATTGGGTCTAACTTATCTTGGTCAATTTATTCAGGGAAAACAAATTGTAGACTTTGCTACTCTTAGGGACACCTATGCGCTTAGAGAGGTGGGTCATTATAGATTCTTACAAGTAAGAACATATATAACCTGATGTCAGTGTTTGGATCATACCTCCGCCAGGGCAGCTCCCTTCCTTGATTGCCTTCAGGCAATTTTATCAGGACAAACATAAAAGGGGTTCATATCAATAATTTAGAAAACATTATCAGGTTTAAAAAAGGACCCCTTGGATAGAATTAAGGCTAGGTGGCTGGAGGAGGGCGGGCCTGGCCTGGGGGAGAGGGATAGAGATAGGGCCCTCTATGTCACCACCAAAACCACAGGCTCCCCCTATTGGCAGGAGTTCGAATAGAGGGTGAAAGTATGTTTTTTCCTTACCCTTGCGGCTCTCAACAAAAGAGACTCCACCCAGGCCTCAGAGTGTTGGAGGCAATGTAGTGAGTGGAGGGCTACGCAGCTACATATTTTTTGGAACTGCCTGAAGTTGGGGGCCTTTTGGGGAAGGGTACAGGCCACCTTGACAGATATCTTCTCATTAGACCAACTTTTAAGTTGGCCAAGCATGGTTCTGGGTATACCTCCGAGATTTCGGGGGGGCTGATGCCCTTAACCCCTGGGCAATACTACTAGTGGCAGCACATAAAACCATAACCCGCTCTTGGCTGAGGCCTGACCCACATTCACTTGAGGCCTGGTACAAGATAATACTTGAGATCTCCGAGCTTAAGGAGTTAACCTTTAAAATTAATCACAAAACACACATATATACAAGAAGATGGACAAGGTGGCTTCTCTGGTGTGAAACACACCCAGAATTAACTCTCTGAGTTAGGGTTGCGAGGAGGATGGGCCTGGTCAGGGAGAGGGGGTGTGGGAAGGGAGGGTGAGCCCCTGGATCGAGCTATTTTAGCTTAAGTGACAAGATTACCTATTGTAATGAAATTGCTATAATATAGACATGTTGATAAAACTATACTGTGCTAACTTAAAGTAAAATATGTTTGGGAAGAACAATTAATTAATTAAATACGTTTTGGCTGTAAAAATAGACCTGTAAATTAATGAGTCTGATGAATATAAACGTCTATGTACCCATTTGTTGTCAATAAACTTGAGTTTAAAAAAAAAAAAAGAAAAGGATCTTTAGGTCCATCCAGTCTGCCCCTTATCCCTGCCTGTTCTGTCACCACTGACCTTATTTGGTCATAGGTGTCACTTCCTTCCCCCTTTCCACTACTTAATATGACCCTGTGCCTATCCCACACATGCTTGGAGCTCGCCGCAGCCTTTGCCCCCACTACCTCCTCTGGTAGGCTGTTCTAGTCATCCACCACCCTTTCCTTGAAGAAGTATTTCTGGACATCTCTCCTAAACTGTCTCCTCTTAGCTTCATTACATACCGCCTTGTTCTAGTGTCTTCTTTTCTCTTAAATAAACCCACCACTTGCACCTCAATCACTCCTGTGAGGTACTTTTAGGTTTCAGTCACATCCTCTCTCACTCTTCTCTCTTCTCTCTTCCAGGGAGTACATGTTGAAAGTTTCTGCTGCCTTTCCTCGTATGGTTTCTCTTGCAACCCCACTCATCGTTTTGGTTGCCCTCCTCTGTATCGCCTCCATCCTTTCAATGTTCTTGCGGAGGTGCAGCCTCAAGAATTGGACACAGTACTTCAGGTGGGGCCTCACCAGTGAGCAATACAACAGTAACACCACCTCCCTCCTCCTGCTAGAAATTCCTCTTTCCATGCACCCCAGCATCCTGCTAGCCTTTCTCACTGCTTTGTCACACTGCCCAGCTACCTTGAGGTCATCAGATATGATTACCCCAGGTTCCTTTCTTGCTTGGTGATTGTAAGCTCCACTCCCCCCCCACCATGTTATATACAACCCCAGGGTTCCACAGCCCCAAGTGCATAACCTTGCACTTTTTGAGCACTTTTTAAACGGGAACAGCCAGAAGCACTAAGAGCCTCACACCCAAGTGTGGGATTGCTCTCAGTTTGCACTTTGTGTGCATTGCAAAAAAAAATAGATTTACTTACTGTTTACTGCAGCATAGTAAACTGCATCATCTTGCTGATTCTACTGGTTTGCAAGCTGACATATTCTGCAAGCACAATCTTCAAATCTGCCCTGCAGCTGACATCAGAAGAGGGGTGCAGCAGTGGGAGATAATATTCAATAGCCTGCAGTGAATCTGTGAATGTTACATCTTTTATAAGCTCCAATCAGATGTTAGCCAGTCTCACTCTTCTCCCCAAAAGCCTGGGCTAGGTACATCCTCTGTGACTGTACTTAGCCCAATGAAGATAGTGGGTCCAGCAAACCGTAGACTGGAGCTTACAAACAAATACTCTTACCATGCACTGTCTGCACAGTATTGAATCTCCCACTGCTGCAGCCATCCTCACATGTCAGCTGCAAAAGAATTTGATGATCTGTAGTCACAGAAAATGTCAGCTTGCAAGACAGTAGAGTCAGTGTGATATAACCTACTATGCTACTGTGGAGAGAAAGTATAAAAATGTGTTTTTTTTGCAATGCACACAAAGTGCTAATTGAGACTCACCCCACATTTGGATGTGGGGCTCTGCTGTTAGTGGTGATTGTTCACCATAATTGGCACAAGAAGCACAATATGTAGCATGGCAGTGGCAATGTGACACCTTCACTTGAGTGATATCCCGATAGTGTCCCCACCTGGTGAGCTGCCTGACCACTTTACCAGGTGGAGATGAACTACACAAAAAATGACATCATACTCCGCTGCGCAAGAAGTCAATATCCATTGCCACTTCACCTCACATAGAGTGCACGTATGGGTGGGTGGGGTGGTGTGGTCTACTTTTGAAATCCTCACGCCTAGCTTATACAGTTATTATTGTAACCACTAGGTGGTGCTACCCCAAGGGCTACTACCCCTGCCTGCTTGGCTAGTTGCAGGTTGACGGGCCTGGGTACTGAAATGGGTGCTTCCACCCGGAGGTCAGGGTTGTTAGTGGTCAATCTAACCTGGGCACAGCCCTCAGGGACACTGTAACCCCCCTCTTTCTCTGCTAGTGACCCGAACAATACACAGTAATCACTTTCTCAATGACCCTTATTCACCAGGCAATTACCTACACAGTTTGCACTTACCACCAGGGCCGGTTCCTCTGGCTCAACCCTGGAGACCCCCTGTAAAACAAGGTTATGCACAGCAAATAGCAACAGTACAGTACTTTTGACACAAACTGGAACCACAGTCAGGTTAAATGCAAAAAGAGTTAGATCTGACTTATTCAGGGGACTTGAACAAGGGAGGGGCGTAATCAGGTTGATTTGCTTAAAGGCTATATCAATCAGACAGTTATGCTTGCACTTCAGAGTCCCTACACAGTCACACACTCTGGGTACCCAGGTAGGAAAACGGTGGGCTAGCCGGGAACGTTGCCTGGGGTAGGCCTGCATCGCAGCTGGTTGGGGCCCTGCGATGGAAGAAAGCAACATGCACAACACACACTATTTGTTATCCGGAGCTGGAGGGCTCAGTTCATGACAGAAAAGACAACAAAGCAGTCAGATGACAACACTTTAGATTTAGCTGTTGTTGCAGGGAGCTACCCTGATGTTAACTCATGATACCCAATACAGGACACAGGCAGGACAAAACTGAGACAGCAGGTTGTTGAACTGGAGTGCCAGGAGAAGCAGGGCCCACATGGATCACCGAGGCGTCATTCCTGTTCAAAGCATGAGCAGGGGGCTGATCCCCAGGCAGGTCTCTCATTGATGGCTTTCTCTGTGCAGCGGGTAGTCTAGCTGGGGCAGTGTGGCAAGGCCCAGGCCCAATGGAGATGAATACAGATTCAGTCTGTGGGAGCTGGATGCAGCCTCCAGCAAGCAGAACACAGTTCAGCACACAGTGGGGAACCAAATTATGACCCACTAACAGCACACAACACATTTACATGTAAGAAATTCTACTATACCAGGCAGATTGCTATCCGATCACAATTACAGAGTCTGCACAAACCGGGAGTTCAGAGATGGCTGGCAATCATGACAGGCCGATCGCAGTCAGCAAATCTTAGGTCTTCTTCAGGTTAAAGCCTGGTCACAGTCCAGTGGCTTAAATCGTTCTCGCAACTCGGATTCAGTCCTAATCAACTCTAGTTTCCCTCTCAGGGACAGCAGGCAGACAGGCAGGCTAAAACTCAGCCCTTTCACAGTTCTCCTGCGCAAATCCACGCAGGATTGCTGCTCAAATATCTCGAGCTGTTACTCCTTCACTTCCCAACTCAGATCTGAACTGAAACTGCAAGCAGTCTGGGACTTTCCCCAGGATCCAAAAGGTTCGGTTGACTGATTCCTCTGTCAGTCACAGCAAGGGCTCCCCCTCCAGGTTCATTTAGGTGCCAAAAGCCCCAAACTACCATTCCTACAGAATTTTGCTCCCACAAAGCCCCTGGGGACAGGCTCCATTTTAAAGTCCCCAGTGGTACTGATTGGCCCATTTCAGCAGTCCAGGATCAAGATGGTGGAGATAAACAGAAATGTCCATGTGCAAAGAAGGCAGGTTAGACAAACTGCAATATTATTACTATTCTAATAAATGATCAGCAAACAAGTACATCTTCCAACAGAGCTCCCTGTGTGCTAATAGCGATGGCAGAATGGAGCGATTATTTGACAGTCCAGGACTCGAGCATAGAAACACTCAGCCCCCTCCCAGATTAATTATGACTGCAATCCAGGCAGCTCTTAAAAAGACAGTACACAGAGGCTATACAGGCACTCTCTGGCAATACATTTAAACTGCAAAAATACAGGACACCCACCTGGCAGTGAGCATTTAGGCAAGCTCAAGGAAGACTTTTCAGGAACCCCCATTTGTGTGTGTGGGGGGGTTACACCCTTCTCTGCCTGGAGAAAACTTGGCATCCGCATCAAGTCTGTACCATCATGCATCAGTTAACATAAACTTATTACTTTACTATACATATTCACTACACTTCACAATACTATATCCATAATGACAATACTTATGCATGTTTCATACAGGTGATACTGATTCCACTGTAATTAATATACCGTAAACATTACAATATTGATTCATGTTATAACTTCTTGCACAGTAAACAATGTAGGAGGGGGCCTTTCCCTATCAGCTAACTTGGGGCTGGATGGGGCATGGGCACCATACTGAGAAGGAAGAACAATCAACCTGGAATTGGCCATTAAGCTCAGTTTGGGTAGTGAGCTCTGAGAAACATAAACACCTTTGTGAACCACATTGAGAAGCAAATCCACTGGCCTTCTGGGAGAATCATAACTGAAGCGCAATACTAGCTTGACAGCTTGGCCAGTCTTTCTGGGGGGAACAACCACAGTCTCTGTATTTTCAGCACTAGTCTTGGAGCTTTCATCACTCATGAGGTGTGCCTCTACATGGATGGGAATGTCCAAACTGGCAGTTCTGTCAGCTCCTTGCTCTGTAGGCTCTGGTTCCATAACACTTTGCTCATTATCTTCTGACGAGGGCCCAGCTGGGTTATTTTGAGAAGGTCCTGGCACAGTTAGGATCTGTTGAACTGAAGGGGGGCTGTCAGCACTCTCATATTGTTCTTCAAGTTCTGGTGTGTCACCAGAGAGACTCAGACCATCAACCCCTTCTTCGGGTAAGTCACACAGTTCCATGAAACACAAGGAGTGCGCAGCCTCAGACATAATACTTTGCACTTCACTTTCAGGGAGCATTGGCTCCAATAATGAAGCTGGGGGGTTAGGCAGTCCAGCAGGCCCAACTTCATCCCCACAATTAGTCATAGGGTTACCCCGAAACAGCTGACTCAATTCATAGGAGGGGTAATAGGCATTGTCACACTCACTATCATCTGAGGTGGACTGACAGTCACTATCATTCTGGGCCTGTTGTGGGGGAAACCCTAAATATGTAACCACTGGGGTAGGTTGACTATTTCTCTTTTTTGCAGCAGCATGAGTCACTGGCTCAGGGGAGGCAATGTCTGCTAGCTCAGCTTCAATAATAACTTGGCCGATAGGCAGCAAGTGGTTACAGTGCATGGTCTTGACACCTTTGGAGTTATTCTCTGGGTGTACTTTATACACTGGTAGATCATCCAACTTTCCAACTATGACATGAGGAAGATGGTGCCACCTATCAGCAATGTTGTGCTTGCCATGTAGTCCCAAATTGCATAACAGCACACGGTCCCCGGGTAGTAGCTCTTGAACCTTTACTTTCTTATCGTGCTTCTCTTTGTTGGTGAGATTTCTCTTGGTGGCCATTGTCTGGGCCATTTGATATACATGGCTCAATTGAGCTTTCAGTTTCTGTACATACTGCAGGTAGTTTTTGGCCTGGACCCCGTCTGGAGAGATCCCAAAGCAGAGATCAACTGGCAGTTGGGCCTCCCTCCCGAAAATGAGACGGTAGGAGGAGAACCCAGTAGCGTAATTTTTGGTGCAACTGTATGCATGTACCAAGGCTGCCTCCATTGATGCTTGTCTTTTGGATAGAGGGTGCCCAGCATGTCTAGAAGGGTGCGGTTAAAATGTTCTGGTTGGGGGTCCCCCTACGGATGATAGGAAGTGGTTCTTGACTACCGCACCCCCCACAGAGAGGGCATTTCTTTGATTAGCCTACTTTCAAAGTCTCTGCCTAGGTCAGAATGGATCCATTGGGGGGCACCATAGTGGACGGAGAACTTTTCCACTAGCACTTTGGCCACATTTGAGGCCTTTTGATCTTTAATTGGAAAAGCTTGTGCATACCATGTGAAATGATCTGTAACCACTAACACATTGCCAATATTCCATTGATCAGGTTCTAAACACAAAAAATCTATGCAGACCCGTTCCATAGGGGTGCTGGTAGTGATATTGACAAGGGGGGGCAGCCTTCTGAGGCAGGCCTTTTCTTTGAAGGCAATGACTACAGGTCTTTACATGGTGTTCAATATCGGCCCCCATCTTGTGCCAGTAGAATCGAGATCATAACAGGTCAAGAGCCCTGTCAATACCAAGGTGCTCCATGTGATTGTGGAGGGACCTCAGTACCAAGTGTTTAAAGGCCATGGGCAGGACCAATTGTTGCTTGTCTCCTTGACCACTATGATCCACTGTCTCACTGTATAACAACTGATTGAGTAACTTTAACCTGGGGCCTTCTTTGAACAATAAAGCAGTTCGCAAGTCAGGGGAACGTAACTTAGACACATCCTTCCCTGCATGCAGGGCATCAAGTGCGGGTTGAATCACAGGATCTTGAGATTGAGCCCACTGAATACTGTCATTGTCAAACTGAGATACTGCACTAATATCTAGAGCACATAAATGGCAATTGGCAGCCAGTATGCAGGTATCAGGAAGGCCCAAGCAATCTACTAAACAGTCCACTGTGTCTGCAGACATCTGTTCATCTCTGTCAAACTTTTGGCACAATGCTCGGATGTCAGGTTCAGACAGCCTGACCCAATCACTTTAGGAAGCGGGCCTTCGGGACAAGGCATCAGCATCAGTATGGTTCAGTCCTGGTCTGTATTCAACAGCATAATCATAGGTTGATAAAGCGGAATGCCACTGGTGCTCAGTGGTGTCTAACTTAGCTGAAGTCTGTACGTAGGTTAATGAGTTATTGTCGGTCTTCACCAATATCTTTGCCCCATAGAGGTATTCATGATCAATACAGAGAACCATTTGCTCCCATTCAAGCAATCCAGGGCATCTTGTATTCGGGGCATAGTGTATTGATCTGGGATGGTCCACCGGTTTAGGGTTTGATAATCAACACACATCCTCACAGACCCATTCTTCTTATGCACAACCACAATGGGAGAGGCACCTGGGCTCCTTGATTCTTGTATCACGCCAGCAGTAAGCATTTCCTGCAGGTGTCTCCTCACATCATCTATGTCCGCTGGGGTGAGGTGTCGGGATCTCTCTCAAAATGGCTGGTCATCATGCAAGCGTATGTGATGCTCTGCATGCTGGACACACCCCATGTCCCATTCTTTTAATGAAAACACTTGGTCTCTCTGGGCGAGTTTCTTACTAATTCTAGCCTTTCATTAAGCTGGCAATGGGGAATCACCGAGGTCAAATAAGTCTGGGGTCACTCTCCCGTTTTCGCCAGCGTATCTGTTGCTGGGCAATAAGGCAGTGTCTTCACAGTGTACTGTAGTTAAGGTGCACCCTCTGGTCATCCAGATCTCCTGATCTGACACATTCTGAATCTGAACCATCACTCATCGTTCATAGGCGTGGGCACGGGCGGGCAAGATGCTGGGTTTGACCAACAATCCCTCTGGCAACTTTCCGTCACCTGGTGCATCCAACATTAATATTTTGTTCTTAACATCTTTCCAGAGGTGAACCTCCCCGTGAATGATATACTGGGCATTGGGTGCCAGTACCAGAGTTTCAGGATCCTACTTTCACACGATCCCCACAGGTTCATCCTGGTCTACTTCCTTGGGTTTCCATTGCAAATCATAAGCCCTTTTGATTAGAGCCAGAATTCTTAGGGCCTGCCCAGTCCGTTGCCATTGCTTCTCGTGACAGAGTTGTGCCAGTCTCCCAAACATGTGGGCATTTGTCCCAATTAATAGAGGAACCCCATCATACAGTCCGGTAGGGAGACACACTAAGGCACGTGTCTTGACTTGTCCATCTACTCCAGTCACTGAGGTAGGGAAAGACAGTCAGATCTGAATATATCCTGAATATGGATAAGACTTCTCACTCAACCCCCACACATGCAAACCTTCCAAGGGTTGAAGGGGCATGTCCGGCAGATGCTTTTGATACCAGTCTTGGAACACTATGGTCACTTGAGACCCACTGTCCAGCATGGCCCTGGTGGACACACCGTTCACCCTCACTGTAGTTTCCATTGAAGGGCCCGCCACCTCAGACTATTCAGGTGATGCAGACATAGAATTTGACTTGGCAGCGGCCTTTGAAGAATAACTTTTTCGAGCAGCTCCACCTGGCGGGCGGTTATTGTTCCATCAAATCAAGGCTAATGGTACAGTGGTAACTTTTCTCAAGTTCTCCAGTGAGCAACAAGTGAACCGGGTGTGCCCATCCTCCCCACAGTGGTAGCAAAAATTGGGTTCTCTAGAGTCTCTAAGTGGTTGCAGGCCATCTCCCTGCTTGGGGGCATCAGGGGCACCTTGGGGCCCTTCTTTGACTTGTGACTTGCGTTCTTGGTCCACTGGACTTCAACCAATGTTAGTGGGTTGTGTGGCTCATGGTAGGTCCCCCACCAGGGCTAGAAATTGTTGTACTTTTTCCAGCAGATTACCCTCAGTCCGGGTTTCCAAGGAGATGATGTGCACCCCCACTCCACTAGGCGGGGTCTCGCTCTTTAACTCAGGAGGTGCCTGTAAAGGTTAGTATCTCTGTTCACCTCGGCAGCCTGTTGACTGACTCTCAACTCTGTCGATTCTTTAATTAGTTCTTTCATCTGCTGCACTTCAGTTTCATCACTTCTCTCAGGGGTCTGGCAGGTACGGGCAACAGTAGGGCTGTCATCCCTCGTCATCATTCTCTGCTTCACAAATCTCTTTCATGAGGTGACAATACTCAGGAGGGTTAGCCTTCCTATCTTGCAACTTAAGTTTTAGCATCATCACACTAGAGTACCTGGCTGACTTGAGAATATGGTCCAATCTGACCCGATTCAGTTCATTAGCAGGCACCCCTCCTTTTCTGTGAGCCCTCTGCAGAGCCCTCTCAATTCGGGTAGCAAACATAGACAACTTCTTATTCTTCCATTACTTGGCAGATTTGAATTTCCACAGTAAATCATCCCCCAACTCAGTGCTTCCAAAAACCCCTTCCAATGCAGAGAGGTATTCAGCTGCAGTAGCCTCCAGGCTAGTGACTCATAGGGAGTGAATGGCCTCCAGAGCAGGGCCCCTCAAACTTTCCTTGAGTCTTTTCCTTTTCTCCCCCTCAGAGCACTGCCACTCCTGGACCAGGGGGTAGCATAGTCCATCCATGTTTCCAGGTCATCCTCCCCCACGGGCACTGGGACTGTGCCTGAAAAAAGTCTAAGTCTACAGTAAGAATCCAGGTGCACAGATGGAATTACTATGGGGGGGTGACCACAAGGGAGACCCTAGGGGAAGCAGGAGACGCTGTCTGGTACTGCAGTGGCGTGGTTCCTTCAGAAAGGTCTAGCACCTTCACTAACTTTTGGGCAGTTCACTCCTCAGAAGCTAACAACTTAAGCAGCTTGTCCTTAAGCTCCTCTATGCTGGGGTACCCTCCCAGGGTAGCCGGATCACTGTGCAAATGAATGACCCTCCACCCCTTCTTGGCCCCTTCTGACAGAATAATAGGGGGTACTTTCTCTGGATCTATGGGAGAGCTGCAGGAGAGTAGAACCACCATGGTATGGTCAGACAGGTCCGAATCCCTCGCCTTCACTTCAACCTTCCCTAAACACTTAACGTGCTCCATAGCATCTACAATAACAGCATTAGTGGTCCCTAATGGGACACCCATTAACAGGAGGGCCTGTCAGAGGTCTACCCTCTCAGCCTCACTCCACCTGATCATTCAGTATACTAACAACTTATGGGGAGTGATCTTGAGCTTAGATGTAGCAAGCCCCTTCATTTTGTCACCAGTACTAATATACTAGGGTAATTCCCACCTCTGGCCACTAGAAGGCACAAAATACCAGCGGTGAGCTTCCAAGATATAACCCCTAGGTAGCGCTACCCAATGGCTGCTACCCTGCCTGCTTGTCTCATTGCAGGTTGAAGGGCCTGGGTACTGAAACGGGTACCTCCACTAGGAGGTCGGGGTTGTTAGTAGTTAAGCTAACCTGGGCACAGCCCTCCAGGACACTGTAACCCCCCCTTCCCTGCTAGTGGCCTGAACAATACACAATAATCACTTTCACAATGACCGTTATTCACCAGGCAATTACCCACACTGTTTTCGCTTACCACCAGGGCCGGTTCCTCTGGCTCAACCCTGGAGACCCCCTGTAAAACTAGGTTATGCACAGCAAATAGCAACAGTACAGTACTTTTGGCACAAATTGGAACCACAGTCAGGTTAAATGCAAAAAGATTTAGATCTGATTTATTCAGGGGACTTGAACAAGGGAGGGGCGTAATCAGGTTGATTTGCTTAAGGGCTATATCAATCAGACAGTTATGCTTGCACTTCAGAGTCCCTACACAGTCACACACTCTGGGTACCCAGGTAGGAAGACGGTGGGCTAGCCAGGAATGTTGCCCCGGGTAGACCGGTATTGCAGCTGGTTGGGGCCCTGTGATGGAAGAAAGCAACATGCACAGCACACACTATTTGTAATCCAGAGCTGGAGGACTCAGTTCATGACAGAAAAGACATAGAAACATAGAAGTTGATGGCAGATAAGGACCGCAAGGCCCATCCAGTCTGCCCATTTCTTTTTCTACCTTATAAATGTGCCATCGGCCTTTGCTCTGTCAATGGCCTATCTATTCATATTAATCTGTATTGCTCCCTTATGCCTGTCCCATACCTGTTTGAAGCCCTGCATTGTATTCATATCCACCACTTCCTGAGTTAGGCCGTTCCATGCATCCACCACCCTTTCTGTGAAAAAGAACTTCCTCACATTATCCCTTAATCGGCCTCCCTCTAATCTCATGCTGTGTCCTTTTGTCCTGCTATTTTTCTTATATTGAAACATGTTAGACTCTTTCAGCTTGTTAATGCCCTTAAGGTGTTTGAATGTTTCAATCATATCGCCTCTCTCCCTCCTTTACTCTAGGGTATTCATATTGAGCTCCATTAATCTGTCCTCATATGTTTTCTGATGCAGTCCCTGCACCATTTTGGTTGCCCTTCTCGGGACTGCCTCAATTTGGTTAATGTCCTTGTGAAGGTGTGGCCTCCAGTACTGCACACAGTACTCCAGATGGGGCCTAACCAGTGTCTTGTAAAGAGGGAATATTACCTCCCTCTTCTGACTTGTGATACCCCTACTAATACACTCTAACATCCCCCTAGCCTTACCTACTACTTTAGTGGTCTGCTTGGATGATTTCAGGTCCTCAGTGATGATGATGCCCAAGTCTCTTTCTTCCCTTGAGACTGCCAGCAACTCCCCTTCTGGTCTATAGGTGGCTTCAGGGTTTCTCTTCCTTATGTGCATGTTCTTGCACTTCTTTGCATTAAATCCCAGTTGCCACTCTTCCGACCAGTTTGCTAGTTTATCCAGATCTCTTCTCATTCTTCCCACCCCATTTGGATCATCTACTCTGTTGCAGATCTTGGTGTAATCTGCAAACAGACAAACCTTACCCTCCAGTTCATCTGCAATGTCACTGATGAAGATATTGAAGAGGACTGGCCCCAGGACTGATCCCTGAGGCACCCCACTTGTGACTTGCATCTCTTCTGACCGTATACCATTTGCCACCACTCTCTATTTTCTGTCCATCAACCAGTTTGCCACCCAGTTGACCAACTTCTGACCCACCCCAAGCTTATTAATCAATCTTCTACGTGGAACAGTATCGAAAGCTTTGCTGAAGTCAAGGTTGGCAACATCAACTGCTCCCCCTTGGTTCACCACTCTGGTTACCCAGTCAAAGAAATCTATGAGGTTAGTTTGACAGGACTTTCCTTTTGTAAACCCATGCTGTCTTGGATCCTGTGCTCCTATGGATTCCAGGTGTTGCACTATCCTTTCCTTAAGGAGTGCCTCCACAATCTTGCCCACTACTGAGGTAAGACTGACTGGTCTATAGTTCCTTGCCTCCTCTCTGCTACCACTCTTGTGGAGCAGGATCACATGAGCCCTTCTCCAGTCTTCTGGGACCTCTCCTGTACTCAGAGACTCACTAAACAATTCTGATAATGGCTCTGCTAGTTCCACCCTTTGCTCCTTTAGTACCCTGGGATGTATGCCATCAGGTCCCATTGCCTTGTCCACCCTGAGCTTATTGAACTCTTGTAGCACCCTTTCTTTTGTGAATGGACTGGTGCTCACATCCCTCCCCCTGTGTCCATGGTGCTGAGCTGTGGGCCCTGCTCTACCTTCTGTTCAGTAAGTACTGAACAGAAGTATCTATTTAGGATAGATGATTTTACATTGTCCTCCTCCTCACACGCCCCTTTATCTCCTTTGGTCTTAGCAATATCCCCTCTGGCCTTTCTTCTCTCACTAATGTATCTATAGAAAGTCTTGACACCTTCTTTTACTGTTTGTGCTAGTGTTTCCTCGGTTTGGGCCTTTGCCTGCCTTACTGTCTTTCCTGTTTCCCTTAGGGAACTTTGGCATGCCTCCCTATCTTCATCCCACTGTGTTCCCTTATATTTCCTGAAGGCCAGCCTTTTGGCTCTGAACTTTTCTACTACTGTATTTGAGAACCAAAATGGTTTCCTTCTTCTTTTGCACTTTCTTTTCTATCTAACACAATGGATTTTGGTTCAAGTATTGCATCCTTAATGCTTGCCCACTTTGCCTGTACCCCCTCACCTATATTTCTTATAGCCAGGGCTAGCTTAACTCTGTTGGCCATCTTATCAAAGCCAGCTCCTCTGAAGTCCCATATATTTGCCTTGGAATGGGATGATTTAGTTGTAGTGGCCAAACTGAACCATACCATGTGATTGGCACTGGTCCCCAGGTGACTTTCTACCTGGAGATCTGTGATCCTTTCCCTGTTAGTCAGTACTAGATCCAGTATAGCCGTGTTTCTTGTGGGTTGTTGTACCAGTTGTTTGAGGCCTTCCCCCTGCAGGGAATCTACCATGTGTCTAGTTCTGGCAGATGTTCCTGCTGGTATTGACCAATCTGTATCTGGCATGTTGAAGTTTCCCATTATCAGAACCTCCCCTTTGGCTGTTATGTTTTGTATATCTTTTAACAGTAATGTGTCTATGTCCTCCCCCTGGTCTGAGGGCCTGTAGACAACCCCAGTTCTTATGGCTGTCCCATTTCCTGTTTCCAGGGTGACCCACTGTTCTTCTGGCTCCTTATGTGTCTTCTGAATTTGTAGCTTTGATATTTTCATTAACATAAAGGGCCACTCCAACCTCAACTTTTTGCACCTCGATCACTTCTGAACAGTACATAGCCAGGTACTGAAGTTTCCCAAGTGTGGTTACTGGTAAACCACGTCTCGCTAATTGCTACTATGTCCAGTTTAGCCTCTGTCATTATTGCCTGCAGGTCTGGGATCTTGTTTCTAAGACTGCGAGCATTTGTGTACATGATTTTCCATTGGCCAGATTTTGGTGTGTTAGTTGTTGGATGAGGTCTGACATTTCCCCTGGGTGTCATATGGGGAGCCAGACCTTTTTCCTTACCTGGTAATGCAAATGAACTGCAAACATGCTGAACTCCTGTTTGACCACTAGCTGAGGGGGGAGGGGTGTTCTTCCCATTTGTCATATGGGGTGCTGCACCCCTCTCCCCATTTGCTAGTTTAAATATTCTGCAAAGACATCAAACTTCTGCTCCAATGCACTGACTCCCTCCTTATTCAGATGCAGTCCATAGAATTTAAAGAACTTTCGCTCCCAAAACTGTTACCAGTTCCCTACAAATTTGTGTCCTTTTTCCTGGCACCAGCCCTTGAGCCAGATGTTTAGCTTCCCTATCTCCCTTTCTCTGACCTTCTGTCCATCTTCCCCCTTCTCCCAGACTGGCAGGATCTCAGAGAAGGAGATGCCGGATGAAATGGATGACAACAAAGCAATCAGATGACAACACTTTAGATTTAGCTGTTGCTGCAGGGAGCTACCCTGATGTTTACTCATGATACCCAATACAGGACACAGGCAGGATGAAATTGAGACAGCAGGTTGTTGAACTGGAGTGCCAGGAGAAGCAGGGCACACACGAATCACTGAGGTGTCATTCCTGTTCAAAACATTGAGCAGGGGGCTGATCCCCAGGCAGGTCTCTCATCGATGGCTTTCTCTGTGCAGCGGGTAGTCCAGCTGGGCCAGTGTGGCAAGGCTCAGGCCCAATGGAGATGAATACAGATTCAGTCCGTGGGAGTTGGATGCAGCCTCCAGCAAGCAGGACACAGTTCAGCACACAGTGGGGAACCAAATCATGACCCACTAACAGCACACAGCACACTTATATGTAAAAAATTCTACTATACCAGGCAGATTGCTATCTGTAACCATATAAGTGTACCTATGTTATCATCCACTGGCTCCAAACTGCCTAACTGCTCATGTGCACACAGTGGGTCAACTTGACCTAGGAGAAACAATGAGTTTCACTCACACCATAGCAACATACAACAGCATGAGCCTGCATGTCCTTATATGGGTCTAGCAGAAACCAATGTGTAGAATGCAATACCCAAGAATGCCCCAACATGTCTAGACAAGTTCTGCCTAGATGCTAATAACAAAATGATTTTATTGGTACATGGGTGATTTTATGCTGAAGGGGGGAGAGATGATGTGTATATATATATATATATATATATATATACTGTATATATATATATATATATATATATATATATGCTTGCTTGCTTTTCCTAGGAGAAGAAAAAATGTAACATCAATGGCTGTACAGCACCATGCTGAAGTAAACGTATCTTTTACTCTTCTGACTGCGTTTGTGTCATCTGTATTGTAATGTACAACTAGGTCCCGAGGTAATACGTAGCCTGGAGGACCCCCAGCTATAATTCCTCCTCTACAATTGGTGCTGTGACTCGGATCGCTTTTAAATGGAGGAACACTGACCTGGGACCTTGACGTAGGCTGTCCATGCCATAAGAAATTGCCCTGAGCATGTTTAATCCTTGGAAAGTTTGGTGCCATGGGACAGACTGATCACCTCAACCAACCACGGGGCTCCACGAGGTAACGTATGCTCAAAGATTAAATAAGTAGACAAATGTTAACTAGAGATTACTGTTTGAACTTGCGAGGCAGAACTCTAGGGAACAAAATATAGGCTAGAGACCACTGTTACTTGCAAGACAGGGCTCTGGGGGGGTCATAAGACTAGCCTGTACAGGGTCATCACTGGTGCACAAGGGGGTGATACTTTGTCAGAGTTAGCAGATGGATAAGTATCAAACCGTGGGGATAGTACCCCACAGAATGAATCTGTAAACACAACGCAATATAGTTATCAATGGAGGTAGTGACACACTAGTATCTGGAAAAAGATGCAAGTTAGGGGCATACGATGCCCCTCCAGAGGACAAGTCAGTCCAAGAGTATTTTAACAGGCTAGTGCTGGATCGTAATTCAGCAACCAAAAATGAAAAAGAGAAGCTAGCAAATGCTGTACAAGGTCTGTGGCAATACAGCCAGGAGGTAACTCGTTAGCACATGAGACTTTTAAAGAAGCTGCATGAGCAGCAAGATATAGTAACCCAGCTGCAGTCTGACCGTCTAGAAAATGAGTCTCTATTTAATGAGAGAAGCAACCATGACCTGCATGCCTTAAGAGATAATGCTAAAAAGGCAAAACTTGAAAAAATGTTTTTAAAACAAACGGCGTTCTGGCTAGTAACACTGATTCCTTACATTTTAAAAACAAGAAACTTAGAGATGATAAATCTGAAGTAATTACTAAAAAAGTTAACGAGCTGGTATTTCAACACCAGACCTTGATGGTACAGCATGATTCAGTATGTTTTAATTACAGCAAACTTGAAATAAAGGTTTTCAATATAAACTATGACACAGTTTCTGTCAATAAAAAGCATGTTTTACAAGATGGGAATGTCTTGAACTCTGAAAACAAGGCACTTAATAGTGTGCTAACTCCTGTATCTAAGTTAGAATGTAGGAGCAAAAAGTCAGATATGGCGAATTTGCGCCATCAGCCAGAGGTATTGGCAGGGCATACTAACTTAATACCCACAGACCTTGCCTCTTCTCATGTTGAAGAGTTTGATTTTGAATACTCACAGTATGCTCTGGGGTGGACTAGAGCAAAGACTAACCACTTGTTTTTCTGTGATTCATAAAATGAAGAATTGTTAGAGTCTCAAAATGGTGGACACACATGTGATCAGTTTGCAGCCCCATACCATCCCCAAGATGGCCGCTCATGGTCATGTGATGATGGTCATGACACAGTAACCCATGATGCCCATGAGGTAATCCAAAATGGCTGACCACCATCTCACGGAGGTTCAATCTTGCAGTCACAGGGACCTGTGATTGCTGCCATAACCAAACAAAACAACCCGGAGTTGTTTGGCATGATTAATAATGTTATCAGTAACACTAGTGTTTCTGAGGGACAAAAGATTCTCATTAAAAATGATGTTGATGTACTTTTGAATAAGGTTGATATGCAATCTGTCATAAAGTCAGTGTCTGATGCTAAAGAAACATCTAATGCTGTTAATGTTGGCTTTATTAGCATAGCCTTGGATAAAGAACACATTGCAGTTAATTACATAAAAGGTTGTTTTCATTTCCTATGCAATTTAACATCCGCTTCCCCTGAAAAGACTAAACGTACTGCTTTTCCTATGCAGTGCATCAATACCTTAAGCTGTAATGTTAAAAATAATGTTGCTACCATCCAGCAACATTCCGGTGGGGAAACCCACTTTACATTTGATATGGGAGGGGACAACCCTGATTCTGAAAGCCCCGTGGCTGTGATATTTTCAGCATCACAGGCCACGTTGAGGGGAAGGGTTACAGGTTTGATTTCTGAACCTGAGCTGACAGCTGTCTCAGCACTACTTTCTCCACCCCTGATGGCCACTGAACCACAATTCATAGCTGGAGAATTACGTGCAGCTTAAGCACTCAAAGACACCAGAGCAGCCGTATCAATTACAAATATCAGCATACCCTTAGACCACGAAAGACCACCAATGTATATAAAGGGATGTACAGGACATGCCACAGAAGGGTATTGGTCCCAACCACAACACATAAGGTTGGGAGGTACACCCATGGGCCGCCAAGCCTTCACATGGGCGGAGGGGAAGCTCACGGAAGACAACATCATTGGTAGCGATTGCCTGACAAAACACCAGCTTGTTGTAGATCTTAGTAATCAATGTCTATGGAAAGTAAATGTTAAAAGTTTTAAACCAATCACTGTTGTGGAAAGTTATGCTTTAGCTTCTGTAAAATCAAATGCTGCAACAAGTGTTAAAAGTTTAGAGACACGATTAAAGCACCCTGATTTAAGCAAGTTATACAGAATCAAGAGATGGTATGGGCACAAACTGGCATGGATTGTGGACAGGTAAGCAACATAAAAATAGTTGTAGAAGGTCCATGTCCGGGGCACACTAAACAGTACCCAATACCAAAAGAGGCGGTAGAGGGAATCAAACCAGTCATCCAACAGCTGTTGCAACAAGGAGTCACTAGGCCCATGTGCTCAACAGCTAACAATCCCATCTGGCCAGTGTTAAAGCCAAATGGAAAATACCGCCTGACCATCGATTACCGTAATTTAAACAAAGTAACCCCTCAGGTTAGCCCTGTTACTAGTTCTAATACTCAGATTTTTAACAAATTACGGCCAGAGAGCAAATTCTTCTCTGTTCTAGATTTGGCTAATGGGTTCTGGTCCCTGTCCTTCAAGGCAGAGGACCAGTATAAATTTGCATTTACTTTTGAGGGTAAACAGTACACATTTACTTGATTGCCACAGGGCTTCCACTCAGCACCAACCTTGTTCCACAGGTACATAAAACACATTCTGGAGGAAGAAGGGTTGGGAGACTCAGTAGTTCCATACATAGATGACCTCCTGCTGCTAAGTTCAACAAAGGAGGACCACCTAGTGCTGCTGGATAGGGTATTAGGCTTATTGGAAAGAAAATGATTAAAGGTAAATCTACACAAAGCACAAATTGGTGACCAAAAGGTCACCTTTTTGGGAACCATTATTTCTCCCAAGGGGAGGCGAATAGACCCTGCCAGAACAGCACTAATCCAGACCCTACCATTACCAACTACCATTACTGGCTTAAGGAAATTATTGGGTATGACAAATTTCTGTAGGGATTATATCAAAGGGTACTCAGAGATTACAAAGCCATTATATAGTATGTTAAAAGATGACCCAAAGGGTCAGTACAAGCTCATATGGGAGGGAAATAGTTATAATGTTTTAATAAGTTAAAAAAGCATTACAGACAGCACCAGCCTTAATACAAGCTGATTACTCAAAGCCATTTGTTTTACAGGCCAGTGCAACTGATGACACCATTGTTGCGGTGCTGTTACAAAAATGAAAAGGAAAACTAGTACCAGTCACCTACCTAAACAGACAACTGTCAGAGGTAGAGAGAGGCTTTAACATATGTGAGAGAGCAGTCCTGGCCATTGCTTGGGCTGCACAAGCAAGTGAGGCAACCACTAGGTTTAACCCCATCATGATACAGACTATACACACCCCTTTAAAATTATTGTTAGAAAACAAAGTCAAGGGAGTTAGCCTAACCCGACAACCAAGGTGGCTGTTAGCCCTCTAAGATAAAAACATTACCGTTGAGAAATTGACAGTGCCACACATGTTACAGTACCTGGATTACCAGGGAGAGCCACATGATTGTGGGGAGGTTCAGCAAATAGCAGCCAGAGAGTCACCTTTTGTGGATGGGCATGGTGCAAATGGCTATAACATGGCTTACGTGGATGGGTCAAGGTATTGGGAACCAGGAGTCCCATACATAGGTGCAGCAGTGTATCATGACATCGGGTGTTACCATCTAGAGGATAAAAGGCCCATACACAAACAGGGAATACTCATAAAGCTGTCAACAGGAGACTCCTCCCAGTTTGCAGAATTAGTAGCAATTTTCGAGGCTATCCTGGCAAACCCCAAAGGCAGGTTAGGCATACATACAGACTCACAGTTTGCAGTGGGATCACTTACTACCTGGTTACCCATATGGGCTAACAGAGGTATGAAAACAGCAACTGGGGAGCATGTCAAACACAAAGAACTTTTACAGGCCATGTTAAGGGAGGGGGATGCCATGCCAGGAAGAATAGCCATCATAAAAGTTAAGGCCCATGTTGACTCTAAATATGCCACTCCAGCAGAATTAGGAAATGATAGGGCAGATAAGCTTGCAAAAATGGCAGCAAAATTGGGGGACCCCTGGAAAGTGGTTCGACCACAGACCCCCATTCACTCCGTACAAATTAAACCAGCCACCAAAGTGCTACTGCCAACCCATAAACTGTTACCCAAAGCAAATTTGGGAGATTTGCAAAGCCAGGACCCCTGGATTATAAATAAGTGTACACAAACAAAAGAGGACCCCCAAAATAATTATTAATTTAAAATCAGGGACAACATCCTGTTTAGACAGGAGGAGGATAAAACACTAAAATGTATACCTCCAAGTCAATTATATCATGATATTGTCATGGAAAACCACAGCTGGTGTGGCCATGGGGGGTCCAACAAAACCATGCAAATTGTCAAATCTAAATACTGGTGGCCTAACATGGACAATACCATTGCAGACAGCCTACATCACTGTCTTATATGTTTGCAACAAGACCCCAAGAGGGGCAAACCAAAATTACAACCATTGCCGCTGGCAGATGGCCCCTGGGATGCATTACAAATTGACTACGTAGGGCCACTCCCAATGGCAAAGGGGGGATATAAGTACATGCTGGTTATTATATACATGTTTTCTAAATGGGTGGAGGCATTCCGCACCAAAAGCAACACAGCAATAACAACGGCAAAAACTCCATATAACCAGGTGTGTACTAGGTGGGGCTTCCCCAATATCATCGAATCAGATAGAGGCACACACTTTGTAAATCAAATAATGACCATGATGTGCCAAATAATTGGGGTCCAACAAAGATACCACCTACCATACCATCCCCAGTCATCGGGAATGGTAGAAAGAATAAATAGAATGCATAGAAATGCATTAAAAAAGTGCGTTTTAGATGCAGGCAAAGATTAGGTAGATCACTTGCCCAGTATTCTAATGACAGACAGAGGGACTGTCCAGGCAAGCACTGGATTATCACCCTACAAATTAATGATGGGGCAAAAGATGAGGTTAATGCACCCAGCAGATGTACCTTCTCCAAGCGTCTCTATTAGTGATAAGGTAAAACATGATAAGTTTATGTCCGGGGTATAATCACAATTGGAACAGTACCTAGGATTTGCCACTCAAAACATGGCCAGGGCACATGAAAAGAATGTTAACTATAGACAGCCCTCTATGGGATGGGACACCCCAATAAAAGAGGAGGACACGGTCATGGTCCGAAATTGGGAACAAAAATCACCTTTGAAAGATGCCAATTGGCTAGGACCCTATACCATGCTAAAGAAATTGGTATAGACTGCAGTATATGTAAAGAGAATTACTAAAGAAATCATACCAGTGCCCCAAGCTGTGCAACGACAATATGGGGGACAAGTAGCTTTTGTAAACAAAAAGAAAATACAAAAGACCAGGCCAGAATTATGGATCCATGTTGACCAGTGTAAAAAGGTATCAGATAAAGCTGACTAGATAATGATACTGCATTTGATTTGTCTTTCTAGGTTGACACCATGCTTACATTACTACAACTGACAGTGGCGACCTACTATAAAGTGTCTTCTGACATACAAGTATACGTCGAGACCAATCATGTAGCCATAGATTATGAGGACACTGCCCACTTGAGAATAAACTATACCAGAGACTGCAATGATGCTACCACCTATGTCCGAGATAGAACCTGGATGCTAAACAATACACAGATCAACATCTTGAGGTTTTGCCCTGAGAGAGGAAGTGGGCCGGTCAATGAACTGTTAAAATGGAAAACACCCTATTTTGGCCTACCTTGGTCACCCCACCGAGGATGGATTGAACCAGATACCGGAACCATAGTGTTGGAAAGGTAGCCCCCGAAGATTCAGGCACCTACACAATGACTATTTCAACCTATACTTTAGTTACCCAGTTAAATGTTACCGGTATCCTGGGGGGAGTTATCTCCCATAAAACTAATCCTCGAGAGACTAGTGCACAAGTGACACTAACTGTTAACTCTGCCACATGTCCTAACCTCACTGCAGGGCCAAACAGTGGGCTTACATCAACACCCACTGATCGAACTCTTGTAAATAACGTACAATGCATTAGATTACCTGTTAGGTTTGATTTTTCTAGTTGGGACTTAAATAGTACAAGTGATTGTGCCAATACAAATGTATCAAAATTGTATGCCACCATGCTATTAAATATGGTCAGTGCTTTCCATGCTCAAAGGGAAGGGGGTTGTGACTATTAATCAGACCCATGAATCGCCTAAAAGAAAAAAGAGAGGCCTGTCGGGTGACATAATAGGACTCTTTGGCTCTGGAATGAGTATCTGGAATCGAGCCAATCTGGAAGCCATTAGAGAACACCAAAATACTGTAAACCTACATGAGAAGAGAGAGGTTCTCCTACCATTAGCAATCAACCAGGCTGGACTGGCAGCTGAGGAATGACTGACCGTATATAATATGCATCAGATAGCTAAGCTTTTTAAACAAGTTGAGAATAAAATAAATGACATTATAAATTAGCATAATGAGGAAGTAGGGCACTGTACTATAGGGAAAGCTATAACCTGTTCTGCTTATGGATCTTATGTACTAACCACTGTAAATAAGTTGTTACAACAACTAAGCAACAACAAGTTGCCTGATCAAATGTCAGATGCCCAAATCAAATTATGGTATTGCCCCATGCGTCGGGATGTTAATGACTCCCACTGTTTAAACCCTTGCGCCTACAATAGAGCCCCACCCATTTGGTGGGTAAGAAAAGTGGCCAAAATGTATACAAGATGACAAGGGTTCCGTCCAAAGAGCACGCTAGCAGACACAATGAAGGTACTCCTCACTGTAAAATTACCCCAAGTAAAGTATGCCGAGCAAAGGCATGCTAGTGTTGTCAAGGTCCATTCTCTAGGTCAGCTTCAGGGGGATTACTAAGCATACCGTGTGAACCTACCTAATATACTAGTGCAGAATAAGAATGGGTCCTGGGTAGCACCAAATTTACATTGTTGTGAAGAGATAAACAGCCAGTGGATCTGCCAGTGCAATGTCATGTCACAAATTCAACCAGTTTGTAGAGAACTTTCAATGAGAAAAATAAACAATAATACTGTCTGGTGTCCAGTTCAAATACAAAAATGGACCACCCAGCATGTAATCTCCACTTATAACTCTACTAACCAATATTGTATTGTAACAAATGTTAAAACATTAACGCATCAAGGCAAAACCTGTCCTATTACCCAACCTAACTTCTGCTTTGTACCCAATGGAAATGTACAAATTGGAGACTATACCGTCCATCCTATACCACATCACAAGTAATCTCAAATTAACATTCGGACTCAAACTCCCCATCAGGCATATCAAATTAATAACTATGCACCTGCATTTAAAGCACCAATATTGCCACTTACTCTAAATTTACAGAACCTGCTAGACCGTAAGGACACACATCTGATTAACATTGAGAATTCAGCACATAACATACAGCTTAAAGTTCAATAATTACTTAGTGATGCTGATAATGAACACTTGATACACAACACACGGGGTGGCCCATGGGGCATGCTAACATTTAACACCCTACTGGTACTACAACTGGCGTTGGTAGCCATTTTAATGCTTAGTGCATGCTGTCTAAGGCGCACCATCAGAGGCATGAGACAGGAAATGCAAATGCTGAGTGGAGCAGGACTTATGAGAGCAGCCATGTCATAATTAATAAATAGTCTCCGGACTGCATACTTATAGGAAAAACCACCCACAGGGTCCCTAATAGGGCCCCCTATCGGAGGACTTCCACCACTGCACAGGAGACCTAAATTTTCCAAAATTGACAGGCTGTCTCCATAGGTACAAGGGGGGATTGTAACCATATAAGTGTACCTACATAGTCATCCACTGGCTCCAAACTGCCTAACTGCTCATGTGCGCACAGTGGGTCAACTTGACCTAGGAGAAACAATGAGTTTCACTCACACCATAGCAACATACAACAGCATGAGCCTGCATGTGCTTATATGGCTCTAGCAGAAACCAATGTGTAGAATGCGATACCCAAGAATGCCCAAACATGTCTAGACAAGTTCTGCCTAGATGCTAATAACAAAATGATTTTATTGGTACATGGGTAATTTTATGCTGAGGGGGGAGAGAGATGATATGTATATATATGTGTATATATATATATATGCTTGCTTGCTTTTCCTAGGAGAAGAGAAAATGTAACATCAACGGCTGTATAGCACCACGCTAAAGTAAATGTGTCTTTTACTCTTCCGACTGCGTTTGTGTCATCTGTATCGTAATGTACAACTAGGTCCCGAGGTAATACGTAGCCAGGAGAACCCCCAGCTATAATTCCTCCACTACATGCAGGTAGGCATCTTTCATATTTAGGGAGCAAATCCAATCCCCCTGGCACAGAAGGGGCAACAGACCCTGAAGTGTCACCATCCGGAACTTTTTGTACTGAACAGATTAAGCTCTTGGAGGTCTAGGATTGGCCTGTGATCCCCTGTGCATTTGGGAACCAGGAAAAAATTAGAGTAGAACTCCCTGCTCTGTTGATTCACTGAGACAGACTCCACTGCCTCCTTTTGCAGCAGAGATCAGATTTTCTTCCAGAGCTCTGGGATGTGGTCTGGCAGGTAGAAGGACTGAACAGGAGGTTTTTCTGGAGGCCACTCTAGAAGTTCCAGAGTGTGGCCATGGTCTATAAGCTGTAGCACCCAACCATTATTGGTTATCTCCCTCCACCTGTCCAGGTGTAAGAAGAAGTGACCCTCGACAACCGCTTTCTGATTTGTCAAGAGGTGCGGGTATCGGATAAGGAGTCAGGCGGAGGTGGAGGGGGCCACAGTTGTGGCTGCACTACCACCTCTGGGAGCCTTGCTGGCTGTGGCCGCAGGGATAGTCAAAGAGGCAGACCCCTGACACTTGCTCTGAGGCCTGGTGGTGGATCTGGACTTGTTGGTCACCCTAAGAAAGGGCACACATTGTCCACTATTAGCTTGAGTGTGTACATGGAGTGGACAGATCTTAGGGTATGTCCAGAGGCCTGTAGGGCATCAAGGATCTGTTGCACATTAAACCCAAACAATTTGTATCCCCAGAAGGGGGCATTCAGGATAGGTAACTAAACATCCTGGGTGAACCCTGACACTCTAAGTCAGGAGTACCGGCACAGGCAGACTCCAGCCACAGCTGTCCTGGCCAAAGCATCGACTGCACTGTAGGCTGAGCAGAGGAGATGCAGACTATTGTCAGCTCCTGACAGAAGGGACTGCAAGAGCTGCTGCTTCTTCTTGTCATCATAAAGGGAACTGCCATATCCTTTGCTTGGTCCAAATGAAGATTTGGGAACTGGACCATATGGGCCATGTAGTTCAGGACCCTGATAGCCGGCATGGCCAAGGTAAAGGTCCTCTTGCCCAGTAAGTCCAATCTCCAGGATTCTTTGTCTGGAGGGAGTGAACTTAGATGTTTTGACCTTTTGGTGAGGTTGTGGACTGTGTTAATGACCACCGAGTCAGCCTGTGTCTGCTCCTCAAAGAAGGGCTTTTCTGCTGGGATGTGGTAAGGTTTGTCCACCTTCCTGGGCATAGCAGGGATTAGATGACGGTGGTACCAAGCTGCCATGGTGGCATCCTCAAAGGGTTCAATTCAAGGAGGAACCACCAAGGGAGGAGTGTTGGGCAGATGTAGGTAGGTAGGTAGTTAATTGTTGTTTGCTGAGGTCTTGCTCCTCCGTGTCAAAACCCATCGCTGCCTGCATCTGGCAAAGAACCCCCACAAATGACGAATCGTCTGGGGTGAAGCCATGGAATATATTTTGGGGTCTCCTCCCCATCCGACAAGACCATGAAGGTAGAGTGAGGATGGGTAGCCCCCTCATAGCCATCATCCCCATCCTCATCGGGGGTTGAAGATGCTAGTGATATTCATCCCTTTCTCCTGAATGTCTAGAGGGAGTGTGGGGGCTCCAGCCACATGGGGACTGATGCCAGCCCAATGGAGGAATGGTGTGATGACCTGCATTGGGGTTTTTCTAGGGGGTGAGCCCTGCAGGGAATTCAGGAGGGCCTGCATGAAGTCTCATAAGGAAGAGAGTAGTGCAGAAAAGTCCACCGTGACTGGTGTTAGGTAGCCAGGTAGCACCAACTGAGGAGGGACTAGCATAGGCATCAGTGGTGGAGCCGGCAATGGAGGCCAGATAGGCCTAGACCCTGAGGAGGAGTCCCTGGCCTGAGTCCCCTATGGGACAATGAAGAGGGCTGGGAGGTGGCCTGGGGCAACGCCAAGGAAGGCAGTGACTCCAAGTCCGGAGGGGGCCAATGTTGCAGTGGTGGATGGTGGTTGGGTACTCACAGAAGACCCGAGGCCACTAAACTTGCACTGGTCAAAAGACCAGAAAAGCCTCCTGACTGTGAGCTCACTGAAAATAAGGGCCAGAACAGTAGGGGCTGGGGTCCGGGATGGAGCCCAGCCCCAAAGGACCTCCACCTGCCAAAGAAAGGTTGGACAGAAGAGCTGCCAATGGTAGCCCTGTAGAAGATAGGGTGTGTGAGGCAGGCGTCGCTGCTCCCGAAGTGGGGGTTGGCTCTGCCATGGTTGGCAAGTGATGTGGGGACTGGGGTTTGGTGCAGTCCTCATCCCTGTGCTTATGTTTACTCGAGGATTTATCCCAGGATTTCAATGATTGACAGCCCAAGGATGAGGCATGCAAGATAGAGAAACCCCTAGCCTGCAACTCCTCCATGCTGGTAAAGTTTTGCTGAGCAGAAAGTTTTCCAAAGCATTCTGGCAATGGCAGTGGGTTGCCTAGCTGGAGCCATGGCAGATGGAGCTAGCATCAATGTCATGATCTGGGCCTAAGCAGAGAACACAAGCAGAATGGCCGTCTTTCTCCAGGAGTTGCTTTCCACAGGTGCACTTGGTCATACAGTCAGAAGATGAAGAAGGATGAGAAGAGATAAATGAAAAAGGAAAATCACTGATAACTGAGGTGAGAAAACAAAAACTTAAGTTATAGAAAGAATGGTGGCTGACTGAAGCTGCAGTGTTCTGAAAGGTCTGATGTGCATTGGTTGATGGCAGGAAAAGAACTAAGGAGGGCACAGGGGCTGCCCACTATTTTAGTGTAACCCCTTTGTTACCCGGGGTTACTAGAATCCCAGTAAGACTTAGTGGTAGGCAGGGAAGGCAGCTTGTGAAACTCCAGTTAAATGGGTTTCACACTGTCTTACTCTGTCCTCAGTCACAGCTGAGACTAGAGGGATGACATCATTATAGAATTGTCACAGCTGCATGAGCCACGTTTGGAATCTTCAGCTCAGAGCAAGTTAGAATCTTGGGAATTCAAAGTCAGTCTTCAGTTTGTCCTTAAGCAAACAAGAAGGACACCAGTAGTGTCTGTTTACGCCTCTCCCTCGGAGGGGGGTGAGGAAAAGTTCTTTGTGGGTTCCAGGGGCAATCCCCTTCTCCCACCTTGGGAAGAAAGCTGCCTGTTTTAATTTAAGTTCAGTCTGTTCATGTATAACAGCAAAGGTTACATTTCTTCGCCTGTGGGGCACCTGCAATGAATGGGTGAGTGTTTGGCCCCATTGGAAGGGGCAAACAACTTCTTTTCTTCAGTTGATTTCAAGTATTGGGGACTGCTATTTGGGAGAACTATGTCAACTAGGACAAACAAATAGAGCAGTCATCTGTTTAAAGTGTTAAAGTTCATTGTAGAGGGATGCTTCAGGTCATCCACCGTCAATCTACAGTTTTAAAGTCTAAAGTTCTGTGTGTCCAGAGAAATGGCCGGGTATGGGCTGTGGGAGCTGGAGGTGGATAGATCCTCACCTTTAGTAACCAGGTCCACCTCTACGGATTTCTTCTGTGTTTTTGCTACTTGCCTCATGCACTTGGCCAGTGATGGGGTGGGTACCCAGACGTGGGTCGCAACTTGAAAATCTCTCTAGGAGTCATAGACTCTAAGTGGTGTGGGGAGCCACAGGATGGGAATATACTCCTTGTTTGATGGGAGTCTCCCTGTTTGATGGGAGTTTCGAATTGGAAGTACGAAAACAAAATCTCTCTAGGAATCACAGACTTCAAGTGGTGTGGGGAGCCATAGTTTGGGAGCCTCCTTGTTTGATGACATGTCTTTCCAAGTAGAGTTTGGGTTCATTGACAAGTGGACCATCAGTCGAGTGGCCAGCAGGGGAGCCGGGCCAGTCGGGCTGTGTATCCAATGCGCATGCAAAGTCCGGGCTGAGTGCCTGGTGGATCCAAAGTCAGACAACTGTTATAGTGTTCATTCCTCAAATGGACCACGGTGTTTAATCTCTAATCTGCATTACAGTTACGTAGCCCTGTGGGGGACCATACAGAGCTTTGTTTATGTTCAGTGAGTTAATAAATAAAGCCACACTGAAAAATCCCAATTCTGGTTTTGGACATTACAGTTATTGCTTCCTGTAGTTGGATTTACTTGGGTGCCCCTGTGCAGAGTAGTCAAACCTAGGTCTCTTGTGCCAGGTAACCTCATCCTTCCCCGAACCTGTAGATACCCTATGTACTGTCAAACAGACGAGGCATACTGATGAGTCCTGGTAGGACGAAACACGTGTCTATGTCTTCTGTTAGCACCCTTTGCAAACTGTGTGAGAGGCCTTTCGGCACCATGCAATTCTGCTTAAAGTTGGACCAGCATAACATTCTGTGGTGATTTGCATATGCAGCCCATGATGCTTTGCATTGTGGGGGCATGTGTGATTTGGTATTTTCTTGAAACTTGGCTTCCCAGCCAAATGCCCTTTGGGGTAACCCTTGCCTCAGTGTTTACGCACAGAGGTTCTTTGTCTTTTAAATGTTTTTTTATTTTAATGGGTTCACCACAATATATCCCAGGCACACTGCCTTAGGGGTAGCTGGTCCATTCCACTGGGGTGTCAAACAGATGAGGCATACTGATGAGTCCTGGTAGGACGAAACACGTGTCTATGTCTTCTGTTAGCACCCTTTGCAAACTGTGTGAGAGGCCTTTCGGCACCATGCAATTCTGCTTAAAGTTGGACCAGCATAACATTCTGTGGTGATTTGCATATGCAGCCCATGATGCTTTGCATTGTGGGGGCATGTGTGATTTGGTATTTTCTTGATACCCTATGTATATCCATGCTACAAATGTGGACACATAGAGGGGTTACATTAGCATGTGGTGACGTCGGCACCTGACATCAGGGTGGACGGCCCCCTGGTAGACTGCCAGCTAGAAAAGTTTCTGTGTGGTCCTAGTGCCTGGTGGCTATAGTCCCTTAGGTGTGTCCTTCTGCAAGAGATACCCCTGCAGTCAGATCTTATCATTCCTGTTGTTTAGCTAGCTAGCAAGATACTTTCTGGGCATTCCTGCGTGACCAAAGAATTAAGCCCACAGCTGCAGCTTACAGCCAGGAGCATCTGCTTTGCTGTCCATCCAGTTGTGTAATTTGCCAGTGAGCAACTGCAGCCAACAGCCAAATTTACACAGTACCACACCGAGGTCCAAGCGTCACAGACCTGCAACTCTACATCTGTGTGCACACTATAACTGGGAGCTCTCAGAGGGACTGTGGGGCTAACTGGTGCACCAGTGGTGGGAGAGATGCTAATACATGCCTTACGGTGGGGGGGGGGGAATGCAAACTGCTGTCTTTGTTTATTTTTACCTATGCTTCCCTTGCCCCCTACCTTGTTCTCCAGCCCCTAAGTAAACCCACTGGTTATAGACTTCTAACTGCTGATGTATTTTGCCATTGTTGCCTAGCTGCTTATTTGCATGATAGAGTAATAAGTGTGGAAAGGGTTGTGTTATTGTGTTTCCTGTCACAGATGGTGGGAGTTGTATTTATTTTCTGTGGGGGGAACACTCTGACAGTACTCTGTCATAAGGATCCACTCACTGTAGGTGGAGGCACCACGACACTTTCCAAGCCCATTTCTAACCACGAACCCACATGTCAGTCACCTGAAGGCATAACAGACTTTACCTTTTACTATCTCCAGGCTTAGTCAGCACACCTCGTGGGTTGGGGGTGGTTAGACTTGTTTGTGTAGAACTTATTTAATCCCCAATTAATAGCCTACAAAGGGGTTGCAACAAAAAAAATAAGAAATAACACTGAAAGCTTACTAAAGATAAGAAATTATCAGTTCAAATAGGATAATGCAATCTGGAGATAGTAGCAGCTGTCCATAAAGGAGAACTACATGCTTTTCCTAGTTTCTACCAGGATAAACTAGCTGAGATGTGACATCTTCTTTTCTGTAGCACAGTGCTTCTACAGTACATAAACAATAAGACACAATAGTCAGTGTGGTACTGGTGAATACCTGCATGCCCAGAAGCATGATGAGGCTTGATGCCACAGGCAGAGGGGCTTGCCACTCCTCAAAATGTGGGTGTCCACCAATACCGCACTCCCTGAAGGGTCTTAATATGTTTAGAAAATGGGTTGGGAAATTTTAAAAAATCCCTAGAAAATAAAAAGGACACAAAAAAAATGACAACATTAAACCCTCCACAGATGGTTTCTACCTGTCATTCATCTGCCATTCAGTAGAGGATGTGTTTGATTACCATGACATATTAGTAAGCAATAAGACATGACGGGGTGTGCATTACAGTGTGATAACCGCACTCCTAGGGGCATAGTTAGGCACAAGGCCAAAGGTCAAGTGCCGGTCATCCCTAGGAGTGCGGTTATCACACCGTAATGCACAACCCCAGAGTGTCTTACTGCACTTATAAAATGGCCCTTTATTTTTAGAAGCAGTTTTTTTTTATTTTGAAACACATTTTTAAATCAGTAAAAATGTAAGTGAATCTGTGCTTTTAACATAAAATAATCATTCTGCCTATTGGTGCTAGATTAAAGCAGTGTTATACAGTGCATACCTCTCTGCTCATAAAGCTTCATATTCCCCTGCCAGCCACAACAATTCACAAATGCTGTTTTCTTCATTCTAAGTATGACACATAGCCCCCTTACTTTATTTCATTCTCTTCACTCTGTAGACAAAACTTAAAAGAAGCCATAACAGAGGCTTCTCAGTTCCCTGATGCTGCAAGCATGAGTGTGGTTCAAAACTGCCACACTCACTGACAGCATCATGAACTGCTCACTCTGTCCTAAAAGCTAAACAGCAGGGTGAGTAATTTCCCACCTTTTCCCTTTGTTTATATAGTATTATTGCTTACTTTCTTCATTCTGTGTTTTTTTCTCTGTGTTTCCCCACATTCAAGAAATGGAATGTTTATCATGGAATGTTTACCATGGAATACAGGGATTCAAAATTCTGTTCAGTTCCACTGGCAGAATGTTCCTCTACTAACATACTGTATACACACACACACACACACACACACACACACACACACACAAAAGCCTTTTCTAAAGCCACAGACTCAATTATCTCACTGTCAGGGAAAGCAGAAGAGATTTCCCTCATGAGCATGGTAAAAATAGAAGGGGGATTTTTCACTGTCAGCAAATAAACAGTTGTAATGAAAACTATAAACAATACGTATTGTTTCTAATGTGTTTATGTGTGTAAGAAGAGTGTGATGATGAAGGAAAAAACTAAAATTACTTTGTTTTATTTTTTATTTAAGGTAGTTTTATTCTTAGGGCCAGTTGAAGGTTTTTACAGTGTAAAGGTAACATCCATGTTTGTGATGAAAAATCAGTTCTCGATCTAGGGAGACTGATGGAAGATAGTTCTGATTGTAGGAGGACTGATTTGCTTATTGTGTGATGTGGTTTAGGACCAGGATGACTGTGCGTATATAGAGACTTAATGTACGGTCAGCTGATGTCTCTTGGCCAATGAGATTTCTAGATTTTCTCATGCCATTTTACAAGCACTCAATATTCTTCAGTATTCCTTTTGTAGAATGCTTACTGCCCCTACAGACACACACACACACGAATGTTAACATGGAATGCATGAACTCAAAATTCTACAGTATTCCACTGGCATAAGCTGACACAGACACACACAGGCCTCATATGGAGCCACAGCTTCAATTTTATCTGTGGCAGGGATATTTCTCTATCAAGCTGGTAAGACTATGAGGGGGATTTGTTCATGGTTATGAAAGAAACACTAGAAATGAAAACACTGAATAGTGCTTGATTTTTTATGGAGAGAACTGTGAGTGGAGACAACATTCAATTATTTATTTATTTATTTTAATTTAAGGGAGTTAAAGGTTTTTATGTAAGACTAAAGACTGTAGCCATATTTATGGAAATCAAGAATGAGTGAAACAGTTCATGAATTCTGTATGTGATTTGTCCAAATTCCAGATCACATGGTGGGACCTTTTTCTTTTCAGGATGGTATTGGCATATAAACATATGCCAATGTGATGGCAGCAGCCAATCAGAATTCAGTATTTCACTTGCCCATTTTCTAAGCAGTTTTACAGCTGGGTGGACTGAAGCACATGAAAATCAAGTGACTTGTGGTCAGGGTCTCTGAAAGGCTGTGGATAGATCTGAGTCTGCATCTCATGGTTTATAGTTCTACACCCAAACCACTAGGCTACACTGCCTCTAGTGGGCAGATTAGGTGGGCCAATCGGTCCTTATTCAGTGACAGATTCTATTTTTTTTTTTTTTTTTTTTTTATGTTTATATGTTTCTTGGGAGTCAGCATGTATTTTAGTCACTGAAGAATTTGTTTCCCTGCTGAAAATAAGCAATTGTACCCCTAGTACAAAGAAAATAAATTTCCTCACTGCATTACTGTCCAGCTAAAAAAAACACTTTTTTGTTTATTACATTCTTTCTGTAGGAAAATGCTTTGCGTGGATGGCACTGCTCATTCCATTGCATGTCCTAGGTGCAGGTGCACAAATGACAGTTGGAAATTCAATTTTTTTTTAAATTCAACCTTGATCCCCACTACTCGCTTCTGGTTCCTCTGGCTTACGCCTGATCAGCTACCTAAACAGGATCTGTGGCACTGGTGTCAGTGTTTCTTCTGTTCCTGATCCTTGGTCAAGTACTGCAACTGTACGCTCCCTTACCTTGACCCGTGATGTGGGTTCACCCCATTCCGTGTAGCTAAAACAGCTTGCTGAGGGGAGGTTATAGTATTGAGTAATAGTACAAGGTGGAAGGGATGGAGACATTGTATTTTTGTGTTCCAATGGATGTAGGCAGCCCTTGGATGTGCAGTCATTTGACCAGTGAGCCGGCCTTGTTAACCTCTTTTTGTCCAACCCAACTCTCTTACTGGTTGGGTGCATGCTTGCAAGTGCTACGAAGGAGGTGCCAGAGGACGAGTGGCCTTCCACAGTATCACCTAAACACCACTAAGCCTCCCCTAGGTGTTGTTACACAAGTGATGCCAGTTACCCTCCCCACCCAGGGGGGGATCATCCATATGGATGCCCTGTGCCCTCCCTGGTGGCCACTGCTCCTGACATACCAGCTCCAGGGAGCTGGCTGGAAATTACATTGTAATCCGACATAACGATACAGTTGACAAGTTTCATAAAACCTAGAAACATAGCATTATGGTGAAAGAAGGGACTTGGAGTCCATCTTGTCTGCCTCTCCTGCTGCATGGCACTGGAAGTGTTTGTAACTGGAGACTACTGACTACAACCATCATCATATCATTATAATGTGGAGAGTCTGAGAGCCGAGGAAAGTGACACTAGCAAAAGGCAGGCAAACACAACTCCATGGCAAGTCCCAGTGTCCTTTTTATATGTTTATATATACAGTTAATGTGTCTCTTATAGTTAAACGAGCGCATTCCTGATTTCTTTGGTGAGAGAACTGTGAAGGACAGCTGAGCAATTCTGGCACACAAAGGACATAAGAAGAAACTCCTATAATCATAAAAGACACAAGAACTGTACATAGAAACTGATTATAAATCATATTAAAGATTTATATAAAAAGAATGGAGCTTGAATTTAAAATCTAAATGTTTTTACTTTGTAGACAATTAGACCCTATGTGAGAAATGGACAGAATTCAGAATTTTAGAACTCTTTGCATGAGGCACCCTCTTATGGTTATGAGAGTAGCTGGAATGTTTGGAAATGAACAGTCCTGATTGGCTAAGAATTATGTCATGATTTATAATGTTACATAAAAAATGTTTTATTATTACTACTTGTCACCTCTACTAAACATAACAAAGTAGTAGTTGCCATGTATATTTGTAGAGTCTGACGGGCTGTAGATAGTGGTGTAGGGAGGGTCTACTTAAAGCATTTCAAGTTTTTTTCCTTTTTCCCCATTCCCTGTTTTACAGAAGAGGAAAAGTTGGAAAAGCAATGTATTTTGATTGCCAGGAGACAGGATTTACTTCTGGATCGCGCTGAGTGGATTAGGTTTCGAACAACAAGCCTCTAGTTAGAGTTAAAGACGCTATGGAATGCAAAGGCAGGATTGCAACAAATACCTTACCACAGACAGTAAGGTGGGCAGCACAAATACATACTTTACAGTGTACAGCTTGGTTCCGGATGTTCCAAAGGGTTCCAGGCTACAACCCCCTCCCACCCCATTCCAGAAAGTGTGGTGAGATGAAACTTGCAGTACATCTGGATTTTTGTTATTTTGCAATTGACATTCTCCCTGGACTCCCTCAGTCAATCATTGCCCCCCCCCCCCATCATCCCTCACTCCTCTAGACCCTGTGGATTTTCTACTACAGCAGAAGCCTCCCCATCTAATGGAGCTGGTGAACTACTCACTGGTGCAGATGGCAGGGGAGCCCCACAGGTCGTCATCCATTCACAAGATTTTGGATGTTTTCATCTGTGAAAATTCTTGACCCAGGAGGTGATAGCTCATTGGCTCAATTCATGCAAATGTAATGTCATATTTATAGATAAGTCAATAGGTGCCTCTTTCTCCCCAAATATGGATATTGTGCTATGGTCTGCTAGGCCACCATAAGGAAACCAGATTCTGCTGGTGCTTGACTACTCACTCCAGAGGAGGAGAGCATCTAATGGGATACTTTCCAACTTCCTACTGGTCAAAAGTGACAGACTCAAGCTCGGAGTGTGAACATGGGCACCCCCACCACGCAAGTGGCAATAATGCAGCCAGATTGAGAAGCAGGTCCACATTTGGATTGTCCATCAAAATGATGCCAACTGCATCACTTTATTGTCAGGTTGTGGTACTTTACTGCAGGCTACTTCACTATGGTACTGTAGATACACCGCATCTAGCAAATGTAGCTACTGGCCAGGGGGAACAATCCTGTAAATGACCCTAAACTGCAGCCTCAGATGCAGATTGTGCAATACCTAGAAAATGGCTTGGGAGTCTAACATCAGCTGTGTCTCTAATGAAATTAGAGGCTATGGCAGAGTCCCAAGATCTGGGCATACATTTGACAAGTTTGACCCTTGGAGTTGAAGTGGATATCATAGCCAAGTAATGTTGGACAATACTAAGGAGATGAGATACTACTAAAATGAAATCATGAGGCTTTTGCTGCCCAAGCTTGTTATGTCTGAGATTGTTATATGATAGTTAATGCAATAGTTACCCAACATTTAGTTAACTCGATACTTCCAATGGCCCAGTTGAGTCTGAACTACCCATTGCTTAACCTGATACAAAATGGCATCTCAAGGAATTACGTGCCTAAGAAGTAAGTGGTACTGGGTCATAATCTTGCATGCTTAATAGCGTATGACATTACGGTTTACCAGGTACAGTGCTGCACCAGTGAGCGAATGGTGCAATACCGCATATACTGCTGTACATGGTATTGCACTATTCACACTCTCTCAGGCAGAGGATAAGACCTCTGCTGGGAGTGGGTTCTTTTGGTCAGCTGCTGTGGCTCAACAGACTGAGCCACAGCAGCAGGGAACCCAGGCAGTGCTTCTGGGACCGGGTTTGATTCCCGGTCCCAGAAACATTTATTTTATCAATCTTTGTGCACTCCCTGACTTGAACCCCCCCCCCAGGTTTAGAATCTATAGTGGGGTTGGTCTGTGAGCGCAGCCCCATAACGGGTATGTGGGGGCGGAACCCCCACAGAAAAGAGATATGCTGCATGGCACAAATCGCACTTTATTGGCAGCTGATCTTGCCATGCAGCATAATGTGCCATATTATGACCCCGTGCTGAAGTAAGCTATTATTGTGAAGACAGAAGGTATTTAGGATCAATCTTTTTCATATCGCCAGCTGTACGGAACTGACTATACCCAGTTTGAGTATGGACCCACCCAAGCTTATTAGCCAGAACGCAATCTTACTCATACTGTGTAACCCTCAGTGCCATTCTTCCTCAGGACTCTGCCTAGTCTTGCTTTGAAAACCTCAGTGGTGCTAACTTCCAGAGTTACTGTGTTACTATGGTAACTCCACAATGCAAGGGGCTCCCCCGCTGGCCCCGAAGTGGGACTCAAGGGCATGTACACAAACCCTAGTCTATGAGTTGACAGTGCAGTGTCATGCTACCATACCACTGGACCTGCCCGTTCATAGTGGCTGATGTAGCAGATGTTTTATCTGTATATATGTAAGAACTAATAAACAGAATAACTTTTAATTAATGATTTAACAAAGTAGCCAAAGAGGGCTGCCCGGTTGCCCAGAGGGTAGTGCTACGCACTCCCACACTGCTGACTTGAGTTCAGGAACAAGATCAGTGAGCCAGTCAGGTGGGCAGGGGAGGTGCTGCTGTGTGGCAGTGCTCCCTGTCCAGGGAGGGGTGGCATCATGTTCTGCTGCTCTGGCGGCCCCTGCAGTGGGCAGGGGAGCTTGCTCCTCCACAAGGGAGGTGAACAGTGTGCGAGGCTGGCTGTGGACTGCGCCTGATATCAGATGTGGTGAGTAGGAGAAAAACCTGCATAAAATCAGCTGCTGGCAGGGTGGTGGCTCTGGTTACTGCAGGCCCTGCACCACCAACAGGACCCTGGGATGACTACTTGGCATTTGCTCCAGGGGGAGGATGACCTTCCCCTCCTGGCCCTGCCACTGGGAGGAGGTGAATCCACGGGGATTCTATGCCCAGCTAAGTCAAGAGATGGTGGATGAAAGTGCTGGGTGAGAGGAAGGCAAAGCAAGCTGGCAGCATGGGAGAATAAAACACATAAGATAAATAAAAATAAGTAGCCAAAGACTAGCTATTTAAAAGTAAAAAGAAGCCCCAGTTATCTGCTGTTAAATGAGCTTGAAGAAAGTATCAGAAACATACCACAGTCTGTAGGGTGTGCAGGGTCGGACTGGCCCACCTGGAAATTTCCAGGTGGGCCCTTCTCAGTTGGGTAAGTGGTTACCTTCTGAACTCTGAAAACCTTTGCATTTATCTTCTTTTTTCTAATTAAATAGGGTATCTGGGACACTGTTGATGAATGTAAGATGCAAACACAGAGCTAGTGTATCAGATTGAAGTGGAATATTGATATGAGTGTGTCAACCTGGGCCCTCCTCTACTGATTTTCCAGGTGGGCCCTTGTATCTTCTTTCCAGGTGGGCCCTCTGTACCCCAGTCCGACCCTGAGGGTGTGTATGAATGCTGAGAGGCAATTGCCTTCCCTCCTCAGGAGTCAAGCGTCTAACATCCATTATGTGCTGGTCCCCACCAGCTGCACTGTAGGGAATCCAAGGACTGCACGTTAACCCCAGTCTCCCAGGAGGTGGTTGTAAGTATAGTAGCTAATTAACTGGGGCAAGGGGAGGCTTTTACGTGAATGACCTGGTAATACTTGTTAGTGCTAAAGACACTGCATGACTTAACTCCCAGCTTAATGCTGACTTCGCAGTGTTCAGTGCTGACTTGAAAACAATAGGCTTGTTCTGAATGCAGAAAAGACCCAGGCCATGTTCTTTGGGTCCTCAGCCTAGGTGAAATTCTGTGCTTAACCTCTAATGCTATCCTGTGCTGATGGCTTGCTCCTCCTGTCCATCCAATCCTTTTCCCTGCAGGATTCAGCCACGGACAAACTCCGCAGCCCACTGGCCATTTGGTGAGCTGCTGCTGTTGGACTATAGGGTCAGGAAGGCAGAAGTTTTCAGCCCTCCCCAGACTGTTCCCCCGCAGGATTCAGCCATGGGCAAACTCCCCAGGTACTGAAGCTGAGCACGCTGGTATTGGTGTGTGGTGCCGCTAGTGTGGCACCACAAGTAATAACCAACCCACCCGCCCTCGCTCCCATAGAAGATATTCTCAGTTTATGCTCCCAGCATTCTTGACTGACTTCCCAGTCAAGGACCTGCACCTCTTCTAAATTACCAAGGATTCAGCTGCCTACCTTTGATTGTCGGTTGCTCACTACTCTCAGCCTGTAACACAATTAATTAATTGTCTGGCCGTTGTCCTGTTTCGGGTGCCTGATCTCCCACGGTGCTTGCGATCAAGTTTCTGCATGCCCATTATTCCCATTGTTCCTTCACTCCCTAAGCACCAAGCAACAAAAACACTTTTCTTCTCCTGGCTGCCACTGACATAGCACCAGCTATGTTCCTTACTACCCTCCACCTCCTCCCCTACTCTTTACCCTGGTCTCCCTCCTCCCTCCTCCTCCTCCCCCTCCCCTCCCTCTCTTCCACCTCCCTCATCCTGGCTCCAACTTCCTCCCCACCCTCCCTCATCCTCATCTCTCCATGTTCTGTCCCACTACCCTTTAACCCCAGGAGTATCTCATGCCCCACGCTGGGCTGCTAAGGATCCAGCTCCCCCCACCTCACCCTGTCTTCTCACCCTACTTGTGGCCAAATAGAAGTAAAACAGTCCCTATCAAGCTCCTAATCACACTACTACTTTTTGCTGTGGGAGATATTAAACCTAACCCTGGCCCAGCTCACTCCCCCCACCTGTCTTCCTAAAGGCTTGAAAATAGTACATCTTGACATCAGAAGCCTCCTCTCCAAGATAACCCTTCTCCAACAACTTATACGGATATACTGATCATCTCTGAGTCTTGGCTCTCCTCATAAATTACTGATAATAGCATCTTAATTTCCGGCTACTCCTTATCCGACAGGATAGACCCAGCAAGGACAGTGGTGTGGCCATGTATCTCTCCTCCCTCATCCATTTCTCACCTATACTCTCTATTTCCTCCCCTTCTGCCTTTGAGCTGATACTCTTAAAATGCTTCCTCCCTTTCTCCCTCCCCATCTTTCTGGCTGGTGTGTATTGCTGCCCGGATCTTCCCCCCTCATCAGTTGCTGAGCTCCATACTACCCTCATGACACATGCCTCCAGCAGTGAACTCCACATTCTAGGTGACTTTAACTTTAACTGGCTCTTCCCTACTCATATCAAAACTTGCACTGACATTCCATCCCTCAGTCTGACCCAACTAATTACAGAAGCCACTCATCTAAACCTTAAATTCCACAACCATACCCTCTTAGATTGGGCTCTCACCTCCCATCTGCACCATATAATTGATGCTGGCATCCTCCCTGCTGCTCTTAACGATAACCACATGACCCATTACGTCCGTAAAGGTCACCATCCCAAAGCTCCCCCTAAACTTCTACTGATCCAATTGTTCGGGTCCTTGGATCTGGCTCACCTCCTAGATGACCTGGCAAATACAGACTGGGCGCCCATCCCCGCTGCCTCCTTGAGTGATGCAGCCTTCAGCTATTTCAAGTCCAAATTCCTCGACATCTGGAACTGGCATACTCCCCTCAGGAGGATGAGGGTAAGAGGATCCCACCTTCCCTGGGTCACAAACAAACTGCTGGCCTGTATGAGTGCACGTGATTAAGCATGTAAAGTAAACAAGACCACCTGCTCTCGTATGGACTTCCACAAGTACTGGTCCATTTGGAAAACATGCTTCAGGGCTATCAGACTTGCCAAAGCTGAGTACTTTGCTGCCTGCTTTCAAACAAACATCAACCATCCTTCTAAGTTTTGGAAGGTCATACAAGCCCTCTTCTCCTCATCTACTCAGCCTCCCACGCCAGTCCTCAGGGTGGGTGGCACCCCCCTCTCTGACCCGCTCTCTGTGGCTACTAAATTCAATACCTTCTTCACCTCCCGTGCTTCTTCATTCCTCTCCTCTCTCCTCTCCTCCCCCCACCTCCTCCCAGACCACCCCCCTGCTCCCCCCTGCCCCCTCCTTCTCTTTCTCTGTATCTCCAACAGACACTCTCAAGGCCCTCCTAGCCCTAAACCTTAGCACAGGCAAAAGCACAGATGGGCTCAATGCCAAACTTCTTCATGTCTCTCACCCGCTGTCACCTCCCCACTTGCCTCTTTACTAAACCTTTCTTTCTCTCTAAACTCTGTCCCTGTGGCCTGGAAACATGCCATGGTCATACCCTCTCTCCAAAAGTGGAGACCCCTCCAACCCAGGCAACTACTGCCCTATCTCCTTACTCCCCATCCCTACAAAACTTCAGGAGCACATAGTAGTATCCCAGCTCTCTCCTTCCCTCAACTCCTCCTCCTTTTTCACCCCTTTTCAGTCTGGCTGCCGGTAATCCCACTCTACCTCTACCTCTACCTCCCTCCTTCGGCTTGCTGACTCCATACTCTCAAGTATGGACCAGGGCCATATCACCACGGTGATATTTGTCGACCTGGCCAAGGCCTTCAACACAATATCACACCCTCTCCGCCTTGATAAACCAGTAGCCGCAGGACTGTCAGCCCCCACCACTTGCTGTTTCCACTCCTACCAAGAGGGTAGGTCTCAATCAGTTAAGATAGGTCACTCCCTATCCTCCCATCAGTACTAGAGTCCCACAAGGCTCTGTCCTCAGCCCACTCCTCTTTTCTGTCTTCCTAAATGACCTCTCTGCTGTCTGCAACTCTACCTCCATTCACATGTATGCGGATGACACTGTCCTGTACACCTCTGGCCCTTCCCCTTCCGATATTCTGACCAGACTCCAGCTGGACTTTGACAAAGTTCAGCTCTGGTTCCTCTCAAATCAGCTGTTCCTGAATGCCAAGAAGACTGTCTCCATGACCTTCGGCACCAGGCAGAGACTCTTTAGGCTTTTATCCCCTCTCCTTTCCTTCCACACCCTGGATGAGACTACTTTCAAGGATGTTACCTCCTTTAGGTAACTCAGGATTTGGCTCGACCAGCACCTTGATTTTTCTGGGCATATGGATGTCATTCACAAGAAACTGCACCCCAAGCTTGGCGCTCTATATAAGAATGGTGGGTGTATTCCCTTGCCTGCTTGCCATGCGATTGGCCAGAAAATTATCCTCCCTACCTTTGACTATGGAGATATAGTCTACAGTGCTGCTCCCAAGTTCTCCCTAGCCAGACTGAATACCCTCTTTCATGTCTTCTGTCACGTCGCCCTAGCCTGTTCACCCTGGACTCACCACTGTGACCTCTACGAAGCTCTTTCCTTTCCTTCTCTGGAAGACAGGTGCCTTGCTCACTGTGCTAGCTTTGTAGCTAAATACTGGTTCGAGTCTCTTCTCTCTTACCTTGCCCCTACTCTTTCTTTCCCCCCACCATCCTCCTACTCCCTTCGTAACTCCGGTCCCTGGACCTTTGCTCTCCCTCCTATGTCTACAACTGATGGCCAGGCTGCTTTCTCTTATCATTGTCCTAAACTCTGGAATGCACTCCCCCTGCCCATCTGCAATGCCTCTACCCCCGTTCTCATTCCTCACCACTCTGTGATTTCATCTCCCCCTTCTGCAATGGTTCCTAATGTTTCTTCCCCATCCCCTATCCCCAAATCGTTATGCACTTGCACTGCTGACTGCTTGCCGTATGTTTCCACCACCTACTCAAGATGTATTCTTAGAATTCTGCCTGACCATAACATATTTCTACCTGTATTCATTTAATCATGTAATCTGCTTGACCTTATTGTACATATTACACCTGAACGCTACACCTGCACTACCTGAATGTAACATATTACTGCCTGTAGGCATCGCAATGTACTGTATGTACGTTATGCACTGAAACCGAAATGTACTATTTGTACTGTCTGCACTGGAGCTTGTAATCTGTATTACTGTGTCAGTCCCCCTTCTCGCCACAGACTATCTCAAATGAGCAGTTCTTGCTCAGTATGCCTTTCCTAGTGAAACTTTTAAATACCTTGGGGTCACCTGAGTTCCCCAACTTGTTTTCTCCCTACACAATCATAATGTGTGTAGGGCTGTAAATATTAAACTTGGCTTGGCCTACAGGGCCAAGAACATCCTTACCAACACTGGTTGGCTTGCACTAGCCAGAGGAGTACTTCTCTCCAGTCTTACATATGGGCTTATTTATTCTATTTTTTATTTTAGTTCAGGTTCAGATTAATACCTTTGAGCCAAGAGACTCTTTTACAAAGGTTCCAAGTCAAAAATAGACATGTAGTACAGGAAACATTAGGTTTTCTACACTAAATACAAAACAAGATAATATGGCAAACAGATATACATAAAGTAGGAAGTTTGTGAAGTGCAGTAGTTTTACATTCAGCATATGTATTTAGGATTATACAAAAGTTTTATTGAAGTTTACACAATCATTTCACTTTTATAACACTTGGGTTCCTAAGTGCAGTTCATAGGGAAGAAGAATAGCAAGAGAGGCTTTGGTAGGATGGGTATAGGGGGATGGTAGAAGCCAGAGCAGGCTTTGTCCTCGATGGGTGAGGTGAGGTGAATAGGAGAGAGAGGGGGGAGGAAAGGTGATTAGGAGCGGGGGGGGGAGTGGGGGCAGAATACAATTTAGGATTGGCACTCACATTTTGCAGATTGGGCTAGGATGTGGCAAAGGCCATGTTTGAAAGGGCCAATTTTGTCACAGTCAATGAGGGACGCCGGGAGGTCATTAACCCATAGAGGCCCACAGTAGGAGAGGGCACGCTGAGCAAAGGTGGTACATTTAAAAGGGACAAGTAGGGCACCCTTAGATGATCTACGTGTGGTTTTGGAGTTTAGTGCACACTGGAAAATACATGCCATAGAATGTGGTGTCTGACCAAGTAAGGATTTTTTCCCTAGCAGGCAGGCTTGATATCTCATCCTCTGGTGTAGTGGGAGCCATCCTATCTTGGAATAGAGGCTACAGTTGTGTCATTTGGTCAGCCCCTAGTACTAGTCGGCAGGCCTTATTAAGTAGTTGCTTAACCCTTTCCAGAGCTGTGTCTGTGGCAGGGCTATAAATAACAAGCCCATAGTCTATTTTGGAGAGTATGGCGTGCCTTGTTACTAGGCTCAATGCCTCAGGGGTCATCGACTGTGTCGGTAGAGTATACCAAGTTTGATGTTTGCCATTTTAATAACATAGTTGATGTGGGAGCTGAAGGTCAGCGTATCATTGAGATGGATACCCAGGTATTTGAAATTCGTGACCTGTTCTAGTGTCCCTTCTTTGTGATTAAGTATTCTAAGTGGGCCTGTTTTTTTTCTTGTTGTGAGGTAATGAAAATTGCATGACTTTTTTTTGTAGTTTAGGAGAAGTTTATTGTAGGTGAACCATGATTCCAGTTTACTGAAGCTATCCTGGAGGGTTGCTGTAATTTCAGTCATCTGGTAGCCTGTTACAAATATTACCACATCATCCACGTACATCAACATGCTAGCCGGGCATGCGGAGGGTAGCGAGTTGATGAACGATTCGAAGGGGCAACGGTCCAAGAACAGACCCCTGGGGGACCCCCAGATTAACAATCCTGGGGTATCAATCAATCAATCAATCAATCAAAATCTTTATTTAACCAGGTGGGCACCGTTGAGCAGAACTCATTTTCAAGGTGAACCTGGGATAAGGTACAAACTACAGAGAGAAACAACAGGATTGCGATTGCTGCCAACACGGTAGTATACATTATAACAGATATGAGCAGGCTAACATATAGCCATCGCACACAAAAATACTAAATATACAAAAAACAGTACCATAAAAGATAGGGTAGGATGTCACTCCTCTAATTTTCACACATTGAGACCTCTTAGATAAGTAGCTACTGAACCATGCTACTGTGTCTTGGGAAAAACCAAGGGTGAGGAGGCTATGGAGTAGGATCCTATGATTAACAGTGTCAAATGCTTTGGTGAGGTCTATAAATATAGACCCCACCACTTTGCCACTGTCCAGTGTGTCATACAGGTGTGATGTATAGTCAACAAGAGCAGCGATAGTACTGTTGTTCTTCCTGAATCCATGCTGCTGTTCACATAGAATGTTCTTGTCTAGATGCTCTACAAGCTGATCTGAAACTATTCTTTTGAGGGCCTTTGAGAGGGGGGGTACTATTGATATTGGCCTATAGTTTCCCAGGCTAGTTCTGTCACTGCTTTTAAAGACTGGGGTGACATGTGCGATCTTCCACTTACCAGGGAAAGCTCCAATTCTAAGGGAGATGTTGAATAACTTAGTAAGGGGTAGGGCTATTTTGTCTAGTGTAAGAGCGACGAGTTTCAAGTTTAGAACGTCACTTCTGGTTCTTGTTTTGCCTAGGACCCTTCTAACGAATTTAGTCATCTGTGATCTGGAGATCTGCTTGAAATAGAATAGTGGCTTTCCAGTGTTACCAGTAGGGGTGGGTTGTCTGAAATTGGCATGCTTGAGGGTTGGGCAGTTAGGTACCCCGTAGGTAGAACTGCGCTTAGGTCTGTAAATGCAGTGTTTTTTTTTAAACTTCTTTTTATTGTATTATGAGGAAGAGAACACTCCATTAAGCAAACATCAAACCACAATCATAATGCAACATACAGTATCTTCCATATTGTTATACATTCGGTAGAAGAACATATAGAATCCATAGATGTATTACATACAGCACATACTCTATATTCCAAGGCCAAGGTGACTTATTTAGTATAATTTAACTCATGACAATTTAAAAAACAACAAAACAAGAACTAATGCTGTGGGGTCCCCCACACCCACACCCCTTTATTTAAAAACTCCTTAAAAATCTACCAATTTAGGTTATATCCACCCACCAGCTCAGTAGAAATATAATATAATGAAATTCCACCTGAGGAAGTTACATATGCCTTTTTAGTTTTTACTATATTAAGTTTTTATTAGAAGAACATTTATCTGCTTTCAGTTAAGGTACTACTGTTGGCCTTAGGTTCCCACCATCCCCTCTTTCCCCCTAGATATATAATAGTAGGTTTGTTTGTCTGAACAGGTGGGCATCCCCTAATTTCCTAAATATACAGTTATATCAATATATCCGGAGCATACATGTCCCATCTGGTTCAACGGTTAATGTATTGAGACCGATGGTGCCGAATAGCAAATGTAATCTGCTCCATTTCCTGCAGTTAGGAAATCATTTTGACCCACTCCTTTATCACTGGGGGGGTTGGTTTGTAACCAGCGTCTCGTGATTGCCTTCAGAGCCGCAGGCACCAACAGACACCATAAGTATTTAGCTTCCTTCCCCCTCATAGAAACATAGACTTTGATGGCAGATAAGGACCGCTTGGCTCACCTAGTCTGCCCATTTCCTTACCTATTGGATAAGCTGCAGATCCAAGTTAACAAACAGCCTACTTCTTTCTACCCTCACCAGAATTGCCTTATGTCTGTTCCTTGCATTCTTGAATTTCCCCATTTTTGACCCCACAACCTCCTTAGGAAGGCTGTTCAATGTGTCCACCACCCTCTCTGTGGTAAAAATACTTCCTCACATTGCCCCTGAGCCACCCCCCCTCGATCTTCAAATTGTGTCCCTTTGTTCTTGCACATCTCTTTTTCTGAAAGATGCTATCCTCTTGAACTTTGTTGATTTCCTTGAGGTACTTGAAAATTTCTATCCTGTCCCCCCTCTCCCTCCTTTTCTCAAGGGTATACATATTGAGCTCCTTTAGTCTCTCTTCATATGGCTTCTGTTGCAGACCCTGCACCATTTTAGATGCCCTCCTCTGGACTGCCTCCATCCTGTCTATGTCCTTGCGGAGATGAGGTCTCCAGAACTGCATGCAGGACTCCAGAAGGGGTCTCACCAACTGTCTGTACAGAGGGTAACAACTTCCTGTTTTCTACTGGTGATGCCTCTTCCTATACATCCCAGCCATCCTTACTGCCTTCTCACATAGCTTGTTTACTTTTAGGACATCTGCTATGACTAATCCCAGGTCCCTTTCCATTTGTGTTGTTGTTAATACCCCCCCAATTGTGTACTCTTCCCCTGGGTTTTTGTTTCCCAGGTGCATTGCTTTCACTTCTTTGCACTGAATCTAAGCTGCCATACTTTTGACCTCAAATGCTTTGGGTCCACTCCCAGGATCAAGTGTTCTAGGCCCTCTTCCCCAATCCCCATAAAAAGATTCTGCATATGGCTAATCACCTCCATCCAAAATGGCTGAATCTGCGGGCAGAACAAAAAAAAGTGAGCATGACCCACTGAATTTTCCCAACATCTTCTCCAGCAAATTGCAGACCCACTGAATGAGAATTTAGCTTGGACCGTGGGAACCAAAAAGTACAGAATTCTAACTTTCCATACAAACTCACGCCAAGCTGGCGAGGAGGTAGTGGTCCACGCAGACATCCAAATTTTATCCCAAGTCTCCAATTCAATCCTTACCCCCAACTCTCCCTCCCATCTGGCCTTGCCCAGGAGTGTACTATTCCCAAGGTCTAGCAAATAATTGGCATACAGGAGGCTTATCGCTCTTTCCCAGAGGGGGAGGACCACACTGTTTCAAACAGAGGAAGAGGAGTATCCAGGGACTGTATAGTAGAAGGGTTGTTAAGAATAGCAGTAGTATAATTTCTAATTTGATAGTATCGGAATCTGTCAGCTGGGCTTAGATTAAATTTGAGAGCCGCAACCTCAAAAGGCACAGGAAAACCCTCCTGCACAATCTGCCATGGGGAATGAAAATCCTGCATTGCTTGTTGTTTAAACCATGGGTCCAACAAGGCCAGCCTGAAACATTGATCCCAAGCCCACCAGATATATCTCCACAAATTCTGTGACGTAGGTCCCTTGTGCATTCCCCGCCACCAGCCCTCCAGTGCTGCCCCTATCCCCATAGGCAGGGTCTCTCTGTCAACTGTCTGCAACTGAGGACAGAAGGGCAAGGTCTGCAGAGGAGGATCTTTAACCAGATGCATTTCTATTGTTTTCAAGTGGGAAGAATAATGTGGATTTTGCCACAACGGGTCTAGTTTAATTTGTGTGGCTAGTCAATATCCTGGGAGATACGGGATAGCTAGCCCGCCTTCCTCTTAAGCAAGTAAAGAATATGCCTTGCAACACGTGGTTTAATGACACCCCAAACATATGCCATCAACTGCTTCTACCAGCTCATTAAAACCTGTTGAGGGACCAGGCATGGGACACTTTGAAATAAGTATAAAAATCTTGGAAGTATATTCATCTTTGTGGCCTGAACCCTAGAGTGTAAAGGCAAAGGGAGGAGTGCCCATCATTTATAATCTTGGAATATGCCTTTTATCAGATCTAAATAATTATCCTGAAAGAGGGTAGAGGTATTAACACCTAAGTTTACCCCTGAGTATTTCATTTTAACCATACCCCAGTGCACTGGCTATGTCATCTGTGTTTCTGGAGAAACTTAGCGAAAAAAGGTTAAAACCTCTGTTTTAGAGGTATTCAATGAATAACCCAAAATTTCTGAGAAGCATTGTATCTGCGTAAAAACTGGGAAGGAAGACTCGGGGTTACCCAGAAAAAGCAAAATATAATCAGCATATAAGCCTAATTTATGTTCAGTTTCCCCTAACTCCACCCCCCGAATCCATGGGTTAAGACAGATGGCCTGAGCTAGGGGTTCTATAAACAGGGCAAATAGGCCAGCCTGGTGGTGCTTAGGGTTGAGGCTCTGGATGCCACACCTCGCTCCACGCCGGTGACCCGGGTTCAGGAGCAGACTCAGGTTGCTGGTGGGTTGGCCGGGGGGAGACAGGCTTGAGCGTCCCATGACAGCTTGCCTTCTCTGAGCAGGGTTGAGGCCAAAGCCTGCACACTTGCCTGACTCTGAGTGGAGGCTCGGAGTACTGCAAGCCCCCAATGGTAGGGTATGGGGTGGCCGCTACACAGTGTGGACGTCAGCGCCTTGCACCTTGACATCAGGGATCGCACACTGTAGGGGAGGGAGAAAAAGAGAAAAAAAAATAGCCTGCCATCGCCAGGGAGATGGAGTTCCAGAGACATGCCCTCAATGTGCCTTCGCCCGCCTGATTGCCCCGGACTGACAAAACGTAGGTAATGGGGTGTTCCAGGCCCCGCCTCATCCCCGCTCGGGGGCAAGCCATAGCTCCATGGGGATCCAGGGGTCATTCAGGTAGGGTGAAAGGCAGAGAGATGTCTGTCTAGGATCTCCTGATGGGTCGGGGATGGCAGGCTGGGGAAGGAGGAGAAATAGAAATTTAAAAAAAAAAAAGGGCAAATAAAAGGGGGGAGGGGGGCAACCTTGTCTAGTTCCCTGCTCTGACTGAAAAGGTTTTCTCACATGACCATTTACCCTCACGCATCCCTTATGGGCGGTATATAGACGGGACACCAGATGGCAGAAGACCTCCGGAAAACCAAAGCCAGCCAGGGACACCTGGAGGAAAGGCCATATGACCTTATCAAATGCCTTTTTAGCATCTAGGCTCACCACCAGGGTTGACTGTTTTCTAACAGACAAATGATCTATAATCAAGGCCCCTGAAATTCTGCAGTTCTGCGGTTGTGGAATTTGCCGCAGAATTTGCATCATGCCGCAGAATATATATAGTGCCACAGAATTCATTGTTTTTGGTGAATTTTCATATAAATATACTGTTTTTCCATAGTGTCAGGCTTTCTTTCCCACCTCGTTTATCCTGAAGCCCCCTCCTCTATGCTTAGCATATGATGTCATCGATGACATCACATCATATTTAGCCAATGACAGGACTGCATTCTGCCAGAGAAATGAATAAATCATGTCGCAGAAATCAGAAAATGCTGCTGCAGAAGTCAAGGAGCCCTGCCGCAGAAATCAGAAAATTCTGCCGCAGAACACCAGGGTCCCTGTCTATAATGTGGACAGCTCGATGAATGTTGTCCTGTGCCTGGCAGCCCGGGACAAATCCCATCTGGTATATATGAATAAGCTGTGGAACTATACATTCTAGCCACTTGGTGTTGATGCCAGTTAAGATTTTATAGTCTGTATTTAAAATTGAAATCAGCCTGTAAGAGGCACATAACAAAGGGTCCCTGGCCGGCTTGGGAAGCACCACAATCACCACCTGCATCCAAGAAGGAGCAACTGCACCTTCATCCCTCAAAAGAGAACTGTAGACCCTACTCAAAATAGGGGAGATTGAACCCTGGAAGAGCTTGTAAAACTCCGCCGGGAACCCGTTTGGCCCTGGGCACTTCCCTGTCTTAAGACGGAGTATCTCTGAATGTATTTCAGACTCTCGGATGAGTAAGATAAGTCCAGCTGCCTCCTCCTGCTTAACCTTTGGTAGATGCAATGCATTTAGAAAGGCTTGAATCTTATCAGCATCGGAAGGGGCTCCCGCTCTATACAGATCACTAAGTACACTGCAAAAGCCTCAGCAATTTCAGTCGTCGCAGCTACATGTTGCCTTGTGACTGGATGCATTATTTTATTTATTTATTGTGGCCTTAGCTTTTCTCTGGCACAGTCTACTTGCCAACAATCTTAGGGACTGGGAATCACCCTCAAAATATTGCTATTTTAGATATAACACATTCTGCTCCACCCGATAATCTAAAATGGAATTAAGTTCCATCTTAAGCTTTTGAAGGGTTCTGTCTCGTGAAACCTCATAAAGGTCTTGTAATGAGGTTTCCAGATCTCTAATCTGTGCTTGCAATGAATTCTTCCTAGCCGCTCTCTCTTTTTTATGCTGAGCAGATAAGGCAATAAGGATGCCCCACACCACGGCCTTTATCGTATCTCACAAGACCGCGGGGGACACCTCTGGGGTATCATTGAACTCTAAGGCTTCCACAATCATTTCCAGCACTGACCTCTGCACCACCTGCCCTGCAAAAGTGACAAGTTAAGGTGCCACAGGGTGTTTTTCCTACTCTATCCCAAATTTATTCACATAAGGAGAGGGGCATGATCGGACAAACAAAATTCCCCAATGTCCACCCTCCATAACTGCATCATATGTTCCATTGGAACAAAAAATAGTCTATCCTCATATAGACTTTGTGTACAGCTTAAAAGAAGGTATAGCCCTTTTCCTGACCATGCATCAACATGCCCCAACTCTCCCATTAGCTTGCGTACCTTCAAAATCACCCTGCGATCTGCCCTTGGGGCCCCCAATGTGGAATCCAGGTGGTCGCTAAGGGCCAGGTTCAGATCTCCTCCTAAAAATAAGGTGCCCTCTGTCCAGGTGGTAATTTTCATTATTTGTTCTGATGGTATAGATTTTAGGTTGGTCAAACTTGGAGTAAAGCCCCTCACTTTTCCTTTATCTCTTATTTTTAATGTGTCCTTATGTTCTGGTTCCTTTCTCACTCTTTGGAAAAATTCCATCAAGCCCATTTTTAAGTCTAGGAACCCTAATCTTCCATCAAGCTATCGTCCTATTGCTCTCCTTCCCCCTCTATCTAAGATTCTTGAAAACATAGTCTTTGATCAAACCACAGAATTTCTTAACAAATACAGTCTCTCAACACCACAGCAACATAGTTTCAAACAACTACACAACACTGAGATGGCCTTGGTGGGGTTCACAAACTGCATTCAGGGTGCCCTTAATAAAGGGCACTCTGTTTCAGCGGTATTCGTGGACCTCACCAAGGCCTTCGTCCTAGTCGAGCATTGCTTACTACCTGGTTTACTGTCAAGTTTGCATTTTTCTTCAGAAGTTGTCCTTTGGTTTTCTAATTATCTTAGTAATCGCTCCTATGCCACATCTCTTGATGGTTTTCGCTCCTGATCCACCCCCATTGTCTGTGGAGTCCCTCAGGGCTCAATATTGGCCCCACTGATCTTTTCTTTATACATGAACACTGCTCCTAGTATTTGTACACAGACGTCAATCATCATGTACGCAGATGATGCTGTGTTATTTAGCACTACCATCAAACAAAATGATGCTATTACAAAAGTCTAAATTGATTTTACATTTTTTCAAGACTGGCTTCATCATAATCACATGGTACTTAATGTTCAGAAGACCAAACTTATGGTCTTCTCTAAGAAATCCAGTGTCGAGGATCTTATCCACCTTCTTGATTCAAAAGATACCCCAATTCAGCTTGTTGACCATTTCAAATATTTGGGGCTAGTTTTGGACAAAACTATCTTTTGAGAATCACATTGCCCATATTAGGAAGTCCATTCATCAGCACCTTGGTGCTTTATATCGCGTTAAAGGATGTCTTACTAAAGAATCCAGGACTGTGCTGGCTCATAGCTTTTTATTTAGCAAACTAGATTATGGTCTACTAATTTATTCATCCACTTGTAAAAATATTTTGGATCCACTTAGGGTTTCATACAATTCAATTCTTAGGTTTTTCTTGCAGGTTCCATATTGCACCCATCACTGTTTTCTTCTTCAGAGGTCTAACTGTCTTTCATTTAATCATCGGACACAGTTTAAATGTTGTATATTTTTGCTCAAAATAATATTAGATCTTTTCCCCTTTTCTGTTTCTAAACTGTTTCCCAGGTTTATTAATGATAGTGGTACCTGATCTCAGGATAAATACACTTTTCAGATACCGCTTTTTCATAGGCCATTGGCCAAAGATCAGTCCTTCATAGGGCTCCCAAATTTTTTAATTCCCTCCCCTCTAATTTTTTTCATTTTAAAACCATTGGTAATTTTAAATATAAACTTTTCATGTTTTTCCGTAGTTCTCAAAAATGCACTTGTTAATTGCTTTGTTAATTCTGCATTGTATTGTACTAGATGTATTGTAATAGTATTGTTTAAGTGTTATTTATGTCTTTTTGTACTATGCTCATTTTCTGTAATTGCTTGTCGCCTGTGAAAATGGGCAGTTTGCTCATCAGGCTCACAAGGTTAAAAAATAAAAAAATGAAAATGAAAATTATCAATTTTCTGTAAAAATTACAGTCCAAGCCTGGAGGGGGCATAAACTGAAGCCACCGTAATTAGTTGTCCATTATACACCCCTTTCAGAAGTGCGTAACATCCCTCCATATCTACCAATGAGTCTTTCAATTCAAAGGAGACTTGCCCTGGTACCAAAATTACTGTGCCCTGTTGGCGGCTGCCCCTATATGTTGAGGCAATGACATGGGAAAATCCAAATTTGCCTACTTTCTCATGTTCTACCTTAGAGAGATGGGTCTCTTGGAGCAAACAAAAATCAACTCCAGATTTCTTTATATAGAATATGATTTTACTCCATTTAACTGGGTTTGTTAGGCTGTTGACATTAAAAGAAAGAAATTATGTATGTATGTTATCATCTAAAAAAGGTTTTAGTTCCCTCTGATCAAACCCACCTCACTCATCATAGTTCAAAGCATGGTAGGGTGGCTTAGAAGGGTAGATGCAGGCAGGGGGACACACAGCCAACAATCCAAAACTAAAATTAATCATTTGTACAACTATGAAATAGTAACCTTTAGATGAACAAGAAGTAAAAACAATAAAAGAATATATGTTAGAACTATTTAGTACTCCCAAGGTAGAAGGCCCAAGGGAAAAAAAACTATCCTTTTATCCCTCCCCTTGCACACTATCTAAGGATGCAATGTATGTTAAGGGAAGGACAGAAAAGGTATAACTGCCACAACCAGTGAGTCCCTCTTCCCGAGTCCACACTAATTTTATGGGGCTCACTAGAAATAGTAATTGCCGCTGGACCAAAACCATATAACCAAGGCCTGAGATCAGAAAAGGGGATATAGGTCACCATCCTCCTACTCTGCCCCTCTTGCTCAATGTGGAGGGAAAGTGAGGAGGGGGGAGAACCCCCTGCCATGCTCCCCCATCCAAAATTATATCCATCGGGCTCCAGACTGGGATACCTACTCCACCCCTACGGGCGGATAAAAGGAATCCTCTAATCCCAACAGCCCCAGCACAGAGGTGGATAATTACTAAGACAGTAAGGTATCACAATGGAACTTACGTCAGATCATCCAACCTTATCCAATTAGTGTACCCAAACTTTGTATGATGATAGCAAGTAGAAAATAAAGCCTGCTCCATCCTCACCCCCCAAGCCCTCAGCCCCCCTACTCCCCCATCTCCATAAGAGCACCAACTCCCTAACTTATTGATAAAAAACAGGCTAAAGCATAATGTTACTTAACAGCAAGTAGGGAGGAGGTCTGCTCCAAACACAATTAGAATTAGAATCCTTACCCTCCTTTCTCCCTTACCCCCTTTCCCAAACAATCCAGGTAACGAAACAAAACAATTGCGAGTGAGCTCTAATTTCTTAAGATATTTTGTACTTCATTATCCCCACCCATTGAACCTAATAGTGCCCCTGTCCCCAGTCACTCATTGGGGTGGGGTGAGGAGATTTAGTCTCTCTCCAAAAGCTACGAGTAAAAATAAATGCAGTAGTCATTCCAACTACCCATTATGATAGTCCATTAACACTCAGACCAACTGGGCAGCATAGGGGAGGCTTGCAATATCCTGTGGGGACATCAAATTAACAGCTCTATTAGTCCGGAAAGGGAGGGCATCTCCCCAAAACATAGACCTCCTACGGTGTTTCCAACAGGTTAGTATCTGGGAGAATGCGCCAAGTGAAAAGGAGAGTAATCCAATCGCATGTAACTTCACCTAGATTCGGCTGGGTAGTGGCTGATCCATCGGGAGAATGACCGACAGGCTAACTGTCACAAAAAGATGAAGAGGTGCTCACAAAATAGGCGGACAAAGTAAAACAGCAAGAAAGCTCTCTTTTCAATGTCAGCCCTCCATTGCAGCTGTATCACTCTCATGGACCCCGGGTAATTTCTTAAGCAGATCCTGCAGGAGCATAGTCATTCGGGACGTGTGCTGTAGAGTCGGGAATTTTGATTGTCAGGGCAGAACCAGTTGCTACTCTTGAGCCACATCCTTCCTCTTCTGTGGGGTCAATCTCAGCAGGGATGGCAGGTCAAAACCATATTTCCATAGAGCCTCTCTTGCATCGTGTGGCATGTCATAGATCTCTGGGCCCTCTTTCCAATGCACCCTCAGTCGTGCTGGGTACGGAGTCTGTATCCTTATCTGCTTCTCCCTGAGAAATCCAATAATATCTCTGTACTCAAGACATTGCTGCTGTATTGCAGGAGGATAATTCTGATCAAAGTATAAACGAGATTCCAGGTATTTTACCTCCTTTTTTTGGCATGACGTGCAGTATATCTTCCTTTGTACTATAACTGCTGAATTTTTTTTTTCTTATATATTTTCTCTCACCTAGGCATGATCGGCAAGTCATCCCTACCGACCCCCCAACCCCAACCTGCGATCAGGCCACCTCCTCCTAACTCCCACAGATTACCCCCTGTGGCGGGGGGGCAAGGAGCTACCCATAATTCAACTTGCCCATACAGGATCCAGCTTGAGGAGGCACCATTCGGGTCGGGCCGCGGAGGTTGGAAGATCATGCTACCCGACCTGTGCTCGTTGTTTCCTCCAATGTTTCTCCCTGTGGAGTGCAGGCGTGCAATGACATTAGGACACAGAGTGCCAACGTCTGCCGCACTCCACCCCCCCTTGTGGCACCAGTCTAGTAGTGCCCCTGGTCATCACCAGGGGCCGCTACAGAGCGGTGGCTCCCTGGATCCCTCCCCGGGATAGGAGAGCAGTTCTCCAGATGCTCAATCTATCCCACCCCTGCCAACCCCTGGCAGCCCGGGCTCACGTCTGAACCCGAGTCACCAGCGTGGCGTGAGGTGTGGCATCCAGCGCTTCAACCCTCAGTGCCACCAGGCTGGCCCATAACTGTTGAATTTAATTATCATTGAATGAGGCCAAGCAGAAGCCTCTTTAGGTTTGGGCAGTAAGGCTCTATGAGCGCATTCTATGCGCAAGTCATAATTAGGAGGGAGCTATAGAACATCGCAAAGAAGATCTGATATAAAGTCAACCATCGGACCAGTCTCAGCACCTTCTTTTAATCCGTAAAGTTTCAGGTTTTCCTGAAGAGAGTGACTTTCCAAATCAATGCACTTCTGCTCCTTATCAACGGCATGCTGACAGAGTACTTATACCATCCAGCCTAAATGTAGGACGCTGTCCTCCATTAGCAAGAGCCAGTCAAACTTCTCAACTGTACCACATTACGAGGAACATTCCTCATACTACTTCACAAAAGCTCCCTGTTCCACATTGTGAGAACTTGTCCCTCATTCAATGTTAACATTTTAAAATAAAAATCTATAGTAAATGATGCAAAAAATATATCATTCAGTTAATAACAGACTTTCTGAACATAAATGCAAACATTTTAACAGTGTTCTGAGCTTCTTAGGTAAAGATTTGATTAAGTGTTCCATATTTTGCTCATTTGTTCCACATTTTGAGAGGCAGTGTTCCACATTTGGGGCCAAAAAGGTTGAAAGGTGTGGAGCCAGTCTTCTGCCTCTTGAACCCGGCACTCGATCTGAGATAGTTTCTGGTTTAGCTGATGGAATTTGGTCTTGTTCTCTGCCTGCATTTCCCTCAGTTCTTTCAAGATGGGATCATATTTCTACAGATTCAATTTTTCAGTCTCCTCATCCATATTGTAAGCAGCGCTGGCGTCTGCTGCTCGGAGATGGCCAGTCGGGTAGGTGAGCTATGTTTGGATCCTCCACCATCCTTCTCATTTCTGGGCTGTTGGGATCTAGACCTGGGGCTCCTGTCCTTCTGCACACCCCCTCCAGACATAATAAGAATTTTTTGAAGGTTGCAACCAGCAAAATTGGGGTTGTTATTGCAGGGCAGAGATGTAGCTCCTTCCCTAACTCCCTTGCTGATCCATGGTGGAACCGGAAGTCCATCGTGAATGCAGTGTTGCATGAATTTGCCAGATCATTTGGCTCTTGTAAAGTGCTGTTTGCTGTAACAATTTGATCTGGGGGAGCTTTGGAGTCCCTGCCAGTCAGAGTTTTTATATTGTTCCAGAACTCTTTCCCATTGCCCCAGGACCTACCCAACAAATCTTTATAATAGTTAGCTTTTGAATTCCTAATCTGTCTTGTGCACCTGTTCCTAACTGCCTAATAAGCAGTAAAATCGGCTACCTTCCCAGTTGCCCTGGCCTTGTGCCACAGATTGTCATGATGATTCAGTTGCTGGATAAGGGAGCCAGAGATCCATGGGCTGTTTGTCCCTTTTACTTTGGTGGCTTTGAATGGGATGACTATACCACAGGCATTGTTGAATATTGATATGAATAGGTCAAAGGCCTGGTTAGCATCATCCATAGTATTGAAAGGAGTCCAGTCAGCCATACTTAAGTATTGTTTGAGGTTCTCTAACTGCCCCCTTTTTAGTGATTTGTTTCTTGTGTACTGAGGCAGGCCTTTCAGGCTCTTGTTTGTCCACATACAGACCACTGGAGAATGGTCACTTACGCTGTCCGGAAGTACTGATACATTAGATATGTGCTGAGGGCAATTGACCAGAAGCCAACTGATAAGGGTGGAGGTGCCAGTGTGGTAGTTTCTCCTGGTTGGATCTGGGACCATTTACATTAGGTACAGGCTGGCTGGCTGGTAGGTCTTTAGTGGACACAGTATCCTGGGCCAGCCAGTTTGTGTTGAAATCCCAAATGATATTATGTTCCCAGTTTTGTTTGAACAGTTTAAAATGATCAACAAAATGTGCAATGCCCATACCTTGCTTCCCTGGTGGAATGCACACCATTGTGAGCACGAGAGTTTTGCAATTGTGGCCAATTGTGAGCTTTATGGATAGGATTTGAGCCTTCTTTGTGGATGTACTGTTGGGCATCATTTGGCCTTTGAGTTTATTACTCAGATACACTAGGCAGCCTCCCCTTCCCCACTGATGCAGTCTGTTTTTTCAAAAGATGGCATAGCTATCGAGGGATACAGAGGCATGCGGTATCTTGGGGGATAGCCATGTTTCCATGAGGAGATACTGTCTGGTTTATGCTGCACGAGCCATGCCTGGAGCTGTGGGATTTTAGGCAGTAGGTTCCTAATGTTGATTGAGGCAATTTTGAGATGCCCTTGCATTTTTGGGATGAATGGTTTAGGTGGGCCAGGGTTAGGGTGAACATTCCCCGCTAATAGGAGATGGAGGAAAAGGAGGAGTATGAGCCTTTTGAGGAAATGTTTCCAGTTGGTCCTGATCTTACGTAGTTGTGTGCGTGTTGCTCGACTGTGCTTCTTGGCATTACTGACCCATGAGTGGGTGAGTAGCAGTTCAGCAATTATGGCAGATGCATAGGAAGGTGCCATGAGAGGTTGTGGTAGGAATTTAAAAGGAGGTTGGTCCAGGGATTTATAAATTGTCCCTGATGATGTACCCAGCGGCTGTGTTATTGGGTTTTGTGTGGTAAGTGGGTTATGGGGTGGTGGTGGCCAATGTTTATCATAATCCACCATTATTAGAGTGGAAAAGAGAATGAGCTGCAACAACCCATGAAAGCCATTTGATTGCATCTTGCTTGGGTACATGACTAGTTGCAGCAAGTGTCAGACCCTATAAGGTTGGTACTAGGTCACGCTTCAGTTGTTCCTTTAAAAGAGGGAGTGTGCCTATAAGAGAGGGAGTGTGCCTGTGAAACTGCAATACCCTATCAGAGATAGTGAGGGAAGGGGCGCAAATGTGCTTAAAATGGATTTAAAGAGGTCTGGGGCAGGGTGGGAAGGTGGGAGAAAATGTAATTGTACACAAAAGTAATATTCAAATTCTACTGTACACAAAAGCAATATTCAGAGCCGGGATCAGAACCGGGGCATAACAAAGAAGAATGGGCAGACCAGTCAGCAAAGTGCCGGTATGGAGGAGCGTTCAATTGCTGGCAGCTTTAGCCAATCAGCCAGGATTCATATCCTGTAAAGCAGCATACCTGGTGCTTTGGGCGGAGGGCGGGTCGAGCTGTAGGCATGTAGCTGCTATCAGGGTCCGAGCCATGGCCACTGAAGAGCAAGATTTCCGGTCAGGGGCTGGAGCTTTGAGGGGGGAAGAAGAGAGGGCAGTTAGTTAAACCTGTTGGGCTTAATCTGTGGGTGGAACAGAAGAAAACAATAGACTGGGCTTGGGAGAAAAAAGAGCAATTAAAGCAAGCAGGTTTCTTTGAGTGGGGTGGGGTGGGGTGTCTGGCCTATGGCACCAGGGGAGACAGAGGAGAAATGAACAAGGGGGAGTGCTCAGCTAGCGATCCTCAGTAGACAAAGGATTGCTTTGGGCTGGCAGTATAGCATAGAGGTAGAGGAACGAGGTGTGAATAAGATTGATACATCCAGCAGAACAGACCTGAGTTTGATTCTCACAGCCTCCACTTGCATGCTGTGTGACTCTGAGCAAGTCACTTAACCGCCCAGTGCTCCCAGGTCGCCCCTGAAAACAGGCACTTGTGCCTAGTGGGCCTTACTCGGTTGCTAAAGACTAAAATAAAAATCAAAATAAATAAATACACAAATAAATAAATAAATAAATAACATTTTATTTATACTGCGCTTTTCAAATGTCAAAGCGCAAAATACAAAACAAAGTAAACAATCAACACAATAAATATAAGTATAAAATAAATTAAAAAGCAACAGGGTAACCTATCCAGCAAAAGCTTGTTCAAATAAATAGCTTTTCAAAGCTGCCTTGAATGACTCTGTGGATAGGCATTCTCGAATCCGACGAGGTAGAGAATTCCACAGGGTCGGGGCCACAAAAGAGAAAGCTCTGGCCCCCGATGACTGAAGACGGACCCTGGGAATCTCTAGCAATCCCTCATCGGCGGAACGGAGTGGGCGGAGAGGGTGGTAGGGTTGCAGGACATCTTGCAAGTAGCCCGGTCCCTGACCGTGTAGGGTCTTATAGGTCAGCAAAGTGACCTTGAAGGTGATACTCCATCGCACCGGCAGCCAGTGCAGTTTGCGCAGCACAGGTGTGATGTGGCACGTTCTTCCCAATCCAATCAACAATCTGGCCGCAGCGTTCTGTTAGTTTTTTTTCTTAATCAGAGGTGAGAAGGCGGGGAGTGTGGGGTCCAAGAGTAGAGGGAAGAGAATGCAAGAGCAGGCTGTGATGTACTGTGGGACAGGAGGGAGTGCTCAGCTTGTGGTCCTCAGTACACCAAGAATTGCTTGAAAAAAAAAAGAATAAAAAGGTAAAGGAGTTAAGCTTGGCAGTGGGAAGAAGACAGCAGGAGAGAGGGGTCCAAGAAATAGAGGGTTAGGAACAGTGGACAGGGCAAGATCACGCAGTAAGGTATAGGCTCTAACATAAGTTCAACACTCAGTTTAAGTCAACATGTCTAAGATTAAGTACACTCTAACATGCAGTTCTATATAACTCAATCTTATAAAAATTCAACTGTACACGGGGGCGCTGATGAGCACTTGAAGAGACCAGATGTATCCGCACCTTGCTCCTCCTCGCCGAGGTAATTTAAAGTTAAAAAAGTGCTAAGTTGTCTATGCTCACGGTTTATTTTGTTCAAAGACTGAGCAGTACCCCGGTATGGATGAATATCTGTCATCGGGTGCCGGTAGAAGCCAACGAGCAACCAGTAAAGCCTCAAAGAAAAGTGCAGCCTGTGCACAGACCAAGAGTCACCAAGTAGTATCACTTTCAGCCACAGAGGTGAGCGCACTGGGTCGAGAGCTGACAGGCCAGGTCTTAGCAGCCTTGGAGCTGCGACTCTGCAAATTGGAAACCCGTATTGACGACAGGCTCCAGGAGGTTTTAATCCAGCAGGCTGCCCAAAGGACATGCCTAATGGAGGCAGAGAAGCCCATATCCAGGATGGAAGATGAGCTGCAGGGAGTTCCGGGGCAGATACTAGCCCTACAAAAAGAGCCGGAGGATATGAAGGAGGGGGCGGACTACAAAGAAAACTACTCCGGAGACTAAATCTCCACTTACCTGGTCTGCCAGAAGGGATGCAAGGAGGGAATGCCTTGGACTTTTGTGCAGAAACCTTGCCCAAGCTGTTGGGCCTAGAAATGAAGAATGGAAGGCTGAAGTTGAAGCGTGCACATCGGGCTGTTATGCCCAGGTCACCCGCAGAGCAACCGCCCCGCCAAGTCATCATGCGGTTTCATCACTACCAAGACTGTGAAATGGTGCTATGTGCCTACTGGGAGAAAGGCCAGCTTCTGATTGAGGGTCATTGGCTCTTTCTTTCTCAGGATTATTCTGCGAGGCTCCTGAGCAGGCGTAAAAAGTTCAACGAATCCATGGCTACACTCCGCTCCCTTATGGCGGAAAATTACCTGATTTACCCAGCAACTCTTAAGGTGAAACATGAGGGAGTGACATATTAATTCTGCGAAGCAGATAAGGCAGCGAAGTTTGTGGAATACTTACGTAAAAAGAATGGGTGCAGTATAAGTCCTGAGCAGTGCCAAAGCTTTAAGGCCTGGTAGGCACAGAGGGAGCTGCCTAATATAAATGACTCCTTTTTCTTGTTGTTCAAATGAATGACGTTGTTATGTTTTGAGGACATGTGCTGTTTCCTCTCCATGTTGGGAACATTTTCTTTTTTTATTTAGGATGGACTCCCCTATCCTTCTCCCGCTCTCCGGTCTCAGGAGGTGCAGGGTCCTCATGGAAGGCTCACTTGAGAGTTCAGAACAAAGAAGACTTTGAGCTGTTTAGTTTACTGCTTATTGCAGAAATTACATGATTGTTCTGTCGGTAGCTGTTTCTTAGTTAAAGGAGAAAGTAGAGGGCTCATCATTTAGGGACTATCTGGGGAGAGCTATGGGGGGGATGACATACGACTGTCATTGGAAAGGAAACAGCTCATGGGGAGGCCTGCTTAGTTAGATGAAGGCTGTAACTTGGAGAATTGGGTCTGATTGCCACCAGATGCACAGATACAGAGTGGGGAGCATGGTCTTACACCTGGACACTGATTCGGGATGAGGAGGTTGATAACCCTGCCAAGATGTGGTTAACAGTGCCCAAGGGAGGCCCCACCCGTGGCTACAGAGCTGCTCAAAAGGGCACCTATTCGGGGGTTTGGCTTGTTTAAATGATCTGACCTGGTGGTATCACATGAGTTGCTTCACACATAGGGGAGACTGAATAAGGGGTTCTGGACATATATTAACTCTGAGCTCTCAGAGCTAGATACCGGGACTGTTTGGGTGGGAAATGAGTATGGATGGGTGATTATAATGTATACCTTGGGGGGGCAGAGGGCAGAGCACAACTACATAGGGGGATTCCAATGGCACTCAAACATAGTTGGCAGATAATATTGGGGATGGGGTGTTGTTATTTATTCTCAAAACAAGGGCTCAGGGGACAGGTATGGCAACTTATAGTGGAAAAGGGACGTGAGAGGGGAAGGGCATGTTTAAATTGGTTACTAGGGATGTTGGGGGTATATTTGAATGTTTTTCAAATTGTTGGAGTGTCGTTACTGTTTTACTGTATATATGTTTTTGCACACAGAATTACAATTACAAGTTTATGGTGCTTCAGGTGCATTTGAGAGATAAGACAAGCTGGAGGGGGGCACTTGCCCAATGTATCAGGGTCAGGATGGAGGACCTCATGGTCAATATGGGGGATATTGTGACAAGGGCATATTATTTCAATGGCTAACAGACAAGACTTAAATGTATGTTCCTGGAACGTTTGAGGGATAGTGACCCCCATGAAGTGTGCGAGTCTCCTCATGGCTCTGCAGAGACAGGGGATCCAAGTGGCGCTGTTGCAAGAAACACATCTCACGGTGGCGGAGCATGTGAAACTGGCACAGGATTGGGTGGGGAAATGTTTTGCAGCCTCATTTAAGGTGCATAAGAGAGGGGTTGCTGTCCTTCTGCACAAACATCTTCCATTCCAAATACAGCGGGTGGTCAGAGACCAGACTGGAGGGGGAGATACATTTTTGTTGTGGGAGAGCTGTGGGAGGAGCAGGTAATGTTCGGAACTATATATGCCACAGCACTATTTGAGGCCACTTTCTATAACACTATCCTCTCACTTCTAATAAAGGAGCAATTCCCATGCCTGCTTCTAGGGGGTGACCTGAACTGTACCCTAGACCCTTATTTAGATCACTCCCAGGGTAGAGGCCGGCAACATGAGGCAATTTACCAGTGGTGTAGTGGAATGGTAGAGTTAGGGATGGTAGATGGCTGGCGGGAAGCAAATCCTAGGGCAAAAGAGTACACCTTCTACTCTAATCAGCATGGCACTTGGTCACGGATCGATTATGTATTCCTTCTGCAGGCCTGGAATGGACGCGTGCAGGTGACGCAGCATAGTCCTATTCATATCTCAGATCTTGCCATAGTGATCATGTCTTTGACAATGAACAAGCCAAGGGAGGTCCCCCTGGAAATTTCCGACATATTTACTGGGGGACAAAGGCTTTAAAGAATATTTAGTGGATCAATGAGAAATTTATATGACAGCTAATGTAATCTCCCCCACTAGTAGGGCTATCATTTGGGATGCGGGAAAGGCGTATACGAGGGGGATGATTATAAAATATGCAGCCAAAGTTAAAAAACAAAAGCAAGCTAAGAGAGTGGAGTTAGAAGCCAGAGTGAGGGATCTGGAGAGGCAGGCTGCAACTGGGGAGGACGTAGCGGTTCGGGGTAGTTTGAAAGCAGCCAGGGAGGCCTTGAATGCTCTACTTAGTGGGGAGGCTAGAACGGCTTGGACATTTAGCAAGAAAAAGTTATATGAATGGGGAAACAAGCCCAGTCCCTTGTTGGTTTGATTGATGTGGGCTGGGAGGGGTACAACCCACATATCAGCGATCAAGGACAGAAGGGGGGTGTTGCATAAATCTGCTCAGCAGATCCGGGAGTGCTTCCGAAGATTCTATGAAAAATTATATATGACGGAAGGAGGGAAAGGGGCTGACGAGTGGGGACAAGCTTTTTTGGATTTTCTGTAGTTGCCCAAATTGATGAGGGAGCAGAAAGAGGCCTTAAATGGCCCTATTACATGGGCAGAGGTATTGTGGGCCATTCAGAGGCTACAGAGTGGAAAAGCGAGTGGGCCGGACGGTTACCCGGTGGAATACTATAAATGCTTGGCAGGGCAGCTGGCTGGGCCACTGTGTGATACTTTTCAACAGTGGGAGGGGGAGGTTCTGAGGCTTCCAGAGACTTTTTTGGATGCGGAGATTTGTTTGATTCCTAAGGTGGGGAATGATGTCTTGGAGTGTGCCTCTTTTCAGCCAATCTCGATTTTTGAATAGCCATGCCAAGATATTTGCAAAGGTGCTGGCGGGACATTTGAAGGAAGTGTTGCTCGATGTTGTCCACCCAGACCAGACCAGGTTTATTAAGGGGTGTCTCTCATATCATAACGTGCAAAGACCTCTTAATGTGATTTGGGGAGTGGAAAAGAGGAAAGAGGATACCTGCGTCATTTCTATGGATGCTGAAAAGGCCTTTGACCGGGTTGAATGGGAATATTTATTTGAGACGACAACCTGGTTTGGTCTGGGGGATACATTTGTGGGCTGGGTGCGTGCATTATATAGCTCTCCCTGAGTGAAGGTCCTGGCAAATGGCACTCTCTATGAGGGTTTTGGTTTGGGTAGGGGCACAAGGCAGGGGTGCCCGCTTTCCCCACTGCTCTTTGCCTTAGTGGTAGAGCCACTGGTGATAGCCATTCAGCAGGAAGAGTGAATTTGAGGGGTGAGGGGGGTCTTGGGTGAACAACATAAACTCGCAATGTACGTGGAAGGCATGTTGCTTTTTGTTACAGAACCTGAGAGTTCCATGCCCACCCTCCTGCAGTTGGTTGAGAGGTGTGCACAGTTCTCAGGGTACAAACTCAACTTAGACAAATCTGAAATCATGAGACTTCCCAAAAATATGAGGTGGGATCAGGGATGGGGTTTTAAGAGAGTTGGAGGACACTTCACATACCCGGGAATTAAAATTGGGTGGTCCCTTGGCTCCCTTTAAAGCTTGAATTACAGTCCGATTCTTAAGACAATAGAGACTGACCTGAGATGGTGGACATCTCTCCTGATTTCTTGGAGTGGGAGGATAAATTTAATTAAAATTAATATATTCCCCAGGTTGGTGTATATTACGCAGATGCTGCACGTGGGGATGTCTAGGAAGGATATTAACCGGTTGGAGGGTTTGTTCTCCTCGTTTATTTGGAAAGGGTAACCCCTTAGGGTAAGTTTGCAATGCCTTAAGATAGACACAGGAAGGGAGTGCCTAAACTTTCCAGATATAGGGGTCTGCTACTTAGCAGCTCAGCAGAAGTATATTAGTGATTGGATCCATTTACCCCTGGTAGCACGGTGGCTGGACCTTGAGCAATGGGGTTGCTCAACGAGACTCTCAGCGTACCTGGAGAGTCGGTGTTGTTGGGCATATAAAAGGCAGGAGACTAGGAACCCGTTGGTTGAAGCAGCTTTGGAGAGCTGGGGTAGGCTCCTGAAGTGGGTGGGGAGTGAAAGCCGTAGATACTTATTTAGTACCGGTTGCTGAAAACCCATACTTTCTGCCAGGGTGGGAAGACCCTGGATTCAAGATGTGGGAGAGACGGGGCATAAGGAATTTGGTGGACCTATGTAGTGGGGGAGGGCTTAGTCCATTTTTAGACCTGTGTCACAGGTTAAATCTGGGGGGAGGACACTTATTTAGATATTTCCAGGTTAGGGCCTATGTGGCAGGGTTAGATAGGGAGGGACCTGGGATAGTGGAGTTGAGGAAAATTGAGACACTTATGCAAGTGTCCAGCCAGGATCCCAAAGGTTTTATAGGGAAAGCTGTGAGGGACTCTAGGCAATGTTTACCGGACCTTTCAGGTAAAACCCGGAGACTTTGGGAAAGGGATCTGGGTAACCAGATAAGTGATCAGGACTGGGTTGAGCTGTTACCTATGCATATGGGACTTCTGCTCTGTAATAAATTCAAAGAGGCTTTTTACAAATTTATATACAGGGTATATAATCCCCCCCGACTATTGTCCATAAATACCACCCTGCTACATCACCTTATTGCAGGTGTTGTGGGCAGGAGACATGCACCTATGTGCACTGTTTTTGGGCCTGTTGAATGCTACAGCAGTTCTGGATATCGGTGGCTCTGGAGGTGGGGAGGATGTGGGGCAGAGTGATTCCACTGGACCCATTGGCTTGCCTATTTGGAGTAGAGCTGGATGAAGAGGGGGGGGATGGGAACCATTACCGAGATAGGTGAGAATTCTTCTGTTCCTTGCCAGACACTGTATCCGAAATACTTGGGTGTCCTGTGTAACTCCTACAGTGCAGGGCTGGTGCACATTTGCCTTGTGCACCTTAGCATTGGACAGACTGACCCTCCTTGTTAAGGATAGGCTGGAACAGTTTACCAGAGAGTGGGCTCCCTTTCTGGCAGAACTTACCCAGCAGTAGAGTATGCTCCTTTGGGATGGGATGGAAATATAGGGGACAAGGATATCACTTTTGTGGGCACCTGAGCACCTTGTCGAACTGTATCACACCAATGTAAGGACTTATGTATTTGTTAGGGAATTGCAGACTTTGACATCGGAAATATATGACTGGTCGGGCTTAAGTTATAACTTACATGTATTGTATCAATGGAATTTGTATCTGAAGGTGATTGTATGTGTGCATTGGAGTTTGAATAAATTCTTTTATGCAAAAAAAAAATCAACTGTACACAAAAGGAATATTCAAATTCTACTGTACAGAAAAGCAACATACAGAGTCGGGATCAGATGCTATAACTTTAGCATCTATTGGCCAAACAATTCTGGCCAAATGGGATACTGCTTATAATAATATATGCAATTTTGCCCTATCTGCAGACCATCTCACCAACCACTATGACCTCTACAGTAAGTTAGGATGGCTGTCTCCTGAGAGCAATTGCCAATTCATCCTGGGCTGCTTAATGGACAAAGTCATTAGATTTGCCTCCCTCCCTCCCACCACGGCAGAGATGTTAAAATGCCCCAACCAAGTGTGTTCCCTTATGTCTGATGAACAATCACTACTGGCTGTTCCCAAAACCTATACACTTATGGGAGACCAGCCTTTTGTATCATGTGCATCTAGCCTTTGGAAGTCTCTACCATTGTGGCTCCAGCGCTCCCCCTCTCACTCCCTCTTTAGAAGCTCCTTATGGGACTATCTCAAGGTGCTAATGCACTGGCATGGTGCCTCCTAGTCATGTTGCTTCTGCTGACTTTCCTTTGTAAAGCTATTAGCTTTGATAAAGGTACTGTCTTATGAAGCTCCATTTTGTGATGTGCTTTGGTCTCAGTAATCTTTAGTCTCCCCATGTTACCTTACTTTGTGTTATTAATTGTGATTATGTGTATTTCTGACCTTGTGCCCCTGCTATAAATTAGTTCTCATTATTTGTCATTATGTCTGTACTACTGTAAATGGTGATGGTTCAATGTCAAGATAGCGAAAACAGAATGGTGACTCGCATAACAGTGAGTACATTTCACTGAATCCATAAATAATTACTCACCCAGAACAGTAAACCCCACATGAGCGATGGTGCTGCAAACATTAAAAGTGCCACAAAATTAACCAATATTTAATGTGGGGGTGGGTGTAGCACCCCGTACCCCCATTACAGGGGAAAAACACGCTGCACCCCCAAATTATTATAATCAACTCCAGGAGGGAGTGGACAGTGGGGGAAGGGGGAATTCATGGAAGGGGGGCTACCATCACTGGGGCACCACAGTCGGGGAAACAGGGGACAGGGAACAAATAAAAATTGCAAACACCAACTCCAAGTTACAAAACTAAATACCTACAGCCAGTCCTGAACCCACAACCCTCAGCATCGTAGGCAGCAACTCATTCCAGCACACCAGGTGACCAGCTCAGCAGCACTCCACTGCGCTACTCCATTTAACTCACATCCGCAATGTCACAGCATCCCCCACCCCCTTTAGTCGCCTTCACTGTTCTTTCCTCCCACACTCGCTATTCCCCTTCTTCACTGTTCCTCCATTGTCACTGTTTCATTGGGCACACAAATTGAGTCACTCATATATGAGTTGCTCAATTTGCTTCGCCCTCATCACTGGATAAGAATGGGGACATTGCCCTTTCTCTACTATGTAGCCCCCTGGTCACTCCTGAAAACAGGCATATATTTGTCTAGTGTGCTTAGCTGGTCAATAAAAACCAATAAATAAAGATGGAGCACACCTGAAGGCCATGTGATGTAGCCGAAGTGAAAGAAGGAGCAGGGTAGAGCTCTGTAAAGACTCAAGTGATTCTAATGAAATTCATTAGCAAAACCTACATCTAATCTCACTAAAACTGCCTCAGCAGCATTTACCACAAGTCAGAATGTCAGACTCAGATAAATTCTCAGCTTTGAGCTTAGGAAGCATTACCAATCCTATAAAGAAATTGGAAAACAGATATGCTGTCCTCGAACAGCAATGGCACTGCAGATGTCGCAACTGAACTACTCAAGCTGCTGACCGAAATGTCAGTACTACAATCAATGATATCTGAAGCCTTGACTGGATTTAAGCACCTAAAAGAAGACATTTCCTCAAGGAGCCAGCGGGTGTAAGATACTGAAGCCCTTATCTCCAGTTTAGTGAATGTGTTTTATTATTAGATGTGGGAATGCGAATGGCAGGGTACTGTCAAGGATTAGTTTAAGGTATTTAAAGGTTTTTACCTGCCAAGAGTGGCACCATTCGAGGTAGAAATAATGAGATCAGGGAAGATGTCAGTCTTATTATGAGTGCCAGACTACATACATTCTGTCTTCTTCTCATTCATGACTAGAAGGTTATTAGTGAAATAGGCATGTATGGAGTTAAAGTCAGCCTGAAGCTGCAGCCTCAGCTGGTCCAGGTTCTCCTCACTGGAGAGGATAACTGCATCATCTACATAAAGAAGTAGTATGTTGGAGGATTTGTAGACAGCATGTAGGTTGTTTAGGAATAGGCTGAATAGCAGGGGCCACAGTATGAAACCCTGGGGGACCCATACAGTAACAGACTTGTCATCAGATAGTGCATTCCTACATTTTACTGATTGGGATCTACAGGACAAGCAATCCTTAAACCAGCAGACTGTGTCTACAGAAAGGCCCAGATATGGTAGGCTCTGGCAGAGGAGGGCATGGTTGAAATTTTACAGAGATACAGCAGATTACAAGAACAATAGGGTATATACATACAAAAAAAATTCAAAAAGTTTCCTCCAACTAAAGACTCTAGTTCTGATAGCTCTGGGAGTTATACGAAAAACAGCAGTAGACTGGAAGTACAACAAGTAAAAGGACCTTTTTTAGAGAAAGATATCCCAGAACCCCAATCAGTAACTACAACTATGCAGATAGACAGACACAGTCAAGATTCAGGACAAGGGACTTTGGACAGGTACGATCTCAGATGAAAGGAACACGGTACAGAAGTCAGAGAAATAGAAGATCAAAGTGGAGGAGGAAGAGGCAAGGGTCCTCGAAACAATCAAAGAGGAGGGAAACAGTAGTTTTTAACCTAAGCCAGCATTGTTTGACAACAGAAGAAATCAGGGTATTATCACTGGGTCTATCATTCTCCATCACAAAAGAAATAGATAAGTTTCAAATGCAAGCTGATATGCAGAAAGTCTATAGAAAGTTGAGATTGCATGTTCAGTTTGCTGGAATGATGGAGAAGAATCCAGAATAAACAGAACTAAAAAGGGCTATGGGCATGAAATCTAAATACATGCCAGCAGTAGGACAAAATTATGCAGTTGAGAATTATATAGAGACTGTAGACAAGGAAATATGTCAGGTTTTGAAATCTAATAATCGACATCAAGGGTCTAATTTGTCTAAAAGAGAAAGGGAAGCTTTATTATCTCTAGAAAATGACACCTCGATAATAATCAAACCAGCAGACAAAGGTGGGTCAATAGTAATTCAGAATCGAGATGATTACAGACAGATGTGTCTAGATCTATTAGATGTACCAGCCAATTATAAAAGATTGGAATGTGATCCACTCAATGCTATATCAGAGCAGATTCGAATAACATTATTTGAAATGGAGACAATGGGATTACTTAGAAGATGGGAAGTAGAGGCTATGGAGAACAGATACCCAAGGGTACCTCTATTTTATGCCCTTCCAAAGATTCATAAATAGTTGAAAAAGCCTCCAGGTAGACCAATTGTGTCTGGCATTGGCTCTATTTTAGAGCCTTTATCTAAATTTATTAACTATTTTTTACAACCGTTGGTGGAACAAATTCCAACTTATATCAATGACACCACTCATGTATTAAAACTAATTCAACATTTAAACATTGTAGGGGTACCAGATGATATCTTACTTGTTACAATTGATGTAAAGGACTTATACACATCTATACCACATGATAGAGGAAGAGAAAGCATGGGAAAACTGTTAGACACTAGACCACATGACCAAAAACCGAAGGCTCGAGTCCTACAAGATCTGGCTGAGATAGTTTTATATAAAAACTATTTCAAATTTGAAAATCAGTTCTACCAACAAGTTAGAGGTACAGCAATGGGCAGCACTATGGCCCCAGGTTATGCCAATGCCTTATGCATGATTTTGAAAATACACATGTTCTAGGCGAAACAGCAATAGGGTATGCTTTTAAGGATAGAATCATGTTTTGGAAAAGATACATTGATGATATATTACTAATTTGGAGAGTAAATATACAGGAACTAATGGAGTTTCAACAATATATGAATAGTAGAGATTCTAATTTATTGTTTACATTTTCTTATGATAAACAGCAGATAGATTTTTTGGACATAACTATCTATAAAAATGGACACAAACTATAACTGAGTTATTTAGGAAAGCAACAGACAGAAACACAACATTACATGGGAAAAGCTTTCATCTCAATAAACTAATTGAAAGCATACCCTATTCACAGTTTTTAAGAGTAAGGCATAACTGTAGTACTGAAAAAGAATATGTACAAGAACAGAAAATATTCAAGTAAGGTTTAGAGAAGGACAATATCAGAAAAGTAACATAGAACAAGCTCAGGCTAAGGCAACAAGGAAATCCAGGCAGGAACTTCTTACATTTCCAGGGACCACTAAAACAGAGACTGACAAAAATAACCCACTTGTTTTTAGCACTGTTCACAATAATATTATGTCACAGCTCCAAAACATTATTTTGAACAATTGGAATAATTTGCAAAAAAATCCTACAACCTCTGGGATTTTCCAGGAAAAACCATATGTGATTTCTAAAAAAGTTCCAACAATTAAGGATAAACTAGTACACACACAGCATTGGAAAGAGAGCCCCAAAGGGTCCCAATTACTATTGGGTCCCTTAAAAAATGGAATGTACCCCTGCGGTAAATGTGCAGCATGTGGTAACACTTCCTGGAGAACATCTTTTAAACACCCCCATACAGGAAGAGAATATTATATAAGGTCACATATAACGTGTGCGATGATGGGGGTGATTTATCTCATTCAATGTCCATGTGACCAACTATATGTTGGCAAAACATTGAGAGAACTAAGGACCCATATCTCAGAGCATAAAAGTCATATCCGTAAGACAGATGAGCATTCCCCTCTTGCTAGACATTATAATGAAAGGGGTCATTCCTCTGTGCAAATTAGATTTTGGGGACTCGAACAAGTTTCTGAACCAGCAAGAGGTGGCTGCTATAATGGTTTGCTAGAGAAAAGAGATGTTTTGGATGTATGAATTGGGTCTTATACATGAGAAATGAGGTTTAAATGAGGGTGTTAATTGGCAGGTGTGTTGGGGTGACTAAGAAGAAATAGAAAATGTTTATGAATATTAGAACTACAGTGGTAAGGTCTAGGTATGATATGAAGACAAAAAAAAACTATTTCCATCTAACACCAAATGATGTAACAATCTCTCCTTTACATATCCTTAAGTAAAAGATGCAAATGCGGTTAACTTAATTATAATGAAAAGAAAATGGTTGATGTAGCTACGGTCCCCATCTATCATTTTCAGCAATTCTGCAACTTGCTGGGAGTGTTGAATAGGGCTAGTGAACATAATACTATTTAAGTGTTACAACACAATCAAAATCATGTATCTTAACTACATACCTTTTAGCATCTCAAGCTGATATAATTATGTTACCTTTTATTTTAGCAGTGGTTTTGCAGCTAGATGGGAATGTTAGATGGGGCTATTTATTAAAATAATATTATAAAGTGCTAAAAATGCACTTGGAATTGTGTTATTTATTATACACCTTTTTTAACATTTTATGCAGTTTCTATATATTTTTCTGTGAACAGTGGATGGACTGATTAATCCGATCACTTCTATAAAGAGTCAGTATACATTTAAAAACTGTGCATATCCCTTTAAAAGACTTTCCAACAGAATTAGTTATCATTGCAATGCTCAAATATGTCAGGGAGAAGAGTCACTGGTCACTGTGATGACCACCTTGCTTTGGCAAGGAATGATGACACAAGCTTTGATGTCATGTGACTTCTCTCCCTGACATAAAGAGGCCTAGTTAGCCAAGCAGCCAGTGCTGCCAGTCCGCCTTCAGAACTCCATTGAGTAAGTCAGAGATTTTTTTCTGTAATACTTATACTTAGAAATGCACTTGGTCATAGGATTTATTAAGTTAACAGCAAAAGGATTATTAAATCAGTTTTAGACTATGAAGTGAATTGTATTATTTAGCAACATTTTGAGGAGAATGTTTATCTGATAAGCTAAAATGGAAAATTAGGGGAAATAAATGAAGCTTTGCATGTAACTGCATCAGATGCTAGAAGCACATGGCACTAGAGAACTGATTTAGGTTTGTTTTGTGTACACATGGTTTAAATAAGCTAAATCTGAACTTTGAAGGAAATGAAAGAACATTATTACATTAATTACTAAGCTTTTAAGGAACTTGAGTAGAGGTGGATTGAAATATAAAAAAATGGGTTGGTTTATGAACACATGATTTAACACTTATGTAGGTAAATAAGAAGGTAATTTCTTTTTTGTTCTCACCCCCCCCCAGCTTTCCCTGGTGCACATTGCCTAATAGACATGAGGCATGAAGAAAACATGTTAAAAAGCAAAGTACCATATAAAAAGGTGAATATTTAAAATCGAGTGTATGAACATATTAGAAATACTTCATAATGTGTGCAAATAATTTTAAAGAAGCACTTAAATTAACAATTGATGTTCTTTATTATAACTTCTGTCCCCTTTTATTTATTCATTTAATTATCAGTTAAATGGTTGAAAAAAAATATCTGAAATCAAAAGTAGATTAAATAAAATGGTGAATATTGAGAACGTAAACTATAAATGATCAAGTAGCATTGTTTGGTGCAATTTGGAGTATGTAGTACTTGACCTAAGTGTGTTATTTATTTTTAAAGTGAACACATACAGGAGGCAGTTCTTAAGGAGGCTTGGCAGATATTTGGCTTTTGCTGGCATTGTTAAAAAGTAAGGCAATGAAATTTTCATGCATTTATATTGGTGACATCTAGTCGGGCAAAATGTATAAGAATTTTATGACTGTTAATGAATGTAAAGGATAACCAGGTGGTTAAAATATAATTTTGGTTTTACTATTGCTTCAATAACTACAATAGAAAGATGGTACACCCAGTCATTTATGATAAGCATGGTCTAATATGGAAAGATATTAAAAACTGAAAATTAAAAAATTGAATATTATTTTCAAATGTGAAATATAGTAAATATTTGTTTATAAATCTTGTTACAGTTCCCCAGAAGAAGCCTAATACTAGGCGAAACGTTGGGACTTTATAAAATAAAAATAACGACCTTTAAAAAGACTTTGTGTGTAGTAGCATTCATTGCTCGAGCAGGCCAGAATTTTGTTGTTGGATTGGAATGTACTGGAAACTTGGCGAGCTCCACCAGATACCTTACTGAATCATTTTTACAAGACTGGTGATTTCCCTGGGCACACAAACTTTTTGCACTTGACATGGTCAAATGCCATGGTTACATCGATGAATAAAGATGCAGCCAGTTCTCCAAAGTCCTGCACACTATGTACTGATTTGATGAATTCTAGTAGTCCAGTCTTCATGCAGAAATTCTTCTTGAACCTATGCTGCACTTTGGCCTGGCATTCATATTGGCTCAGGAAATGTACAAGCTAATCATTCACTATCCTGTCTAGCGTTTTGGATATTTAGTATTTTTTAATTTTAGTAAACTGTTTTCCTTGAAATCCTGCCTGAGCCATTGTCTCATTTTGAGTGTGAATGCCGGGACAGTGTTGTTAATTCTGACATAACTGTTAAAGTGATTATAGTGTGTCACCATATGCAGCAAGGTAAGGAAATACCTAGGTCTCAATTGAGTCAGAAGGGGGATTGTGAACCAGGTTGTGTGCCCGTTGGGTTAAGTATTGCACTGCTTTCCCCAAAGAGGGTGTGACATTTGGACCCATTACCTGGGCTTACTAGCTAAAAAGGGTTCATATTTGACCCCAGGACTTGAGAATGGTAGTTGCTCGGACCCAAAACAGACAGGAGCATTTCTCTGTTTGTCTCCTGTTCACATATTGCACTTCAAGGTTGGGCACTGTGGGAACAGAGGGCCTTCCCCCCGGAGTGTGTTTGTGACAGTAACCACATTAAAAGAAAGGGAGCATGAAAACCAGGGGCTGTCTATAAGAGGCTTACTTTCCTCAGCTTCTATAATTCCCAACAAGTCAGTGAAAAAACTCTACTTGAGATCTTTTTCAGTATTTCAAGTTGCTTGTTTATTCTTTATGGAAAAAATGTTAAAAGCATACAGACCTGCCCCAGACCTGATATAGCCAACAACCAACAAACCCCAGTGCTTTGCCACACAGACTTCTTTGGGGGGGGGGGAGGTTTCAGTCTCCTTACATGCATTTAAATACAAACAGCCAGAAAGTCACTCCACCCACTGGATGTGCTGGAAAAAAGGAGCAAACCAAGGAACATGCTGAATTTCCACACTGTTCACCAACCTCAAATAATGCAGTCTGGCACAAGTTTTAATGCATGTAATGCATTTTTAGATTTTATTTAAAGTGCCAAAATACCAGTGAACCACTAACCTGTCAACGAGGATGCCAGCAGGCGCCCTTTACACCAAATGTAAAAACAAAAACAAGGTGCTGCATCGGCATGTGGTCTGAAAGCAAAACAAAATGGTACTATTAAATGCACGCTAAAAATAGGAAATAGAGTTACAAACTGATGTTTCAACCCTAGGTCTTCTTCAGGAAATATCTAAGAGAGAAAAAAGGAACCTAGGGTCAAAACGTCAATTTTTAACTCTATATTCTATTTTCAGGGTGCATTTAATATTATCATTTTATTTTGCCCTTTACTCCAGACCTCCTACTGTGTTCACTGAATGCATCATCAGGGAGTGCCCCAGGTAGTTCATTACACTCTTTTATATGTGACCCTTAAAGGGACAGACTTTGATTCTATCACATAATGTGCTTATACATGTGAAACACACACACACACACACACACTGTATATAAACATATATATATATATATATATATCTACACAAACACACACACATATATATACACACACACACACACACACACACACACACATATCTATATTGAAACAATCAGTAAGTGACTGCGGGCCACATATTCAAAACTTTGTGCCAGGCAAAAAACGTTTGCGCAGGTTTAGCATGGGATTAGCGTGGGTCTGCTATATTCAAAAGGCCAAATAGCACGGGCAAACTGCATTAGCGCTAAGCAAAATCATAATGTATGCAAGGGGCAAACTGACATGAATACAGATGCAATGCTATATTCAGCAAGTAGCGCTGTGCAAAATGGTTTTGTGCGACTTAGCGCAACACTTAGTGCGGTGCACATTACCACCCAGGAAAAGCTTGTCTTAACCCTGCGCAATCAGCTTTGCATGACACTATGGCTTTGCGTGGTGTTTGCGTGGGTTTTGTGCGACCTTAACAAATAAATATGACACATAGACAAAGCCAAACATAGAGGAAGCATGCTGCTAACTGATGGCATCACAATGATGCCATCATCTGCCACCAGTCCCAGCCATGCCAGGCAGTAAGTGGTGACCCTGCCACCAGTGAACAGCATGGCAGTGTGGCCATACAGCACACACCTGTGGACCACACTTCTGTGGACACCAACAGATGCCAGCCCACACATGCAGCACTGTGGGCATGGAGGATGTTGAGGGGAGAGTGTATGGGTGGCCAGGCTATGCCACAGACCAGGTGTGGCCACAAGGCTGGGACACATCATGCAGTGAACATGGGCCAGTATTGGGAATACCCCAACACCAGTGTGCCTTTCGGATGATATATGCCCCCCCGGCCACATACCGCATACAGTTGTACAACTGCCACAGCACACAAACCTGACATATATATGTCACTGTGAGCATCCCATGCCAGAGGTGCAGCATCTGTGGGTCACACAACAGCGTAACAGTAATGTCCACTATCAGTAAACACCTGCAGGTTGGGCCTCTCACTGTGTATAGTGCAGTCATCATCACTGCCCTACATACCATAAGCATTGCTGTGTCCACACACTACTGGCCCTCTTGCTACTGTAGTGTCTGATGTGCACTGTAGCATGACCTACAGTGTGACAGTTGCATGCAGCACCACCACCATCTGTGCCTATGCTGTGTTGTCCCAGTACGGCTGCAGGCAGCAGTGCATGGGGAAGTAGTGTTCAAAACTGTATAATATTCCCCAAGCTGTTTGTGCAGCGTTAACACATTTGCATGGGTTTAGCGCAGGGCTAAACAGTTAGCCCGGTGCAAACTGCATGCAAATCAAGGCATAATGAGATGCTAATCTGGATGTTTGCCCACAGACTACCTAAGTAGGCTCATTTGCATGTCATTTTTGAATATGGCAAAGTTTAGCGCTGGGCAAACATGTTTGCACCGGGCTAATGGTTTAGCCCTGTGCTAAACCTGTGCAAATGTGTTAGCACTGCGCAAACAGTTCAGGGAATATTTTACAGTTTTGCACACTGTACTTTCACATACGCTGCTGCCTGCAGCTGTACTGGGTCCACGAATTTGCTGACACACACATTGTCCAAATAAATCTGGATACAGCACAGCCAACCTTAGAAAAAAGTAGTAATAATACTAATCAGGAAGGGGCCCAAACCAATTTTATGCCAAGCATCAAATGAAAATTAAATTGGTAATGAAGACCCACTCACCAAAATCTATCAATTTTTTATTATCCTTACAATTCTATACTATATTAAGATACAATACAAAGAACAAATGTTTCAGAACTAATCCTTCTTCAGTGTTCAGACTGCACCTAGATCAATAATAACATTTAATGAATATTACTTAATATCAAAATCAACGAAATGTCTAACTGAAATACAAAGTGGTTAAAATGCTCACCTATGTGTGCACTTGAATGTATACACAATTAAATAGCTACATCTGTTATCATGCATCATCTCTGGAAAAAGATTTTTTAGAATGTAAATTCCATTATTTGTATTAACTAATTGTATTTATTAAACCAATAAATTTTAATCTTATAAAGTATTCCTAATACCTGTTTTCTATATTGTAAATGTTTTAAGCATGTCTGCCTCTAATTCATGGACTGCGCTTATTCTGTTGAGTTAAAAATAAAAGCAAAAGTTTTATAATATATTGCCTTATTATTGTCATTCATTATTTAAAGGTACTTGAACAGTTAATCCACTGCCTCTCTATAAATTTAAATTCATTATTCTCAACAAACATAAGCCTCTACATTTGTTCTATCCCCACCTTATAGTAAAGTGACATATTAGACATAAAATGAATCTCCATTCTGGTCCATGTCTTAATCAAAATAATATACAAATATTTTCACCTTAAGTTTTCTTTTTCTCCAGGTAATTGTTTATCTCGCCATGAAGTGCTGTCCTGAAGCGCTCTCCTATAAACAAAGAATACCAATATATTGACCTAGCCAAATGTTAATGTTGCTCTCACTGTTAAAATCCACATTAACTGCAGCTTTTAAAGTTAAATGATTCGTACTTACTTAGTTGAACAACAGAGCGTGGACTGTGGTGCGGCCTCCTGCTATCTCTATGTATGGAGGTGTCTCGCCCGCTCTCTTGCTTGTTTAAATACCTGTAGTGATGGAATCAGGTGCAGCTAGTAACTTATCACCACGAGAGACTCGTGATACTTGCGATCTCTCCTGCGCCTGACCCGACACTCAAAAAAGACTTTCTGAAATGGCAGCACCTTGCAAAAGCAGAGGTGTCTGGACTACAGTCGATTTAGGAAATTAAATTAAAGTACTTATAAAGCGGACGCTATATGGATTTTATACTTAGTATTCACCCTAATATGAATGAGTATATTTTACCCATTATACAGTTTGAAATATACTGAACAAAAACAATAAAAATGATGCTTAATACAAATATTCTGATACTCAGTAATCTGATGCTCAGTACATATAATCAACTACTACCCTTTCAAACATTTATATATATTCTTTATAATCTCATCAAGTTAAAGTGTAAATGACTTTTCTAGATGGAAATTTCATTATGTGATATTAATTTATTGTATAGTTATATTTAGTCACTATAATAAAGGTTATAGTACCCATTTCTACACTACTCAAGTGTGACCAGATAATCAAAACACTAATCATTTATTAAAAAACGTTATTGCTTTTATATTTTTTTCTACATTTATAATATTGGCTGCCAATCTATACATTCATTTAGTCCAAATCTTGGGTTCATGGCATCAAATCTATCTATATAGTATGCTTCTCTTGTTAGAATTTTAGTTCTAAAATCACCTCCCCTAGTATCTGGTATAACTTTTTCAATACCAAAGAATCGTAGTTGTGGTAATTGATGTCCCTGTTCTATAAAGTGTCTAGCTATAGGTGATGTTAAATCCTGCCTTCGAATATCTGATTTATGTTCACTAATATGTATTTTCAACATCCTTTCAGTCTTTCCTATATAAATTTTGTCACATGGACATTTCAATAAATATATAACACCAACAGCAGAACAATTTATAAATTGATTAATTATTATTTCTTCATCTTTAGCAGTGTTAGTTGTTTTCTTTATTTTATAAGTATTGTTGCAATTTATGCAATGGGCACATGAAAAATTTCCTTTCACTTCATTTAGATTTAAAAAGTGTCACACACCAGTATCTTTATGTTTTGTTCTCATTAGTCTATTGCCCAGTGTTTTATTTCTTTTTGCAACTACACAAGGAGGAGTTTCAAAAATCCGTTGTGTTATTAAAGTTGCCTGTAACACTTGCCAATGTTTAATAACAATATTTTTGATTTAAAAAAAGATTTCATTATGTCTTGTAGAGAATACAATTCTATCTTCCTTATATTTAGATGGTCTGTCTTGAACATTTAAAAGGGTCTGTCCATCCCTCGTTGCTGCTTTCTCTACTGCTGAATCTAATATAGCTTGCCTGTAACCTCTCTGTTTAAATCTCTGTATCATATCTGTCTGTGTTTTATTAAATTCTTGAGGGTCTGTACAGTTTCGTTTTGCCCTTAAAATTTGTCCATGTGGTATCGATTCAATTAATCTCTTAGGATGAAAACTGTTTGCATGTAAGATTGCATTTTTATCAGTTTCTTTATGAAAAAGTTTTACTGCTAACTTATCTTGATTTTTATAGATGCACAAATCTAAATAAGAAATCTCTGCCTTACTGTAATTCATTACAAATGTTAAATGATCCATGCGCTTATTTAAATACTGATTACATTTGTATCATTCTTCCTCAGATCCAGTCCAAATGGTAATAAGGTCATCAATAAAGCGTTTCCATAAAACAAGCTTGTTTTTAAATGTATTCCTATCATTAAAGACATGTTCTTTTTCAAAATAGTTCATATAGATATTCGCATAGGAGGGTGCCATACTGGATCCCATTGCTGTCCCTTTTACTTGTAAATAGTACTTTTTTTCAAATCTAAAACAGTTCTGTGTTAAAACAATGTCAGCCTACTTAACTATTAAATTATTTGATGGTTTATCTTCTGTACGTTCATCATCCAAAAACATCTGTAATGTTTTACAACCTTGTCTATGCAGTATAGATGCATAGAGATCTTTTAGATCCCATGTAACTAATATAAAATTTTAACATCTATATTCTTCTCTAAATTTTCCAATTTTACAATAATACTAGTTGAATCTCTTATATAAGATGTAGTTTTGTCAACTAAAGGTCTGATATGATGATCTATAAAAATAGACAGGGGTTCTAGAATTGAATTAATACCTGATACTATCGGTCGTCCTGGTGGTGTTCTTATATTTTTATGTATTTTTGGTAATATATAAAAAAGAGGAATACTTGGTGTACTCCTCTATAAAGATTATTTTTCCCATTCCGTAATTTCTTCTTTTTCAAAGGCTAAAGTGACTGCAGTTTTGACTAGATCCTTAATGTGATTTGTGGGATCCTTTTCTAAAATCAAATAATTTTCTTTTGTTTGTAACAGGTCTAAACATGTTTGTCTATATTGATCATAATCCATCACAACTATTGACCCCCCTTATTAGCATTTTTTATAATGATTTGAGAATAATTTTCTAAACTCCTTAATGCTGCAAACTCCGAGGCTGTTAAATTATACTTCTTTCTCCTATCCATATTCTTGTTCACCCATATAGCTTTTTCTAGCTCTTTATTTACTAATGAAATATATGTTTCAATCATATGTGGTGTAACTGGTGGAATACATTTTGATTTTAAATGTAATCTTTGACTAAGTGCAGTCTTTTTTTCTTTTAATACTGGATCAATAACTCTCACTAATTGTGTTCCAAAAAAATGTCAATTTTAATTTCTATAAAATTGATTAAGATCCAATTTTAATTCAAAACTGTTTATTTCATTGTATGGACAAAAAGAGAGGCCTTTGCTTGGTGGTGTAGTGGTGATGTGTTACTAGCTGTGCCTTATTCCATCACTACAGGTATTTAAACAAGCAAGAGAGTGGGCGAGACACTTTCATACATAGAGAGAGCAGGAGGTCGCACCACAGTCCACGCTCTGTTGTTCAACTAAGTAAGTACGAATCATTTAACTTTAAAAGCTGCAGTTAATGTGGATTTTAACAGTGAGAGCAACATTAACATTTGACTAGGTCAATATATGAGTATTCTTTGTTTATAGGAGAGCGCTTCAGGACAGCGCTTCATGGTGAGATAAACAATTACCTGGAGAAAAAGAAAACTTAAGGTGAAAATATTTGTATATTATTTTGATTAAGACATGGACCAGAATGGAGATTCATTTTATGTCTAATATGTCACTTTACTATAAGGTGGGGATAGAACAAATGTAGAGGCTTATGTTTGTTGAGAATAATGAATTTAAATTTATAGAGAGGCAGTGGATTAACTGTTCAAGTACCTTTAAATAATGAATGACAATAATAAGGCAATATATTATAAAACTTTTTTTTTATTTTTAACTCAACAGAATAACCACAGTTCATGAATTAGAGGCAGACAAGCTTAAAACATTTAAAATATAGAAAACAGGTATTAGGAATACTTTATAAGATTAAAATTTATTGGTTTAATAAATACAATTAGTTAATACAAATAATGGAATTTACATTCTAAAAAATCTTTTTCCAGAGACGATGCATGATAATAGATGTGGCTATTTAATTGTGTATACATTCAAATGCACACATAGGTGAGCATTTTAACCACTTTGTACTGTATTTCAGTTAGACATTTCATTGATTTTGATATTAAGTAATATTCATTGAATGTTATTATTGATCTAGATGCAGTATGAACACTGAAGAAGGATTAGTTCCGAAACGTTTGTTCTTTGGATTGTATCTTAATATAGTATAGAATTGTAAGGATAATAAAAAATTGATAGATTTTGGTGAGTGGGCCTTCATTACCAATTTAATTTTCATTTGATGTCTGGCACACACATTGGCCACATAGTTCAACTCTACCTACCTTCACATTGCTGTGCACTGTGTTGCTGTTATGGTTTGCACTTCCTGGTTGCCATGTTCAGAGCTGTCTTATTCCAGGGCTAAGTTTGTCCTGCACTCCCAGCCCAGTTTGCCCGGCCTCATTCCCATGCTATATTCAGAGGCTGTTTACCCCGGGCTATTCCTTTTGAATATGGCTTGCTTTGTGTTCCGGGCTAAGTTTGCCTGCCGGGCAGTGCTAATTTAGCCCTGGGGCAAAGTTTTGAATATCTGGCCCTGAATATGTTAAACTGTGTATTAAAAAACTGGATTAAACTTTTGATCACCTGTATGCATTTCAATTTTTTATTTTATTTTATTTAGTTTTTGCTTACCGGGTAAGTGCACTAGCCAGCAGGTGACTATTTTCAGGCATGACCCGGGAGAGTACAGGACAAGATACAGACTGAGGATGTATAACATATACAATACAATTAGAGAGGCAGTACAATGTAAAAACAGAGAAGCTAATAGGCTAAAATAACATAGTGTACACTAATCTAAGCAAAACATTGTTTGTATAGCATATACAGGCAGAGCGGGTACTGGTACTAGGACAGAGTAATTCTTTGTTACCCTGGTAGACATAGTTCAAGAGGCGGGAGATGGAGGGTAGAAGTAGTGGAGGGGGTTTAGATGAAAAGGGTAAGGAACACATCTTGAATACGGCTATGCCGCACAGTTGCAAATATGGCATTGGCGACTCGGGGGTACTAACAAGCAGCCGGGCTCATGGAACTGCTCCGTGGGTATGATTACGGTATGCTTCCCCTGATAGCAGACTAGCCCAGGGCATAAGGCGAGATCCATTACTGTTGGTCGTATGGGCAAAACAATGAATTCAGGTCCTTGTGGGTGCAGTGGAACCTCGGCAGCTCTGAGGCAAGGGAGGAGTGAAACAAAAATCTACAAAGGAGAGTTAAGAAGAGAATTTCGCAGGAATTACATCAATTTATGGCTTAAGCGGCTATAAGTAGGGACAGGCAGCCGGACTCATGGTTCTGTTGCCGGGCATAAGAGCAGCGATCAGCTGGGGTTTGGAGGGTGTAAAGGCAATCTTACGGCTTTAGCGACTAAGCGTAGGGACAAGTAACCAGGCTCATGGTACCGTTGGTGGGCATGAGAGCGGCGTGCGGTCGGGGTTTGTGGGAAATTCAGCAAACTTACGGCTTTAGCAGCTAAGCGTAGAGACAAGTAACCGGGCTCATGGTATCGTTGGCGGGCATGAGAGCAGCGTGCGGTCGGGGTTTTGTGGGAAATTCGGCAATCTTATGGCTTCAGCAGCTAAGCGTAGCGACAAGTAACCGAGCTCATGGTACCGTTGACAGGCATGAGAGCGGCGTACGGTCGGGGTTTTGTGGGAAATTCGGCAATCTTACGGCTTTAGCGGTTGAAAGTAGGGACATGTAGCCGGATTCATGGTTCCATCGCTGGGCATGAGAGCGGCGAACAGTCCCAGTCTATGGGCATCCCGGGGGAGTAATACGCTAGGAGGGCAGGAGAGAGTCGAGGACCCTAGTTGTACCAGTACATATCTTATCACAATCAGACCTGTTGTAGAGGACAGAGAGGGCTTGTAACAGTTAACGATAACAATGGGTAGAGTAAAACATCTTAGTTCAGTCAGCATAACAGCATGTAGAAAGGTATTAACATATAACAGTAAGGGCTTATTCCGTAGAAGATGGTATTGTACAGATTATTAAAACGGTTTGTATAGAACAGTATGCTACAAACCGAGCAGTTATAGCTGGGGTAATTAAAGAGCAACAGGTAGATAAGGTGTGGGAACAGACAGGAGAGAGTAGGCATGAGGAAAGTGGGTGAGCTAGAGGGGAGGGAGGGAAGGAGTAGGCCAGGCTGTCAGGTAGGGTCAAAACAGGCACATTAGTCAGAGGTGGCCAGGTAGTGTCGTAGCCCTCGTTTGAATAGGTAGTGCGATGAGGTATGCCTAAGATCCTGTGGCAGCATGTTCCACATTTGGGGGGCAGCATGCCTGAAAGCTCCAGTTCCTTTGGAGGTGTGACAATGGGGGACTCTCAGTAGAGATTTGTCTGACGATCTCAATTCATGGCTTGAGGTAACGGGATGAAGTAGCTCAGCAAGTGATGCAGGCTGGCCTAGTCTGATGATAGAGTCACATAGACAGCCAAGATAGTATAGCCTGGTGGCAGTGGGGAAGAGCCAACTGAGGTCACTATACAGTTGACAATGATGTTGGAGCCATGGAGCCTTAGAAGCATACTGACATATGTTGTTGTAAGTGACATCCCATTTTTGCAAGGCTGTTTTATGGGCAGTAGTCAGGATGGGAGCACAGTAGGTTAGGGTTAGTAAAAGGATCCCTCTGGCAATGGCCAACTTGGCTGATGTCATTAGCATATAGCTGGTTCTGTAGGCCGCCCCCAGCTTACAATTTACGGTTTTACAGGTTGTTTGAATGTGGAGATTAAGGTCCAGAGATTGGTCAAGTAAGATGCCAAGATAGCGGAATGTGGTGATGACCTCAAGAGAGGTCCTATTAAGGTCAAGTATTTTCAATGAGGAGGTGCAGGATTGAAGTTTATGGGCGGTGCCCAGGAGCATAGCTTTAGTTTTGCTGGAGTTGAGGATAAGGCGATGAGAGTTTAGCCAGTTTTGTATGCTGTTGTAGGCTGTGGTGAGAGACAGGTTTAGGTGGTCTATATTTTGCGAGCTGGCATAGATGACCAGGTCATCAGTGTAGAGAAGAGAGGAGCAGGCTGGGATATTGCTTGGTAAGTTGTTTATGAATAGGGTAAAGAGAAGAGGGCCCAGTATTGAACCTTGAGGGACACCAATGTTGATTGTGGTGCTGTCAGAGATTGCAGAGTTGAATTTTACAGCCTGGGTCCTATCGGTTAAATAGCTCCTGAACCAGTTTAATATGGGGGAGGAGAAGCCTATTGATTGAAGGGTGGACAGGAGCAAGGAGTGATCCACGAGGTCAAAAGCCTTGGTAAGATCAATGAAAACAGCTCCTGTTAGCTGACCATCATCCATGTTAGAGAGAGTGTCCAAGGTGAATTTGGCTAGGGCAGTCGTAGTGCTGTGGTTCTTCCTGAAGCCATGTTGAGCGTCACAGAGCTGTTTTGTAGATTCTAGGTAGTCAAGGGTCTGGTTGGCTACAAGTTTTTCTAAGATTTTGCTTAGTACTGAGAGAATAGCTATCGGCCTGTAGTTAGAGATTTCATTTTTGTTCCCTTTCTTAAAAATAGGAGTAATCCTAGCAGTTTTCCAGAGATCAGGGACTGTACCACAGGAGAGAGACAGTGTGAAAATGTTTGCCAGAGGTTCGGAGATGAGATGTGCAGCAGTTTTTAATAGGCGGGGTTCCAGAGAGTCAGATCCAGGGCTGGTGTTGTCCGATATAGTTTTAAGGAGATTTAACACCTGAGAGCTTGTTATAGCTTTGAAGTAAAAAGACTGGGTTTTTTGAGTCCCTCTTTGAGTGCCTGTTTGAGTGGCTGAGAGGTATGCTGGTTCACTGTCAGCAGTGGGCAGAGATGAGATGGGAGCCATTGGTAGTGTAGAGGTATAGGGTGAGAGGTCTGAGAACATATTGTTGAAAGCATTCACTATGGTGAGGGAGTCATTGCAGTGGGTACCGCTAAGGACCATCTCAGAGGGGGTAACAGATTGTGGTGTACCAAGGAAGGTCTTAATATGGCCCCAGAATTTTTGGGGGTCATGGGCTGAGCTAGTTAGTAGGTTCTGGCAGTACCTACTTTTTGCAAGCCTTATTTGCTTTTTACAGGAATTCCTGTGTTGCCTGTATATGGAGTGGTCACTGGGCAGTCCAGTGCTTTTGTAGTGCTTCCATAGTTTATCCCTGTGCCGTAGTTGCAGGGGTAGATCTTTATGGAGCCATCTAGTTTGCTTCCCCCTGACTCTTCTTTTAACTTTTGGTGCATGCCTATTCTGCACTGCACTGAACCTTGTCAGGAACACTTTTAGGGCATCTTCAACTTTTTCTGCATGGTGGATTTCAGTCCAGTCAATGTTAGATATATCAAGGAGGAAGGCATTGATATCTATATGGGCAAAGTTTGTGAAAGTGACCAGTCGGGGGGGAGGAGGAGGTGGCGGACCCGAGCGCCATTGACAAAAAATGGGAGAGTGGTCGGTAATTGTATCAGCCAGGACTCCTGCCTTGGTCACATGTTCAGGTCTATTCATGAGAATCCAGCCAATCAGTGTGCCAGACTGCGCGGTAACCGTCCTAGTGTTCTCTGTTATAAGCTGGTGGAAGTTAAAACCATGGACTAGTGATGTGAGGGCACTGTGAGAGGGACCCAGCCAGTTTAGGTTCATGTCACCGAGGATGATGGCTTCATTCATGTTAATGGTTTGTTGTGTTAGTTTGAGGATTTCCAGAAAACCATCTACTCCTCCAGAGGGCGGGTTGTAGAGGCAAATTATGTGCAGTTTCTTAGCACCAAGGAACAAAATCGCATGTATTGACTCACAGGTCAGTGGAGGGTCTTGGGCAGGAGGTGCTGATGCTGAGGTGAGACTTGTGGTAGATGGCAATGCCCCACCCCGTTTAGACCCGGGCCTGTCCTGCCGTATAATAGAGTATCCAGGTATGTCACACAGGGCATCGAGGATTCATGGTTTTAGCCAAGTTTCGGAGAGGCACAGGATGTCAGGTTCATAGATTTTGAACCAGGCTTCTAGTTCAGGCAGATGGCTCTGTAAGCTTCTGATGTTCATACGGACTACCAAAAGTCCTTTATTTGACTTTCCATTTGAGTTAATGGGAGCGCCATTGCAGGGGGGGGCCTGGATTCGGTTCTATGTTGCCAGCTAGACTGAGCAGGAGAGATGCCGGGAACTCTAGCCTTAACCTGTAGTGACTTATTATTGATTGATGTTTCCAACCCCGTTGGTTGAGGGTAAGCAGTATGTGGTAAGTGCATCCTTTGTTGAGGAAAAGGTTTTGCCAAGTGGGTTTAGGGTAGTGCTTGGCTGCTAGTAGGTTGGAAAAACTGAAATCAGTGATTGGGGGGGGTAATGGTGTGTCACACATGGTAGAGTCAGAGATTACATTCAGGCTCTGAAGAAAAAGAGGCAGATTAGTATAGGTAGTACCTTTAGTCTGCCACTTGGGGGCGGCGAGCCCGCAGGGAGGAGTGACATGACAGCGCTTATGAGATAGGAGCTGGGTTTGCTGAGAAGCAAGGATTTGCAGGAGAGGTTTGCTAGGGTAACATAGCTAGAGCAAGGTTTGAGATTTAGAGCAGGAGGGGGGCACACGAGAGAGAGAGAGAGAGGAGGGAGGTGGGAGTTTAGAGGAAGAAAAAAGGGGATTTAGACCATAGGGTTAGCTCCAGAGAACTGAGGCAGTTTCAGGGCAGGCGGTTCTGTGTGGTGAGTAACCTATTTGTTGGAAGGCGTTGTGTAGGTCAATCACCCCCAGTGGTGAGAGAGTATAAGGAGCCAATGGGAAAGTGGACACTTAGTCATATGACCAACAGAGCCCTATATAGCTAGAGGGTTGACCAGGGTGGGTGGGGAGCTGACGCGAAGCACCAGTGGGCCAAATGGTCACAAGAGGAGCTGTACCACTTGCTGTTTGTGTCCGGGAAAAGGCTCTCCTCAAGCGGGGAGAGTGGGCTGCTCACAGCGGCATACGGCGCTCACAGTCCCGGAGCACAGTAGGCAGTCCAACAGTCAAAGTTAGTGTTGAAAACAGCCGCTTTTGCTGAACAGGTACAATCCAGGCAGTGCCACAGACTTAACTGAAAAGAGCCGGCGGCTGAGGCCGGAGAAAAAAGCGTACCTTACGGCTTTACGGCTTTAGCAGCACAAAAGGTACCAGTAAGCGGCCGGGCTCTGGTTCCGCCAGCGAGCGTTATGGTGGTCCCTGACAACAGGCTTCCTGAGGAGTGAGGGCGCAACTGGGCGTGGTACCGCTGGGCAAGCTGGTCCACACATGGGTTCCTTGGGCTACAGCGGTGGGTCCACGACAGCGCTGGGGTGCGAGGAGGAGGAGCGATCCGAAGCCCCGATGGGCTTGGAAAGACCTAAGGAGGACAGCAAGGGAGAGGCTTTAAGTAGGTATAGGTGCAGTGAGGTAAGGTTTAGTAGACAAAGAAAAAGGGCGGGAAGTGAGAAGAGGGGAAGAAATTGAGAAACAGAGGGAACTTTTAGCAGGTTTTACAGTTTTCAGGCAGATATACTAAGGCTCTACACTTTTAATAATAATAATCAATTAAACTTCATGCACAATTCACAGGACAAATGGTCACAAGAGGAGCTGTACCACTTGCTGTTTGTGTCCGGGAAAAGGCTCTCCTCAAGTGGGGAGAGTGGGCTGCTCACAGCGGCGTGCAGCGCTCACAGTCCTGGAGCACAGTAGGCAGTGCAGCAGTCAAAGTTAGCAAATTTTATCCCATGTATAGCAAATCATTTGTTATAAATATATGTAGATATAAATTGAAGCATCAGTGCAGCTGTCAATCGATGTAAAGTGCCTAGATATAAAATACATATCAATCTCTTGTGCTATTAAATTCATTTGGATTTCTTATTATCTAAAAGGGAAGCCTTTTAGATCTATGAATTGGGGCAGTAAGAAGACTGGACTCAGTGATGGAATAGATGTATCTCTATTCCTGAGAAGGACATAGAGGCCCTTTGCCTTTTCCTCTAATTGTGAAAATACTCCCTTAAATCGCCCCTGAACATATAGAAAACTACCCCCTCCCACCCCCTTCTTTTCATGCTTGGAGTCAGTGATGAAAAAGATTTTGTCTATTTAAACAAAGACCCTTAAGAAAACTGGGTTTTGTTATTCTTGTGGTTTCAATATTGATTCATTGTATATAGAAGTAAACATTCGTTATATATAAAAAAATACACGTAATACAAATGCAAATCTGCAAATGCGTTACATGCATTAAAACTTGTATCAGACTGCATTATTTGAGGCTGGTGGACAGTGCGGAAATTCAGCTTGTTCCATGCATTTAAATACCCCTTACGCCCTGGTGTAATAAATTATTAAATTACTTTATTAGGTAGCAAATAACAATCAGTGCTTGTTACTAGCTTAAACAACAAATGGAGCATATGGACAGCATTTCAGTGGCACCTGTTAATTCCTGATATGTCTAAATCTACATTTAAATTAATATCTACTAGTAGTATCATTATTTGCCAACACTATAAACATCAATCTAAACACAGGAATAACTATCCTTGTAAACCTTATAAATATATTTCAAAGCATTCAAGAAACTAGCCTTATAACAATATAATCAAACATCTAAACTTTAAGAAGTTATTACAAATGCTACATCTCTACAGGTTGTTTCTATATTCCTTCTTTACATTAGAAATCTATAAACCATTTTCTTTATTCCTAACATGAATCAAATATTTAATCACTTCATGATAAATATATCTTAATATAATAATGTACATTAACTGTTCATAATAATCCATTCTTTTAAAAGAAACCTTTTCTTTGTAATAGAATTTCAATATGTAAAATTTTAGAAAAAAACATTGTACTGCATTTGATCAACGATTCATCAACTTTGGTGCTTTTCATTTTTTTTGTTATATGCAATTTATTCTCCTTCGTCTTTCGCTGCCCCCTTCTGACCGACCATCCCAGCCCCGTCACACCAGAATCACCAGAACCTATCCAGGTGCAGAACCTGCAAAGGGTTGGGTGTCATCCTGCTGCCGGAGTAATTTTCCACAGTTTTTCAACCGCTCTGCTGGGTGCACACAGGCAGACGCAGGCGGCGCAGTAGTACGTGTGGCTGTCAGTGGAAGTCCCACAGCACCCTCCCTTCCACTGGTTCCCTCAGACCTGAACTACCCTCTGGCTTCCACCTGGGGACAGCCATTTGGCAGGAGCACCAGTGCTCCTTCCCCTGGCGAGGAGAGCTGTCCTCTGGAGGCTCGATCCTCTCCTTCCCTTGCTAACCCCTGGTGGCCCACATAAGTTCCAAAACATGGGTCGCTGGCATGGTGTGAGGTGTGGCTTCCAGTGCCTCAACCCTCAGCACCACTGGGCTAGCTAACTTTGGTGCTTTTCATGTTCTTTTCTTATCTTGTCTTGCCACCGTTCTTGTCATAGATACAGCTTCACAATGATTAACAGTACCGATATATCCATCATAAAAATCAGTGGGTTCCCGAAGTCCAAACTTGAGGAGCTTCATGCCTGTTATCAGGGCTATGAATGGTCCTAATTTTAATATTGATTAGGTAGCCATAGACATCAGCCCAAGTAAGTCATTTGAAGTAGAATTCAGGAAGGTTGTGTTCCCCAGGTAAGTCTCCTAGTGAGGAAAGGTGGATGTTAGAATCCGGTATATATGCCAATAGGTTGCTAAAGGGTTTGTTAGAAACATACAAACATACAATGAAGCCTAAAGAATAAGGCCATTAGGTCTATCACATCTGCTCATATTACAGGGTCCTCAGCATTAGTTACTGACCCTGCTCCCATCCCCAATCCTGCCTTCCCCTCCTTCCACCCCTCTTTTGACCCTTATTTTTCCCTTAACTCTATCCCAGCCTCTTTTGAAGCTGCCCACCATTTTCAATGAAACCACCTCCTCAGGAAGCCCATTCCAAACTGTTACCACCCTCTCTGTGAAGAAGTGCCTCCTAGTTTCTCACCTACCTCCCCTTCCCCCCCAACTTGGGACTTTGGGGCCAATTCCAGGACGAATGGCATAACTTGCAGGCATCTGCGAGATACACCATTCGCCACTATGCTGGGGACCCTGCACCACATTTCAAGAGTGGCAGGGTCCCGGCACTTGTGACATGCGGGTTATGCCATGTGGAGGCTAATGCCATGGGCATGGCTTAACCAACCTGCATGTCACAAGTCATGGTCAGCTACCGGAGGCCCCCCTGAAGCCCCCTCACCCCAGAACACCATGATACACACCAGTGGGCATGGGGGGCAGGACAGGAGGCACAGGTGTCGGGGGCATGCTGGAGAATGAACCCTGGGGCCCCCGAGATTTGGGGGGTGGGGGAAGGGGTGTACCTGTGAGGGCATGGGGGACACATCTGCGCTGTTGTTGTGGCACCAAGAGGCAGGCAGCTGATGAATGGCATCATCGGTTGTCACTTAGAGCAGCATGGGTCTGTTCTAAGTTAGCCACAGCACTGTGGCTTTTGTAATTGTGCTTGCAGGTTACGACAGCTGCCCACCTGGAATTGGACAAAATTGCTGTCATAACCTGCACTTGCGCTGTGTTGGTGCAGGCTGCAGCATAGTGGGTGGCGTAACCCATGATTGTCGTAGATCGCATCTGATATGGCGCAGGGCACCTCCTGGAATAGGGGCTGGTGTAACGCATGGTGTAAGTCGTGAGATACACCATGGGGTTTGGAGTATCTCCGCCTACGCCATTGTAGCCCCTCTTGGAATTTGTCCCTTTGTCCTCTTGTGTTTTGGTTCCCACTAAGCTTGTGGAGACCCTCCTCGTCCACCCTATTTATTTCTTTCAAATATCTGAAGGTCTCAATCATGTCCCCTCTCTCTCTTTCTCTCTCTCGCTCCTCTCCTCCAGGGAGTACATATTCAGGGTCTCCAACTTCTCTTCATATGTTCCACCCTGCTGGCACATGATCATCTTAGTTGCCCTCCTTTGGACCGTCTCCAGCAGGTGTATGTCCTCTTTAAGGTATGTGCACCAGCACTGTACACTCTACTGCAGATATTGCTGCACTGATTACCTGTACAAGGACAAAATTACCTCCTCCTGCCTGCTGCTGATTCCTCTGGCAATGCAGCCCAATATTTTGGTTGTCTTTGCTGCTGCTTTCCTACATTGCATGGAGTGCTTCAGGTACCTAGCGATCATTTATTTATTTATTTAATTTATTTATTAAAAACGGTATCGGAATTACAAACCTTTGAGTCAGAGACTAATTTACAAATCACTCATCACTCCCAGGTCTTTCTCATCCTCTGAGGCAGATACCTAGACCCCTCCCAGGTTGTACTCAGACCTCGGGTTCTTGGAACCAATTATTTATTTATTTAATTAAAATTTTGGTGACAGGGAAAGGCACACTGAGCTGAGGCTTGTTTCCTGGTCGATCCAGGGGAACAAAGCAGTACAACAAGTAATAATACATAAATAATGAACAGGGTTTGTAAGAGAAATTGAAACAATAACAAGACTTGTACAGAAAATTGAAACACCAAAGTCAAACAAATGAGGGCAATTTTAGCAGGTAGTAAAGACCATAAACCATGTGGTGATGTACAGGTAAGGTGTGTAAAAAAGAGGGGGCTGTAAGTGCATTTATTGATATACAAACAACAATTGCTCCAGGCAAAGAGGTATGTATGTAGTCACCCCTAGGCAGAGGGGAGACAGGTGCAGGACGGTAAAGGCAGGTGGCGTAATAGCTTTTTGAGAGTCAGATAGGTAGAGGAGTTATGAAGTTCTCTGGAGATAGTATTCCATAAGAGGGGTAGGTGATAGGAGAAGGCACTCTGGCCTGCCATGGTGTGGGAGTGGGGGACAGAGAAGGAGTGGGTATCCCAAGAGTGGAGGGAGTATATGGGGGGAGATGAAGGGCTGAGGCAGGAGGTGAGGTAGGGTGAGAAGAGGTTGAACCAGAATTTGGCTATGAAGGTCAAGGAGTAATGTACCTCCTGTGAGAGAGTAGGGCAATAGAGAGAGAGGAGTACAGGAAGCAGTGGTGTGTGTGAGGTGGAGAGTTAGATGCAAACCTGCAGAAGGAATTTAGTGTGGTGTCTAGTTTCATTAGGGAGGAGGTAGGGCAGTGCTGTATACATTGCCGGCATAGTCGAGGGATGGTAGGATCATCTTTGAGACAAGCTCGTGCTGTATAGAGAGAGAGAGAGAGAGAGAGAGGGAGTCCTTGTTACAATAGAGGAAACCTAGTTTGAGACAGAGCTTGGAGACTAGGGTGTCGATATGCGTGGAGAAGTTAAGGTGCTGATTCAATCAAACTCTCATATATTTGTAAGCCTGAACTGAGTCTAGGGCGGAATTGTCCTGAGAGTGAAACACTGGTAGGGACTGAAGCCTGGAGAGTTTTTGAGCTGAGTCGAACATCATTGAGACCGTCTTTTTATGGTTTACCTTTAGGTCATTGACTTTAAACCAAGCCAGGACATTGTTGAAATCATGTTGGAGGAGAGATTGTACTTCCTTTGTGAAGGGTCCCGAGGTGAAGATGATAGTTCATCCGCATACATATGGATTTGGGAGTGGATGTATATGGAGGGGAGATAATTTATAAAACAGAGAATAGTATAAAGTCGAGTATCGATCCCTGGGGGACACCAGCCAAGATGGGTAGAGCTGGGGAGTTGGCGTGGCCAACTCGTACAGCTTGCTGTCTACCCATTATGGAGGTGGTAAACCAACAGCTGGAGGGAGATGCTAGACCTATGGAGTGAAGTTTGTTTATGAGAATTGTATGTGAGACAGAGTAAAAGGCTTTGGCAAGGTCTAAGTAAATGGCAGCTGTAATATGGCCTGGTGGATGACATTAGTGACCTACAGTAGGTAAGAGACTGCGGAATGGTGTTTTTGAAACCCAGATTGGTAGTGGGAGAGGATATTTGAGAAGGTGATGAAGTCTAAAAGTCTAGAGTATATTAATGACTCCTGTACTTTAGCAAGTGAGGGGAGAAGGGATATGGAATGGTAGTTTCCAGGAGACAGTGGGTCACCTCCCTTATGGAGAGGAATTACATAGGCTGTTTTCCACAAGGTAGAAACTGTACTGGTATTGATAGGTTCATGATGTGTGTAAGGAGAGCTGCAATGGCTGCTGCCAACAAGCAAAGCAGTTTTGGATGTACTCCATCTAGACTAGATTTATTTTGGTGCAGTGAGTGTAAGGCTTTGCAAACCTCCTGGGTGGAGACTTGGGATAAGTGGTAGCCACTGATTGGTGGTGAGGAGAGAGCAGTGGAGCTATGAGGCAGTGGGTGTTCAGGCAAGGCACAGGTAGTGAAGAACCAGTTGAAAATTTCTGCCACAGAAGAAGGATCTGAGATGGAGGTATTGTCAACCTTGAAGGATGGGGGGGGGGGGCACTAGGACTGATGAGAGTGTATTGTCTTCCAGAAAGAAGAAGGGTTACTGGAGCTTTTGTGTAGGTGCTGCTTAAAGTAGGTGGATTTGGTGAGATGAGTTGCCTTAGTGCAATTATTTGTGATGGTTTTGTAGGCAAGGAGATTTGTTTATGATTGGGAGGACTTTTAGTGATCCCAGGCCTGGTCTCGGGATTTGCAAAGGGTGATTAATTGAGGTGAGATCCATGGGTGATGAGATTTCTTGACACAGATTTTTTTCACTGGGGTGTGGAGGTCCCAGACTTGGTGAAACATAGTCAGGAAATGATTGAGGGCAGTGTATATGTTGAATGCTGAGTAGACGGGGACCAGTCAGCAATTGTGAGGTCGTGAATAAGGGCATTGTGTCAAATGAATGAATAGGGCAGCCATTGATATACTTTGGAGCAGAGTGGGGAAGATGGATTTTTCTAACATAGCAGGTTATACAGTGGTCGCTTAGTGCATCAGGGAGGACACCAACGGCTCAGACTCGGTGAGGGTGAGATGTAAGGATCCAGTCTAGAAGGGTGTGGTTAGGGGAGTGGGGGGTTGTGTCTGGTGGGTTCCTTTATTAGCTGCAAGAGGTTAGGGATTCAATTTTCTGGGCAGTGGGCTTGGATGAAGGAGCAAGCCAGTCCAGATTGAAGTCTCCCATCAGTACACTCTCTCCATCTTTTGTAAGTGAAATGATGGAGGAGATGCACTCCAGAAGTACGTCAGTGGTGATTTTGGGCACGGCGTAGATGACTGTGACGTTGATGGAAAGTGAGGAGGGGAAGGTTAGGTCTGATATTAGATACTCCAAAGTGCCAGGGCTGGATTTCTGTGAGGTGGTGAAGCAGGTGAGGGAATCGTGGATATACATGGCAATGCCACCACCTTGTCTACCCTAGTCCTGGCGATGTATCGGGAAGTCTGGGATGGCAATTACCAAGTCAGGGATCCTGGAGGACAGCCACATTTCTGATATACACATGATATGTGGGGTGTGTTGGGACATTCAGACTTTGAGACTGTCCAGTTTCAGGAGTAGACTTCTGGCGTTTAAATGGAAAATGTGAAGACCCTTGGGTGGGATGCAAAACCCTGCATTTCCTTGCATTGAAACCAAGTTGCCAAATCCTGGACCACCTCACTACCTTTTCCAGATCTTCCTTTAGGTCTTTTATCCTTTCTGTTGTGTCCACCCTCCCACAGAGCTTGGTGTCATCCATGAATAGACAAATTTTGCCCTTATTTCCATCCGCAATATCACTGAAGAAGGCATTGAACAGCACCATTCCAAGTACTGAGCCCTGTGGGACCCCAGTGGTGACCTCCCTGGTGTTGGGGAGCTCACCTCCCACCACCAAGCTCCGGATCCTGCTCCTCAGCTAGTTTTCCACCCACCTAGACAACTACTCACCAACCTCTAGATCCACCAACTTCCTGATCAGTCTCTTGTGGGGTACACAGCCAAAGGCCTTGCTGAAGTCCAGGTAAAGGATAACCACTGCTTGGCTCCTGTCCACTGATTTTAGAGACCCAGACAAAGAAGTCAATCAGATTTTTTTGACATGACCTACCTCACATAAACTCATGTTGCCTCTCATCCTGGAGACCATTCTCATCCAGATACGCTACTAACCTTTCCTTGAGTATGGTCTCCATAAACTTTGACACAATTGAAGTCAGACTGACTTGTCTGTAGTTTTCTGGGTTGTTCTTGGGACTACTGTTATGAAGGGTCACTACATATGCTGTTCTCCAGTCCTATGGTACCATGCCTGACTCCAATGAACTGTTGAAAAATTCAGTCAAGGGATCTGTAAGCTCTGCTGCCAGCTGCCTCAGCACCCTTGGGTGTATGCCATGTGAGCCTAGGGATTTATCTACTTTCAATGTTAGCAACCTGTCCTCACCCTATCCATCTCAGTCAAAACATCCAAAGGATATGTGGAGTGTGTTGGGACATCCAGACTTTGAGACTGTCCAGTTTCGGGAGTAGAATTCTGGCGTTTAAATGGAAAATGCTGAGACCCTTGGGTCTCCTCTCTTTCCCCCAACTAGCACTGGTTTGTCTGTCTCCCTGGTGAAAACAGAACATAAGTACACGTTCAGTGCCTCTGCTTTGCGCCATTTTCCTCCACTTACCCGTCCATTTTCTTGAGGCCTACAATTCCATCTTTCTTATCCCTTTTCTTACTAATACAGCGAAAAAAGGCTCTTCCCCTTTTTATTTCCCTCAGCTAACTGCAGTTACTTTTGAGCTTTAGCGCACTGGACTACCTTACCTGCTACGCTAGCCATATTTAGATAGTCCTTCCTGTCTTCCTCCCTCTAGATCCTTTTGAATTTCTTGTAGACTGACCTCTTACCCCTTACTGCCTGGGTGACCTCAGTGCTAAACCAGCTAGGTGCTTTGGCCCTTGAGTTCTTCCTTTTGAGCCTAATGTACTCCATTGTGGCAACCATTATTCCCTCCCTGATGACAGACCACTTTTGGCCTACCCCGTATCCACTCAAATACTTGCCAGGTGACTCCTTAGCAGCTTGCCCATCTTTCTTAAGTCCACCTTTCCAAAATCCAGGATTTTAGTCTTAGTGGAGGCCTTTTACCTGCCAATGTCCATCTGGATCCACACTGTGCAATGGTCACTCCCACCCTGCGGCTCCTTGACTTTTATATCCTGGATGTCATCCCCATTCATCAGCAACCAGATCATGGATTGCCCCCTCCCTGGTGGGTTCTGTGATGCCCTGTGTCAGGAACCCACTTTACAGCACATCTAGGATTACCTGGCTCCTGGCACAGGTTATCAGAACATCAGCTATGCACTTGTCTCCATTAATAGTGAAACCACCTTAAATGTTGATGTTGGTAGTGATTTTTTGGAGCTCCCCATGAGTTCACTGATAGTAGCCAGAGTTTTTTGGTGTGGTTTAGCAAGTTTTTCTGGTGTGTTTTATAATACTCAGCCTTGGCTTCCCTGATGCAAATTTTCATACAGTTATGCAACTCCTTGTAATTTTTGGAGCTATTTATGCTGGCATAGTTCTTTATAAAGACTCCAGGCTCTGTCACACTCCTGAGATATGAACTTAATAGCAGGGTGTATCAAGCTTGAGAGTTGCCTTTCATAACTATTGGCTTGAGTGGGGCAACCATATCACAGACCCTGTTAAAGTGGTGTTATCAAGGGCTGCATTGATATCACATATATGGGTTAGGAACAACCAATCAATTTGTTGCAGGAGGGCTTGAAAGTAGGGGAGCTTCTGAGTGTGGAACACATGGGTAGTCATGGTGGTGGGTTCATTTTTACAGACCTTAGCAGACGATCTGCAAGGACATGGGAGTGATCATTTAGGAAATAAGGCATGACAGCACTAGAAATTATTTTGTCAATATGACTGGCCAGAACCCAGTCAAGCAGTGCTGCAGTACCAGTTTTATAATTTACTCTGGTGGGTTTGGTTATAATTTGGGTAAGACAGATATTTGCTAATTTGTCCCTGTAATCCTTGCTCTTACCAGCAAGCCAGTTGCATTTAAAGTCACCAACCACAATCTTCTCCTTTTGTAGATTTAGACTAGAGACAACATTGATAAAGCAGTCAAAATCATTCAAGACATTCTTAGGCAGGATACAGGCAACAAGGAGGTTAAGATTTTTTTCTTACCTGAGGCCAAGCTTTATATTAATGGCAAGGAGGTCACAGTCAAGTGGCTCCAAATTATGGAGGAATCTGCCAGATTTAAGGAAGGATTTTGATGTACAGCAGGCAGACTCCACCCCCCTCCTTAAGGCCCTATCCTCTCTATACAAGGAGTTGGAGTCAATTTCTATTTTTCTGTCTGGGATCCTGCTGGGAAGCCACGACTCCATAACAGCCACAACATCAAACTGGATGTTCATGACCCAAAGTTTAAATTCATCAAGCTTGGGCATAATGTCCCCCCCAGTTGACGTGGGCTAAGTCCAGGTAGCCCCAGAAGGACAACGCAGTTGATACGGGGCCTGGATTGGGATGCACACTGCCACCAAGGATAAGTAGCAGTAGTAATAGTTGTCTAGGAACATGGTACAGTTTGAAGGAGTTTGACAAGACTTTAGGCATTTGGTACTATACATGCCTGCCTAATAAATTGTAATAAGATGTCTCTAGCCAGGCCCCCGTAACTTCCAATTATTTAACCAGGAGTAGCACACTAAGCTGAAACTTGGTTACAGGTGCGACCTGGAAGCACAGGGAAGTTAAGTGACTTGCTCAGGGTCACACAGTATGCAAATGGTGGCTGTGGGATTCAAACCTAGGTTTCCCAGATTTGCAGCTCAGAGCTTTAAACTACTGCACTATACTGCCTCCCAAACTTAGGGGGGCGTGGAGCACATAGACATAGCACTAGGTAACATCTTTGGTTTTGTAAAGGCATTTGCTAGTGGTATGGCCGAGCAATGTTGTAGGCAGGGTGCAGCCTCACCTGTGTTGTATAGGACTTAGTTACCATAGCAAGGTTTCAATGGTGGGGGTGGGCATCTTGCCAGCTAGGGGTTTTAGGAAAGTATACTGGAAATTATTTACAGCTATGTAATTACTAAGGTACTAGGGAAATCCTACTTGGGAAGTAGAAATACAGGGCCAAGCAGATAGGGTATAGCTGCTTCTGTAGGGGAATCACTGAGTTTACTAAACAGCCAGGAGGCAACAAGGGAACCAGAGGTTATACTTAGCCTACAAGGCTTTACGCAAATTAAGTGTATCAGGCCTCCTTGATAGGGTGACCAATGGTGAGGAAACAAGTAAGACACATACAATACTGGCAGATGTCAATGCAAAGCAATAGTAAAATGAACAAGTTGATGAACAAACAGTACTAGTGGTAAAAACAAAGAAATGTAGCTGTAGCAGACACAACAGTGTAGCAGGCAGAACAAACCTAGCTATGCCATGCAGTTGATGGAGGTGGAGGGCAACAACAATAGTAGCATGAAGTGCATTACTTATTCACTATAGTAGCAGAGAGTCAACTTACAGTTCCATTGTCCACATGCCAAGCAACACATCCGGCCACTGGCTGTCTCCTCAGGCTGACTCCTCTGGCAGACTCCCTTATGATGTCCTTTATGTGTGGTCCTTCATGCTCCAGACCCCAGTGCAGAGGACAGCTCAAGATCAGTTTACTTAGAGGGAGAATTAAAGTCTTTGCTGCTTATATTACCTAAGCATATTGAAAAATAAGTTAGCATTTAGTTCACATCTTTTTTGTCTGAGCATACAGTAATGTTAATGAGTTTCAAGTGAATTCCAATCAGAATGTTGTTCAAATCATTCAACTATATTCACATTGACCAGGGTTGTAAGCAGTGTTGTGTAAGTTACTTTTAAAAAAGTAATCAGTTACTATGAAATAAATGTAATCAAAGTTGGTTATTACTGTTGTATAAAAAGCAACAAGTAACTGCAACTGAAACTCATATTACTTTTCATACTACCGTATATTAAGTTTACTCATTAAACATATGTATGAGCTCAGGAAACTCCAAAAATCATAAAAAGGAAAAAAAAAAAAAAGATTCCACAGCAAATTAAAAAGTTTGTATGTTATTTCATTTTATGTTTTCATAATAAAATATGAAAAAAGTCTAGAGCATTCTCATGTGTGATACAAACATATCATGATGATGTACAAACATACTGTATGTTTGTATAGCAAACTGTTGAAATATGCAGCACCAATTATTGCATATCCATTAACATCAATATTTAATTTAACTCTGAATACAGGTGATTTTCCAATTGAATGGAAAACGGTGAAAGTGATACCCATTTTTAAATCTGGGGGCAAAAAGGGAAATAATAAATTATAGACCAATATCGTTAATACCAGTAGTTGGAAACATTTGTGGAAAAATGATGCAAGCCCAAATTAAGACATTTTTGAAGACTAACAATATTCCGAACTCTAACCAATTAGGTTTTAGGGAGAAACATAGCACCCAAACAGCATTGCTTAAAGTAACTGGAGATATACTAACTGCTATGGATAATGGAAAGCAAACTGGAGCCATACTAACAGATCTTTCGAAGGCTTTCGATACTTTAAATCACAATATAATGTTACACAAATTACAATATTTTGGCTTTTCAATAGATGCTGTTGCATGGTTTCACAGTTATTTAAAAGACAGGAAACAAAAGGTGAGCTTAGATGGGCATTGTTCAGATAGCAAAGAAATTAGACAAGGGGTTCCCCAAGGGTCAATATTAGGACCCCTTCTTTTCAATTTATAGATGAATGACATAGAATTTAATCAGACAGGCCTGAAATACCATCTTTACTCCGATGATACCAGCATATATTTATCTGGGACAAAAATGCAATATATTCAGTCAGGATTGCAAGAGGCATTTAATAAGCTACAAAACTATTTTTTAAGAAAGAAGTTACTTTTAAATACTGGCAAAACTAAAGTTCTGCTATTCCGACAAAAGAAGAGAGATCTATCTATAGATACTACACTTGAAATAACTGCTCACAATGGAAATAAATTACAACAGGTTATAGAGTACAAATATCTAGGCCTATAGATGGATCCTTACTGCAGATGGACATTACACATAGATAAAATGGCAAAGAAAATAGGACAACAGCTCAGAATGTTGTATAAAATAAAGAACAAACTTACTAAACAGACCAGGCAGCATGTGATTAGTACCATTATTATCTCAATAATAGACTATGCAGATGTTGTTTATAGTGGTGTTTCATTAACAGATTTTAAAAAAATAGATACTATTTATAATCGTTTGGCAAAATATGTTTTAGATGCAAATTGGCATACACACCGCTGTAAACTTTATCATGAATTAAACTGGTTACATTTCGACCTACGATGAAATTTACACGTAAGTAAAATAGTGTATAATAGGGTTAATAATGATTTGCCAGAATACTTAACTGATGAGTTGAGAATAAAACAAATACAATCTGGACTGAGATCTTCACAGTACTTAGAATTTGGAGACCCAAACTGAAAACTAAGGCTGGAGATGTTAGTATTTCATGCCTTGATCCAAAGGTGTGGAATAAATTACCTAACTACCTCAGACCTCAAAACATTAGAATTAATTGGACAAATATTAAATCATGGTATTACTCACAGGCTGCTTGTTCAAGAACTTGTGTATTTCTAGATTCAGGTTAGACAATGTAGAGGTCGTGCTGTTAAGAAGCGTGGAGTATTATCTTGGTGCTTTGGATCGCGAGATATAATAGAGTTATGTCCTTGAGTTGTTTATGTACTTGTGTTGTGTCGTAATACAATTAGGCAGTATTGTACTCTTTATGCTTATGTATAATGCACTCTTCAAATGTTTTAAATACATTTTTGTTTATATTTGTAAAGTTAATTGTTTCCTTCCTTTTGTAACCAGAATGAATGTATAGTGTCCCTTGTAAATGAGCTTCCAACTCAATGGGAATATAACCATGTTCATTCATGAAATGAATAAAAATCATTACTACTATGTACGTCACTGCATCATCAGATTGTTCATTAAGATCAGTAAGTACCAATTATATATTTATTTATTCATTGAAATCTTGGATTAATACCTTTGAGCAACGGCTCTTTACATAGGTTCCATGTCAAAAGAAAAACATCATCATGATAACAACTACAATAACAGGTACATTGCAAGTGTCACCAGGCCTGAATACATCTAGGTAGAGTACAGCAAAAGTTGTAGGGTTGCTGAAAAAATACAGATTAAAATTGAGGTGGGACTAGACACATTGAGATAGGTAAAGGACAGAGACAATGGGTTTCATACGAATACATTCCAAACAGAAAGTACAATTCATTTAAACATCAGAGGCAGTGTACAAGGTATGCCTGAGTCAGGTAATAGTTAGCTTACTAAGGGCAGGAAGGTATGGTAGGTCAAAAGTTTAGGGGAGAGGTGGACAAGGGAAGGGGAAGGAGGTGGGTGAGAGGGAAGGACGTGGGAGGAATGGGATAGGTGGGGATAAGCAGGGAAGGGGTAGCAGAGATTAAGTACTGAAAGGGTGATGGTACAGTAGGGTAATGTGGTTAGAGTGTGAAACATAAGGCGCATGTATGGAGCAGGGAGGCAGTCTTAGTGGTAGCAGTCACAGGTAGCCTCAGCGACTAGGTGCTGTTATAGCAAATGTTTGAAGGAACCCAGTGTGGTTGTATTTAATATATCAGATTGCAGTGAATTGTTCCAGTGCAGGCTTCTGTATGCGAAAGCACACTGTCCTAGTGCAGTACGGCACCTTGGGGTTCTGAACATCTGGCTGGAGGAGTTTCTTAATAGTTTTCTTATTCTTACTGACTTGCTTTAATCATGGCAAAGAAAAGAGGTACTGTAAGCAAGTAGAACAAATGAGATATAACCATTTTTTTCCACATGTACATAACAATGAAAACACTAGCACAAGACAAAATGGCTGTTTTATGGTACTTGTCTGGCAGATGTTGTCGGTTTATTCTTTACTATATTAAAGTTCTCTACTCTCTTTTTCCACAGCCTGTCTATGTAAAAATGTTACATATCATACATTGTAGTATGTATTTTATTTTCATAATATCAATTACAATAACTTTACATTTATATTTCAAGTACAATAATAACTTTGTCCTTTGACAAATGTCAAGATAAAGATTTACCTTTGCAAACCAACAGCACAACTGAATGCAACATACAGTATGTGCACTCTGAAAAAACAGTACTTAAAGGGGAAGTCTCCCATATTTTCACACCAATATTTTCCTAACTCCTTATGTGTAACTGTTGTGTGCCTCCTCCAGTTGCCAACAGTCCTGTTGCTGTCCAAATCTAGTTTGTAAATAAAAATATACAGCCCCGAGAAGTTATCATTGTGTTTGCTCTCCATTTTTCCATCAGTGTTGCTGGAGGATGATGTCATCAGAGCAACAGATAATGGTGCTGCACTAAATGCAGTTCCACCAGTAAACTGAACCCAAAATGTTTGGTTCCCAACTTGAGTAATGGGGGAACCCTTTAAGTGTTGTGCACATCTTGAAGTGCAGTTCTAATAGGGACTCGGACCATGTGAGTGTGATGCAGCATGGATTTGGCATGTATATACATTATTAATATAAGGAAGTGCCTGTATTTGTTGTGCTAATGTTTATGTTAACAAAAACGGTCTTACCCAATAAATGACTCTTTGTACAGCAAGAGTTATGAGTGGTATTATACAGTTGTAATATTTTCTATGTGTGTTAGCATTATCTGTTCTGATTGACACCAGCAGTGAGAGAAAATCTTGCTAATATGCCCCTTTCCCTTTGTAACTAGGCAGTCAGTGATCAGATGGCTGCTGTAAGGCAATAAAGAGTTCAGCTATAACAAGGAATCAGTTACCAGGGAAGCATCAGCTGCAGCATATGGAAGAAGGGTGATCTAGTGGTTAAAACACAAGCATAAGAACCAGGAGACTCTGGTTCAAATCCTACTAGAGTCCATTACTCTGTAACCCTTAACAAGTTCCCTAACCTCCTTGGGAACTGTGATGGCCCCCCTGGTCCATGACTTGAAAAGTGCCCCCCATTCCCATTATAAATCATTAGCAGTGATGTGAGAGCTACAGCACTTCACTTTGGAGGTACTGAGGACAGGCTGTGGCAGACCCCCCCCCCGGACTTGTAATGCCAGCATTTGAAGTAGGATGCCCCTCAAAAATCACATGCTACATGTCAGCTGTTGTAGGTAAAGAAACTAATAAGTCTCAGTGTTTGTAGTGCTCTGTATTTGCTTAGCTCACTCCTCCCATGTCATATGTATTGTTTCTCTTGGTATTTCCAGTCAGCAACTCGTATTTAAGGAGCATTTGAAATGTAAAACAATACACTTTATAAGGCAGCTCTCCACTTTCAGGCTGATGGGGGGGGGGGGGGGGGTATCATTTGTGCAAAGGAGGAATTCAGCCTTGTGTGATCCTTTGGGAACCTGCCCAGGCCCACCTTGTAAATTAATCTTCTCAAGGGTGTTCACCTGGTTAAATACAGATTGATTGATTGCTTGCTTGATTGATTGATTCAGTCTACTCCTCTCCACAACACATTACAACTGTCTCACAGTGAGAAATGAGCAGTACAAAGAGGCATATTTTGTTTCCTGTGAATTAACTAATTGTAGGTGTATTATTAGCTATACACATATTAAGGCTACAAGTACTACTCTCTGTGTGAGTTACATGACAGGACAGTCTTAAGCCATAGCAAACTGAAACTAAAATCAAGATAGACAACATTGATAACCTTATGTTTTCTTCTGCACTGTTGCTGCAGTGACATCAAGGAATGGAAGGGGTTGTATTACAAGTGACTCATTTGCATGTAAATGGAAGCTTGCTTGAAACTTTACAACCTTGTGTCAGAGTCTCAGACTCGAGATATGTGTCGCAATAGAAGAAATGACTGATCTCTTACTGACACACTAACAGTAATTGACGTAATGTATAAAAAAAATACATCAGACATATCCAAATCATAAATATACAGGAGTCTTCTCCTTTAAAGGGGAACTGTCAGCAATAATAACCTCACACCCAAGTGTGAGGCTGATCCTAATTATCCCTTTGTGTGCAGAAACACTTTTTTTACTTACTGATTACTACAGTATAATAAATTGTATCAGGCTAATTTCATTGACTTCTAAGCTGACATTTCCTGTAACCAGAAATGCCAGACTCCCCTGCAAGCTGACATTAGAGGAAGGCTGTAGCAGTGGGAGATTCAATAGCCTGCAGTGAATGTGAGTTTTTTATAAGCTGTAATCTTCTGTTTGCCAGTCTGCTGTTTTCCTGGGACTGGGTACTGTTGCAGAGGACTGTACTAAGCCCCGTGAGCACAGCAGGACCAGCAAACGTCTGATTTTAGGTTGCAAAATTCTTGAACATGTATACTGCAGGCTATTGAAGGCTATTGAATCTCACAGCTCTGCAGCCCTCCTCTGATGTCAGCTGTAGGGGATTCTGGGATGTCTGGGTGCATGAAATGGCATTTTAGAAGTCAGCAAAATTAGCCTAATACATTCTACTATGCTGCAGTAAACAGTAAGTAAAAGAAATGTTTTTGTACACAAAGGGTGGGATATTCAGAAGGGTTGTGCATGGCGCAACACAGTTGCACCATGCGCAACCCACTGATGCGCCCCGGTGCGATATTCAAGAGGGGAATGTGCGTGGCACAAATCCCGATGCACCGGAGCGCATCAGAAATGTATGCAGCTCAAGTAGGGTGGGCGTGCCCATGCATACACCGCACATCCTGATATTCAGCCCGGGATGTGCTGAGCAGATGCAGCTGCAACCTGTACCTGCGCTGCAGACAGTTGAGTGAAAAATAAAAGGAGCAACAGCTGGCCACCCACAGGTGAGCTGCCATATTGCAGGGCGCAACATGGCAGCTGCCAGCTGTGAGTGGCCACCCGAGCTCTGGTGGCACCTTCGTGGTAGCACCCCCTCATGCCCGATCACGGGCATTAGTAATGTATTAATGGTTCCAATAACCCTGGTGGTCGGTCGCAGCTGATTAGTGCGCAGAAGTATAATTAAATATGCCTCCTATATCCTGGTGATCCAGTGGACCACTCGCAGTCCAATCGGCGTCAGTTATAAAATATTAAAAACCAATCCATCCCTGGTGGTCCAGCAGAACCCCTCTCCCACCTGCCCACTGAGCCCCACCACCTGCCCCCGGGTCAGCGGCGGTGGCAGCTCCCACCCACATGCCGCCCGCCACCGCTGACTGACTCTGTACAGTAGGGTGTACGTCCATTGGTCCACAGGCAATGGGCGATAGTTGTAGTCAGATTAACAGTCCAGAAATGTGAATGGATCCATTCACAATTCTGACTGTGTAGGTGGTGTGAACGCCCATTGGCCCATGCTGTGGACAATGGGCGACAGCCCTACTGTACGGAGTCAGTTGGTGGGGTGGCAGGGCGGCATGCGGTGGGGAGCTGCCACCGCCGCTGACTGGGGGAGGGGTGGTGGGACCAGTGGGCAGGTGGGGGGGGGTACCGCTGGACCACCAGGGATGGATTGGTTTTAATATTTTATAACTGACTCTGCTGACATAATTGAAGGTCCACTGGACCACCAAGGATATAGGAGGCAATTTAATTATACTTCTGCCCGCGATCGGGCTGCGAGCAGTTCACTGGATCACCAGGGATATAGGAGGCAATTTAATTATACTTCTGCCCACGATCGGGCTGCGAGCGGTCCACTGGACCGCCAGGGATATAGGATGTTTTACATCTAGTACATATGCCCACTATCGGGCAGTGGGGCACTTTGCTGCTTGTGCAGGGGGCGTTAGTCCCCGACGGCTGCAGCCTGGCAGGGTGCCAGGTGCAAGTCGCTGGGGATGGGCGCACCTGCATGCAATGAGGCCATAATGACATGCAAATGGCCCCATTTGCGCTTTGCATGCATTATGGCCCCATTTGCATGTGCACTTTTGAATATCGTGGGTGATGCACCTAGCGCAATGGCACTTGGACCAGCGCATCCCCCTGTCTCTCTCTGGCCACTTATGCTGGTGCAGTGCCACTGCACCATGCACATTGTGGGTGGCCACGGCGCACTATTCAACGGTGCTGAACCATGGCGCAGCACCATTGAATATCACCCTGTCAGTGCCCTGGCACATCCCAGGTGCGCTGTGCCCAGGTTTGCGCCACAGCCTGGCGCAGTCTGAATATCCCACCCAAAGTGCAAATAGGGATCAGCATCACACTTGGGTGTGAGGCTCTTACTGCTGACAGTTCCCCTTTAAATTGTTAAAAAAACAGGAAAAAGAAGCATACATAAGCTCTCCCAAAGGTGCTCCAGCCAAAATTAGAACTAAGTCATATATGTCAGTGTCAGTGGCTCAGCAGGTAGCACGCTCATCTCTGAAGCTGGGAGATCAGAAGGCTGTTGGTTCTATACACACTCCAGGCACTTGGGTTACTATCCCAATACTGACACTGCAGTGCAGCATGAGGGTGGGGTGCTGCACTCCTGAGGTGCTGTCTTTGAGATGAGATGTTAAACTGAGGCCCCATCTGCCTGTTCTGGTGGTAGTTCAAGTGGATGTTAAAGATCCCATGGCACTTCTTGAAAAGAGTAGGGGAATTTTTTATTGGGTAAAGCTACATAAACAAAACAAGGGAAAATACAACAGGAGAATCAAAAAAGACAAAAATAATACAGAACATCAGGATCCATAAAACAAAAACTACACATTCCCTACAAAACTCCTAAAAACCAGAAACAGACCCCAAATTCCAATAACAAAAATCGCGCTCAGAAATCCTATAATAACTAGAAGCAAAAAAAACAGCCATCCCAACAGCCCCCCCTCATCCCAGTATATAATGGGAAAACTCAAAAACAGTTCATGAAGCACCCAGCAAGACTCTACTGGTCAATCAAAACCTGTAAAAAGGGGAGAGAACCTCAACCTTTCCACCAATCCTGTATCAGGGAACTAGAAAAGATACGTCTTTCTTTTTTAAATAACATTGTGATTTCAAATTCAATTTTATTTTGTAAACCCAGCAAGCATAGCTGTTTTAGTTGCAGCACAAATTGACATCTAGTTTGCCAAATCACCCATTTGATAATAACCAAAATCACTTGAGGTGTCCCTAAATGAAATCTGCTCCAAAGAATACCATCATACTGTCCATACATCAAGGTATTATAATTCATAGATCTTAGATGAGGGATATTCCACGAACAGGCCAACACAGGCCATAAACCAGAAATATATGGGCATTGTATAAAAAGATGTAACATCGTTTCAACCTCCAATCCACAACCCTCCCTTAGAGAAGATCTGTCCTAAATATTTTTATGAAAATGATTTCCTCTGACATTTAGTCTAGAATGACAGCTAAGCCATACAGAGTCCCATACTTTAGGAGGGAGTCTGGTTTCCGTCACTTGGTGAAGGACAGAAGCTAAGACTATAGTGCCCGGTAAAACCAGACAGGGTTCTTTAAAACAGATCTCCTGTAACAGTTTACGGTACTCCATTTTTCTAGCAGTGAGCAAAAGGTCAAAGGTCAAGATATGCCAACGTTATAATTTCTTGCAAATTTCCAAAAGATAGGGAGAGAAACCTTGTGGGATGTTCTGAAATACCCCCCATTGCTGGGTTTCCCACTTCTGCCAAAAATAGCAGCATCTATCTTTAAACAAGGGAACCCAAGGTAGTTGAGTAAACAGTAAAATGGGAACAAAATTCGCATAAAGAAATATAGTAAAAAGAAAAATCCCAGGATTGATCATGGTCAAACCACCATCACACACAGGCCAATAGGTACTATTTCGCCTTATGGGATTAAGCAGACTCCCCCATAACAACTGAAAAGCCACACTATACATCCTAACCTCTAATTTGACAGGCAAAGGAAACAAATAACGGACATTCAGAAAAATAGGCAAAAGAAAAGTTTTAAACATAAAAACTTTTTTCTTTTTTGTCATAGGAAAGCCTTTCCATCTTACAACTTTCTCCTCTGCTTTGGTCAAGGCTGTTTCCCAATTGTAACAGGCCGGGTCAGGAGCTCCGAACCAGTACCCCAAAATCCTAATCGGTAATGCAGATAAACCAACACCCCCATAGCTTGTGGAGCTACTTCTAAAGTACGAATCCCCACAGCCGTACTCTTTTGTCTGTTAATCCTTGAGCCAGAGACAACAGAGAAGGAGTCTACAACCTTCATAGCCCGCTCCCCAGATACTTGATCAGCCATTAGTATAGTAGTGTCATCCACATAAGCAAAGGCAATTGGAAATACACCATCCCCAGAACCCCGAAATGGTGCAATGCCTGTTGTTGTATGTAATGTTTTCAATAAAGGATCTAAAGAAAAAACATAAATAAGCTGACTCAGAGGACAGCCTTGTCTGACTGCCCGCTGAATCAGTACAGACCTCCGTAGTCTGCCATTTACCAAGGGCCGAGATGAGGCATGTCTGTAAATAACTTGAAGCCATTCTATAAACTCAACTGGAATGCCAAAATGTTTTAAAACCCAAAACAAGTAGACATGGGGAACCTCGTCAAAGGCCTTAGCTTGATCAAGGGAGAGTAAATACTCAGAACCACTTGACCCATCAAAAGCTTCCCTCAGCAATTTGGTAATGTCTCCCATACCTCGGTGGGGAATGGCACAAGTCTGACCAGGTGAAATCACTTCCTGAGCTACCCAGGATAAACGTTTGCACAGTATTTTACATAGAATTTTCCAGTCAACATTTAACAAACTAATGGGCCTCCAATTTCTAAGATCCAATCTATCCCCTTTTTTATAGAGAAAAATTAAAATACTGTAGGCCAAAGCCGCAGGAAAAGGAACCAAACCAGATAATATATCATTATAAACTTTCACCAAATAGGGGCTTAAGAGGCCTACTGCTTTCCTATAGAGTTCCCCTGGTAAGCCATCCGGACCAGGAGAAGAACCAGACGGTAATCCACTAATCACCTCCTCAATTTCTTTCAGGAAACAGGAGAGGTCAATAGGGATCTATCTGCTTCCAAAAGATCAGGTATCTGTAATGTACTTAGAAACTCATTCATGCCAGCTGTAGTGGGAGAGTTATTATGAAAGGAAGCTTCCACACACTGATGAACCACGTCCTCAATATCATCACCAGAGTTTACAATCTGACCTGTATCAGACCTCAAGACTTCCATGTATTTAGATTCCACCCTTTGAGCACAACAGTCATAAGGATTAACACCTTGTGCTTTTCCCTGAGTACCAAACTTCTGTTCTAAAAACAGAGAATGGGCCCTATCATACTGATACTTACAAATCTCAGATTTAATCATAACAATGTCATCTGTGAGGTCTTCTCCAGTCTCCACAGCTCAAGAAAGAAGCCTTTGTAGTCTATCTCTGAACTGCAGGTAGGTTAGATATTTAGTATTAGCTGCCCATTTCGCCAATGAGCTACATAAAGTTTTCAAATCTCATTTCGAGTCCTGCCACCATAAAAGAGAATTGTCATATAAATCAAAAACAGAAAACCTGGCCTCCAACTCATTATGAATGAGAGCCCAGGTATCTGTATCCGATAAAAGAGACGAATTCAACCTCCAGACTGGATTCGGGCCAGGTTTATTTACAGGGGTTCCAACAAAAACAGTAATCAGTCTGTGGTCAGAGGTCTCAACTGGAGAAACTGAAAAAGATCTCACAGGGACCCAATGGGAGACAAACCGGAAGTCAATTTTAGTAGACAAGTGACCCCTAGAGTAAGTATGCTCCGGTAAGCTAGAAAAACCAGCTGCACAATCCCTAAGCTTGGCCTGTGTATACATTTTGTGCAAAAAATTAGAATCAGAATATAATTTTTGTGTTCTACCTGTTTTGACAGATAAAGATAATATACGATTGAAATCAACTCCTAAAAAGACAGATCTTGTGGTATACAAAAAAGGTAGAACTTTCTGTAACAATGTAACCCGTTGGAATTTCGTCTGGAAATTATAGACATTTGTAATACGCAATTCATGTGCCCCCAGCCGGGCATCAAGAATGCATGCCCGTCCAGGAGTCAAATCAATAATACGGGAAACATGGAGGTCAGGGTTCAGGAATAAAAACCCCAGCCCCGAGCATGATTCCTCCCCCAAGGACCAAAAAGAAGTACCCCTAAACCAGTCATTTGATGCTCGGTAGGTCTCTCTAGTGGTATGTAACCGGGTGTCTTGAAGTAAACAAATGTCAAGTCAGTGACCGGAAATGATAGAGAAAGTGGTAAGTCTCTTTTTTTGGTTCTTTATACTATCAGTGTTTAAAGATCCCAAGGAAAGGTGCCACTCCATGTTCAGGTAGTAGAAACATCCGCCATACTAGAAACCAGAGATTTATCATTTTAGTCCCCAATCTTTTGGATTTCTTTTTTCTTCTTACCCCCCTCTTTGGTATCTACAGAGGGAAATTCAGAATCAGTCACATGTTCCGTCTGTGAGGAAATTAGTGAAGAGGAATCCGAATTGTCATCCTCCTCATCCCACTCTTTCCTTTTAGCAAGAGGAAGGAATCTATTGGACATGGTGAGACCAGCCTCACCCCTATCCATAGCATCTTTGCCCAGTTTTTGGGATACACTGTGTGTCAGCCACCTATTTTTTTTGAAATTCTCAGTCTGTGGAGTGGGGAGGCAGCATGGTAGGATCTTGCCTAGAAGGCCCCGGTACTGCAGCAGAGCTAGGGTGAGACTCTGTATTCTCAGGAGAAATGGGTAATACCGGATCTGCAACCACCTCTGGGGCTGTGGTACCTGGGGAAACTACCTGCTGCAATGTTAGCTTGACTGAGATAGTGGAGAGAGAGGGCACAAGTCTTGTAGGGGAAGAATCAACAGCAGTAACTGTTAAAGAGGGTGAGGAGGGCCAGGGAAGGGACACATCTATAGGGTAATCATCACCTGCAAGCTCTTGTGGTTCCCCTTCTGTATTTTCAGTAGAGTCATCCCCTCCCAAATTATGTGAAGCCCAGGGACAGTCCCTGAAATTGTGGGCAGTGTCTTCACAAAGATTACATATAACAGGAGTTTGGCAGGTGAATGCCACATGTCCGATCCCTCCACAAAGGGAACATTTCATCTTATCACAGGCATTGCTCAGATGAGTATGAGCCCCACACCGGAAACAGGATCGGGGCAGTCCAGCATAAAAGATAAAGCCTCTGTCCCTCCCTAGGCAGAAGCAACTAGGTAGGTGTTGTATAATACCTCTAATCTGAGGCAGTTTGACCCGAATCCTCCACCTCCCAGTCCAAATATCCTCAGAGTCAATAATAGGGTCTGGAAGACCTAAAACAGAACATTTAGCCCTTAACCAGAATAAAATGTCCGATATTGCCACTCCTTCATTTTTAAATAACACAGTCACCATTCTGTAAGCAGGCTTAGCTAAAGGAATAGCAGCAAAGACCTTCCATTCAGGGTTATTGATAACATTCCCAGAAAAGCTCCAAACCCTCAGCAGTTTTAAAGCTGACATCAAAATTTGGATCGCCTGAGGTGTGAATTAATGCATAAATGTCATGGGCAGAAAAACCCATACTGTCCTTCAAAAGCGTACAGCCCACATATACTCTATCAGGATGTGACTCCAAGCCTCCATTATATTTTAGCCTTACTGCATTTTGCCATTTAGCACGCTCAGGAGGAGCATGAAGTAGTCCTGCATATGTTCTGTGGGACAAGTTCCAACCACGGTTAGGATCAGCTCCTGCAGTACTCATAGAAGGACGTGGGGGGGGCAGGATCATCTGGGCCAGGCCCAGGGACATCAAACGCCGGGTTCAGGGCAATAGGTTCTTCGGGGGCATGCAGCTTCTCAGAAGCACTGAGCAAAGGAGAAACCTGCATAGAATTTTGTTGCTGAGGAAAAAGAACCGGTGAGTTAGACAGCTCTAGAGAAGAGGAAAGTACCATGGGGTCTAAAGGAACAGACCCTGGTCGTTGAGGGGACACCCAAGGCTGATTTTGGCCAGTTCTAACCCATCCAGCAGCCTGTAAGGCTTCAGTGACAGTATGCCCCTTAACCAACATATTTTGATCAAAATCAGAGCCTTCCCCAGACAAGTCGCTACTCTGAGGAACAGGAGTGAGTAATGCAGCGCCAGTCACAGGATCAGACAGCTTCCAAGGAGCGTCCGTTCTAGAATCAGAGTCTACCCCCGAACCCTCTCCGTTATGTACAGGTAAAGACAAGTCTTGTGCAGAAGAAACAATGAAAGTCTTACTAGTAGGTTCCCGGGGTGTCATACGGGAACCTTCCATGTCCGAGGAGGCTGGTATCTCACCGATTACCAGGTCCAGAGTTGCAGCAGACCCAGCTCCATGCTCCGTCATGCAAACTCCAGGCAAACTGACAGCTTCCGGAGAAAGTGGAGCTCCAATAGGCAACACTCCTGTTTCGAGATGTAAGAATCGGTTGTGATGCTCGCAACGCTCTTCTTCAGTGAGAAGCGCCCACAACTACGCACTTTGTGACTGGAACTGATGACAGCTCGGGAAGTCCACTCTCAGCAGTGAGTCTGTTGAAAGAACAGGAGCCTCAGAGGAAGCCACACAAGCTGAAGAAGTAAACAAGCGACCCTCAGTAGGAGCGAGAACATTGACAATGTCCGGCATAGACAGGTCAGATCCAGGTTTCTTAGTAGCCATATCCACATCCGTCCTCTCAGCAATGGAAGAAGCCTCACACACAGGAGGAACTGAGGAGGAGGCCAGTTCCTCAGCTCCAAGGACCACCTCACCTCCACCAGGATCCATGGGAGCCACCATCTTGGCCAGAGACCAGGATGACAAAGGGTCCCCCTCTGGAGAGCAGGGGAATTTCCCCGGTGCCCTGGCCAAATTTCCCCCCATTCACTAAAATACCACCAACAGCTTAATCTGGTTCAAAGTCAGTTGGCATTCATCTATATCGACCCTCTCCCGGGTCGTGCCTGAAAATAGGCAGAATTTGTCTACTGCACTTATCAGGTCAACAAAAACTAAATAAATAAGACAGGAACAAAAACAAAGGCTGGGCACACGATAAAGAACTGGTATTGGAAACACTATTTATTTAAGCATTAAAGCATGACAAAAAAGCTGAAGACAGAACCCTTACACAGTGACCCAACAACACAGGTCTTCCTCAGGGGGTGGTGTCTGCTTGCATGCACAGCTACATTTATACACAATTACATTACATCATGATGACATCACTTATTAACTGCAGGTAGTGGAAGCAAGAAAAGCATGCAAACATTTCAAGTGCTAATAAAACTATTACAGTGCCACAAGAACTCTTATAATGTGCAAATACAAAATTAATTTTCTAACCATTATATGGAACTGCTGCAACTGTTAAATTAATTCTTTGAAATATTTATAAATATTGAACTTAAACATGTCACAGAGGTTAGAAAAAGTGAACACTATGCCACAATTAATTAAACATAAAAAGAACACACACTAGGCGAGGCAGGGATCCCAATTGCATACAGTTGCTGCCAGCAAATAGAAATCAGTTACAGCTAGACTTCCTTTATCTTACATGCCCCAAACTGATTGTGATACTTCTGCTCAGTATTTACTGAAGAGAAGGTAGGGCAGGGCCCACAGCTCAGCACCATGGACACGGGGGAGGGAGGTGTGCACTACTCCCTTCACAAAAGAAAGGGTCCTACAAGAGCTCGATAAGCTCAGGGTAGACAAGGCAATGGGACCTGATGGCATACATCCCAGGATATTAAAGGAGCTAAGAGTGGAACTAGCAGAGTCATTATCAGAACTGTTTAGAGAGTCTCTGAGCACAGGAAAGGTCCCAGAAGACTGGAGAAGGGCTCATGTGATTCCGCTCCACAAGAGTGGTAGCAGGGAGGAGGCAGGGAACTACAGACCAGTCAGTCTTACCTCAGTAGTGGGCAAGATTATGGAGACACTCCTTAAGGAAAGGATAGTGCATCACCTGTAATCCATAGGGGCACAGGATCCAAGACAGCATGGGTTCACAAAGGAAGGTCTTATCAAACTAATCTCATAGATTTCTTAGACTGGGTAACCAGAGTGGTGGACCAAGGGGGAGCAGTTGATGTCTCCTACCTTGACTTCAGCAAAGCTTTCGATATTGTTCCACATAGAAGATTGATTAATAAGCTGGGTAGGCTCGGGGTGGGTCAGACGTTGGTCAACTGGGTGGCAAACTGGTTGACGGGCAGAAAACGGAGAGTGGTGGTAAATGGTATACAGTCAGAAGAGATGCAAGTCACAAGTGGGGTACCTCAGGGATCAGTCCTGGGGCCAGTCCTCTTCAATATCTTCATCAGTGACATTGCAGATGGACTGGAGAGTAAGGTTTGTCTGTTTGCAGATGACACCAAGATCTGCAACAGAGTAGATGATCCAGATGGGGTGGGCAGAATGAGAAGAGATCTGGATAAACTAGCAAAATGGTCAGAAGAGTGGCAACTGGGGTTTAACACAAAGAAGTGCAAGATCATGCACACAGGGATGAGAAACCCTGAAGCCACCTATAGGCTGGGAGGGAAGTTGCTGGCAGTCACGAGGGAAGAAAGAGACGTGGGCATCATCATCACCGATGATCTGAAATCATCTAAGCAGACCACTAAAGCAGTAGGTAAGGCTAGAGGGATGTTGGAGTGTATTAGTAGGGGTATCACAAGTCGGAAGAGGGAGGTAATAATCACTCTTTACAAGACACTGGTTAGGCCCCATCTGGAGTACAGTGTGCAGTACTGTAGGCCACACCTTCACAAGGACATTAACCAAATTGAGGCAGTCCAGAGAAGGGCAACCAAAATGGTGCAGGGACTGCATCAGAAAACATATGAGGGCAGATTAACTGAGCTCAATATGTATACCCTAGAGCAAAGGAGGGAGAGAGGTGATATGATTGAAACATTCAAACATCTTAAAGGCATTAACAAGGTGAAAGAGTCTAACATGTTTCAATATAAGAAAAATAGGAAGACAAGAGGACACAGCATGAGATTAGAGGGAGGCTGATTAAAGGGTAATGTGAGAAAGTTCTTTTTCAGAGACAGGGTGGTGGATGCATGGAACGGCCTACCTCAAGACATGGTGGATATGAATACAGTGCAGGGCTTCAAACAGGCATGGGATAAGAATAAGCAAGCAATGCAGATGAGTATGAATATGAATTGACAGAGCAAAGGCCAATGGCACATTCATAACGTAGAAAAAGAAATGGGCAGACTGGATGGGCCTTGCGGTCCTTATCTGCCAACAACTTCTACGTTTCTATGTTTCTACGTTTACAAAATCAAATAGTTAACTTAATCATTTGATGTATATTTATCAATTTCTTTATTTTAACACAATCACTCATTTGGGCAATTGTTTCTTTTCCGATGCCTTTTCAAATACTCGTTTCCAACATTTGCCTACTAGCAATTGTTACATAAGAAACTAAAATTTTCAAGTTTCAGATTTAACACTTTTCTGTTAATTATATTTAGTTTGATCCCACTCATCTTGAGATAAAATCAACTCACCATAACATCTCAGTGAAGAAGTTCCCCACCTAAACGGGCTCCAAGGCAATATTTTTTCAACTCACTGTAAGTTTATAAATACAGTCTAAAGTCTAATTTATCATTAAGACCAATTGGAATTAAGGCCCCCAATGTCAAAATCCATCTTGTTTCTTTTTGTAATTGGACATTGGCCCTGTCTCCTCAGTAAGTGATAATCAAAATTCTGTTTTTTTGGCTGGAAGCATGCAGCCATAGTTCAGGTTTCCATTTCTGTAAATATTTTTTCTAGCGATCTTTAGTTTTTTAGATATTTAAAATTTATTTCCATTATTATAGATCCACAGTAAATATGGCTACTGCCTAATTTGCAGCTGAATTTCCCCCTTATGTCACATCACATCTTTTGTTTACTTCCATTGGATCCTGTGCCGCACATTCCTGCTGTCTCTGTGTAGTGCTGTGAGTCATGTGCATGTGCGGTTGGCAGCAGAGGGTTCCAGTTCAACATGGCGGGTGGGAGAAATGTAAACAAAAACAAAGAAAAATGAAGCAACTTACGGGGTGATAGTACAGTGAAAACAAGAAAGATTACCAGGTAGTGCTTAACAGAGCACAGGCAACAAACTGTTGCAAAAGATCTGATTTTTTGTATCTAGTACTGCTGTTTTAAGATTTGACATCAAAAAACTCAAATACCATTTTTGAAAAAGTGACACACTTTGTTTCCGTAATGCAGTGGAAACTGTGGTATGATGACTCCGAGTCAATGAAGTGGTGGTGGTGGAGGAAGAAGAGGAGGATTCGATTTGAGATATTTCTAGTTCAACAACTTCAGTACCTACTACTTCTTTTTCCTTTTCAGCCATGTTTAATAAGAATGCACATGCCATTGTGTTTCTTTCTATAGAGCGTTTCCTCCCTGGAGCTGGCACTCAGCCTTGTCCCCACCCCCAACGGCTTCACCCAATGGTAGAGCTAGAAGGGGAAGGGCTGTCCTCTTCCCTGGCGTACAATCCAGATTCCCCCAGCAGTCGAGCAGCAGGGCAGGCCACAGGTGAGCAGGTAGGGCTTCATGAAGCCCACCTTCCCCAATTTTTTCCCTCTTACCACTGCAGTGGCAACACATCAGTGCAAGCATATGGAGACATACACATCTTGTAGAACCGTGGCTCCACCCTTCGAGCCACTTGCTAACCTGCACTACCACCGGGTCTCAGTAGCAGAGAGGCTGAGATAGCTGGTCATCTCACCCTGGCAGAGGAGACCAGTTCCTGGAATACTTGCTCCTCTCCCACTCCACCAATCCCTGGCAACCCATGCTAGTTCCTAAACATGGGTCGCCATTGTAGCAGGAGGTAATGCGTTCAGTGCTTCAGCACTCCACACCACCGGGTCAGCTCACGTGCCATTGTGTTTGGAAAAAATGCTGTTTTGTAAATATATTCTATCTTAAATTGTAGATTAAATTGGTTAACTTACAGCCCGGTTTAGGTCTATGTTTCATTTCTTTTTATGTGTGATATGGCTTTCAGTACACATTCAGTCACTTCATGACTAGTCTAGCATTGCTTGTAAAGTGTTTTGGAATACAATGTATATGAAAAGTGCTATATAAATGCTGATTCTTCTTCTTCTTCTTCTTCTTCTTCTATGTGTTACTTAGTTTTCTTGTTTACTGATATAACAACTTGCTATACTAATAAAACCAACTGTGATTATGTAGAGTAAATGAAAATCATATGCCATATTAATTAAGCAATAATGCATGACAGGGTGTGTGTCATGCTGGGATAACATCACGCCTCAGGTGGTTGGGCATGAGGCTGCAGGCCGAGTGCGACCAACACCTGCGAAGTGACATTATCCCAGCACAACTCACGCCCTAGAGGGCATTATTGCTATTATACAATGACTTATTGTTGTACAGAGTAAAAATAAATAATTTTAAAGATGTTTTAGTTAGGGTGGAAAAATATTTTTGTTTCTTAAAAGAAGATGCAAACAAAGAACATACAAATCCAAACATGATCAGTCGAGAGGTTCACAGTGCTGAGACTAGACCTGTGATGTTGTACTGGGATAACATCATGGGTCCAGCCCCAGACTGACCAATCAGTGTCCAGGATTCTTTCTTGCCATTGTATATTACTATTTGTACTGTAAGTACAAGTTGCAGGCCTTCCTTCACTGAACAGTGCACATTTAGTGTGACTGGAGGCTGCTTGAGCAGGGGAAACACAAAACAGAGATGAAGCATCACGCCTTGGATGTGAAGCACTGGGGTTTCTAACGCTACTATTTCTATGAGAGCACCTTGTGTGCTCTTACTACTAATAAAACCTTTTTTGGGTTGCTACCAATATCTTGAAGTACTTGGAGTGCCTCTGTTTTGTGGTTTGCCTTGCATTTTTTTCCCAGAGTGCACCCGCCGCTGACCTGTGTGAGCGTGGTCCCAGTGGTTTTGTTTACGAGAGTAGGGGGATGACACTGACCTAAGAGTGACTTTCACACTGTACACCGACACTGGAAAATTATAGTCTATCAGACCATCAAACTTAGAGTATACAGCCCATCTCCATGGAGTGGTATGGCCACATTAATAGTTGTGCAACTATTACAATTGCAAATAGAACATATGATGTAATACTGCATTTGTATCCATTGAAAGATGTGACACACTGGCTGATAATTTAAACTGTCTAATGGACTGATGTCAGCCAGATCATTTAACTTAACAAAGTCAAACACACTACTACTATTGGAGCCTGTGCTCTACCAGGTGGGATTTACGTGCGTGAGGTGTGTATCCCACCTGCGGAGCTCTGCACCTGTGGACAGGTTCACGCCACTGTTATTCCCCAATGGCCACTACCTGTCCATGGGCACCCCCCCAATGCACAGCATTCCACAAGGTGACTGGAGGTGGAGTCGCAGACACGGGTGGGCATCCAATTGGATGCCCGTCCCAGGTCCAACAGTGGATCCCTTATGTGGCTGAGTGCACATGAGCTGTGTGCCCCTGCGGATGGATGGCCAGCAGCTGTGGCAGTGTGTTGTGGGCAGTGCCACCAGCTGTCCTGGCACACGACACTGATAGACCATGCGGGGGGTGTTGGTGCTGTGGTTAAGGGGGACCTGCGATCAGGGGACAGGTACAGCCAGGCAGGGGAATGCCTTGCCACACCAGGTGCCTTGCCGGTGCAGTGTTGGGCAGTGGGCAGAATGGTCATGGTGGTGCTGCCATGGGGTGGGTATGCAGCTGTGGGAGATGGGGGCAACACCGTATGGTGGGGGGGCAGCCTCTGGGATGTGGGGCCAGAGCTAGCTCACTCTGCGGGGAATGCCCACCTGCCTTGGGCTATTCCCTCGTCTGATGTGCACGAGGGCAGGGTGCATATGGAGACTTATGGCAGGGTTTAAAATGGCATACCGCTGCCCTAATATGGCTGAGTGTAGCACTACGCAGCTTTGTGCATGCTGCAGTGTTGCACACCCCCACCTGCCCCCTGCACATTGTCATCCGTGCGGGTGGGGATCGTGTTATAGGAGGCTGCACACCCATTTTGTGAATGTCACGCAGGAGGTGGCACAAGTACTGCGTCTTCACATACGGTGGCATGGAGGCCCGCCTTTGAGCATAGGGTCTATTGTCGGCAACTGCGACAGACATGGCTGCTTATAGCTGCACCTCCTGGCCTGTTGTGGAGACTACATTTAAATGTTTTTTCCTTTCTGCAGTCTGTCTTGCATATACTGGTCAATCATGGATAATCAGACCATTCACACTAGAAGTTACTTCTATGCTTGTGACTTTATATACTGCTCAGTCAGTTTGGCTGTCTGTCTCCCTCCTCTTGGTGCTGAATTCTCTTTTTTTTGGCTTAATAAATGTTATTTATTACTCAGTCTAAATGTCTCCCTCTTCTCAATGTCCCTGTATATCTCTCCATGTCTGGTATGAGAAGATCCTTTAAAAAAAAGAACAACTAATCCCAGTGCACGGACTTAGCACAACACTGCACTTCATTTGTAAACGAAACATTAAATTAACAATAGTTTGGCTAAAACATGTGTTCTGTTCAGTTACAGTGGACTTAGGACAAAACAGTCCTGTGCTGATCTAGGCCATCAACACTACCCCTCCATCCATTCTGTGGTGTGCACACTGCAGGGCTGCAACCTACAAGGGCTGCCTTCATCCTGCATCAGTCAGATTCAGTTCAACTCCTTTTTCTTTCACATAATCAAAGCAGCATGCAACTGCATGTTGTGTTGTTGCATGCTGTGGTGTTTCTGTGTGTGTGTGTGTGTGTGTGTGTGTGTGGTGGGGAGCTACCTCAGCTGTGTGTGCAGGGCAGGCAGGCTGCATACTCATGTCAGGATGGGAGACAGAGACTAAGCTCCACTTTTCAGTGGCATGAGACACTGATGCTGAAGTAGCAGCGTGGTCCTGCTCTTTCGATCCACGTCGAGTGGTCGTGCTCCCTAAGGTCATCGACGCTCTATGGATGTGGTAGCATTGAAACAAAATGTGCTTCTGCCTGGATGACAACATGGCAACTCCACCAAGTGTGTTCATATCGAGTCCAGTCTTCAAAATACAGAAGTGGATCAAATTCTGAACATCACCGCCCTCCCACATTTTCTCACTAAAGGTATGTCATGATGTTGCTGTGAGCATGTCTGCTCCAAATTATTGCACACTGTATATCAACATGTTTGGCATGATATTATTTTCAGATGAAAATCCACATTCTAGGACTGCATACCTTTACATTCACTGACGTGGCTGGTTATTTATCTGCTTCCTTTCCTTTATTAAACTGAATATATGCTAACAGTGTGGTTAACTTATTAATGCTACACTGCCTTGCCCGTTTGTTTTCGCAAACTTGATCTACTATTATCGCATACTTCCTGAACATTAGGGTACACCAGCAAATAGTGCAGGCAGTTACTCATGATACAACAGTCTCCTCTCGCTCCCCAGTATCAGTATGAGTGGCTAGGCTTCTGTGATTGGGGGGCATCTCCAGAAAAGAATGCAGTGTAAATTGAGAAAGTCTTCAAATAAAATACATTTTTGTGGTGTAACAACACCAGTTTGGACAGCCTTTTGATCACTTTTAAAAAAGAAAAAGAAATGAGAATCAAACAGTCAGCAACATCAATGAATTATACAGAATGTGAGAAATCATAAAACGTGTGGGGTGGTGAGAGTGCCAGAGCATAGTCACTTACTCACTCACTCTCTCTCACTCACTCACTCACTCACTCAGCCTTACTTTTAACAGTCAAATTTGTTAACATTTGTACTAGTCCACCACTGCAGCAGTCACAGCTGGGTAGCAGAATCAGAGACAGAAGGTCACAATTCCAGATAACTAAGGACTAACTGACACAATACTCACCAAGACTTCGAGAAAGAGTTATTAGTGGAGTGCTGCTCCCATCCTGAGTTCTGACTGCTTCCCCACTCTGACAATTCCTGGTTCGGCACTGCGTTGGAACATCGCCGACCAGAACTGTGTGGTCAAGAACCGTGCAGCAAAAATCCTATCTCTTTTGTTTTTGTGGGGGGGCTTTTCCCCCCGCACCTTCTGGACTAAATGATTCTCACTCCAGCGGGGTGGGAACAGATCACAGGGCAAGATGAAATTTGTAGGGCTGTGGAATACAGTTTCTATGACCCCTTGTAAAATAAGCAAGGTCCTGATCGCCAAAATCTAAGAGATCAGGATTAGAACCCTGGTCTCCACTGCTACCTGGCCAAGCTGCTTTATGTCTTAGCTCTCTACACCATGGGAGTACCTTGGCCAGTCTCCTAGATTCTAGGTGTCCTTGTCCACTGTCAGCACCATGGACAGTGACCTGGGGAGAGCTTACTGCAAACACTGTAAATCCCCTCTCACTCACTGTCTGTGGTAGCTCTATCCAGACTAGTGCTTGCTGCCGGCCTCCTGCTTGTTATCCTCGTATTTTATTTGCGGTTGTGATTTACTTGGGGAGAATTAGTCGAGTATGCCGGTAGTTCTGTACTTTGTGTGTTGGTAGTTCTGTACTCCATGCATTGGACTCCTGGACTACTCCCTGAGACCGCATTTGTTGCCGGCCTGTGTACTCTCTTCGGATTGTTGGTGGAAATTAAGTGAGCACTTTTTTAGTACATTGGAGCTGTTTAATCACCTCATGCTATTGTTTTCATCTTTGGCGGTGGTTTTATTATCCTCCCTTCTTCTGGGACTGGCTGGTTACATCAGTGGATGCCTCAAGTGTGCTGAAGGTGAAATGGAAAGGGAATACCCTACTGGGAGGTTGAGGAGTGTTCGAGGTTGGCCAATGTACTAGGAGAAGACTGGAAAGTATAACCTTTGGTTTTCTGCTAAAAACAATGGTAAATGACTGGCTTGATTTGGTGCTGGGTGTTGCAAGCCCAATTTGTTGGGTGGACTGGGTGTGGGTTTACAGCGGTGCGGAAGTCTGCACCCTATCTGTTAGGGAGCTGGTGGTTGGGGTTGTTGGCCTCTAGGGATCCTCAGGGGATCTACTTGTTGGTGGGTTTGCTTGGGGACCCGTGTTAGCTGCTGTGGATTAGCACCAGCCACCCACAGATTTTTTGGGGTTTACTCCCAGCCCAGATGTTCTATCCATAGAAGAGGCCTTTCTTGGATCTTCCTCCCTGACTTTCTGGATTATGGTTTAACTGTCCTCCTCATCTATTCGATTGGCAGTGAGAGTGCCATATGTTTATTTCCAAACTACAGTTGGTGAGAGCATCTGAACTTTGGAGTTTATCCTTCCATTTGTGGGTGAAATCTTCAAGATATTTTCATCTGTCTGTTTAGGAGGTGGGCACTCCTGAAGGTTCTCTTAGCCTCCACTGGTGGTGAGAGACTCAGTGGGGCCTGGACAACCAAATTTTTCCCCAAATACTTCAGTTTTTCTGTTATAGTGGCATTTATTTGTTGATCTTGATTGATATTGTTTTAAGTGTTATTTTGGATTTTATGATTTAAAGTTTAATTAAGCAATAAGGCACAACAGAGTGTGGTATATCATGGGATATCGTCATGCCTTGGGTGGTTGGGCATGAAGCCGCAGGCTGAGCGCGTCCAATGACCCGAGAAGTGACGATATCCCATGATATACCACACCCTGGAGTGACTTATTGCTATTATGAACTGAGTTTGAATTTTCATAAATAAAAAAAAAATAAAACAAACAAGTTTTTAAACGTTTTATGAACAAGTTTTTGGGTGATGTAGGAGTACATTTTGAAAAAATAGTTCTCAAACAGAATAGAGCAAGGAGGTTGGTGGCGCCTGAACTTTTTTGAAGCCATGATGATGTAGCCCGATATCATCATGGCTTCAAAGAGCTCTCTGCCAATCAGATTCCTCTATTTATGTTCCTCAGTTCATAATACTGTTTATCTCCTGGGGCTGTGGGAGGGCCGGGAGAGGTGAGGATTTAGTTGATTTATTTTGTAGCTTGTTTAATTTTTTTGTTTGTTTTTGAATAGTTCATTTTATTTTATGGGGATTGGATTTTTGCAGGATTTTTTCTTTAATAAGTGATTTGTGTAATTTTTATTCTGTTTTGTGTGTTGTTTTAGGTTGATAGTAGACTTGCTGAGGGAGTGTTGGTTGATATTTTAGTCACCAGAATGTGTTGGAGCCCTGCCCCCATGGTTGTGCACTATTCACCCTCTGCTCTCCGTGTCCTCCGTCCATTTTTCTCCCCTCCTTTGCAGTTTATAACTTACCAGCGTTGTAGGGTACTGGGTATTGCTCGCAGGGGGAGGAGGAAGGCAGGGGGTTGTGAACAGTGGAGGGTGAATGAGCGGCGCCATCGTATCGGGGTTGTAGAATCCAGAAGATGCCCTGGGGTGAAATGGAACCAGGATCGTGGTCCTCCATGCCTGGTTTCCATACCCAAGGGCACCACTAATTTTGGTGGGCAGGTGGTTCGGACAGTCCGGGAGGTTCATTCAACGTGGGCGGTGTTATGCAATGCCAGGTCTACTAAACATAAGACAGCAATTATTGCAGATCTTATTAGAACAGTGGACCTGGCTTGCATCGCCGAGACCTGGCTGAATGAGAACTCTGGCCCCATTTTGGAGGCCTTAATTCCAGCTGGATACTTGGTGATTCACCGCTTGAGATTGGATTGCGGGGGTTGCGGTCTGTTTCAAGACCAAACTTAACCTCACAAATGTACCAGTTGAGGAGGCTAAGTCATTTGAGTGTACCGTGGTAGCAGGTGTAGGTTGTAGGATTGCCCTCATCTACTGTCCACCAAGTGATGAGAAGCGGTTCCTTCAGGAAGTTGCGGACTTTGTCATTGAAATTGCATCTGAGTTACCCAGGCTGATGGTCCTGGGTGACTTCAGTGACTGGGTCGATGATGAACTCTCACAGTTTAGTCAACACTTACTCCAGTTGATGACTTCTCTGGGCCTTATACAGATAGTTGCCACTACTACCCATAAACACGGTCACTCTCTTGAATTAGTCTTCCTCCTGGGGATCGAGGTCTCTGACTTGGGGGTGGAACCAGTCGGTTGGTCCAATCATTACACCGTGGGGTTTAGTTTTAGTGCCCCTTCTCCATAAGCCTACCCCTGTGGAGATGGTCAGGTATTGCCTTTATGAGATGTGAGCTCTGATGGCCTGGTGGTGGTACTTGACCTATTGACCCTCCCAGTGGCAAGCAGTGTCCCATAGACTCTTGTGGTGACCTATAATTCAGCAATCTCGGTGGCTCTGGATGTCATTGTTTCAGTCCGAGTTCGCCCTCTCTCCCTTTGCCCTTGGTCCCCATGGTTTGATGGGACATTGAGGGAGATGCGGTAACTAGGACGAAGGTTAGAGCATTGCTGGCGGAAATACACCCTTGATGCCAACCGCCTTAGATTGATGGATCATTATCAAGTCTATCAATCCAGAATCACCCATAAGAGGGCAGAGTTGCTGTCCGGGGAGATTGTGGCCACTCAGAATCGACCAGCTCAGCTTTTCCGAATGGTAGACAGACTGTGCAGCCCAGCTTGTCTACAGGTTCGGAAAGCTTTTTAGCAAACAGAGTGCAATGATCTTTCTTGATTCTTTGTGTCTAAGGTGGCTGACATTAGGGCGGTACTCCAGCCGGCACACTCTATGGGTGGTGCTGTGGATCGGGCCGAGGCCGTTGCCCCTCGGTTTTCCTGGAGTACCTTTGACCAACTGGAGTTCGCACATGTCATGTGGATTGTCCAAGGTGCTCACCCTATGTGCTGTAGTTTGGACCCTGGACCCACTTCCCTGATTTTGGGTTGTCTTGATTCTATCAGTATGTTCCTAGCATGGATAGTCTGGTGCTCCTTGGAAACAGGTGAGTTTCCTGGTTCCCTGAAGGAGGTGGTGGTAACACCACTCTTAAAGAAAGCTTCTTTGGACCCAGACTGCCACACAAACTACACACCAATCTCTAACCTTCCCTTTTTAGGGAAGGTGATTGAGAAAGTAGTGGCGGTGCAGCTGGAGAACCATTTGATCATCTATGACATCTATGAACCCCTCCAGTCTGGATTTCATAAGACATAATACTGAGACAGCGTTGGTTCGGGTGCTCAATGATCTCCTGATGGCTAGAGACTGGAAAAAACATTCCATCTTGGTTCTTCTGGATCTCGCATCAGCGTTTGACACTGTGGACCATGGGGTGCTACTTGATCACCTGAGGTTCATCTGCGGACTGTCAGGGACAGTCCTCAGGTGTTTTCATCTTTCCTCACTGGAAGAACTGAGAGAGTGGTGTCTGGGGTTTATTCCTCGGACCCAGTTTCTCTGTCTTCTGGGGTTCCTCAGGGTTCAGTGTTGTCCCCCATGTTGTTTGCAGTGTACATGCTGCCCCTCAGAGACATTGTAAGAAGGTATGGGCTGAGGTTTCATTGCTATTCCGATGATACCCAGCTCTACCTGTCTTTTGCACCTGACAAAGATAGAGACCTCTCAGTTTTTAACAGCTGTCTCACAGAAATCCAGGAGTAGATGGATTCCAGCTGGCTAAAGTTGAACACGGATAAGACCGAGGTGTTGGTTGTAGATCCGGTGTGCTGCATAGGGGGGTCGGAAGTGGGTTCGCCCTCTGGACTTTTTCTTGGGGGTATCTCCTTCTCGTCCTCTGAACAGGTGCGAAACCTGGGGGTAATTGGTGACAAGGGGCTGACTCTGCATTTGCAGGTATCAGCCATTGTCAAATCCTCTTTTTACCATCTGAGGAATATCTCCAGGGTTAAACACCTTGTTCTGTCTGATGATCTTCCTACACTGGTTCACGAGTTTGTGTCCTCGTGCCTGGATTACTGCAACTCCCTTTACCTATGGCTACCTAGGGTGGAAATCTGCCACTTGCAGCTAGTGCAGAATACTGCGGCTCTGCTTTTGATGGGAACTTCTAGATCCTGTCATATTACATCGGTGCTGCGTGGACTTCACTGGCTGCCAGTACAGTGGCAGATCACCTTTAAAGTTGGTCTTTTGACTTTTAAAGTCCTACATGGACTTGGTCCGGATTACCTGAAAGAGCTTCCGGTGCCCTACTGCCTGGGACGATTGCTTCGCTCAGCCAATGAGGAGTTGCTAGAGATCCCAAGGGTTTGTTTTAAATCTTCTGGGGCCCATGCATTTATGCACGTGGCCCTGACCCTCTGACATTCTCTACCCTGCCAGTTATTGGAGTGCACAACCGTGGAGGGATTTAAACAATCCTTAAAAACATATCTGTGGGCCCAGGCCATCGGTGAATGTTGATTTTGTAAAGGCTTATTCTGTTATATTTATCTTGTATTTTTTTTTTTTGAAATTTCTTTTTATCCCCTCCTGAACGCCCTTGTCACTCCACTCCTTCGGGCTTGCTCAATGCCCACCAGTCCCCACTGAGTCTGCCCCTAGAGTGCATCTCTCAGGTGTCTCCTACCTGCCTCCTTACTCCCTCGGAGCACCTTGCACAGCGGGGTCTGCCCATGTTTTTTTGCAGACTGGGTGGCTGGAGCAGCCGTCATCGGAGGCGGCGAGGTTGTTTTCGGTTTTCTGTCCTCCCTCCACCCGCTGAGGGCGGCCCGACAAGGTGGAGCGTGCTTCAGCACACCAGCAAGTACCAATGGCATCCTCCCCTCCCCGACTCCCAACCCAAGGGGGCCGCCGTTGCTCCGAGAGTCAGTGCTTCCACCTGCTCTACCAGGCGTTGGGTGTATTAAACACCCCTGGTACCCCTCCCCGAAGGAGGAGAGCATCCGTTGGGACGCTCGATCCTCCTTCCCCCTGCCGATATCTTGTATTTTATGGTTTGATAACTGATGTGTTTTAAAATTTGTTAGGCATCTTGACATTTTTGAAAGGCGCCCTAAAAATAAACTTATTATTAAATTAAATAAATGTTTATTAAATGATTATTAATATTGATTATACTTTTTTTTTATTTTGAAGTGCGTTTTGTCAAAAGTTAGTATGACATGTATGCTGTGGCTCCTTTGCTCTCGCTGACTGTTCATGTGGCTCCAGAGCCAGTCTGGACTAAGTATCACTGATCTACTCTATTCAAACCCAGAATCTTCAGGCAGAATTTGCGTCAGTCATCCCATCTTCAACTGGAACCCAAATCACCACAAATATGGGCCAAAGAGCTCTCTCAGCATCTGCCCCCGTGATTTGGAATGGCCTCCCCTCAATTCTTTGTTCACTGGACCCCCTGCTCAACTTAAATGCTGTGATGAGAGCTCACTTCCTATCCTCCTCTATCTGTGACTGCCCTTTGGTATCTATTCCTTCTGTTTCCTCCTCTGTTGCCCCCACCTCCTCTCCCCTTTGAACCTCTACTAGTTCTGCCCAGTGGTTTTCCTTCTTTCCCTCACACTACCTCACCTGTACCTGAAGTCCTTTCTCCTACACACATGCACCTCTCCCCCAAGTCTCTTGTTGTGGTCTTAAGGACTAAGTTATTTGATTGCCTGTGTATGCATTTCAGTTGCCCTTTTGATGTATCTTATGCACTCAACAATGTAGTTAATGTATCAAAGATAAATCACTGCACCTCCCCTCCACACTACTGTATTATACCTGTTCTACTGTAGTTAACCCCTGGTTCACTGTTTGTATATACCCTGTACATGATATTACTATGTTAGTTTGCTCTGTATTGTTGCTTTGTTATTGTGGTACCTATGTTGTTTGGCAGTATCTGGCACGAGCCGGGCCTGAAAAAGGTCTTTGGATCAGTGCCCCAATCCGGTTATCAAATGAATAAATAAATAAAAACAAATAAATAAATTTTGTTTAGAGTGTTATAGAAAATCTCAGCTCTTTGTTCTTTTTCTCCCCCTCTCTCTTTATCTCTCCCTAAGATCTGCTGTGTAAGCTTTACCCCCACCCCCATCACAGACCCCTGGCACCTCTCGCCTTACATTTTTTAACATTTTTTTTGTCCCTAGCACTGAATATTTTTCCTGCCCACTAATTTGTGCCTGTTTAACTTTTGGCTTCTCTCCATTTCTCTCCCCCTTAGGCGGCGGCCCCAACTTCGGGCACAGGTGAAGCAGAAAAGCCGCTAACGGAGAACTGGACAGCCTATGCCCTTTCCTGCCACCTCCATCCCATCCTCCAGCTGAAGACCTAGCGCTCAGGTATGGCTTTCAGAGACCCAGAGCACCGCTAGTCTTGAATTTTATGCCAGGCACCCTGATTGGCTACAGCCAAAAGTGTTAAGCCACTGACTGGCCCATCACTCAAGCCCTGTCTAGACTGACTTGTTGCTGGCTCAGCGGTGCTCCCTTGCCTCTCAAGTAATTCTGAATCTGTATATTTTCAATTTGGCAAAGTAGGAACTGTGTAGCGAGCTTTAGTCTTTAAGGTTAATACTGTTTATATGATGCGCTTGTAAACTGCAAGCATTTTGTAAAGTAACTCACAGCCATTTTAGTGAATTTTGAACATTTTGTTTAGAGTGTTACAGGGAATCTAAGCTCTTCATTCTTTTTTTTTTTACCCTCTCTCTTTATTGCTCCCTAAGACTCTGCTGTGTAAGCTTTACCCCAACCCCCATCCCAGACCCCTGGTGCCTCTCGTCTTACATTTTTTAACACCTCTTTTGTCCCTAGCACTGAATATTTTCCTCACCCACCAATTTGTGCCTGTTTAACTTTCAGTTTCTCTCTATTTCTCTCCCCCTTAGGTGGCAGCCCCAACCTTGGGCACACCCGAAGCAGAAAAGCCACGAACAGAACTGGACAGCCTGCACCCTCTTCTGCCACCACCCACCCCAGCCTGCAGCTGAAGATCGAGCGCTCAGGTATGGCTTTAAGAGACCCGGAGCACCGCTGGTCTTGAATTTTATGCCAGGTGCCCTGATTGGCTACAGCCAAAAGCGCTAAGCCACTGATTGGCCCATCGCTCAAGCCCTGTCTGAACTGACTTATTGCCTGCTCCCCAACGCTCCCTTGCCTCTCAAGTAATTCCAAATCTGTATATTTTGTCCTGCCTGCCTAGACTCCGGCCTCTATTAAATGCTCCCTAACCACACCCCATCATGTAGCTCCCTCCTACATGTAGATTCCCTGCCTGACCGCAGACTCTTAAAGTAGTAATAAACTTAAACAGCCAGCCACCCATCCCTCAGTAGGGATTGCAGGATCTCACCGTGCTAGCTGCATCTGCTCTAACATGGGGTGCTCTCTCTCCTCCTGCTCCTTGTAACCTCTCTTGGTGCTGCTGGCCCCTTGTACCGAAGTGGGCCACTGCTACCCCTACCACAATCACAGCTGGGAAGCCATGGGCTGTCAGCTGCACCCATGGCAACTGCCTCACTTGGATATCAGCTGTACCTCACCTATATATCACCAACAAACACTGGGCTCCCCTTGTTCACCCCTAGCTTCGGTACAGTAACGATTATCTCCACTATAAAACTACAACCGGTGCCCACCCACACCTCTCACTACAAGCTTAGGTGACGGAAGATACAGGCCACAATAAGCACCAGCCTCATGGCCAGGAAGGTAATCTTCATGCTATTGCTCCTTTCTGGTAATATCCATGCCAACCCAGGCTCACCAACTTTGACAGGCACTGGTGGATGCAAGGTTAAAGGACTGAGAATAACTACACTGAATATCTGCAGCATAACTGTCAAATTTGAGCAGCTCCCCCGCATGGATGGCCCAACATTCTTTGCCTGACAGAGACCTGGCTGTCTAGCAAGATTAAAGATACTGAAATGGCACTCAATGGATACCAAGCCTTCAGGAAAGACAGGATGGGCAAGAAAGGTGGAGGATGTCTCATCTATGTCAGAGAATACCTGCAATGCTTCGTCCTCCCCGTTACTGGAGTGGCAGAGGATCATGAGCTACTAGCAGTAAAAGTACAGGTCAGTCAGCATGGTAAGACTCTAATCCTTGCCACAGTCTACCTACCCCCAAAAAAGCCAAAGAAGGCCTCCCTAAAATTCTGGATGCAATTGCCACCCTCCCTAAAGGTACAGAACTCATTATCACAGATGACTTTAACATTAACTGAGTTGGCAAGGAAGCAACCCCTTCAGGGATATGGTATCTACCTCCAGCCTAACACAACTTGTCCCTTGCCCCATGCGGAACTACAAGACAGGTAATGACACCCTCCTTGATTGGCTTCTATCAAGCTCACCATCCCGGATCTCCGAGCTCAGGGTTCTACTGGACACATTAAGTCACCACTCCCCAGTCACATTCCTATGGTCCAACAAATTTACTAAATGCCCACCCACCCTAATTGAAAGCAGAGTCCTGAGGAAGGGCAAAGTTGGGTCCCTCACCTCGACCCTCGCCCTTCATGACTGGTCCCCTATTGACCTGGCACCCACTCTTGATCAGGCCCTCAGCTACTTTATTGATGGTTTCAACAGCATCTGAGATCTCTTTGCCCCACCGAGGAAAAGGAAAATTTGGGAGACATGAAAATGGCTGGATTACAGGAGAGCTCCTCACCCAGATGAAAGAAAGGAAGAGCCTCTGGGAAAAATCCAGGTCCACATGTAGCATGCATGACTACCAGTGCAACAGAGCAGCAAGAAACCACTGCACTAACTTTATCCAGCAAGCAAAAGCCAACTTCCGCAAGGTACAGCTTAGCAATTCCTGGGGTGACAGAAAGAGGTTCTGGGAGAACATCAAAAATCTCCTTGGGAAGGACTACAAGAAGCACCCTCATCTTCTCAAAATCAGCAACTCCCCCACAACTGACCCACTACTTACAGCGGACTCTTTTAATATGGCCTTCACTGGCCTGACCTCGGTATTTCCACCTGACTAACTGCTCCCTGCTGCCAACTGCCTCAGTTGCAAGCCACTCAATAACACACACCCAGACTTCTACTTCAAGAGGGTGACGGTGAAGGAGGCCCTAAAATATGTAAAAAAAGTACTAGGCAAGACCAGAATGGGCAGTGATGGGATGGACATGAAACTCCTATCCCTCACACTTGATGTTCTCATAGTGCCTATAACAAAGCTATTCAACAAGTCACTGGCCTAGGCTCAATTCCCAGAGATCTGGAAGCAGGCCATTGTGACATCTGTACATAAAAATGGAGACAAGACACTAATAGCCAACTATAGACCAATCTCCATCCTCTCCCCCCATCCAAGGCACTGGAAAAGATAGTGGCAGGTCAACTCACTGAATACCACAACAAATATCAACTATTATGCCCTAACCAGCACGACTTCAGACAGAGCCATAGTACCACCGTGGCCTGTTGGAGTACATGAATTAGTTGCACAAGGCTCTGAACAAAGGCAAACTGGTGGGGTCCATGTTCATTGACCTCGCCAAGGCCTTTGACACTGTTAACCACTCTCTTCTCCTGATACAGTTGCAAAACCTGGGGGTGGTGGCCAATGACGCATACTGGTTCCAGGACTACCTGACTCACAAAAGCCAACGTGTCAAAATTGGGCAAACAGTATCCAGCTCCAGAGAAGTATCCTTAGGCGTCCCCCAGGGGACAATACTGAGGCCCCTACTCTTCAGCCTCTTTTTAAATAATCTTCCTAAAGCATGTGACACTAAATGTATCCTATATGCTGACAATGCTGTTCTCCTTAACAGCAATAGATCCCATGGTGCCCTCCAATTCGAACTACAGACCTCCTTCAACAAACTTGAGGACTGGTTCAGCAAGCATAAACTTCTACCAAATTATAAAATGACCAAGGCCATCCTTATATCCAGTCCCCAGCACAAAAAGAGGCCCCTCTTGTCATCTCCAACAAAGTCAGTGAATGGGGGTCACTGTAGATTACACCCTCACCTTCATGCAACACATCAACTCAGTGATTAGGGCGGTAAGCACCAAATTAGGTATCCTTGATAGACACAGGAAATATCTCACACTGGAGGCCCTCCACCGCTCAGACTCCAGCTCCATCCTATCAACCATTGATTATGGCCTGGTGGTCTATGGATCAATAACAGATATGGCATTCAAGAGGGTTCAGACTGCTCTCAATAAAGCCTGCAGGCTCACTCTGGCTCCAGATCGCCTCACGCACACTTGCTGTCTGTATGAATGGACTAATTGGCTGCCGCTAAAGAACAGGATCAAGTTCCAAACCTGCCTCCTGGGTAAGAAGGCATTACTGGGCAAATCCCCACCTTGTGTAACTAACATCTTCTCACTGACTGCCACACTGTATGTCATCAGAGGTAGGATGAGAGAGGCCCTATCCACACCCTTTCGTAGAACCGAGCTTGGACATTGCTTCTTCGCCTATTTTATTTATTGAAATGGTTCACCAGGAAGGCACACTGAGCAACAAATTGCTCATCTCCCGGTGTGACCTGGAGGGAAGGGGTACAATAGAAATGAGATATTAAACATTCAATTTACAAGATCAACAATAGCATACAGTTGTAAGGTAGGTGTTACAAAAAGTGTTACAACAGTGTTGAGCATAACATGTGGAAAGAGTGGATAATAATAAATGCCAGGTTAATAAGTAAACAAGTGCTTATATGAAAGAAAAGGGGGAAAGGGGAGGGGTGAAGTAGGGAGAGGGGGAAGAGTCATATCGCTGGGTCCCCCCTCGTGGTGCAAAGAACCCTGCAATGGAACCGGTGGGACCAGAGAGAAGGGGATAATGCAGTATACCAGAGAGACTCCTTTAGGATGGTTGGTGAAAGTAGTAGATCAGAGATGCAAGCCCCTTGGGGTGGTAAGTAAAGGTGAGGGTAGATATGTATGGTTTGTCCAGGGCTTAGAGGGGGGAATTACATAGGGACATGGCAGGAGTAGCTAGGTGCAAGGTAATTATTGAGGGCAGAGCTGATGGAATAGGTGGAGGATGAGTGCTGGATTTGAGGTGGGAGGGAACTCCAAATTTTTGGGAGGCAGTGAGAGAAACTGGATTGGCCATTTTGGGTGGATCTGCGGGGGACAATCAGGGTATGGGAATCAGATGATCTAAGGCAATGGGAGGGTGGAGGGGGTGTTATAAAGGAGGAGGTAAGGTAGGAAGGGAGCTCACCCAACCAGTGCTTGGAAGTGAATTTAGCACAGTGAGAGAGTTGCCTGTTTGTAAGAGATGGGAAGGATAGGGCATGAGAAAGATAGCAGTGATGTTTGCGAGGGGGAGCATCCAGGGCAAAGCGACAGAAGGAATTGAAGAGGGTGTCCAGTCTGGCCAGGGAGGACGTAGTGGCAGCACCACAGACTATATCACAATAGTCAAATTGGGCAGTATCATTTTCTGAACAAGTTCACGCCTAGCCGTAGGTGGGATGCAACTACAGTTCCCAAACAGGGCTTCAAGCTTGGTGCGCAGTTTTTTCTGGATGGCATCAACATGTCTAGAGAGGTTTAGGTGTTGATACAACCAAACACCTAAGTATCTGAAGGAGGATGTGTCCTCAAGAAAAGTCCCATCAATGGTGTGGAAAATGGGTAGGGAGGGAAGCCTAGAGAGTTTCTGCCTTGTGCCAGAGGTCATCGAGACAGTCGTCATGGCATTGAGGAAAGGCTGATGGTTAGCAAACCAGAGCTGAACCTTGTCAAAGTCTTGCTGTAAGCTGGTTGTAACCTCATCAGGACAGGAGCCAGATGCATACAGCACTATATCATCAGCATACACATGTATAGCAGAGGATGGGGGAGCAAACAGAGGGATGGTCATATAAGAAGATGGAGAGAAGGAGGGGCCCTAATACTGAGCCCTGGTAGACTGCAATGCTAATTGGGAGGAGAGGAGAAGTGGCGTCCACGATCTTAACTGATTGGGTTCTGCCAGTAAGGAAGACCGTGAACTAGTTTGTAGGTCTAAAGTATCCCCAAGTGGCTCAGTGAAATCCCTGTGCCCATAATGGCCTCCAAATGCCTGTCTCAATTCAAAACTGGCCTAAGGTAGCACCTTAAGTCAATCACAGTGTTTGACTGCCTCTAAAGGCTAGCCCTTCACCTCACCAGTCCCCTGAGTTGCCCATAAGGCAGCACTGCTGTACCTCTCTCCAACATTCAGCTTGTGTCTACCCACCATAGCAGATACTCTTCCCCTCCTTTGGTACGTGCCCACCCCCATTATACCACACCATGCCCTGCATGGCCATTTAGTCAAGCACTTCTCCACCCTGGTGCCTTCTTCCCACTCTCACCCTTCCCCCCGGCACTCACCAGCCACATGTTTGACATCCTATCTCAACCAGGCCCCAACCTGAGGCTGCTTCTTCTCCTAAGCCTATCCTCAACTTGATAGGGGTCTCCCCCACGTACTCCCACCACTGCTCTCTATTTCACTTACTGATGCTGTACTAAATCCATGGTATTAGTGATAATTGCTGTAGTATTGTAACCCAATGTATGAATTATAATGGTGTCATGTACTGTAATTCGTCTACTGTATGTTATCTTGACATGGACCTTTGTAAAAGAGCTTGTGCTCAAAGGTCTCTTCCAAATACCAGATAAATAAATAAATAAATAAAAAGAAAAGAGCTGTGAGTGATGCAGCCCCATCCACATTCCCATTCTTTATAATCTGTGGTGTTTTTTTTTTCAAATAGCAGAAAACTTAACATCTGTGCCTTAGTGCTATGCAAGCATTTTCACACCACATAATTGCTCACTACTGCCATGCCTCCAAAGCACTACGGAATGTAGTGGCTGACCAGCCCCCGCCCACACTCCTTTTCTTTCAGTTCAATTCAGTTAAGTTCAATTCAATTCAGTTCAATTCAACTGCTATAACATATGGCATTTAAAAAAATCAGAAAAGTAAACATTGGTGCCTTAGTGCTCTTACCAGATAAGCTGACTTTAGAAGCACCGAACATGTGTCACCCACTCACTACTCTCATCCCTCCCGACCATGATCGAAGAATGTATATAAAAAACTCCACAACTCCCATATCATTTTATCGATCACAGGGTCTCACTGGTGGCTGGCTGGGCAGCACATTGAAGTAGGTAAAAAAACGATAGTGCAGTAGTACAAACAAGTGACTGTAAGAAAAAAAGACTCTTAAAACAATCACTTTTTTAAAATGCTATATGTTGTTAAAATTTTACAATACCTGTTTTATAAGCCCAATAATATTTCATTTCATTTATTTTATACTGAAAAAAATCTGTGAGCAATAAATGCCCATTTTCACAGATGTCCAGTGACAATAACATAACAAAAAATCACAAAACAAAACATTATAACATTAACACAACAACAGAAACATACAATTACTCAGTCAAAACATTAGAAACAGTTACAGACAACCTCAGACACAAGTTTTTGTTCAACTGAACATTTAAAACCAGACACAGTACAACAAGCCATTATATTATTAGGTAATTGGTTATACTGAATCATTAATTTAAACTGAATTGAATTCTTCATAAAATTTGTTCTAATCAGAGGTAGCTTGAACACCTTTCAAACAACATGAAGTCTTGCTATATTATGACAATTGCAGTTTGTCCCACCATTAGAACTGCTCCAGAGGTGAAAGAGTTAATTCCATTCCATGAATGGAACTTAGAGCACGAGCTCTAAAGAGAAGCTCTGTCTGTGTAGTTTCAAACCTAAACTGTCAGATTCTTTACTCCGCCTCACTGAACAGTCGCTCTGGAGATTTCTCCTACTGCTCGGTTCATTTCTCGGTTTAAATAGTGTTTTCTCGGTTCGATTCAACCGAGAATAGTTTTATTTTAACCGCAAAACCGATCCGCTCAAGCTCTGTCTGTGGTATCGTAAGTAATTTTATTTTAATTCTGTGTGGAACTTGTAAGTTTTATCAGTTCGGTTTTGAACCGATCAGCTTGGGTTAAAACTTTAAGTTTTTAAACTTGATATTTTAGAGTGCGGTTCCCGGTTCTTATCGGTTCTAAAAAAAACGGATTTCATTACGGTTTTTTCCAATACCCGTGACACGGTTAGGAACCGATAAGGGTGTCTTGCCTGGCACTGCCGTTTAAAGGGCAAGTTTTTCTGGTTAGGCTGGCATTATGTCTGAGAAACCCAAAAGAAAAACCGGGCCCACTGGGTTTCAACACTGTGATGTCTGTGGGGAAGTCTTTGCCAAGGCTGACCCACACACCACATGTGTTTATTGTCTGGGGTTTGACCACCTCCAGTCAGACTGCCAGATTTGTAAGAATTTCCCTGCAGCCACCCTGGCAAAGAGATTGGGAAGGCTCAGGGACCGAGAGGCCAAAAAGTCCGCTGACCCGGATGGCCAGCCCGGTTCGGTGTCAACCGAACCGGAGGAGGGAGTGCCTCTGACCAGGGCGAGACTTCCTCGGAGAAACGAAAAAGCTGGCTCTGATGAACCAGTTCCAGTAAAGAGAACAAGAAAGTCAGCAGGTTGGAGCCCAAAATTTTACTCCAACTGCTGCAGAGATAGCAAGAGCTATTCAGATTGTCCAGTCACTTTCGATTCCGTCCGAACCGCCACTATCTGGTAAAAGGTCGGTTCGTCGGTTCCATCGGTTCAGGAATATGATGTTGAGGAGTTTTATGAACCAGAGGAGGGGAGGATGATTATGAACAGTATGAATGTGACTTGAGGGTCTGGTGTGCCCATTGAACCGACATCTCCCCAGACAGATCTTTAGAATCTCCCCTATGCTTTCTGAGTCCCTCTCTCATTTTATGTTTTACAAAAAGTTGTTGAACCCTCCAGCTTCCTTTGGAGGAAGCTGTGGATGAGCAAGAGGAGCCTGATTTTGTAGAAATGATGGATATACCAGAGTCTAGAGATTGTCTATTCCTTTGCATAAGCATTTAGGAAACAAACAATAAAAATCTTAAAAACTCCTAATTCTGTGCCTCCTGTAGATAAAAAGATGGACAGGAGGTACACACTGTCAGGTCCTGATACAGAATTCCTTTCTCAGCAATGCAGTCATGTTAGTAGTTCAGGCTGCAGCCTGTGATAAAGCTAATATTCCCCTGGCTTCACATCCTCCTGACAAGGATTCCAGGAAGATTGATGCCATGGCAAAAAAACAGTACATGGCAGCATCCTTGGGACTCAGGCAAGCAAATTATATGGCTTATGTAGCAAGGTATCAGAAATCTAGATGGGATACTGTTATGAGTTTAGCCAAACAAGCCCCTGGCCAGCTTGCTAGTGAGCTGGAGCAGGTGGCTGCCGATGGCATTGAGGCTTCTAAGGTGCAGTTTCATGCTGCTGTGGATTTTAATGATGTTTCCTCTAGAGTCATGGCCACATCCGTAGCTTTTAGAGGTTGGCCTGGCTCAGGTGTATTAGCTTGTCACAGGATACCCAGACTAAGGCTATGGATTTTCCTGTGGTGGGAAATTCTCTGTTTGGGGAGCAGACAGAGAATTATATGAAGGAGATGGATGAATATAGGACTACCTATAAAAGTGCCCAAGCCAAGGAGCGGCAAGCCACTCCTCAGAGGCACACCCCCAGGGGTAGGGGTAGGCCTTTCCACAGGCCTTTTTACCAAACCCAGGCCTCCTCTGCTTATGCTCAGAGGGGGTTCTTCAGAGGCAGAGGCAGACGGGGCATGGGCAGGCCTGCCCCCACCCCTCAGCCTAAAGCACCTGCCAAGCAGGCACCCTGATGGGGTGCCCAGGGCCGATTCTCCTTTACCAGTAGGGGGCAGGTTGGCTTACTTCAGTCAGAACTGGGTGTCTTTAACTTCAGACAAGTGGGTTCTGGAAGTAGTAAGCCAGGGTCTGGTTCTCAGCTTCAAAAAGTTCCCAAGATGAGAATCAGGTCTTTTCCACCTGCAAGCTCTTTAGAGACCTTTACTCTAGAAGCAGAGGTCTCAACCCTGTTAGCTCTCAGAGCGGTAGAAAGGGTTCCTCCCCTACACCAGGGCAAGGGTCTACTCCAGATACTTCCTTACCCCAAAAAAAGACAGGAGAATGGCGGCCCATTTTAGACCTCAGATATCTGAACAAACACCTTTTGAAACCAAAGTTCAGAATGGTAACTCTGGCAATGATTTTACCCTCTCTAAGGCCAGGGGACTGGCTAGCTTCCCTGACCTCAAGGATGCCTATTTTCACGTCCTAATCAGAAGCTCCCACCGAAAGTACCTCAGATTCAAACTGCCCTCAGGTCACTACCAGTTCAGAGCAATGCCCCTTCGGCCTTACTCTCTGCCCCAAGGGTATTCACAAAATGCCTGGCAGTAGCAGTGGCTCACTTAAGGAGGCAAATATTGCTGTTTTCTCATCTGGATGACTGGCTCATTGTAGGCCAGTCCCAGAACAGGTAAAATCTCACCTGCAAGTCACCCAGCAGCTTCTCTCCTCCCTGGGCTTCCTGCTAAATCTACCAAAGTCGGTTCTGGAACCAGTTCAGGTACTCACCTTCATAGGTGCGGAATTGGACACAAATCTGGCCAGAGCTTTTCTTCCCTTAGAAAGGGTAAGGAACTTGGTGGCTCTGGCCTCCTCCTTCACTCTGCAGGCCTCTCGACCAGCAAGGCACTTTTTGCAGCTCCTGGGGCACATGGCTGCGTCCACAGCTGTAATGCAGGGAGCAAGATTTCAGATGAGAGACATTCAGTTTCACTTGAGAGCCTATTGGTCTCAGAGAAGAGACCCCCTTTCCAAGTTGGTCCCAGTGACCCGAACCTTGATCCAGGCCCTCCAGTGGTGGCAGGATCAGAGCAATTTAAGACTGGGGGTCCCCATCATTCCCCTTTCTCACACTTTGACCCTCACTCACGGATGCTTCCTCCTGGGGTGGGAGCCCACATGGGTGACCTCTCCACTCAGGGAGTGTGGTCCCCCCAGGAATCTCTGCTCCACATCAATTTGCTGGAACTCAGAGCTGTCTTTTTAGCACTTCAAGCGTTTTCTGCTTCTGTCCAGAACAAAGTGGTACAAGTCAGAACAGACAATACCACAACAATGTGGTACATCAACAAGCAGGGGGGCACTCGGTCTTCGGCCTTGTGCACCGAGGCAATGAAGTTGTGGTCTCTGGCCTATTCCCTGAACACTTCACTCATAGCAGTTCACCTTCCAAGAAAGGACAATGTCCTAGCAGATGCTCTCAGCAGGATTTCTCAGGGCCATCACGAATGGTCTCTGGATCCTCAAGTATTGGGGATAGTCTTTGCCAGATGGGGCACCCCTCAGATAGATCTTTTTGCAGCCCCAGACAATCACCAACTTCCACTGTTCTGTTGCAGGCCCCCAGTGTTGGGCTCAGTCCCCCTGGACGCCCTTCTCCTGGATTGGGAAGGGAAGTTTCTTTATGCTTTTCCCCCCTTCCCTCTCCTATTCAAGGTGTTAGTAAAAATCAGATCCCAGCCTTGCAGGGTGATTCTGATTGCCCCAGATTGGGCCAGGCAGCCCTGGTACCCACTCCTTCTGTCCCTGACAGTCCATCTCCCCTGTGTCTCCCCAGGAATCACAACCGATTAACCTGTGCCCAGGGGAGAGTTTGGTATCCAAACCTCAAATCCCTCAACCTCAAGGCCTGGCTCTTGAGGAGTTAGAATTTGCTGACCTACACCTCTCTCAGGGTGTTCTTGAAATCCTAAAGGCTTCTAGGAAGCCTTCCACTAGGGCTACTTATAATTCTAAGTGGAAAAAGTTCTCCATTTGGTGTTCTGGGAAACATATTTCCTCAGAATCTGCTGATTTGCCCATTGTGTTAGATTACATGGTCCATCTTAATTTTTTGGGGCCTGAGACCAGCTACCCTGAGAGTTCATTTGGCAGCTGTCTCTGCTTTTGTTTCAGCAGGAAAGCCATCCTCCTTTCCGCTCACCCTGTATTTTCCAAGTTTTTTAAGGGATTACTTCTTACTAATCCACCTTTTCGGGATCCGGCCCCTGCCTGGGACCTTAATGTTTGCATTGCCCAGTTAATGCAACCCCCTTTTGAATCTCTGTTTTCTGCAGAGCTTAAGTATCTAACTCGGAAAACTGTTTTCCTAGTGGCTATCACTTCTGCTAGATGCATAAGTGCGTTGCAAGCCTTGTCAGTAGAAACTGACTTTATTTCTTTCCACAGGGATAAGGTAGTCCTCAGGACTAACAGAAAGTTTTTGCCTAAGGTGGTTTCAGATTTCCATCTTAACCAATCTATCTCCTTCCAGTGTTTTCACTGAACATTCCTCTTCTGGTGAGAGGAGATTGCACAGTTTAGACGCTAAGAGGGCCCTTAGTTACTATATAGAATGTACCAAGGGTCACAGGTTCGAATCCCTCCAACTTTTTCTCACTTATGGTGAGGTTGGGAAAGGGAAACCTGCCACTAAGAGATCAATTGCCAGGTGGATTGTCTCTTGTATCCAATTTTGTTATCAGAAACTGGGCAGAGATCCCCCCCTCTGGCTTGAGGGCTCATTCTACCAGAGGTACAGCCGCGTCTCTAGCTGCTGCCAGATACATCCCTATATTGGAGATATGTCAAGCTGCTACTTGGAAAACGGTACACACTTTCACCAAGCATTACTCCCTGGATGTCCAGGCTAGGAGAGATGCTCGATTTGGCACAGCTGTGCTTCAGAGCCTATTCCCTAAGTAGGTTCTGTCCCTCCTCCATGGAGGTACTGCTGTGTAGTCTGCAATTGTCATAATATAGCAAGACTTCATGTTGTTTGAAGAAAATTACTCACCTTAGTAATGTTGTTTCTTCTAATGGAGTCTTGCTATGTAACCTCCCCCCCAGCCTGCCCCTCTCAGAACTTCTACTTGGGTATGGGGTGGGCAGCCTAGTGTGGGCACTATTTTATGCCCTTTTTATGTGTTTTCACCCCTTCTTGGGGTTTGGGGGTGTGGTGTTTTTCATTTTTTCCTTATATTTCTCTCATATTGTTAAATTATACTATTAGTTCTGGTCCCCTGACTTGAGTCTTTTGTTTTGGGACCAGCAATGAGTGTTAATATTTAGGTAGCCAGTTGGCTAGTGTAGGTTACAGCTTCCACACAGACCTTAGTGAGTTTTTGCTCGTAAAGATCTGACAGTTTAGGTTTGAAACTACACAGACAGAGCTTCTCTTTAGAGCTCGTGCTCTAAGTTCCATTCATGGAATGGAGTTAACTCTTTCACCTCTGGAGCAGTTCTAATGGTGGGACAAACTGCAATTGTCATAATATAGCAAGACTCTATTAGAAGAAACAACATTACTAAGGTGAGTAATTTTTTCTTCTTGTACTGTTTCTAGTTGTAACAGTAGGCACGGAGATGGGGAACAGACTAGCAACACTATCTGGCACAAGACCTAATTGAACCTTGTGTAAAAAAGTTAAAGACCTATGTCTGAAAAAGGCACTAAGGGGTAAACAACCCGATTTCTCATGCAGGATACAATGATGAGTCAACCTAGGTAAACAGTTAATAAAACATAAGATACAGTGATATGTAATTTTGAGTTTGTTTAACATTTTTAAAGTAGAACAGGAATAAACAACAGAACCATGCCTGAGTAAGGAAAACAAAAAACTGTTTGCCAGTAGGGTCCTTGTCTCAGAATTAAGAAACTTCCTAACACAAACAGCACACCTAATCGCTGATGTAAACGAGCAATCAATGAAACAATGTGTTGAGCAAAAGTTAAATGTTGATCCAACATAAGGCCTAAGTACTTAAAATTGGAAACCCTTTCAATTGTATTACCAAAATTATCTGTAAGCTTAAAATCATAATTAATCTGGTCCCTACAACCAGAAAAAATCAAACATTCAGTTTTAGTCGAATTAAGTGTAGTCTATGTTGAATAAACCAAGAATGTAAAGTATGAAAGTCCCTCTGGAGACTTTCCTGTAATTTTTGTACATCAGTACCAATACAAAATAATACCACATTGTCAGCAAATAAAATGATTTCAGTGCCATTGCAAATTTCAGGTAACATATTAATAAACAATGAAAACAACAGGGATCCTAAAATGGACCCCTGAGGCACCCCATATCTCATTAAGTTTTTCTGAGACAAAGAACCACCAACACAGGTTCTGAGTTCTAGCTCTCAAGTAATGGCCAAACCATCAAATCACATCATCAGAAAAGTTAACCCTCAACATCATTCGTAACAAAATATCATGATCAACTAGATCGAATGCCTTGGTGAAGTCCACAAAGGCCGCTGCCACCAAACTGCCACCATCAATGGCAGAACAGGTGCGGCCAGTGAACCTCACCAAGGCAGTCTCAGTATCATAACCCACCCTAAATCCATGCTGGACAGGGGTCCAAAGATTATATTTCCCCATGTACTCATTTATTTGATCACTAATAATTCTTTCTAATACTTTAGACAGGGGGGCAAGAAGTGATATAGGACGATAATTATTCAAGTCAGTCTTTACACCAGCTTTAAAAATAGGCATAACTATAGCACACTTCCAGGCATGTGGAAAGACACCATGACAAAGAGAATGATAGAACAATTTTGTAATAAGGGGAGCAATAGCATGAGCAACTCTCTTAAGGATCCAAAAATCAACATTATCAGAACCAAGATAAGGACGAGGACTTGTTTTGGACAAATAATAAAAAACATCTTCAGGTAATAAAGCATGAAAATAAAACTTGGGAACAAAACGTCCTTCACCCTGTACTATTCCTAATTCATTAATATTACCAGGGTTAGAATGGTCACATAATCTATATTTATCCAAGCTAGGAAAATGTAAATTATATAACTGAGCCACCTGTAAAGGATCACTGATCAAACAACCCTCTGACTTAATGATAATGGGATCCATCCTTTTCCCCCTGCCCAACAATGAATTCAAAGTATTCCAAGTAGCTCTTGAGTTCCCCTGTTCAGATCTTAATTTTGCCCTAAAATAATTAACCTTTGTCCTACGAACTTCATTCTTACACTGATTGCGCAAATATTTATAAGCCTGGAGGTTCTCACTTGTTTTGTTTTTACGGTATTTGGACCAGAACTTATTCCTGGTTCTAAACATCTTTAAAAGACTTGGAGTGATCCATTCTTTAGTCCCCCCCCCAAGTCTAACCTTCTTACAGGGCAGAAACTCATCACAGATTGTTATGAATTGTTTACAAAAGGACTTAAAAGCAATATCAATATCTTTTACAGTATATCATCCAAAAAAGACCAATCCCCTGCCTCAATAGCAGGGTGGGCAGTATGGCTATACTGGACCTTCCAGGGGTTATAAGTTTGAGCCTGTACTCACTGTCACCTTCCCCTCTGCCTACTATCTACTCCTCCTTGAACTCTCTCTCCCTTTCTCTGTCCCTATCTTTGTGGCTGGAGTCTACTGCTGCCCTGGTCTGTCCCCTCCATCAGTTTCTGAGCTCCTTACCACAATCTCCTCACATGCCTTGTCTGGGGAGCTGCTCATCCTTTGCGACTTTACCCTTAACTGGCTTTCCCCATCAGTAACTAGACTATGCCAAAACATTAAGTCCCTCCAGCTTACCCAACTTATCTCCAACCCAACCGGTACGATCATATATCCCTCAACCACTCCTTACTGGACTGGGTTCTTACCTCTCACCCCCAATGTATCATTGATGTTGGCACCCTCCCCAATGCCCTAAGTGACCACCATATGGTCTATTATGCACGTAAAATACACCATCCCAAATCCCCCCCCCTCCAATTTCTCCAGATCCGATCCTTCAGGTCATTGGACTTGTCCTCTCTCCATGCCAGCCTGGTAGCTACTGACTGGTCTCCCATCTCTTCTGCCAGTAAAATCAATACTGCCCTCCATTATTTTAACACCAAATTACTGTCAATCTGGGATCTTCATGCTCCCCTCAGAAAAAACAGGATCCATGGTTCCCACCACCCATGGATCTCAGCTGATACGCTGGCCTGCTTCCATGCATGTGACCATGCCTAGAGGACTCATAAGTCCACTGGCTCCCCTGCTGACCTAATCAAGTAATGGTCCCTTTGCAATGCCTGTACCAGAGCCACCAGGCTTGCTGAGTCTAAATACTTTGCCTCCACATTACAGAACAACCTTAATCACCCCTCTGTGTTCTGAAAGGTTATCCATGGCCTCTTCTCCTCCCCAACCCAGTCCTACTCTCCTGTCCTCAAGTGGGTGACACTCATATCTGACCCATTCTCTGTTGTTTCAACATTCAGCTCGTTCTTTGTCTCCTGTGCCTTCCTTCTTCCCCCTCCCCATCCTTCAACTTTATCACACCCTTTCTCTTTCTCTCTTATCACCTCTGCTGATTCTCTTAAAGTTCTCTTGGCTCTTAACCCTCTTAAGGGCAGAAACCTAGATGATCTTGACCCCAAGCTTCTCTATCTCTCCACCCCTGCCATTGCTGTACCTATTGCCTTCCTTCTCAACCTATCTTTCTCCCTTGCCTCTGTCCCTGACTATAGGAAAAAAACCACTGTCACACCCTTCCCCAAAGGAGGTGACCCCACCTCTCCTGGCAACTACCACCCTATCTCCTTGCTTCACTTTGGCCAAAATCCAAGAAAACCTTGTAGTATTTCAGCTCCTTCCCCCTTCCTTGATTCATCCTCTTTTTTCACCCCTTTTCAGTCTGGCTTCTGGAAATTCCACTCCACCTCCTCCTCCAGCTTACTGACTCTATTTTCCTGGCATGGATCAGTGCCAATCAACTCTGCCATTTTTGTTGACTTGGCTAAAGCCTTTGACACTGTTGCCCACACCCTTCTCTTAGATAAGCGTAGGGCAGTGGGGCTCTCTGACTTCTCTATTAATTGGTTCTGTTACTGCCTTGAGGGAAGGTCTCAGACTGTTCAAATTGATGATTATCAATCTCCTCTACTTCCCATAATCTCTGGTGTCTCTCAAGGGTCCCTCCCTAGCCCAGTACATTTTTCAGTCTTCCTGAATGACCTCCCCACTGTCTGCTCCTCTGCATCCATTCATATGTATGAGGATGATATGGTACTATTTGCCTCTGACTCATCCCCCTCTGACCTTGTGGCAAGGCTTCAGTTGGATTTCACTAACATTCAGAAATGGTTCTGGGCAAATCAGCTGTCCCTCAATGCCAAGTAAACAGTATCCATGACATTTTGCACTAGGCAGAAGCTCACTAGGCTAACCTCTCTCCCCTCCTTCCACACCCTAGATGGTGTTGAAATCGAAGATGTTTTCTCGTTTAAGTATCTCAGGGTCAGCTTGATCAGCACCTCAGCTTCTCAGTGCATGTGGATGCCATCCATGAAAAATGACACCCCAAACTCAGTGCGCCCTACCTGAATAAAGGTTGCATTCCTGTTCCTGCTCACCAAGCTATTCTCTTGAAAATGATACTCCCCATCTTTGATTATGGTGACATAGTCTGCAGCACTGCTCTCAAGTCAACCCTAGCCTCTCTTTCACTACTTCAGTTGCTTTGCTCCAGACTGCCTTCTTCACACCCACCATTCCTTCCTGTACTCCTCTTTCTCTCTCTCTCCCCCCTATCTTGAAGCCAGCCCCCCTGCTCATTGTGCCTCCTGCATCTCTAAATACTGGCTAGGCTTCCTCCCTACCTTACCTCTTTCCTTTCCTTTCCTTTCCTCTCTTTTCCTCCTCCTCCCTCCTCCTACACACTTCGCAACTCTGGCTATTGTTCTCTTGCGTTCCCCTCAAGGAAATCCTTCACTGGATAGGCTTCTTTCTCCTACTGCTTCCCCAAACTATGGAATTCCCTCCCCTAACTACCTGCTCTGCCTCTTCCCATCACTCACTCTCCTCTCTTCTCCGTGTTTTCACTTCTCACTCCTGCAATTGCTCCTGATACCTGTCCTGTTCGACTACTCACTACCCATTACCCCCTTCTTCCACTCCCTTTCTCCCTGTTCTGCACTTGACTAGCCCCCCTTCATGCTCCCTATAGTGTTTACCCTTGCACCTTCTGTTAACCCTTCAACATCTTGACACTTTTGAATTGTATCATAGGTATCATACGTATTCCTGAGCAGGTAGATATGATGTCCATAAAGCTCGCTAGTTTTCATCTACTTATACCCCTGTATGTTGTTTGTAATCAGATACTTATCTAGATTTGATTTAAATGTTTGCATACTTCCACTAGCCACCACCTCAAGCGGAAGACCAGTTCACACTGGTGCCACGCTAACACTAAACCAGTGTTTTATCTTCTTTGTTTTAAATCTTTCTATTACCAACTGTAAGGGGTATGCTCTAAACTGGTACTGCTGGTCTCTAAGTCTGAGTCCAAATTTCTCCCACAGTCCTTCATCTGTGAGTGCTTTAAAAACCAAGCACATGTCCCCTCTTAATCTGCGAAACTCCAATGTATACATCCCCAGTACTGATAACTTATCCTGATATTCTTTATCATGTACTTCATTTATCATTCTGGTGGCTCTCATCTGAATCCTCTCCAGTGCTCTGTATCCTTTTTGTAGCCTGGTGACCAAAATTGGGCACAATATTCCATATGCAGTCTCACAAGGGACACATATAGTGTAACCAGTACCTGCCTGTTTTTGCTCTCTATGTGCCTATTTATGCAGCTTAGGATGTTACCTGCTTTTTTTACTATATGACTACAGTGCTGACTAAACTTTAAGTCATTTGATATTTTGACACCCACATCTCTTTCCTCTTTTACTACTTTAAGCATTTGCCCATTTAGCTTATACACAGTTTCCCTATTCTTGCTCCCAAAGTGCAGAACAGTGCACTTTTCAGTATTTGAAACATAGAAACATAGACTTTGATGGCAGATAAGGACCGCTAGGCCCATCTAGTCTGCCCATTTTCCCTACCTACAGGATAGGCCGCAGATCCTAGTTAACCAACAGCCTATATCTTCCTGCCCCCCACAAGAATTGCCTTATGTCTGTCCCATGTATTCTTGAATTCTCCCACAGTTTTAGACCCCACAACTTCCTCAGGAAGGCTGTTCCATACATCCACTACCCTCTCTGTGAAGTAATACTTCACATTGCCCTGAACTGCCCTCCTTCTATCTTTAAATTGTGTCCCTTGTTCTTGCAAGTCTCTTTTCTGAAAGATGCTACCCTCTTGGACTTTGTTGATTCTTGAGATACTTGAAGTTTCTATCATGTCCCCTCTCCTTCTTTCCTCAAGGGTATACATATTAAGCTCCTTTATTCTCTCCTCATACGGCTTCTCTTGCAGACCCTGCACCATTTTAGTTGCCCTCCTGGACTGCCTCTATCCTGTCTATGTCCTTGCGGAGATGGGGTCTCAGAACTGGACACAGTATTCCAGATGGGGTCTCACCAACTGTCTGTACAGAGGATAACAACTTCCTGTTTTCTGCTGCTGATGCCTCTCCTATACATCCCAGTATACCCCAGCCCTCCCTACTGCCATCTCACATTGCTTGCTAACCTTAAGGTCATCTGATATGATTACTCCCAGGTCCCTTTCCTGTTTTGTTGTTGTTACTACCTCCCCCCATTGTGTATTCTTCCCTGGGTTCTTGTTTCCAGGTGCATTATTTTGCACTTTTGCATTGAATCCTAGCTGCCATACGTTTGACCATTCCTCCAACCTTGCCAAGTCCCTTTTCATCCTTTCCATGCCTCCTTGTGTATTAACCCTGTTGCAGATCTTTGTGTCATCTGCAAAAGGCATACTTTCCTTCCAGTCCCTCTGCAATGCCACTGATGAAGACATTAAAAGGACTGGACCAACACTTGAACCCCGGTACCCCACTAGTAACCGCCTTTTCTTCAGAGTGGTCTCCATTTACAATTACCTTCTGTGTCCTGTTGTCCAGCCAATGTTTTACCCAGGCTACCACCCTGGGACCCACTCCCAGGCTGGTTAATTTGACTAATAATCTTTTGTGTGGGACTGTGTCAAATGCCTTGCTAAAGTCTAGGTAGGCCATGTCCACAGCCCCTCCCTGGTCTACTACTTTGGTCACCCGGTCAAAGAAATCTATTAGATTCGTCTGACATGACCTTCCCACTGTGAACCCATGCTGCCTTGGATCCTGTGCTCCACTGACCTCTAGGTACTCAACTATTCTTTCCTTCAGAAGTGACTCCATCACTTTCCCTACCACAGAGGTCAGACTGACAGGTCTGTAGTTTCCTGCCTCTGTCTCGGTCCCACTTTTGTGAAGGGGAATCACATCCGCCTTCCTCCAGTCCTCGGGTACCACACCATCCTCCCATGATTTATTAAAAAGAGCAGCCAGTGGTTTCACTAGTTCCTTCCTTAATTCTTTTAGAATTCTGGGGTGAATTCCATCAGGACCCATTGCTTTGTCCACCTTCAGTTTTAGGAGTTCTTGCAGAACCCTTTCTTCTGTGAAAGGACTGGGATCGACCCCTCTATCAAGAGTGCTTCTGTTAATTGGATTAGGCACTTCCCCCTCCTCTTTTGTGAATACTGAGCTATTGAAGGTCAATCTGTACTTCTTAGCCCACCTTTGCAGGTTGGACAAAGCTTCCTGCATTTTGTCAATGTCCTTGTCATAGTTCAGGTGTCAGCATGGCTCAGTTGGTAGCACATCCGCCTCTGGACCAGAAGGTCGTGGGTTCTCGTCCCACACTGGGATTGGACTTGCACCTAAAAATTGTTGGCATCCGAGTGTAGTATTGGGGGTGCTGTACTGCTGGGGTGTGCTGTCCTTGAATGAGACGTTAAACCGCGGTCCCTTCTGCCCATCCTGGTATTGTCCTGGTGGGTGTCCAGGTGGAAGTAAAAGAACCCAGGGCACTCTTTGCAAAGAGTAGGGAACATTCCCGGTGTCCTGGCCAACATTCCCCTTCCCACAAAACCGGTTCATGCAATTATCCAGGCTGTGTGTAGGTGATGATGTGCGATATGGCTGCCACCACACATTCAGTCACTTCACTACCAGTCTAGCATTGCTTGTAAAGTGCTTTGGATGTATGAAAAGTGCTATATAAATGCTGATTCTTCTTCTTCTTCATAATTGTGCCTATCCTGGTATTATCAGTGAACTTGGATTCCCATACCTCTCACCACTGGTCATAGAATGTATGTAAACAGTAAACAGACAGGGGCCCAGCACTGACCCCTGTGGGACTCTGCTTGTCACACCCAGCCATCCTGAGCTGGACCCCCTGATAGACACCCTCTGTTTCCTGTCTTGTAACCAGGAACTAATCCAGCGTGTTATATTACCCTCTATCTTATGGTCTATCAGGGCGTCCACCAGTTCCCCGTGTGGCTCTTTGTCAAATGCCTTAGTGAAGTTCAGAAAGATCACATCCACTGAATTTCCCTCATCCAAGGCCTTGCTCACATTTTCATAAAAAGTCTAGGAGATTAGTCTGACATGAACGTCCCACTTTAAATCCATGCTAAGGATCATCAATATCCCCCTCTGTTGCATAGTATTCTCTATGTGTTCTTTTATGGTTCCTGCTAAGATCTTACCCAATATTGAAGTCAGACTAACTGGTCGATAATTTCCAACCTCCTGCCTTGATCCCTTATTTTTAAAAATAGGGACCGCATTTGCTTCCTTCCATGCCTCTACCACCTCACCCTGGTCCAGAGGTGCCTGAAGCTCAGCCAATTCAATGACTACTCCTGGATGAATCCCGCCTGGTCCCATTGACTTACATGGTTCTAACTTAAGCAATGTTTCCTTAATATTTTCTACAGCTATTTTTAGTATGCTGAGATCATTATCAAGATGCAGTTTAGACCCTTTTGTTTTAATGTTGTATACTGTTGCGAAGTAGTTGTTATACCTCCCAGCCATCTGGGTGTTGTCATGTACTAGACTACCATCCAGATCCTTGAGTGGACCTATACTCTGTGCACCATCCTTTCTGCTGCTAATATAATTATAAAATGTTTTATAGTCATCTTTAACCTTAGTTGTCAGACTTAGTTTGTAACTCCTCCTTGTCTCTCTAATCGTTTTTTTAGTTTTATGTAATATTACTCTGTACTTGTCCCAGTTTCTAATGTGCCCACCTTTTTTGGCCTTTACATATACGTTATTATTTTTATTTATCAGGTTCTTAACCCTGCCAGACATCCATACTGGAATCTTTCCTCACCTATTATATTGCTTTTTAGTTGGTAAGTATTTATTTACTACAAGGGTAATATTACTCCATAGGGCCCTCCACATTGCCTGAACAGATTGATGCTGAAAGTCAGCCTTCCAATCCCATCTGCTAAAGTCCCCCCTTAGTTTACTATAGTCAACCCTTGCATAATTTCTGATCCCTGTACTACCTGATACTCCCTCCTTCTGTCCTGTTATGTTAAATTCTACCCTGGCGTGATCAGTAGATCTAAAAGGCATAGCAACCTTATACAGTTTTATCTTGTCCCCCATATTACTTAATACGAGGTCCAAAAGGCTGTCCCCCTTGTACTGCTATCCACATATTGCTCAAACCTGCTTTGCTGAAAGCATCTAAGTATCTTATCTCTACTGGATTCCTGGCAGCATGTTGAGCCCAGTCAATGCCTGGCAAATTAAAATCTCCTACCAAAATGGTACTTACAGGTGTTGCCGTGTTCTGAATTCTCTCAACCAGTGTTATGTCAGTATTAGGGGGAGTCAAGGGGGGCCTGTAAATTACCCCAGTCTTGATCTTGCCACAATTTTCTGGGATAACTGTGATCCAAATCTGTTCAATTCCCTCCACACTTTCTGTTTCCAGTTCTTCTGAAATAATGCTATCAGCCACATATATTGCTACTCCTCCCCCCCCTCTTCTACCTGGCCTATCTCTGCAGTACATCCGATATCCAGATATATGTCTTTTCCATAGATCTTCCTTGTCCGATCAAGGGAGGCAGTATAGTGCAGTGGTCTAAGACTCTGAGCTGCAAATCTGGTGCCATCCAGCAGACCAGACCTGGGTTTGAATCCCACAGCTTCCACTTGCATACTGTGTGACCCTGAGCAAGTCACTTAACCTCCTTGTGCTCCTAGGTCGCTCCTGTAAAAAAAGCTTTCAGCTTAGTGTGCTATACTTGGTTAAATAAATAAAAACGTTTCTGTAATGGCGCATATCTGGATGGCCTCATTTTGCATTATATATATTAATTCATCAAATTTCTGTACAATGTGTTTAGACTTAAGCATTTCCATGTGGTTTTGTTTCTATTCCCTGCACTGCTTAAGTTTTTACATAGTGTGACAGTTCCATTACCTCCCTGCAGCCCCCCATATTTTAGTTTAAATTATTCTGCAGTGCTAGTTTAATGTCCTGGGCTAAGACTCGTGTCCTGTGCTTGTTAATGTGCAGACCATCACTTCCAAACAGCTTGGGGTTGGAAAAACCTTCCCTCAGCCACCCGTTGAGCTGCCTTATTTCCCTTTGTCTTTTAGTTCCCGTTCTGGGTACTGAGAGAATCTCTGATATTAGGATATCACAGCCTTCTGTCTTGAGTGTTTTTCCCCACTTCCTCAAAATCCCTTTGTATGTCAATAAGTTTTCTCCTGCCCACATCATTAACCCCCACATGCAGGACAGTGATGGATTTGTCACAGTTTTGCATTAATCCTGGTAGCAAACCCTTTATGTCCCCTATACCTGCCCCTGGTAGTTTACTGACTATTGTATACTCATTTCTATTCTGACATATTATGTGGTTAACATATCTTAGCGGGGAATCTCCTATTATTAACACATCTTTGGGTGCTGTTAGGGTATTAGATTGAAGGTTGCTAGATGACTGTCTCGCATGCTCCTGTGATATGTTATGCTCCTTGGAGGTATGTGGATTATGAGTTGACCCCAACTGGCCATTATGTGTATTGAAGGTGCCCGCTACCTGCCGACCTTCTTCATCCAGTATGTGGAAGCGGTTTTGCAAGGCAAGGTCACATGCCCCACCAATGTTCCACTTTCCTTTTTATGTTTGCTTGTGCGCATGCACAAGAAACATTATGTGGCAGCTTAGGAGAGAAATGGGTTGTGGAGGTACGGCACTGTGGCAGCCAACACCGGCACTGCATTTGTGGGCTTGGCAGTGGCACTGTTCACCCAATGCAGGCCCAGTGTCCTGATGACACTGGTTCTGCAGAAGTGCCATCAACTTGAAAGAATTTGGCCGCTACAATGAGGGGCCACCTTGTCATTGCAGTGTCAGCCATTCCACTGCAATGAGGGAGCGACCTGTCATTGCAGGGCGGTACCTTGCCTGGTGTAAAATTTCCCTAAACATGGTGGCATTGAGCCCCATGAAAGCCAATGGGGGTGCCCAATCCCCCTGTAGGCATGCCCCCAATCTAGTTAATTTGCCGATGGGGGAGCCCAATCCCCTCGGCATCATGCCCCCCCACACATGCTTCTGTGCCGACGGGAGGCCCAATCCCCATTGGCTTCAGTCCTCCCCACCCCAAAATGCAGATGGCACACTGGGAGCCCACCCCAGTGTGCACATAGGAAGTCTGCAAAAAAAACCTTCTTGCAATGTTTTTTATTTAAGTTGTGTCCCTGAAACAAAGAAAATGGTCCCTAGTGGTCTCTCCTGCCTCCCCCCCCCTGCACCTACCCTCTGTGCACTCATCTCCCCACACCCCTCCTCACCCCATACTTACCTCTGGAGCCTGACGTGATGATCTTCGGTGGACTGGGAACACGTCTACACTCTTCAAAGCTGACTGCAAACTGAAGAAATGCCGGTAAGTTGTATAATGGCATAAATAGGGTTTTTTTTTACTTATGTGGATATCTCAGCCATTTATTTGGCTTTCATTTATTTATTTATTTAGCTTTTGTTTACCGGGTAAGTACACTAGACAAGTAGTATGCCTATTTTCAGGAACGACCCGGGAGAGCACAAAACATACAGTATACATACATGGCAACATTGGAGAAACAGCATGATACAGTAAAAAACAGCTATAACAACCCTTGTATAAGGGCAGAGATACTGCCACACATAGTACAAATTGTTACAGGACATAGATAGACATTAGAATCACTGAATACATATTTCATAGACCATCATGGACTCAGAGGGACAATAGTGGACTGCAGAGTATTACATTACAGAGACTAGGAGCAGTCACATCTTGTTGTTTGTTTTAGGTGGGACCACAGGGAGGAGCGAAAGGTCCCATGGGAAGGGGCAGAGCGAACAGAGTCCGGAATGGAGTTCCAGAGCCTAGGCACAAAAGCGGCAAAGTCACGATCCCCCATAAGGGTCCAAGTAGGGGGAACTTTAAGCAACTCGGTGGTCTGCGACCTGAGCTGGTAGGGGATGGCGTCCAGTTTTGGGAGGAGATGCGCCAGTCCCGATGGGATGCCTGTGGCAAGCACTTTCCTGGTGAAGTTTCCTACTCCAAGGATCAGGAATTCCGCAGAGGGGAGCCAGCTGAGTTTGTCATAGAGCTCACATCGGTGGGTGAGTTTGGGAGCAGGAAGTGCAAACCGACAGATATCATCATATACCATGTTCCACTGATTAAGATGGATTTGGGGTGACCTGGCAAATAGGTGGTATCCATAACTAAGGGAGGGGAGAAGCACTCTCCTCGCAAGTGCCAGCCTCGCTCCTGGAGTCAGGTTGTATTTGGCCCTGTAGGCAAGGCCAAGCTTACACCTGGTGGCTCTGCAGATGTTTTGGATATGGCTTCCCATGTCAAGTTGTGGGTCAAGGGTGACCCCAAGATATTTAATTGAGCTCGCTGTTGGCAACAGGGGGCCTCCATCACAAGCAATTTTGAGCATAGCTGATGGGGCTTTTAACCTGGCCGTGGAACCAAAGAGCATGGCCTGAGTTTTGTTAGGATTCAATACCAGTCTATGGTTGGTAATCCGGGCCGAGACTCTGCTGAAGTCTTCAGATAGGCACTGGTTAAGGTCAGCAGCATTACGAGCATGGGCCACTAGCACAAGGTCATCTGCATAAAGCGTGACTTGGCAATGAGAGGTCTCCCGTGGGAGTTGATTAATAAAAAGTTAGAATAGGAGAGGTCCAAGTACCGATCCTGGGAACTCCATGGTCACAGCCCTAGGCTCGAGAGGACCTTGTTAAAGCAGGTGCGCTGCTTTCTACCTGTTAGGTAGCCCATCATCCAACTCATGGCATGTGGAGAGAACCTGAGAGCCCTGAGCTGCTCTCCCAGTAGGTCATAGCTGACAAGGTCAAAAGCTTTTGACAAGTCAATAAATATAGCACCTGACAGTTTGCCCTGATCCATGGCGGATCTAATACTAGAGGTTACAGTAATCAGGGCAGTAGTGGTACTATGACCCTTCCAGAAACCATGTTGGGCCCCAGAAAGCAGCTCATGGGTATCCACGTACTCCGAGAGTTGCTCCGCCACAACCTTTTCCAGGAGTTTACCAAGGGATGGGAGAATAGCAATAGGGCGATAGTTGTCAGGGAGTTTGGGATTTCCCTGCTTCAGAACAGGGACTATCTTTGCCTCCTTCCAGATGTCAGGGATTATCCCCGAGCTAAGGGATAGGTTAAAGATACGGGCAATCAGAGGGGCAATGTAAGCTGCTCCCAGCTTGAGAAGCCTGGGCTCAAGGTTGTCAGGCCCTGCACTGGAGTGCTGGGAGAGGGCAGCCAAGCAGTTCCGAACATCAAGGACAGACACGGCCTTAGGACTAAATACTCTTCGAGGAGGATGTTCACTCTGCATCGGAGGGATATTAAGTGAGCGACCCCCATCGGTCGTGAAACGAGAGGTGAGGGTCGAAAGGTCAGAGAAGTGGAGATTGAGGTGGTCGGCTATAGTGTGGGGATTATCGCACGAGACTCCATCAATAATCATGTCCACGAAACCCGAGTGAGAGGGCCCACTGACGAGGGATTTAATGTTCCTCCAGACCCTCCTAGGATCTCTGACAGAGCTAAGTAGTGCCGATTTACAGAAGTTACTTTTGGCAGCCCTAATGGCTTTTTTACACCGATTCCTGAGTTGCCGATATCTCAGGAGATTAGCAGGATCTCTGAACCCTTAGTACTTGCCCAGCATTTGTATCTCTCCGCATCTGGGCAAGTAAGTCACCATTCAGCCAGAAGGTGGCTGTTCCCCTCACCCTCTGGGTGACCTGGGGGCGTGTCTATCTTGGAGAACACCAAAGGAATGTATGAAGCAGCAGGCTGCCACTGAGGGGTCAGAGGCTTCAAGCACCCTGGTCCAGTCAGTACATCCTAGATCGGCCAGGAAAGCCTCAGGGTCAAAACTGGAGTATTTCCTGACTTGAATGATTTTGTGTGGAATTCTAGGGAAGGGGATTTTCCAGACACAGTATACCGGGAAGTGGTCAGATATGGAGTCTAATAGCGTGCCTGATGAGGCAATCCTCTCCGGCCGGTTGGTCAGGAGCCAGTCCAGCAGGGAACTTGAGGAACCATTGGCTGCCTGTTTCATCGGGTCATGGATTAGTTGGTTAAGGGATAGGCAGGCAAGTTGTGATTTGCATTTCCTAATATTGCCACTCCCAGTTCATGTTGATATCACCCATAATAATGAGTTCATTGTCACCATACTGGGCCTAACTGCATCTAAGAGGAAAGTGAGTCCTGTCAGACCCCCCTTGGGGGGTTATGGGCGCACACCAAGTGCAGCTTCTTAGCATTGCCCAGCAGCAGGAGCACATGAAGAAACTCACAAAGTGGATGATCAGGTTTACTCTGTGCCACCAGGGAGATTTTCAGATGGGATCTGTAGTAGATGAGGGTGTCACCCCCCTTCCTACCCCCAGTCCTGTCTAGATGAATGAACTCGTATCCTGTTAGGAAGCAGGCAGAGTCAGGAATCGAGGGTTTGAGCCAAGTCTCAGTTATCCCTAGGATGTCTGGCTTGTATAGCCCAGTCCACGCTTAGGAGATCGTCTTGCTAGGAAGCAAGCTCCTAATATTCATATGCACTATTTTTAGTCCCTTATTCCCACTCCAGGTGGCGGAAATTAGAGATCAGCCTAGATGGCCCAGGATTGAGCTCAATATCTCCAGCCATGAGAAGTGAGTAGGGCTAGCCAGGGAGGAACAACTCACGAGCGGCCTACCTCCAGGCCTGTGCATGCTTCGGACTTTCTTCACCCTGACCCGTACACATAACGATCTGGTGTCAAAGCTAAGGACAGTACAGTAGTGCATTACCTTAGTTACAAGTAGGTTGGAAAAGGAGAAATCAGTATCATCATGGGAGGAGGGCCACAACCCTGGGTCAATAAATAGGCTAGGAGTCGAGGTAGCACAATAAAGGAGGACTAGCCCCAGGGCCAGTATCATAATTATTAATGTCGTAAAACCGACCTGCCGCCCCCTCCTGAACATAGGAGAGGTGGCTTCCAGTTCTTCCATGGTAAGGACAGTAGTAACCACCCTCACAGATTATAGGCAACTGGAGACCTAGAAAAGGAGCAAACCAGGGCTCCTGGAAACCTGAAAAAGGGGCAAACCAGGACACCCCATATGGTAGGGCCCCAAAAGGAGCAGATCACCACAACTAGCGTGCTGGGGGAGACCCTCGGTGTAGGTCGCCCATGCCTCCCCTCCTCTCGTCAGCAGCTTGCAGTAGTTGAAGGCGTTGAGACAGCAGATAGCAGAGCAGGAACTAAACAATGCTGATAGGCAAGCAGCTGGTGAAAATAGGAAAATGTCTTTAAAGGCAAGACAGAACAAGTGTTAGGCCTAATAGCTGCACTCTGTATCTTTAAGAGGAGTTGCAATATTAGAGAGAGGGAAGGATGAACATTGCTAGGGGTTGTGCCGAGGGTGGAGGGGGAGTATTTAATAAAGACTGAACGTGGGGCATGGGGGTGGGCATAAAAATTCAAGCAGCAAGGAGACAGAAGGACAGAAAGTGAAAGAGAAATTGAATTATTTGCAGGGCAAAGCTTACAACTGTGACCCAAATGGAATCTGGTCTAAACAGAAAAAACTGTATCACTTTAAACTTACTTTCTGATCCAGGGTAGCTTACCACTGGACCTTAAAACAAAAGATTTTACAATCTACAAACCTGCAGCTAAATGAACTTGCACTTCAAACTACCCTTACAGTGCAAAATTGCTGAAACAAGCTTTAGTTTATGTTGTTAGGATTTACAAGATAATTTGGAGAGACTTAACAAGTACCACAATCAGAATATAACATTAGCTTAAGATCCAGAAAGGAAACAGCAGTAGCAAAGAATTAAAGAACTGCAGCAGCCTGTCAGCAGGCAGAGTCGATGGTTCTGGACAGTCCAGTTTCTGCAGTGTACCTTGGTCTGGTGATCAGCGGGCAGTGCAGCGAGGAAGGTAGCCGGCGGACAGAAAGTCCGCCCGGCACCTTCAAGACAGCAGACTTTACCCGTCTCGGGTGAAGCTTCGGTCTGGTGACTCAGCGGGCAGTGCAGCGAGGAAGGTAGCCGGCGGATAGAAGGGTCCGCCCGCTGCTTGAAGCAGCAGACGCACCCGCGTTGGCGAAGCTCGGGTCTGGCAGGATCAGCGGCAGTGCAGCAAGGAAGGTAGCTGTGGACAGAGGTCCTCCCGGCTGCTTGAAGCAGCAGACACACCCGTATCAAGGGTGAAGCTTCGGTCTGGTGATCAGCGGGCAGTGCAGCGAGGAAGGTAACCAGTGGACAGAAGGGGTCCGCCCGGCTGCTTGAAGCAGCAGATGCACCTGTGTCGAGGGTGAAGCTTCGGTCTGGTGATCAGCGGGCAGTGCAGCGAGGAAGGTAGCCGGCGGACAGAAGGGGTCCGCCCGGCTGCTTGAAGCAGCAGACGCACCTGTGTCAAGGGTGAAGCTTCGGTCTGGTGATCAGCGGGCAGTGCAGCGAGGAAGGTAGCCGGCAGACAGAAGGGGTCCGCCCAGCTGCTTGAAGCAGCAGAACACACCGCTGTGAAGGGTGAAGCTTCGGTCTGGTGATCAGCGGGCAGTGCAGCGAGGAAGGTAGCCGACGGACAGAAGAGTCCACCCGCTGCTTGAAGCAGCATGAGCACCGTGTCAAGGGTGAAGCTGGGACCACATTTTCAACATGGGGTTATTAGGACCCTCCTCATGAATTCAGTCACTGTCTTGGCATTATTCAGTCCCAAAAGATGATTTTGCGGTCACTGTGCGGAATCACCTTTTGAGACCGATTAACGAAACAACAGTGCCACTGTTCATGAGGTGGGCTCTCAAAAAGCCTATGTTGCAAATTTGGTGAAAAAATCCAAAAAATTACTGTTTTATGAGCATGTGTTGCACAGTTTCCATGCACACTCGTATCTTCATAAATCTGTAATATTTTCACTCCAGATTTTCAACATTGGCATTTTTCGACACCTCCTTATGAACAGTACACCTGTCATTTTCATATCCTGGCCAAAATGTGTTTTCACACTTCCAGCACAGATTAGCGTGGTCGCTGTGGGAAATCAGTGTTTGGGACAGATTAAAAAAATCACAGTAACTCATGATCAGAAGTCCTAAAATACCTATGTTGAAAATTTGGTGACAAACGACCATAAAATGACTGTTATGAGCATGCATTTTGCAGTTTCCACGCACCTTCATAACTTTGCAAATGTGTAATATTTGCACTCCAGATGTTCAACATTGTCATTTTTCAGACTTACTTATGAACAGTACAGCTGTCATTTTTAACATCCTGGCTGAAATGTGTTTTCTTAATTCCGGCACAGAATAGCACAGTTGCTGTGGGAAGTCAGTGTTCAAGACAGATTAAAAAAATCACAGTGATGCTGTTCATGAGCAGAGGTGCTAAAATGCCTGTGTTGAAAATCTAGTGACAAAAGTCCATGAAATTACTGTGCTATGAGTGCACGTTGCACAGTTTCCATGCACCCTCATAATTTTGCATATTTGTAATATTTTCACTCCAGATTTTCAACATTGGCATTTTTTTCACACCTCCTTATGAACAGTACAGCTGTCATTTTTCATATCCTGCCCAAAATATGCTTTTACACATCTGGCACAGAATAGCACGGTCGCTGTGGGAAATCAATGTTCGGAACAGATTAAGAAAATCATAGTGACAGTGTTCATGAGCAGAGGTCACAAAATGCCTATGTTGAAAATTTGGCAAAATAATTCCACTAAATGACTGTGTTACGCGCATGCGTTGCGCAGTTTCCACGTATGCTCGGAAGTTCGAGCATTTTTAATATTTTCACTACAGATTTTCAACATTGCCATCTCTTCCCACCTCCCCATGAATGGTACAGCTGTCATTCTTCACATCCTTCTCGATCTGTATTTTTGTACACCCGGCGCAGAATGGCATGGTCGCTGTAGGAACTCAAAGTTCGGGACACATTAACAAAATCACACTGCCACTATTCATGAGAACAGATCCCAAATGCTTTCATGAGGTGGGGGTCACAAAAAGGCCATGCTGAACATTTGTAGTGCAAATGCCAACAAATGCCTGGGGCGTTAGGGTTTCTAACCATAATGTCCCACCCTGTACAGACTGACAGGCATCAGGGGTGTGCCTTTGGATTGCTGACTGTAATGCTCATGCCATCCCACCCCCACCCTGCAGCCAGTGACAGGCATTGAGGTGTGCTTTGGACTCTTTGGCCCCAAAGTTCACCCCATTCTGCTATACTGCGCCCATTTCAGCATATGTCCTTAAGGAATGGGGTGACTATAAAGCCGAACACCCCAAGGCACACGTCAACACTTGTCGGTGTCTGCAGGACAGGGTGAGGTGAAATGGCATGAATGTTATGGGCGACGACCCAAACACAAACCTCAATGCCTGTTCTTTCTCTGCAGGGTGGAAGTGGGGTTGGTGTGAAGTTGAATACCTCACTGCCATTCCTATTCTGCATCTGTCTAACTCCTGCATTTCCAATGCTAATACCAGCAAGCAAACATTCAGCATTTACAAATGCTTGTATTTCTAATACTGTGCCTCCCATGGCAGAAAAGGCTGGTCCCCATGCTGTGTTCCCTTACAGTAAGAGGTGACATGGCTCTTGTGCAGTTATTGGTCATGGCTCCCATTGTATATTTCTTTCTGAAACGTGCCTTTCTCCTACAATAACACACACCTTGCCATGCTGTATTGCTTAAGGAACAGCTGTAGTGGAGTGCAACTAACTTTTTTTGAAATACTCAGCCGCCTCAGACGCTCAGTATCTGGTAGTCTGCTTTCGTATTTGGGCAATAAAAAGTCATTAAAATGGTCTCCACTCCCCAGGTGGCCAATGCTGGTCCCTTGACCACCCCCTCCCCATCCTCACTCACTCCAGTGCCTCTCATATACTACCCTGGAATTGGCAACTGAGCTGACTGGAGAGTTGACCTATCAACTGGCTCCATCATGCAAAATCATGGATTGGGGGCCAGGATATTTTGTGGACTGAGGGAGTCGGCTAGGAAGGGAGGGTTTGACTAAAAAGTTATTGTTGGCTCTGGGCATAGAGCCAGAAGTTGGAATACTACATTTTTTAATCATGTGTAGAACAGTAAGAACGGGGGCGTGTGAGCATTAGAAGATTGTGGTTGTGATGGATAGAGAGTGGTGTGGGACAGTAAGGAGTGGTACGTGGGCAGAAAATGATTGTCATGGGAAGGGGTGGTTTGGGACAGTGAGGAGGGGCATGTGGGTGGGAAATGATTGTGATGGGAGGGGCTGGTGTGGGACAGTATGAAAGGTGTGTGTGTGGGGAGGGAAATGATTGTGAATGGAGAGGTAGTGTGGGACAGTGAGGAGGTGTGTGGGGCGGAAATGGTTGTCATAGGGAGGGGCTGGTGTGGGACAATAGAAGAGTGTGTGGGTGAGAATGATTGTGTTGGGAAAAGGGTGGTATGGGACAATAAGAAAGGTGTGTGTGGTGGGAAACTGGTTGTGATGGGGAGGGTGGTGTAAAACAGTGATTAGGGTGTAAGGATTGGGAAATGATTTGATGGGGAAGGGTGGTGGGACAGTAAGGGAGGTGGTGTGGGTGGGAAATGATTGTGAAGGGAAGGGGTGGTGTGGAACAGTAAGGGGAAGGTGGTGTGGGTGGGAAATGATTGTGATGGGGAAGGTGGTGTGGGACAGTAAGGGAGGTGGTGTGGGGAAATGATCGTGATGGGGATGGGTTGGTGTGGGAAAATAAGAAGTGTGTGTGTGTGATTGGTAAATGATTATAATGAGAGGAGGTGGTGTGGGACAGTGAGGAGGGTGTGTGTGGGCGGGAAATGATTGTGATGGGGAAGGGGTGGTGTGGGACAATAAGAAGGGTGTGTGTGGCTTGGAAATAATTGTGATGGGGAAGGAGTGGTGTAAAACAGTGAGGAGGGTGTGTGCAGTTGGGAAATGATTGTGATGTTGAGGGAGTGGTGTAAAACAGTGAGGAGGGTGTGTGTGGTTGGGAAATGATTGTGATGGGGAGGCAGTGGTGCGGGACAGTGAAGAAGAGGTGTGTGAGTGCAAAATGATTGTGATGGGGAGGAGCTGTGTGGGACAGTGAGGAGGGTATGTGTGAGCAGGAAATGATTGTAATGGGGAGTGATGGAGTGGGAGAGTGAGCAAGGGTGCTTGGGTGGGAAATTACTGTAATGGGGAAGGGGTGGTGTGGGACAGTGAAAAGTGGGTGTGTGGGTAGGAAATGTTTGTGATAGAGAGGGGGTGGTGTGAGACAGTGAGGAGGCTGTGTGTGGTTGCGAAATGATTGTGATGGGGAGGGAGTGGTGTGGGACAGTGAGATGGGTGTGTGTGGTTGGGAAGTGATTGTGACGAGGAGGGGTGGTGTGGGACAATAAGGAGGGGCTGTATGGTTGGAAAATTATTGTGATGGGGAGGGGTAGTGTGGGACAGTGAGGAGGGGAGTGGGCGGGAAATGATTGTGATGGGTTAAGGGGTGGTCTGAGACAGTGAAGAGGGGGTGTATGGGCAGGAAATAATTGTGATGGGAGGGGGTGGTGTGGGACAATGAGGAGCTGGTGTGTGGTTGGGAAATGATTGTGATGGGGAAGGAGTGGAGTGAGACAGTGAGGAAGATGTGTGTGAGTACAAAATGACTGTGATGGGGAGAGGTTGTGTGGGAGAGTGAGGAGGGTATATGTGAGCAGGAAATTATTGTTATGGGAAGGGAAGGAATGGGAGAGTGAGGAGGGGTGTGTTGGTGGGAAATGACTGTAATGGGGAAGGGGTGGTGTGGGACAGTGAGGAGGGTGTGTGTGGGCAGGAAATGATTGTGATGGGGAGTGGGTGGTGTGGGACAGTAAGAAGGGAGGTGTGGGCAGGAAATGATTGTGATACAGAGGGGGGAAGGGGGGAATGTGGTGGAAGGAATTAGCAGCCAAAGCCAGGAGCTTGGGAAATAAGATGCTGGACTTGGAAGCCATTATGGGGGATGAAGGACTGTACATAGCAGTGATAAGCGAAACTTGTTGGACAGAACATCACACCTGGGAGATAGCCATCCCAGGCTACAGGCTGTTTAGAAGGGACAGAGCAGGTAGGAAGGGGGGTCGCTCTATACATCAAGGATGACATAAGGGTAACAGAGGGGCAGGAGGAAGATAGGGAGACATTGCTCCTGTGGGTAACACTGGACAAAATGACAGGGGAAACCTTGCAACTGGGGTGGTATACAGATCGCCTATGCAGGGGGAGAAAGGGGATAGACAGCCGGTACAGGCAGTCACGTGGATGGCTTTCAAAGGGGAATTACTCCTGTCGAGGGACCTAAACCTCCCAGATGTTGACTGGACCATCCCAGATGCAGTATCAACTAGAAGCAAAGAAATACTAGAGGCGCTGCACGGAGTTGTCTAACAGTAGCTGGTCAGGGAGACAACAAGGGGCAATAACCTGCTGAACGTGGTCCTGACGAATGGGGAGAGCATGGAGGAGGTGGAGGTGGAAGACATACTGGGCACCAGCAACCACAGGACGGTAAGGTTCAGGGTAAGGACAGAGAGGGTAGCAAACTGAACGAGCACAACAGTTATGGACTTCAGGAGCATAGACTTTCACAGGATTAGAAGGATAGTGAGGGAGGAGATAGAGGAAACAGAGAATAGAAGGGACATGGAGGAGTTACGGGAATCTATTAAAGGTGAGTTGCTGAAAGCAATGCAAATGTGCATAAAGAAGGTAAGGAAGAGCAGAAAGGGAAGGAGACTGCTTTGGTTTACAAGGGAGGTAGCTAGAGCAGTCAGGGACAGAAGGAAGGCTTTCAGAAAATATAAGAGGACACAAACACAAAGACAGGAAGACAGGGAGGCTGATAGGGAGAAGGGGAGGCTAGCAGGGCAGAAGATAAGGAGAGCAAAGGCAAACACTGAGGAGATAATAGTTACAGGCCAAAAGGGGGACAAAGCATTTTTTAGATATGTGGGGAAAAGATGATTGCAGGCAGGGGATTGCAAGGCTGAGGGGGGGGGAGGGATAAAACTGGAAAGGGACTGTGGAAAAGCAGAAGAGCTGAACAGGTATTTTTGCTTGGTATTTACGGCGGAGAAGGAGGGCAGGGGGCCCAAGGTTAGGGGAAGGGGAGGGAGGACAAAAGGATGGATCTGAACCCATTCAGTGTAGAAAGAGTAAGGGAGGAACTAGGCAGGTTGAAGGTGGATAAGGCATTGGGGCTGAACGGGCAGCACCCAAGGGTGATCCGGGAGCTGGGGAAGAGTTAGCTGGACCACTGACAAGGCATTTCAACTTGTCTCTGGATTTAGGTAGGGTGCCAGAGGATTTTAATCGGGTACACATGGTGCCGCTGCACAAAGGGGGTAGTAGGGAGGTGATTGAGAACTATCGCCCGCGGTCAGCCTCACCTCAGTGGTGGGGAAGGTCATGGAGGCACTCATAAAGGAGAGGGCGGTGGACTTCCTGAAGGATAGTGGCTTGCTGGATGACAGGCAGCATGGCTTCTCAAAAGGAAAGTCATGCCAGACACATCTGATTGAGATTTTTTGATTGGGTAATGCAGGTGGTCAACTGGGGGTGGGGCGGGGGGCAGTGGATGAAGCCTGTCTTGACTTCAGTAAGGCCTTCGAAACCAACCCACACAGAAGGCTGGTGAGCAAACTGGAAAGTGTAGGGGTAGGTGGGAAAATAACCAAGTTGGTGGAGAAATGGTCAGTGGGCAGAAGCCAGAGAGTGGTGGTTAATGGAGTGTACTCCAGGACAGGGGATGACGAGCGGGGTGCCCCAGGGGTAACAGCTGGGACCCCTCCTTTTTGCGTTCACTTGCACGCATGCACAAGGAATGTTTTGGGACAGTATGACTTTTTTGGAGGTGTGTGACCCTCCTGTCCAGTGCAGTGCTCAGTGTAGTGAGCACAACCATACTTCACCAATCCATGAGCTGTCTATGACAGCAGTTTGGCTGCAGTGGTCTTCAGTGCAAAGAAAACCACCGCAGCAATCAGCGGTGGTAATGTGTATGTGTATAGCATAATGATGTCACCCTTGTCCCTCCGGCTGCTAACAAAATCCTTCCCGCTTCCTCCCTCTGCTGCTGTCCTCCCTGCTTCCTGGTTATTGCCTCCCCAAACACATTGTATGTGCCGAAGGCATGCCCGATCCCTGTTGTCTCCAGGCCCCCCAACAAACACCCAGGTGGCATGCTAGGAGCCCACCCCAGTGTGCCCATTATCCCTGTAAGTGGGAAAACCATCCCAGGATGTGTTTTGTTTTTTTTACCTGTGAAAACAGAAAATGGTCCCTCGCTGTCTCTGGTGCCTCCTCCCCCAACCTGCACCCAGCCTCTGTGCATCCCACCTCCCCACCTCCTCACCCATACTTGCCTCTGGAGCCCAGCGTGATGATCTTCAGTGGAGCGGAACACGCCTGCACTCTTCAAAGCCAACCATGAACTGAAGAAACATCGGTAAGCTATATAATGGCATAAATGTTTTTTTTTTTAACTTAGGTAGATGTCTCGGCCATTTTAGCAAATTTTGGCACCAAATTTTCAACATGGGGTTCTTGGGGCCTCACCTCATAAATTCAGTCATTATCATGTGGTTATTCAGTCCCGAAAAGTGATTTTGTGGTCACTGCATGGAATAACCTTTCGGGGCTGATTAACAAAATGACAGTGTCACTGTTCATGAGGTGGGCTCCGAGAAAGCCTATGTTGTAAATTTGGTGAAAAAATTAAAAAAAATGACTGTTATGAGCGTGCTTTTCGCAGTTTCCATGCACACTCGTAACTTTGAGAAGATGTACAATTTTCACTCCAGATTTCAACATTAGCATTTTTTTCACACCTCCTTATGAACAGTACAGTTGTCATTTTTCACATCCTGGCTGAAATGTGTTTTCACACATCTGGCGCACAGTGGTGCGGTCGCTATGGGAAATCAATATTTGGGACAGATTACGAAAATCACAGTGACACTGTTCATGAGCAGAGGTCCCAAAATGCCTATGTTGAAAATTTGGTGACAAAAGTCCACAAAATGACTATGTTGCACGTGTGCATTGCGCAGTTTCCATGCACACTCGTAACTTTGAGAATTTGTAATATTCTCACTCCAGATTTTCAACATTGCCAGTTTTGCATACCTCCTTATGAACAGTACAGCTGTCATTTTTCATATACTGCCCAAAATGTGTTTTCGCACATCTGACGCACAATCAATGTTTGGGACAGATTAAGAAAATCATAGTGACACTGTTCATGAGCAGAGGTCACAAAATGCCTATAGTATTTTGAAAATTTGGTGAAAGAAGTTCATGAAATGACTGTGTTACAAGCTTGCATTGTGCAGTTTCCACGTACGCTGATAAGTTAGAGAATTGTTAATATTTTCTCTCCAGATTTTTAACATTGCCATCTCTTCACACCTCCCTATGAATGGTACAGCTGTCATTTTCCACATCCTGCCTGAACTGTGTTTTCACACATGTGATGCAGAATGGCGTGGTCACTGTGGGAAATCAACATTCAGGACAGATTAACAAAATCACAGTGCCACTGTTCATGACCAGAGGTCCCAAATGCTTTTAAGAAGTGGGGGTCACAAAAAGGCCATGTTGAAAATTTGTACTGCAAATACCATCAAACACCCAGGGCATTAGGGTGTCTAACCATAATGTCCCACCCTGTACAGACTGACAGGCATCATGGGTGTGCCTTTGGATTGTCGGCTGTAATGCTCACACCATTCCACCCCCACTCCCACTGTACAGCCAGTGACATGCATAGAGGTGTGCCCTGGACTCTTCAGTCCCAGAGTTCACCCCATTCTCCTATACTGCACCCATTTCAGCGTATTTCCTTATGAAATGGGGTGCCTGTAAAGATGAACACCCCAAGGCACACCTTAACACTTGCCGGTGTCTGCAGGATACGGTGAGGTGAAATGGCATGAGCATTATGGGCGATGACCTAAAGGCACACCCCAATGCCTGTCCATCTCTGCAGGGTGGGGGTAGGGTTGGTGTCACTTCAGTACTTCACTCCCATTCCTATTCTGCATCTGTCTAACTCATGCACTTCCAATGCAAATACCAGCAAGCAACCATTCGGCATTGACAAATCCTTGTTTAATTCCTTTTTGGACTTTGCACCATTCTTCCATACCAACTTCCTGCTCCTCTGGTTCCGGCTGCTGAGGTAGTTCCCCCTTTTCCCTGGACATAGCTTCAGATTCCCACAAGTCTCTTGAAACTAGATCGAGATATGTATGAGACCGTTCTGCAGCTGAATCAATGTATTTTTCTAATAAGGTGATGTCTCTGTATTTCTATCATTGTTTGCAGTGATTCTGTTTCATTGTATAAGACCTTTATTAATTCAGACTTGTCACATATAAAGCCCTCTGATGGTTCCCCCTCTGTGAATATACAGCATTCAACACACAGTTTTTTATCCTCCATTTCTGAGTTGATATTACCCTTAATTGTAATTTTTCCCATACAGTGAGCCTTTTACCTTGTATGATTAGTGTTCCTAGTGCTGTCCCAGTGTTTTTGGCCTAGCACCCAACTGTCCCCAGCAGACACAACTGACATGCACTGAACGTGAGTGTCTCTGCGCCTGTCTCCGTGCTATGCTGCATGCACCCTGCCCGGCTTGCCCTGCTCGCAACAGGGCTTGCTCCTAAGCTGTGGTATGACCCGGAAGTTCACCCTGGGCTAGAGAGGTACAAATTTGTCCAAAATGAACTAAAAGCACCAAAATCTGCTTGATTACGAGTGAGGGCCACTCATTCGTGACCTTGGCACGCACTGACAGTAAGATGTCTGCTCGTATGTTAAAATTACTGTTGCCAGCTAAGCTTGTAGTTCACTGTGCAGACTTTGTGAACTACCTGCTTCTCTTCCTATTTCTGGTATGTTAAAAATTGGGCTCCAATAACACTCACTTATGGAGTGTATGTAAAAAGATTAAAACAGCTCAAAATCAGAGTATTTCACCCCAACAGAGACTTCCGCAGCCCGTCCTCGCAAGTTTTGCTGCACACTTGTACTTCTTGAATGGCACACCCTAACACTATTCCCCTCCAAATCCTCACTGCATAGTTTACTCTCCTCCTTATATAAATTGTCTATGTATGATGCTTAGTTCCTATTCTACCTATTATGTAATTTTAATTTTTGTAATTTTTGTTCTTTTTTTCTTCATTGCCCTCCTTTCCCCTTCCCCCAGCACACATCTGGAAACAAGCTATTATTAGCTCAATATGTCTTTCCTGGTGAAACTTTTGGAAATAAGACCCTCTGCCTGTGGCGTTGAGTCTCATTATGCTCCCTGGGCACTTTGATATAGCCCAATACTGCCCACCCTGTTGGGTATTATTGCTTGCTAATTGTACAGTATGTTGGGAAAGGAACAATTTACCAGTGGAATTGGGCAGAATTTTGAATCCCTGTGTTCCAAGGTAAACATTCCAAATGCTGAATGTGAGGAAAGACAGAGAAAAAAAAAAAACAGCTGTGTGTGCTGGGGACAGTTGGGTGCTAGGAAAAGAGGCAATAATATAAACAAACAGAGGAAAGGGGGGAAACACATGCATAAGCAGAGGCAGACAAAAATTGCTCAAATAAATTCCTGAAATTCATACGCTAGCAATAATACCAGACAGGGTGGGCAGTATTGGGATATACTGGACTGCCCAGGGGCTTAATGAGGCCTAATGTCACAGGCAGAGGGCCTCATAGCCCCTGAAATGTCTTGTATAGCCGATACCACCCACGCTGAAGGGTATCATTGCACTTAGAAATGGGATCTGACTGTAATTTGGGGGGGGGGAATTTAAAAGGAAAAAAGTGTTTACTTAATTTGATTAGATTTTTATTTGTGTACTGGTAAACACTCTGTGATACAATCCCTTCTACAGGTATGACACGTAGTCAATAAAAATATACACACACATTGCCCCATAAACAACTTTTATATTACATACAGCTATATATACAGGAATACAAATTCCACGTTACAGTAAAAATAATTCCTAAAAACAATCGCACTTGAATAAATCCCTGAGATGTACTTTGAGTGCCTTTGAAAACAACTTATGATTTCCTATACTTCTGATTTGTGCAGGAATATTATTCCATACTGTTGGTGCAACAAATGCAAAAGAACACTGACCACTTGATGTACACTTAAATGGAATTCTCAGCAGGGTTAAGTCCCCTGAGGATCTTGTGTGGAGTTTTGTGCAAGATGCCACAAGCTGATTTTGTAAGCTGAATGGTACACCTGTTTGTTGTGTTTTATAAATAAATTTGACCATGACAAACGTATGATATTGTTTAATTAGTAGCAACCCAAGGCTTTCCATTATATTACAGTGATGCACATTATTAGGTAATAAAAATGCAAATCTACCTATTTTATTTAATAACACTGATTTGTGTCTTGCAGTACTAATGGGTGCGTTATCCACCACAACAGAGGCATAATGCAATATGGGGAACAAATACTGATCTGCAATTGCCAAATGTGCACCATCAGTAAGAAAGCTACATAACCTATATAGTAAGACAATTTTAGAATGTATTTTGGCTGTTATTGCCTGTATGTGAGTCATAAGTTAATGTAGGATTTAGGATGACCCCCAGGTATTTAATGTTGTTAACATTTCCATAAACAGTGCCATCCAGTGATCCAATTTGCAAGCCATTACCAAATTCTTTCGGCTTAACTGGGGTGCCAAATAACACGATTTTGGTTTTTTGTTTGTTCAGCACCAAATTATTGTTTGTCAACCATTCTTGCATGGCATTAAATTCCTTGGTCAATGGTATATTGAGCTCAGACAGTAGTGCCCCCTGACAATAAACAATGGCATCATCTGCATACATAATAAGGTGTGCGTTATTAATAGTTGTTGTAACAGAATAAATAAAATAGAAAATAAAATTGGTCCCAGTATGGAGCCCTGTGGGTCTCCACACTTAACTAGTGCCTTCTCAGATGCACAACCTCCTATCTTTACCGTTTGGAACCTATTTGAGAGATAATTAGATACCCATCCCAATACTGGAGACCCCACCCCAATGAACTTGAGTTTCTCAATAAAAAGGGAATGATCTACTAAGTCAAATGCCTTGATCAAGTCCATGAACACGGCCCCAGTCAGACAACCACTCTCCATGCCCTCGTAGACCACGCTCGTGAACCTGACTAAGGCACTCTCTGTCCCCCTCCACTTTCTAAAGCCATGTTGACATTGTGATAGAAAACCATATGTTTCCACATACTCAATTAACTGACCAAATACAATTCTGTCTTGCAATTTGGACAGAGCTGATAAAATTGAAATTGGTCTATAATTAGAGATGATCCAGAAGCACATTATTTGATACCTTTTATTGGACCAACACAGATGTGACTAATGGCAGTCTATAACTAGTAAATTCTCAAATTGGACCCTTTTTATGAACAGGCATCACAAATGCATGCTTCCATAAATCAGGCACTTCCCTCAAACAAAAGGATACATTACAAATCAAACTGACTGGATATGCTATTTCTGCTGAGGCCAAATTTAGCAATTTGGGAGATAAACCATCAAATCCACAGGATATTGTATGTCCATTTTAAGTTGTTTCAAAAGTTTATACACCTCTTGATATGTTACCGCCTTAATGTAAAATTTAATTCTACCCTTACAATCTTTAAAATTACTTTTAGATTTATTCCAAGATTAGTCTTATAGTTGTCCAAATTAGTGAATAATCTATTGAACTCATTCACAATTAAGAAAGGATCACTTAACTTTTCATTACCCTTATTCATAATAGCCTCTGAGTTGGACCATGGGTCAATCATACTATTAATTGTGTTCCAAAATTTAGCACTGTTTGTCAGTGCCTCTGAATGTTGTTATCTTAAGTATTGGACCTTAGCCTTTTTAACCTCGGCCTTACACTTATTTCTCAAACGCCTGTAGTTTTGAAGATCCACAGGTGTTTGACTTTTCCTATATACTGTAGTTTCCACGCCTCGTCCCTTTCTTTCGTTAGTATAAACAGAGATGATGTTAGCCATTTAGACTTTGTACCTCTAACTCATCTTTTAATAAGAGGGGCATATAAATTCAAAACCTTTGTAAACTCTAATATAAAATAATCCATTTAAAGAGGGACTGAGGCCAAAATTGTTGGCATCAATAAATTCAGAATTTGGATCAGCATATCCTCAATCAGCCTCATGCCAAAAATCAGATCTGTAAGTTACTTCATTTAAAAGGTCCAAGTCATTTTGTAACCTTTAATTCACTGCCTGCTCAAATAAGCCAGTTTCAGTGAAGAGCTGATGATGATGTCATCTCCTGAACTCACAACCTAGTCCTCTATGCAAGCTACCTTAAATATGACTTATTTCTCCCATGTTACTTAAAACCTGCAAGTGTAGTAAACATCGATCTGAAAGAGGAAAACTGACACGGGGGAGGGGGGAGAGTCAGCACATGCACTTCCATAATGTTTAGATGCAAGGTACAGTACTTCAGAATGTGATGCGGGGGGGATGAAATGCAGTGGAAAACATGGCTTTAGAATGACAAAGTTGTGTATAATTTTTAAAAAACTGCAGGTGTGAGATTTCAAACTGTCACCAGGTTACAATTGTGGAGTGCAGCGATGACAGTCTCAGAAAGTAGCTGAAATACATAATTTCAGAATGTGGCAGTGAAGTGCAATTTTGGAATGTGGCAGTGATACATAATTTCAGAATGCGGCGAAGATGCATTGTTTGAGAATGTGGTGATGATACACAATTTTGGAATGTGGCAGTGATGCACAATTTTTGAATGTGGCGGTGACGTACAACTTCAGAATGTGGTGGTGACATACAATTTCAGAAAGCAGTAGTGACACACAGTTTTGGAATGAGGCGATGGCACAGTTTTGGAATGTGTCGGTGATACATAATTTCAGAATGTGGTGGTGGTGATGTATATTTTCAGAATGTGGTGGTGGCCATCAATTTCAGAATATGTCAGTGATGCTGAATTTTAGAATGTGGTGGTGACGCATAATTCCGGAATCTGGCGTGACGCACAATTTGTTAACATGGCAGTGACAATTTTGGAATGTGGCATTAAAGCACAACTTTGCGGGGATATGCAATTATGGGATTTCATGGGGATGCACCATTTCAGAATGTGGCAGGGAAGCACAATTTGGAAATGGGAAAGGGATGTACAATTTCAGAATATAGCAGGGATGCATAATTTTGGAATGTGGTTGGGATGCATAATGTTAGAATGTGGTGGGGATGTGATGCACAATTTTGAAATATGGTGGGTGCATTCAATTCTGGAATGTGATGGGGACAAGCAATTTCAGAATAAATTGTGTGTCCTGTCACATTCCGACAGCCTGCATCACCACTATATTCCAAAATTGCCAGTACCCACCAAATTCCTTGATGTGGGTCCCTGTCACATTCCGAGAATAATTGTCCCACCACATTTTGAGATGGCGCATCCCTGTCACATTCTGAGATTTCATGTCTCCCCCCCCCAACATTTTAAAATTGTGCACCACCTTGACATTCTATGCCTTGGTTCAGTGCTGCATTTCAGAACCACCTTCTGACATGTTCTAAAGCACAGTGACATGCATCTGACCATTCTGGAAATGCAAGCACTGCAGCCAACCTTATGTGATTTTGTTTACAAGGATTGCTATAGCTACAGTTTCCTAAACTTTGAAGAAGCAAGTTCTATAAGGTTGCTGACAGGGAGGACTAGAAAGTGAGTTCAGGAGATGATATCATCAGTGGCTCTTCACTGAAACTGGCTTTTTTGAATAGGTAGTGAAGTCAGGGTTATGAAATGTATTTATTTATTTAAAAGTTTTACCAGGAAAGCATACTGAGCAGACTACTGCTCGATTCCAGATGCGTCCTGGGGGAAGGGGAACAGAAGACATACATAATAAGGCAGTACAGAGTAATTATCAGGTAAAAATGAATACATACAGTAGTATGCATCAAAGGTAAAGGCAGCTCAGAGTAAGTAACAGGTAAGATAATACATACAGTGCATCCAGTAGTGGGCAATATATGAATTTGTTTATTTATTTATTGAGGTCTTGGATTACACCAGTGAGCAGAATGCTCATTTATAGGTTCCACATCAGTAACAAAGACAATACAATACAGATGACAGGGTTACATATGGTACAGGTAAGTTACAGGGTACAACAGAATTAAGCAGCTTAGGAAGTATAGCAGCTAGCCGGTGTCAGAGGTTAACACCCTACTTGGAAGCTCTCAGAGGTGAGAAGAAGGAGGGGTTGCAAACATGAGTGGAAGGAGTAAGGTAGTTGGGAGCATCTGAGGGGGTAGGGAAGTGGGAGTGATGCCATGATTATGGGGGCAGGTGTAACCTAAAGTGCTGGGATTAGGGTTCTTCAACCCAATGAGTTATCAGGAGGTAAGTGCAGGTAGTTGGTTGATGCTCCAGGAGGGTGCTAATGGTAGCAGTCACATTTACTAGATTTTACTGGGTGCTGTCGGAGCCTGCATTTGAATGATCCAATGGATGTGGCATTGATAACATCAGGAGGTAAGGCATTGGTCCTTAGTAGAGCATGATAAAAAAAGGCACGTTGTACCAGGGCTGTGCTGCATCTGGGAACTTTGTAGGTCTGAGTGGAGGAGTTCCTTGTGGGTTGGGTGCTTGAGTGTGGAGTTAGGAGGTTCTAGACCCTCTGGGTAGTTGGTTGAGGGAGCATTTCTTGGCAATGAGGCAGGTTTGGTAGTTTATTCTGTGCTTCAGTTGTAGCCAAGCAGCCCGGGTGTAGAGCTCACAGGTGTGTGTTAGTCTTTTCGCACCTGTGAGCAGTCGGCCCACCTTGTTTAGTGCAGTGGTGATGCAATTTAGAGCTGTGTCTGTCACCGACCCGTAGATTGCCAGGCCATAGTCGATGAGGGAAACTATCCAGCTGCTGATGGCCAGGTTCAATGCCTCATGTGTTAGGCAGTGTCTATGCCTGTATAGGATCCCTATTCTTGTATTTATTGCCCTTGCTGTGTTGTTTATGTGCTGGGCATATGAAAGTGTAGAGTCAAGTGTGATGCCCAGGTTCCTGAACTGCTAGATGTGTTCTAGTGGGTCTCCATTGGCATTCCTGATTGCAAGGAGGGAAGGTCTTATGCTTGCTCTGTGTGCTGGTGAACATCATAGTCTTATTTTTTTGCAGTTCATGACTAGTCTGTGATCCATTAACCATTTTCAGTGGCTGAGAACTCCTTTTGGAGATCCACCACCAGTTGTTCAGGATTAGGGTTGCTGTTGAATATGACCGCATCACCTGCCTGTAGGAGCATTTGGCCCGGGCATGTGGATGGCAGTTTCTTCAGGAATAAACTGAACAGTAGGGGTCCCAGAATTGATCCTTGTGGGACCCCTGAGTGGACTGGTCTGTTATCAGAGGTGATCCATCCTATTTTGACATTTTGTGAGCGATTGTGAAGGTAGCTGCTAAACCAGCGTACTGATTGTGAGGACGTCCCATACCTGACAGTTAGATACGCAAAATAAAATAAGGCCAATAGTGCCCAAACAGGATAAGTAGACAACACACTGACAAGTGTCAGGTAACAGTGGATAGTAAATTAATTAACAGTGCAGAGGAATCTTCATAAGGTTAGCAGCTAGAATCACAGTGCCCAGCCAGGACCACAGCGTAGGCTGGTGGATAGAGGGGATTAGACACACACGCATGTGGAGTGGAAATGGGCTTTGAGAAGGGAGTTGAGGTGTTGAGTGGAGGAGGCATGATGAATGGCCAAGGGAAGAGAATTCCACAGTTAAGGCATGCGATAATGGAAGGCTGCTTGGCCTGCAGAGGTGGACATACGCGGGACAGACAGGGAACGGGTGTCGTAATTTCTTAGTGAGTGCATAGGACAGGGAAGCGGAGTTAGGGCTGAGGAGAGATAAGAGGACAGGGACTGGGTCCAAAATTTGGCTGTCAGCCTTGCGCAGTGGGATTGCCTCCAGTCCTGCAGTGAGGGGAGGCCCAATGTCTGGTACAGGTCGCAGTGATGTGTGGAGGAAGGACAGTCAAGAGCAAAAAGACAGAAGGAGTGGAAGCGGGTATCCAGTCTGGTTAGGGTGGACTTGGGTGCAGCACTATAGGCTGCATCAACATAGTCAAAAATTGGGAGAATCATTTTCTGTATAATTGCATGGTGTGCCAGCAGCGGGATGCAGCCACGGTTGCGATACAGGGCACCCAGCTTGGGTGAAGCTTCTTGTGGATGTACAAAAAAGTCGAGGTGCTGATTGAGTCAGGCCCCGAGGTATCTAAAGGAGGTGCAGTCCTCCAGCTTAGTCCCATCCAGGGTGTGGAAAGTAAGGAGGGTGGGTAGCCGAGAAAGTCTCTGCCTTGTGCCAAAGGTCATGGAGACAGTTTTCTTGGCATTCAGGAATAGTGATTCGAACGAAACCAGAGCTGAACATCATTGAAGTCGTGCTGTAGTCTGGACGCCACATCAGATGTTGTGGGGCCAGATGTAAACTGGACAGTGTCATCCACATACATATGAATGTGTAACCCCAAGGGGGCACTATCCTAAGGGCTACTACCCCTGCCTGCCCTAACTGTGACAGGGTGAGGGGCCCAGATCCATTGGCGGGTGCCTCTACCCAGAGATCGGGGTTAGAACAGTCGAGGTTGACTCGGTCACAGCCGTCTGGGTTGTTGCAACCCCCTTTCTTCCCACTAGTAGCCCATACAGTTCAATTTCAGTGTCCTTACCATATGCACTTACCCCCCGGCTCGAACCAATCAGCTCACTCTGGGGACCCCCTGACAAGTAAGATACAGTTACACCATATTCACTGTGCAGTATTTCACCATTAATACACAAACTAGTCAGTGTACTTTTGCAAAACAAGCAATCTGATTTATTTAAGGGGAGATAACAAGGACATGGGGGAATCAGGTTGATTAGCTTACCACTGCAAATTATGAGAATCTACCTATGGCTCTGTGCACATGCCTAACCTATTAGTTACTGTCTATGGGTACCCAAGCCTTAAAAGCTAGTTCCTCGATGCAGCTGGTTGGGGTCCTAACACAGATGAGCATTTAATTCCTATGAGGATTTGATGGAGCCAGCAGGCTCAGTTAGTGTAGTCAGCAAAGTAACCAGAAAATCTTGCCCTTGCTAGGAACAATTAACAGGGAGCCACCCTGATTCAGTACTCACAACTGCAGAAGGAAAAGCACTCTCACATCACTCACAAGGCTGAGCCCGAACTTCAGATACTTCCCCACACATTCATATGAAAAGCAACAGAGTGGTACCATACCAGGCAGCTGCTCCTATGGCCCAATCGAACGCACAGCTAATCGGGAGTCTCCCCGCAGCTTCACTTTTTTGACAGACCGAGCGCGACTCAGCAGATTCTCCAGTCCTCTACAGGGTGAGCCTGGTAGGTAGCTGTGTTTTTACACAGCCTTCTCTGATCGCTGCCTTGCAGATTCAGTCCGAAGCTCGCTGGCTAATCAAATGGCTGACTCGGGCCTCTCACACGCTTCCCGTGTGAAAACTCAACGGCGCAGGAGCCCAGAGCTCCTTCCTCATTCACAGCCACAGTGTCTCTGCCCCTTGACAGCATGGGGCCATCCTCTCTGCTTGGGCCCACCAGATCCCATTGGCTGGCTACAGATGCCAGTCACTTAGTCCTGCTCTCAGTGGTACGAAAAAGGCGCCATGGTCCAGCCTTCACTTCCCACAATCACTAGCTATATTCTCACTGGCCCGTCGGCTCCCTAGAAAGTCCTCATGATCCGATTGGTCCACTTCAGTAGTTCAGGACCAGAATGGTGGGGTATAACAGAAACAGTCCAGGCTGCAAGAAAACAGGTTAGGACAAACTGCATCTTTATTATCATTATAAACAATTTCCAGCAAGTAGTTACATCTCTATAACGTGCTTCCTCTGTGCAATCAGTAACAGCAGAAACAGAGTGCTTAGGCAGCAGGTCGAGCGGGACTCGAGCAGGGAAACACACAGACCCCCCATTTGGATTAATTATGATAGCAAGCAGACAGCCCTTAAAGGGACTGTATGCAGTGGCTCTAAAAGCACTCACAGCATTGCCATTTAAAACAGCTTTAACACCGAACACCTCCAGGCTCTGAGCAACTAGGCAAGCTTTTGGAAGACTTTTGGGAATGCCCATTTTCAGAGGGGTTACACCCTTACTGGCCTGGAAAAACTTTGCGTCCGCATCAAGTAGTTACCCTTAAATCACTTTAAGGCAGAACAGTTTAAATTGACAGCACATTAGACCTCTTGTTACATACATTGGCACTGTATTCACAGTTTACTATTGTTTATGCAATATTACACCTACAGACAACCTTTCTCTTTTTTAAATCAGGTCATTACCTCCTGCACATGACACCTGGAAAGAGGGGGCCCTTCCCTATCAGCTACTGGCGGGCTAACTGGGATAGGGGTACCATACTCAGAGGGCAATACTAACAGTCTGGAGTAATTTCCCAAAGCTAACTTGGGCAAGGAGCTCGAGGACACATACACCCCTTTATGAACTACATTTAAAGGCAGGTCCACAGGCTGACCCAGGGACTCATAACTCAACCTTACTACAGGCCGTACGTCTCAGCCACTGCATCTAGGGGTCTCAGAAAAACCTGCTGCAGACCCCAATCCCATTTCAGCCTCATTTATGGTAGTAGGGGAAACCTCCATAGGGGAAGGAGACCCAGGGCCCCTAGCACATTCGAGAACAGAGCCCTCTGTTTCAGAACCCACACTGCTTGGCTCAGCTGGGGACATTTCGTGTACTGGCAGGGAACCATCAGGTCAATCAAAATAGTCTTCAGGTTCTGGCATATCACTGGCTTGCTCCCCATATCACTTCCTTCTTCTGAAAAGTCAGATAGTTCAGCCAGGCCAGACAGTTCAGCCAGGCTCAAGGATCCCACTCCTTTTGCCTGGATGCCACTCACGTCATCCTCTAGGTACATTGGCTCCAGAGACAAAGCTGGGTGGTCAGACAGTCCAGGAAGCCCAACTTCATCTCCAGAGTTAATTAGGGGATTGCCCCTAAACAGTTGGCTCAGTTCATAAGAGGGATAGTATTCAATATTATTCTCACTGTCCTCAGACACAGACTGACGATCATCTTCATCAGAGGGGGTTGGAGAAGGCCTTTTTAGTTTGCTTGTTGAAGAATCAAGTGGGCTGGGTTCTTTCTTGGCAGCAGCTCTAGTCACAGGCCTGGGGGGGGGGGGCATTGGGTGGTTCAGCTTCTATCAAAATGTGCCCGATTGGCAGCAGATGATTTCTGTGTATAGTTTTCACATCTTTTGAATTGTTTTTAGGCCACACATTATATACAGGTAAATCTGCCAGTTTTCCCACAACAATATGAGGGAAGTGATGCCATCTGTCAGCAATCTTATGTTTGCCATGCAGTCCCAAATTCCTCAATAGCACTCTATCCCCTTCTCTCAGTTCCACTGCTTTCACTTTCTTATCATACCGTTCCTTATTGGCCAGGTTTCACTTAGCAGCCATGGTCTGGGCTAGTTGGTGAGCATGATTGAGTTGGGCCTTCAACTTTTGCACGTACTGTAGATGATTGTCTGCTTGAACCCCATCAAGAGAAACCCCGAAACATACATCCACCGGCAGTCTAGCTTCTCTCCCAAACATCAGTCGGTACGGGGAAAATCCGGTGGCATCACTTTTGGTGCAGTTGTAAGTGTGTACCAGAGTGCTAATCTGCTGGCTCCATCTAGGCTTGTCTTTAGGTTGCAGTGTGCCCAACATATCAAGCAATGTGCGGTTAAATCTATCAGGTTGAGTATCCCCTTGGGGGTGGTACGGGGTGGTTCTTGACTTTCGCACCCCCCATAAGGATAGCATTTCTTTGATCTGGCAGCTCTCAAAATCTCTTCCCTGGTCAGAATGAAACCATTGAGGTGCCCCATAGTGGACAAATAAATTATCCACAAGTACTTTAGCCACCGTGGTTGCTTTTTGATCTTTAGTGGGAAAAGCCTGTGCATACCGAGTAAAATGATCAGTGACTACCAATATGTTGCTGATGTTTTTCAGATCTAGCTCTAGACTCAGGAAATCAATGCAGACCAGTTCCATAGGGGCACTAGTAGTTATGTTAACCAGGGGAGCAGCCCTCTGAGGCAGGGTCTTTCTTTGTAAACATCGGCTACAGGTCCTGATATACTGTTCCACATCAGCACTCATTTTGGGTCAATAAAATCGGGACCGCACTAAGTTAAGGGTTCGGTCTATGCCGAGGTGCCCAATGCGATTGTGCAGGGACCTCAACACCAATTCTCTAAAAGCAATGGGCAACACCAGTTGTTTGTCTACCTGGCCCTCTTTGTCCTCCGTCTCCCTGTATATTAGTTGGTTAATCAGTTTTGACTTTGAACCTTCTTTGTATAACAAGGCAGTTCTCAAGTCAGTGGAATGCAGTTTGTACACGTCTCTCCTGGCTTGCAGGACCTCCAAGGTGGTTTTTATCATGGGGTCTCGGAATTGAGCCCATTGGAGGCTATCATTGTTGAATTGGGGCAATGCACTAGTGTCTAATGCAGAAAAATGACAGTAAGCAGCAGGTATGCTTTTCTCAGATGACCCCAAGCAATCTACTGTGCAGTCCACAGCATCAGGAAACACCTGTTCCTCCTTGTCAAATTTTTGGCAAAGGGCTCTTATGTCAGATTCTGACAACCTGACCCAGTTGGTTCGGGGCACAGGCCTCCGAGAGAGAGCATCCGCTTCTATATGGTTTAGGCCTGTTCTGTATTCAACAGCGTAGTCGTAGATGGCCAATGCAGACAGCCACCTATGGCCAGTGGCATCCAACCTGGCTGAGTTCTGCACATATGTCAGAGGATTGTTATCAGTCTTTACCAAGATCTTGGCACCATACAAGTAGTCATGAAATTGATCAACAATGGCCCACTTCAGGGCCAGGAATTCTAATTTGTGCACTGGATAGTTTTTTCTGAGGGACTCAGACTTCTGCTGGTGAAAGCTACAGGTCTTAGCCCATTTGGGTGCACCTGATATAAGACAGACCCCAATCCCTGTAGACTGGTGTCAGTATGGAGAATGTAAGGCATGTCCGGGTCAGCATAGGCCAGCACTGGGGCATGGGTAAGTTGATATATAATATCATAGAAAGCTTCCTCACACTCAGTAGTCCAGCGGTTTCCAAACACATAATTCGGATGAAAATACTTTTTCTCCGTCTCAGAGAGCACAACTTTCTTATACTTTTTGTGGGTGAGAGGGTACCCCTGAGTAAGGTTGAGGAGGGGGTGGATCACTCGAGAATAGTCTTTGATAAACCTCCTATAATATCCACAAAACCCTAGGAACTATTGCAGTTCTTTCAAATTCTTTGGCTGAGGCCAAGTAGTCAATGCCTCCACCTTGCTGGGGTCAGTCTCTATGCCTTCAGTGGATACTATGTGGCCCACATACTTCACAGAAGTTTGAAAAAATTGGCACTTGTCTATAGATAACTTAAGACCGAAATCTCCAACCAATCCAGGACCTTGAACAATCGATGTTCTTGTTCTTCCAACGAGATGCCAAATACCATGACATCATCCAAGTAAACCAAGCATTTGAGCAAGTTCATATCCCCCACAGCACGTTCCATCAGGCGCTAAGAAGTCGCCGGGGCACCTGAGATCCCTTGAGGCATCCGGATAAAGTCATAGAAGCCTAGGGAGCAAATGAATGCAGTCTTCTCTCGATCCTCAGGAGACATTAGGATCTGATAGTACCCACTGTGGAGATTTAACACAGAGAACCACTTACTGCCATTCAGATAGTCCAAGGCATACTGTATGCGTGGCATAGTATACTGGTCAGGGATTGTCCGCTGGTTCAGGGTACGGTAGTCCACACACATCCGAACAGACCTATTCTTTTTCCTCACTACGACAATGGGGGAATCATAAGGGCTCCTGGATTCTTGTATCACACCAGCAGCAAGCATCTCTTGCAGATGCCATCTCACATCATCTATATCAGCAGGGGCTAAACGCCGAGACCTCTCTCGGAAAGGCCTTTCATCATGCAGGTGAATGCGGTGCTCAGCCCCCAGCACACAACCCACATTCCATTCCTTCAGGGAAAAAACCTGGTCTCTTTGGGCAAGCTTCTCACTGACTTTTGCTTTCCATTCAACAGGCAATGGGGAGTCACTGAAATCAAACAAGTCCGGCATGACTCTGTCATCCTTTCCCAAACCCTTGCTGTGAGGGAGCAGTGCAGTATCCGCACAATGCACACTAGCCAAGGTGCAGCCCCTATTTACTCAAATCTCTTTGTCAGACACATTATGAACTTGAACCATTACTCTCCTGGCATAAGCATGGGCTCTAGCAGGCACGATACTGGGTTTAACCAGCAGTCCTCCAGGCAACTTCCCTTCTCCAGGTGCATCCAGCATCAATAGTTTATTTTTGACATCTATTTTAAGCCAAACCTCCCCTTGCAAGACACAAAGGGCATTCGGAGCCAATAGCAACAGCTCTGGATCCTTCCTCCAGACAATGCCCACTGGGCCTTCAGGCTCCTCCTGACTAGCTTTTCTCTGAGCCTCATAGGCCTTCTGGATCAAGACGGGTATCCTAAGGGCTTGCCCAGTCCTGGACACCTGCTTTTCAGAACACAACTGGGCTAATCGGCCAAACATGTGAGCATTAGTCCCAATCAACAAGGGCACCCCATCATACAGTCCAGCGGGGGAGACTAAAGCCAAAGTTTGCATCTGTTCGTCCACTCCAGCCAAAGAAGTAGGAAATGACAACCAGATCTGGATGTACCCCAAATATGGATAAGCCTTGTCACTCAGCCCCCATACATGTAGACCATCCAAGGGTTGTAGTGACACCTCAGGTAGATGGATCTGATGCCAGTCCAGAAACATAATGGTCACCTGAGAGCCACTATCCAATACAGCTCGGGTGGGAATCCCATTTACCTGCACTGGGACCACCATCAAGGGCCAGACCACATCAGACCACTCAGGGGGCCCAGCATTAACAAGTGCTTTGGCATTGGCCCGGGTCACAAAACCCTTTCTGGGGGGTCGGACGTGGGTCCTATGATGCCAAGTGATCAGTCTGCTGTTTACCGTCCTCAAATTCTCTGGCAACTGGCACTTAGTCTGAAAGTGTCCATCCTCCCCACAATGGTAACAGAACTTGGGGTCCCAGGGGTCTCTATTTGGAGGGGAATGCTTCATTTGCTGGGGGCCCTCTGGGGGACGAGGGGATTCCCCTGGGCCAGGGCATGGGTTTCTAGATAACTCAGGTTCCCCAGACCTAACAGGGTGGGTAGTGGATCGCTTCAAGTCCCTCACCGGTTCCCATAAATTCCTGACCTCGGCCCTCAATTCACTTTCTACGTGGGGATCAAAGGAAATGGCACACACACCAGCCCTTCCCTGCACCTCTGGGGATACATCAGACCCTCCTGAAGGGTGGGTCTCATTGGGCTTACTAGACTCAGAGGTTTGGCCCAAATTCACAGCCCCTACGTAGGATTCCCACCCCTCCTCATCAGTCTCCACTTCTCTAATCTCCCTCATCAATTGACAATATTCAGGTGGGGCAGCTTGCCGATCATGCAACTTAAGTTTTAACAGTATCACACTGGAAAATCTGGCAGACTTTAGAACATGTTGCAACCTGACCTGGTTCAAGGCTGGAGCTGCGATCCCTCATTTTTGGTAGGCCTTCTGTAAAGCCCTTTCCACCCTAGTGACAAAGGCAGAAAGCTTCTCATTCCTCTACTGCTTAGCAGACTTGAATTTCCACAATAAATCTTCCCCAGTTTCTGTGCTCCCAAACACTCCCTCTAGAGCAGAAAGATACTTTATGGTGGTAGCTTCCGGGCTAGTGGCCCGAAAAAAACGAATGACTTCTAAAGCTGAACCCTGCAGGCTCTCCATCAGTCTCTTTCATTTCTCCCCCTCAGAGCACTGCCACTCCTGAACTGGGGGGGGGGTGGCGTAGTCCATCCACACCTCCAAATCATCCTCCCCTGAAGGCACGGGCACCGTGCCAGAGAAAAGTTTTAGCCTATGGTAAGAATCCAGCTGTACAGAGGGAACCACTGGGGCGGTGGAGCCAAGATAGAACTCTTGGGGGGCTCCGGAGAGGTACCAGGAGAAGCCCGAGGGGTGGATTCACTGGAAAGGTCCAAAGCCTGCATTAGCTCTTGGGTGGTCCTCCTTTCTCCAGCTAACAAGTTAAGCAGCTTATCTTTGAAACTATTAGTCTGGGGAGACCCCCAGGGGTGTCCGACCCACTTTGAACGTGAATGACCCTCCAACCTGGTTGGACACCTTCTGGGTAAATCACTGAGGGTACCCTCTCAGGGTCGATGGCAATGCTGCACAAGAGTAATACCTGCAAAGTCTGATCGAGCAGGTCAGCCATACACCCCTTCACCTCTACCTTGCCCAAACATTTGACATCCTCCACGGCAGAAATAATGTCAGCGGTCCTTGTCCCCAGGGGTATATCTAGAAGTAACACAATTCTCTAAGAGTCCAGCTCTTTGGCTTCGCCTCACCCCATCAATTTATGTACCATCGTTTTAATAGGGTCCAGCTTAATCTTAGCCATGATATCCCCTTCCAGTTTTTCCTTTAAATTATCCATAGTTATGCACTTCACCCACTCGGCCACTAGGGGACGCTAATCCCAGCGGTGCCTGCAATTTGTAACCCCAAGGGGGCACTATCCTAAGGGCTACTACCCCTGCCTGCCCTAACTGTGACAGGGTGAGGGGCCCAGATCCGTTGGCGGGTGCCTCCACCCAGAGGTCGGGGTTAGAACAGTAAAGGTTGACTCGGTCACAGCCCTCTGGGTTGCTGCAATCCCCCTTTCTTCCCACTAGTGGCCCACACAGTTCAGTTTCAGTGTCCTTACCATATGCACTTGTCCCCCCCGGCTCGAACCAATCAGCTCTCTCCAGGGACCCCCTGAAAAGTAAGATACAGTTACACCATATTCATTGTGCAGTATTTCACCGTTAATACACAAACTAGTCAGTGTACTTTCGCAAAACAAGCAATCTGATTTATTTAAGTGGAGATAACAAGGACCAGGGGAATCAGGTTGATTAGCTTACCACTGCAAATTATGAGAATCTACCTATGGCTCTGTGTACAGGCCTAACCTATTAGTTACTGTCTATGGGTACCCAAGCCCTAAGGTTAGTTCCTCGATGCAGCTGGTTGGGGCCCTAACACAGATGAGCATTTAATTCCTACGAGGATTTGATGGAGCCAGCAGGCTCAGTTAGTGTAGTCAGCAAAGCAACCAGAAAATCTTGCCCTTGCTAGGAACATTAAACAGGGAGCCACCCTGATTCAGTACTCACAACTCCAGAAGGAAAAGCACTTTCACATCACTCGCAGGGCTGAGCCCGAACTTCGATACTTCTCCACACATTTATATGAAAAGCAACAGAGTGGTACCATACCAGGCAGCTGCTCCTATGGCCCGACCGAATGCACAGCTAATCGGGAGTCTCCCCGCAGCTTCACTTTCCTGACAGACCGAGCGCGACTCAGCAGATTCTCCAGTCCTCTACAGGGTGAGCCTGGTAAGAAGCTGTGTTTTTACACAGCCTCCTCTGATCGCTGCCTCGCGGATTCAGTCCGAAGCTCGCTGGCTAATCAAATGGCTGACTCGGGCCTCTCACACGCTTCCTGCGCGAAAACTCAACGGCGCAGGAGCTCAGAGCTCCTTCCTCGTTCACAGCCACAGCGTCTCTGCCCCTTGACAGCATGGGGCCATCCTCTCTGCTCGGGTGCCACCCAATCCCATTGGCTGGCTACAGATGCCAGTCACTTAGTCCTGCTCTCAGTGGTACGAATAAGGTGCCATGGTCCAGCCTTCACTTCTCACAATCACTAGCTATAGCCTCATTGGCCCGTCGGTTCCCTAGAGAGTCCTCATGATCCGATTGGTCCACTTTAGTAGTTCAGGACAGAATGGTGGGGTATAACAGAAACAGTCCAGGCTGCAAGAAAACAGGTTAGAACAAACTGCATCCTTATTATCATTCTAAACAATTTCCAGCAAGTAGTTACATCTCTATAACGTGCTCCCTCTGCGCAATCAGCAACAGCAGAAACAGAGAGCTTAGGCAGCAGGTCAAGCGGGACTCGAGCAGGGAAACACACAGACCCCACATTCAGATTAATTATGATAGCAAGCAGACAGCCCTTAAAGGGACAGAATGCAGTGGCTCTAAAAGCACTCACAGCATTGCCATTTAAAACGGCTTTAACACCGAACATCTCCAGGCTCTGAGCAACTAGGCAAGCTTTTGGAAGACTTTTGGGAACGCCCATTTGCAGGGGGGTTACAAATGGATGTGTGAGGGCAGGCAGTGGGCAACTCATTGAGGAAGATGGAGAACAGGAGCTGGCCAAGGACTGAGCCTCGAGGTACACCAGTCATGACGGGTAGGGAGGCAGAGGTGGAGTTTCCAATTCTGACTGATTGGGACCTGCCTACCAGATAGGAGTGGAACCAACTGGTGGCCTCACTTGAGAGCCCAGCTTGGGAAAGTTTGGAATGGAGAAGAGGGTGTGATACAGTGTCAAACACCTTTGCAAGGTTGACAAAGATAGCAGAGGTGATGAGGCCTTGATCCATATCAGTAAGGATGGCATCAGTGAGCCTTAGGAGAGAGGTAGTGATGGAGTGGGACTTCCTAAATCCAGACTGGTAAGATGTGAAGAAAGAGGAGGAGTTGAGAAAGAAGGAGAAGCTAGGAGAGGACTAGGCACTCCTGGAGTTTTGCAAGGATGGATAGAAGGGAGATAGGGTGATAATTCCCGGCGGAGGAGGGGTTACCACCTTTCAGAAGGGGATGACTGTGGAGTGCTTTCATTCACATGGGATAGTAGTGAGAGAGAATGAAAGGTTAAAGAGTGAGGCCAGGGGGTGATGATGGCAGGGGCAGACAAGTAAAGCATCTAGGAGTCCAATCCAGTGGGGCATTTGCCTTTGTTAAGATTTAGTGTGAGCAAGGCATTGACAACCTCGGCCAGGGTAATATTTTGGAAGGAGAAAGCAGGAGGAAAGGCTTGTGTGGGGGGGGGGGTTAGAAGGTGATGGAGTGGTGGGCAAGAGAGAGGACAGTAGAGCAGAAGTATAGCTTGTGAAGTAGGAGTTAAACTCTGTGGCCATAGCGAGTGGCTCTGTTACAGTGGAGCTGCTTGTATTTATGACAGGGGGTGGGAGGCTGCGATAGGGGTCTGAAGAGCGATTGTACCACCTTCCAGAATTTAGATGGGTGATTTAGGTTTGTGAGGAAGTTGGACTTAAAGTAGTTTGCTTTTGCCTGGCAGATTTGTTTTGTACAGGTGTTACGCAGTGTGTGGTACCGCTGGTAAGCTGAGAAAAAGCCGGAGGCTTTGTGAGACTTCCAGGCTTGGTCCCTGGCTCTGATGCAAGCCATGATGTCAACAGTGATCCAGGGTAGGTGAGTACCCCAGACCTGGGTTCGTCTGAGGGGGTGGCATATGTGTCCCAGACTGAGAGGAACTTTGACTTAAAATATTCCAGTCGATAGCTCATAACTTTAAAACAAAGTAACGCAGATACCTAATTTTTGGTATGAGATTTATTGCGGGTATGCTGATTCTAATTCTGCAATGTAGAACATTTGGGGGGAGTCCCTCTTCAAATTAATAAAAAAAATGTTTGCTAAATAGTCCATCTACTGCTGGCTTTGGCAGTAGAGAACGTTGTGCTGTTTCAGTGTGTTTACTGTTCTGTAGTGTTTAACACCCCCAGTATGTCCCCTTCTGCTTCTAATTTTGTCCCCCTCCTACTTCCTTCCTGTTGATTGTCACTGCCATTGGAGCAAGTGAAATGCTGCATTTATGAAAGGAGTGGTAGTTTCTTGGTTGGGGCTACTGCACATGGAGTCATACGGCTGCTTGTGGAAGTACAAGGAGCAGGTGGGTGGCCAAACGGTCATGCTCAGAGCCATGTTGCAGTGAGGATTGTTAAGAGGTAAGTATGTTGTGTGCTATAGCTCCTCAATATTTTCATGATTTTTGATGTGGCTGACTGGCAAGAAGGAGTGCAGTTCAGTTGCGAGGGTGGTGCCAACTCGCATGCCCCTCTTGCTTATCGAGAGGAAAAAATGGCGGCCACTAAATTTTGAAATCTGAATTGGCCCAGTGATATTTTGGTATTGAGGAAGGGCAGGCTGGAACTTTTTACTTCCCAGTCTCTAGTGGCCCGGGCAAGGGGTTCAGTCAGACACAGACCAGGAAATTTTACCATTTTCTAAAAGCACATAGTACATTTGAATCATATATGGCTGTTTTCAGAAGAAATTTAACCCCCCCCCCAAAAAAAATAAAAACAACAACCTGGCAGTTACAGATTCAACAGTTTTGAACACATTTCCATTAAAATATCTGTATTGATTTAAAATGCAAAAAAGGTAATACTTGTTTTATAAAAATGTGTGTCACACATGGTTTTCATTGTCTTTTTTTTCTCAAATATACTTTTTGTTCCTCTGGCCAAAGGTTGGAACCTCCTTCCACTACCTCCAAGCGAGTTGCCCTCCTTGTGACTCTGCTACAGTCACCCCAAATCCCCCACACCCACCCAACACACACCCCTGTTCTGCCCCTAGCTTACCCCCTGAGGTTGGGTCCGCTATCAGTCACTGTGGTGTTTCTTTCCCACAGTCATCTGGCCACCTGGGGTGGAGGTGAAAATGTGGTTCTATATCAGGGGGCACAGTAGCTCAGATCTGACAGGGGTGTGGGCCACTGGAGGAGCTTCATCTGTCCGTCCCATGCATTGTTTTCCATGTTCTCCCTGCCCATGCATCAGAAGTGGCTGCCATGAGTCACGTGATGCCTAGCTAAGGTTAGCAGCTGTCTTACTCCACACCTGCCTGCTGTACTCTGATTCCTTCTTTTTCACCTCCTAACTCACCAGTTGTGGAACACCAGCTACTTCTGCAGTGAGTAGGAACCTCCTGATGAACAGTGCCATAACTTTTACTGACAAACTTTGGTGTATTATGGATACAGCGATGAAATCGGCACTGCCGCCTCATACACCTCCACAGACGCCAGACAAGACCTCTAAGAAGTTGAAGGGCCACACTGCTAAATCTGGGTCTACTGCTACTTCTACAGTGGAATCTACCCCTCTCACAGAGGAATGTTTTTTACTGGAGATGCAGCACTTACCCTGGGAAGTCACTTCCATGAGGAAAGACATTGGGGACATTTCTCGGCATGTTGGTGATGTGGAAGCCCGATCTATCTCTCTGGAAAAATGGCACAACCGAATGAACCCAGAGCTCTCCTCTCCTCTCTCTGACAAAAGATTCACAAGATGGAGTTAAAATTGGAGGACCTGGAAGGGAGGAGTCAGAGAAATAACTTATTCTCAGGCTTCTAGAAGACGTTGAAGGCTCCACTCCGATTCAGTTTACTCAACGGCTGCTCGAAAAACTGGCGGGGCTGTCTCTCAATGGCCTGTCCTACATTGTGGAGCAGGTGCACTGGGGTCTCCACTCCAGACCTCCTTCTGGCTCACTACCTCACCCTTTTCTCCTCAAGCTCTTCAACTATCTTGATAAGCAACACATTCTAGCTAAGCAGTGGGAGATACAATCACTTTTCTGGGAGGGAAATAAGCTCCGAATTTCTCGCCTGTTGAGGCCAGGAGATCAGAGGGCTGTGGGTTCAGTTTCCACATCTGGCACTTGGGTTAATATACCAGTACTGACACTGTAGTGCAGCATGAGATGGGTGCTGCACTTCTGAGGTGCCGTCTTTCGGATGAGACATTAAACCGAGGTCCCATCTGCCTGGATTGGTGCTAGTTCAGGTGGATGTTAAAGATACCATGGCACTTATTGAAAAGAGTAGTGGAATTTACCTGGTGTCCTGGCCAAATTTCCCTCATTCACTAAAAATACTACCAACAGCTTAATCTGGTTCAAGGTCAGTTGGCATTCATCTGTATCCCCCTCCCCCGGGTCGTGCCTGAAAATAGGCGGGATTTGTCTAGTGCACTTACCCGGTCAACAAAAGCTAAATAAATAAATAAACAGTGAGCCAAAAGAGAACATCATTCCATCCTATTGTCTCTAAATTGATACCAGCGTGCATCAAGTTTAGGATGCTTTACCTGGCCCGCCTACAGATCCGTGTCTCTGATCACTGGCATTCCTTTGAAGATAGTGCTCAAGCATCTAAGGACCTCCAGAGAGTTTTGCCTGACTTGTTCACCTCAGGCTGACTGTCCTCTTCAATAAGGTAGCGTACTCCCTTATTAGTGTCAGTTATTCTGTTCAAGGGCATTGGATTTGTTTAACATGATTAATCCTGGGGTATGCGCGGATCTGGACTAATGCAACCCCAGGACTTTTTTCGTTGTTCCTGGAGGTGCAGTATTTACACCCTTGATGTGTCCCCACTTTTGTTTGCCCACCTGGCTGGCTGTCTTTGCATTTGCTGCCCAATTGCAGTATATGCTTCCTGAACAGTCCTATCATGTACGGGTCTACACTACTGCTATAACTTGTTTTACCACCTTGCTGGTGGTTGTCCCTCCTTGATTTGCTTACCTTCTTTAGATCTGACTGTGCCTGCTCCAAGATGCTGGTCCTGCATTGCATGACAACTTCTAAGCGGCATCTCTACCAAATGAAGATCTCACCATGCGGTACACCGATTTAGGAATCCACCGCTGCTCCATCTGAACAAGGCTTGACTGGTGCTTCTGTAGGATTAGACTCCTCCGGCAACATGGTTTTTACAGTCCACATTCTTGGCTTGTCTTTTTGACTTTCTTGAAGTACCCATCAGGACTTCCTTTTCTCCAGCTGGGCTAGCAATTAATTGACTCCCTAATTATGCTTGTCAACTCAGGTATCCCTTCCTCTCTAAATTACTAATTAGCTGGGACCTTTGAATTTTCCGTGGTCTCCAGCAGAAAGCTATCAAGAGACTGATATGTAAGACTTTTTGAATCCCTGCTATTTACACCTGCCTGTTTCTTTTCTTTTATATATATAAATATATGCATGTTTAAACTATGCTAGGCAATTAAAGTAACAGTGTTTTTTTTTCTTTTCTTAACGGATTTTCTCGGGGGGGAGGGCTCTTTGACTGTTAAGGGGATTTCTAGTTTATACAGCTGATTTAAAAGTATAGCTGGTACCTTTGGTGAGTTATGGTTGGTACAGCATTAATACCATACTGTAAAGGACCTTTTTTTTCGTTATACAAATAGAACATAAAGTTTAATGAGCCGGTGGGGGTGGGGTGGAAGTGGATGTTGCTGATCTTGGAGGCCTCATGAGCGAATTCAGGGGTCAGTTGTTACCACTGGGTTGAGTCTGGGGTGCATTTGTTTTGGTCTTTCAGGGCGTCTGATGTCTGATTTAATTTCTCCTATATATTTAAATCTTGATGGGGGGTGGGGGTTTCTTGGCTGGATTGCTAATTTCTGTTAATACTGGTTCATTTCCTTAACTCATTCGTCTCTATTATTAGAAGGTTCCAGACTTCCAACTATTTGGCTATTTTGTATTATTTTATACCTAGCTTCATTAAATTATCCCCCACCCTCAATGTCTTTTGGTTCTATCTGTGGGTCGTTAGGCATGGTTACCCCCAGTGGTTTGTTACTTGGGATTATTAGGAAGGGGGGATTGGGGAGGATTTTGCTCTAGGGAGGAAACTGTTTCTGTGTGGTGTGTATTTTTGATATATTTGTTGGGTTCTGGGTTGGGGGTGGGTGTTATAGCCACCAGGGGACCTTCACTATTTTAGGGAGACATGGGCATGTAGGGTTGGATCAAACCAGATTGCTTCTTATCCACTACTCCAGATGCTATGGCAACAGCATTTAAATTTTGCTCTTGGAATGTAAAGGGCGCCCAGTCCCACTCAAGACGCACAAAAGTTTTACTCCATTTACAAAACCTTGATGTAGATGTTGCCTTTCTGCAGGAAACCCACTTACCACCCTTCCAGGTTCTCCTTTTTAGGCGATCCTGGGTGGGGCAGGCCTTTGGTGCAGGGGTTGATTCATGTAAGCAAGGGGTTGCCATTCTGATAGCAAGGAGGGTGCCCTTTCGTTTAGTTCAGGAACTTTCTGACCCCCCAAGGCCGGTTTCTTATTCTGTGTGTCCTTATGGGCCATTTGGAAGTTATCCTCGGTGTCTTGTACGGACCAATGGTTGAGGATCCCACCTTCTTTACCTCTCTAATGACACATCTTGCACCCTGGACGTCCGTACCTATGTTGTTAGGGGGAGAGTGGAACACTGTGTAAAGTAATAGTTTAGATAGGTCTGATCACTGTTGCTTAATTTTATCACTGGGGCAGATGGCAGTCCGGGAAGTTATGGACTCACTCAGACTTGTGGATCTTGTGTTGCATCCGGACCTGTGGGAGTACTCGTTTCACTCACTTCCCCATAACACTTTCTCGCGGATTGATTGTTTCTTGTTGGGGCTTGAACATCTCTCTCTGGGGTTGTCTCCTGTCAGTACTTGACCAAGGTAATCTCTGACCACCATCCAACTTTACTCTATTTAAGTTTCTCCCCTTCTTTGGTTCGTGACAAAGTTTGGCGTTTTAATGGCCAGCTACTTAAATCTGAATATCTGACTCAGCATATTCAGAGTTTTATCACCTCTTTTCTAGAGCTCAACTCTCCCTCTTCCTCCAAGCTGGACTTTCTTTGGGGGGCACTCAAATGTTTGTTTCGTGGCAAACTTATTCGTCTGGCCACTATCCGGACGTGCATAGCTTCATGTGCCCTATCCTCCCTCCTAGGCCAGATTAGGGTGATGGAATGACAGCTTTCTTCATCTTACTCCCAGTCAGACTGGGACCAGTTGGAAGCTGTCCAATCTCAATATCATACCCTGCTGGGGGAGAAAGTGGAACATCTGATTCTGCACTCTAAGGTCAAGTATTTTGACCAAGGAGAGAAGACCGGAAAACTTCTGGCTTTGCATCTCCGATCACAGGCCACAGACAGAATTGTCTCCTCACTCTGACATGCTTCCGGTCAAATTGTTACTTCCCCTCAGGATATAGTAGGTCTCTTCTGAGACTACTATATAGCCTTATATCAACCATCCTCCTCCTCCCTCTTTAATGTGACTCAGATGGAAGCCTTCTTGCAGGGCATTGACCTTCCCTATCTGAACCCCTCTCAAATTGATATCTTACAAGCCCCTTTGACCCTCTCTGAAATGTTGGCAGCTATTGACTCTCTTTTATCGGGCAAGACTCCAGTCCCGGATGGATACACTGCTGACTTTTACAAAACATTCAAATGGCAGTTAGCACCTGTTCTTCTTGATACCTTCAATTATATCTTCAAAGAGGATGTCTCAGATTTTTCCCTCACTGAGGCCACCATTGTGGCGCTACCGAAGCCTGGTAGGGAACCCTTGCTGGTTTCGAACTACCAGCCAATATCTCTTACTCATATTGATTATAAGATTCTCACAAAGGTATTGTCCGGTAGGTTGAATCGGGTCTGGAGCTCACTTATCAGCCATGAGCAGGTTGGCTTTGTTGTGGGACGGTTCTCTGCAGACCATCTCTGTACTCTTTCCCATCTCATTGCTGCGTCCAGGGAGTCCGGTGTGTCATCAGTATTGTTCTCCCTAGATGCAGAAAAGGTTTTTGGCAGGGTCTCATAGGAATATCTGTTTCATTTACTACCCAAGTTTCATAGTCCTGCTACTTTTGTTTACTGGGTACAGGTGCTTTACTCCTGTCCTTTGGCCTGTATTCTATGTAACGGAGTATTATCTGTTCCTTTCCATTTGTATCAAGGTACCAGGCAGGGCTGTCCACTTTTGCCCTTTCTGTTTAACCTCTTTCTTGGGCCGCTGCTCAGGAATATTAAACTCTCCCCTCAGGTTACAGGTATCCCTATAGGGCCCTCCCAACATAAACTTTCAGTTTATGTGGATGACATTCTTCTTCATCTCACATCTCCTGCTTCATCTCTTTCTGTGGCGCTGGATATTATCTTGGAATTTGGTTTGCTCTCAAACTATAAACTGAACCTGAACAAAATGGAGGTGATGCCGCTCAATAGCATTACCTTGCGGTCTGAGGTGGAACACCTGGGTTTGGTCTGGACCTGTGATGTTAAAATATTTGGGTATTTACAGGTATATTAGTATTACACCTTCCAAATTTAAACAATATAACCTTGATGCTGTAGCTAGCACCATTCTGCGGATTTGCAATGTTGGGCTCTTCTACCTATTTCTCTTTGGGGCCGCCTCAGTGTTGTAAAAATGAATGTTCTTCCTGCCTTCTTTACCCATTGCAAATGTTTAATCACACCTTGCTGAAATCTGGTTCCTTCAGCTTAGTAGAATTATCTCCTCCTCTCTGTGGCATGATAAGACCCCTCACAGGACTTTCTTCAAACTAAAGCACTCTAAAGAGAGAGGTGGTCTTCAGGTACCCAATTTTTACATTTATTACCTATCTATTCACTGTTCCAGGTTCTTTCACCGGTCAAGATTATGTACAGTGGAGAATCCATCCAATTATACTCCCATATGACTAGAGATAGAACGGAATCTCTGTTCCTTACACGGGGTGGACATTCGATCCCTTCTCTATATTTCCCCTAAAAACATCCCCAAATCTCTACATGGTTCCCCTGTAGAAGCATCAATACTTGCCCATTTGCAATGTTGTTCCCTTGTCAAGCTTCAGCCCTACACAGATACCTCTCAGCCTATAGTTGGCAATCCCAATTTTAAGATTGGAGGACACACCCTCACTGCTTCCTTTTGGCCTTTTATCAAGGTGGACAGGGTGTCGGACCTGATATCCACCCTAAAACTCTTGATGTTCCAACAAGCCCAGTGTATCTTCCAACTACCCTCTTTTTCTTGTTTCATATATTTCCAACTCTCCCATATGTTTGTGTCTCATTTTGGTTCCGGTCCCTGGGACAGTACATACCAGTCCGATGTACTTTCCATGGTCGCCTCGGCATCTAATTACCATGTCATTTCTTTTTATTACCATTCTGTCTTGGACTTTTTGGCTCAGTCAGAGGGGCAACCTTTTTATTACTGGAATCAGGCTTTACCTTCTTCCAATTCTTCTCGTAATTGGCTACACATTTGGAAGCGTTTATACAAATACATTAAATGGGACAGATACCGCCTTCATCAGTTTTAGATTTTGCACAATCTCTATTACACCCCAGATAAACTGTATAAAATGGGAAGATTACCCTCTGATATTTGTTCCAGATGTACTAAAGAATCTGGTACTTTACTCCATGTTCTTTGGTTTTGTGAAAAAGTTGCCCCCTTCTGGATCGCGATTCAATCACGCCAGGATCCACTACTTGGATTGTCTGAGACCTTTCTCCTGGAGATATGTATATTGGGAGATTACAAAAACAACCTGGTTGGTAATCAAAGATATCACATGTCTCTTATTTCACTCTGTGCAAAAAAAGTGATATTAAGACATTGGCTTGACCAAAACATCCCCACTTTCACCGAATGGTTCTAGGAAATATTGTTTGCTTTACAAGCTGAATGGATCATTGCTAATCTTTCTTATAGGACTTCCGCTTACTGGAAAATAAGGGAACCTCTATACACGTTATTAACTTTATACATTTTTTATCTTCTTTATGCTTTTCTGCTCAACAGGGTTCCCCTTGGTTAGCTTTATTTCTTACTATCTGGGTACCCTTTGAATTTCTTTGCCTGTACATTTAGATAATGCCATAATCTCTTGGTTTTCTAATTAATATTCATGTTTTAAGTGGGGTGGGTTGCCCTGGTGGTGGGGAGGGAGGTGGGCTTGGAAGGTGGGGGGTCTCTGTTTGTAGGGTTGTGTTATTTGTTTCTGCCATATTCTTTTTTTCTTCTTCAGGTTTTTACTGTATTTTTGAGATAGTTTCAGTATATTCATCATGTTACCCTGCATTTTGGTTATGGGTACATTACTGTGGGTGGGTACTGGTAGGGAGGGCTGATGGTTTATGTTGATGTGATTCGGTTTCTTGTTTTTTGTTTTGCCTTGATTTAATTGTTGTTATGGTTGTTGTGTACTTGTTCTTGCTCTTGTTATTCTTGAAAAATTTAATAAAGAATATTAAATCTGAAAAAAAAGAAGTGGCTGCCCTCTTGGATAAAGCAGCCAGCCTGTGGAAGTGCTCAATGGCTCGACTGTTACTCGCAGATCCCCTGCACTGTCACCTGGGGTCACCCAGGTGGTGGCAGAGCAGCAGGATGCAAGACCTCCCCTCCATGCAGGAGGAGAATGTTCTGTGGGACACCCAATCCTCCTCCCCTTGGCTGCCTTCCGATGGCCTTGGCTCATTCCCAAACCTGGGTCATAGGCATTATGGGTTCTGGCTCTGCCACTGCGATGGTATGCCGGCATTTTTGTTGTCTTGCAATGTTTTAGCTATCCCCCCGTTTACCAGAATGTGGACTATTTTGTTGTCTTCAAAGTTAAAATGGAAGCTAATTTCAATGAAAGGTCCTATTTTTTATCTTTTTAGAATAATTTCTTCTTATGTTAACTCATTTTAAGTCAAATATTTAAAAAACATTTTATAAGTGCAATATATACAACACTCCACGGTGTACCACTATGTTGCTATGATTACACTTCTCAGGTGCATTTAACAGCACTGTGCTGTGCCTTGTGCCTAACAATGCACCTGGGGCATGCTATTATATATAGAATAATGTATGTTCATATATATATATATATATATATATTACAAGTTTTTTTCACATCCCTGAGCTGTGTGATGCTACAGTACTTAAACCCTGTAAGCAAAGTGTGTGAAAAAAGAGTAATGTAGCATCCACACATTTTTTATTTTTATAATTACTTGTTAGCAGTGTTTATCAACTGGATACCGTTTTCATTAAATTCCCCCCTCCCCCATTGTAACAGAGAGATTTTCTTGTATTAAATTTCAGTACAAGGTAGCAGGTTTATTTACCTTTCAGTTAATGGTCTTATAAAATGAAACAGTCTTTTAAATTTTAAAAAATACTGCCTCCATTCAGTTCTACCATGCCGGTTCGACAGAAAATCTGTCAACTGCCGTTACAGCGACAGCACTAAAAGTAATGTGTTTTTTGTGGGGGGCTCTGCTGCCCACACCCCCTGCACTTTATTATTATCAGCTCCAGGTTGGAGCTGACTGAGGAAGGGGGGCACAACACCTGAGGAAGCCATGCCAGGGTCCCGAGTGGACTTTACAGTGATCTGTCATTGTTGCCACTATTGATGACATCGCTGTATTGTTTTTGCTGTGGCGATGGCATACCCCCTCCATTCCATGATTGGTGCTGCAGTTGAGTAGTGCAAACGAGGTGACAGGAACAGAGGTCAGAGGGGGAATATTGTAGTATACCAAGTGAAATGATTTGTGAAATATATTTTATGATGTAACAGTAAAAATGAGTAAAAAAATGTTATGAGCTTTTCAAGTTATGTGATACAGGTTTAAACAGGCAGCAGTCTGACTGATATCAGCTGGTCACCCAGTTTTCACGGTGCTCCGTAATAACTGGGTAAGCAGTTGATATTGTTGCAGCCAGTTATTACAGTGTTTGAAAGTAATGGATAGCAGGTTGATGAGCACCACTACCAGTAATGATATCATCATAATGCACACCCTGTCATGTCTTATTACTTACTTAACTCTGGGCTCCATGAATTATGATGAATATGTTGCTGCCAGTCCAACCTAGTCTAGTGACCCGGGGGGGGGGAGGCATGACATTCACAGCACCCGTCTCTGACCTTGACTACCCACTGCAGACCACTACACACAGCACAATATGGGTGTTGGCTGGCAAATGGCAATACAGACTTGAGAAACATAGAAACATAGACTTTGATGGCAGATAAGGACTGCTTGGCTCACCCAGTCTGCCCATTTCCCTACCTGTTGGATAAGCTGCATATCCTAGTTAACCAACAGCCTACTTCTTCCTACCCCTCACCAGAATTTCGTTATGTCTGTCCCATGCATTCTTGAATTCCCCCACTGTTGTTGACCCCACGACCTCCTCAGAAAGGCTGTTCCATGTGTCCACCACCCTCTCCATGAAAAAATACTTCCTCACATTGCCCTTGAGCTATCCCCCCGCTATCTTCAAATTGTGCTCCCTTGTTCTTGTACATCTCTTTTTCTGAAAGATGCTACCTTCCTGGACTTTGTTAATTCCCTTGAGGTACCTGAAAGTTTCTATCATGTCCCCCACTCTCCTTTCTTTCCTTGATGGTATACATATTAAGCTCCTTTAGTCTCTCTCTTCATATGGCTTCTGGTGCAGAACCTGCACCATTTTAATACCCTCCTCTTGTCCATCTTGTTAGTCAAGTGGTGTCTTCCATTAATCTCCAACTCACCATCATAATGCATAAAATAGTAACCAAAAAATACCCCCGTTCAGTTTAATGGGGTGTGCCCCCATGTTCTCCCTTGCTGAATGTCATAGCGCGGGGGTGTGGAGATCAGTACAGAAGTGGATAGAATCAGCTCGCCACCTTGTCAGGGCCAAGTTACAGTTCCTTCCTATTAAATTAAAACTGCAAAAAAATCATTAAAAGTTAAAGAAGGAGACTATCACCAGAATGAGCTTTCATGTTAAGTAAGCAATGCATTTACATTTTCAAGTGTACAAAATCACATTAAGTACTGTTTGCTGCAGTGTAATAGATTGTATCAGGCTTATTTTGCTGGCTTCCAAGCTGACATTTCCTTTAACTAAATCCCAGAATCCCCTGCCACTGACATCAGAAGAGGGCTGCCGCAGAGGGAGATTCGATAGCATGCAGTGCATGTTAGAGTTTGTAAGCTCTGAGTCTGATCTGTGCTTTTGCTGGTCCTGCTGTCCTTCCCAGACTTAGTACATTTACAGAGGATTACTTCTATCCTTGGGAGAATAAAAGGACCAGCAAACATCTAATCTGAGTTTATAAAATTTCTAACATCCACAGCAGGCTACTGAATCTCAGCCCTCCTCTAATGTCAGCTGCAGAGAATTCTGGAGTTTGTAATTACAGAAGATGTCAGCCTAGAATCAAATAAACTAAGCCTGATACAATCTATTATACTGCAATAATTATTGGCTTAGCCTTTTTCCCCCACAGGGAAACCATGGCGTAATTTGCTGTTGTAAAGGAGCGTTAATAATGGCAAACACGTGCATGGTTTCGTTCGCTTTGCACATGCCCCACTGCATCTTTTCCCTTCAGAACTCTTGCCACACGCTTTCCCCTGGAAAAGTAAAGCACCACTCGGAATTGGACTCTGCGGTAAATTACATTTTTAAACAGAATCTTCAACTGGAAACAGAAGCTGTTTCTACTGCTCACCCCCAAAGTAAAAAAGTAAATCAATTCTAAACAGGGCCGCGAGTCAAATACCAGATACTCCAATTGAACTGGGTGGGCTGCGCAGCAACCTGCATGCATTTTACATAATTGCTGAGGTGAAAAAGGCAAACCCAGCAATTATATAAAATAAAAACGTGGGTCGGTGTATGTAAACTCGAAGTTTACTCACACCCTCGGGGTTAGATGCTTTTAATAAACCCCTCAAGCTTCATGCCCGAGGTTTATGTAGCATCTAACCCCTTGGGTGTGTGTAAACTTCTCGTTACACATCCCGACCCATTCTTTATTCTATATGTAAACAATAAGTAAAAAACAGGTGTACACAAAGTGCAAAATGAGGCTGTTTGTGCTGACTGTTCCACTTTAAGCTAAGCAAAAAACAATACTTTGATTGTCATGCTAATCCTTTCACTGTCCTGAAAGAAGGAGCAGGATCTTATGTAGCACAAATAGCATATAGGAGACATCTTTATGAGACTAAGGAAGCAGTGATGTCTAAGAGAGAGACCCTGGATGACATTACAGGTCCTCCATTGTCATTGCTTTCAGAATGCAGTGTGGTCCTCAGGGACTCAAGTGCCACCTGAGCTGTCTTTAGATCGAAGAAACTGTTTAAAATCACAGTCAGCAAGACAAGAGGAGAGTACATAACCACAGAGTAGAACCAAAATGGGTCAGGGTGTTCATAGACCTTTAGAGCCAGCAGGGCTAGATTAAGTGATAGGCAACCTAGGTACATCTAAAGCACCACAAAGGGAAGGGTCAAAAAATCACATTCTGTAGTGCAAATAGTGCTTGAAGGGAGGGAAGGGGGCCCTGGTTACCTACATGCATACTCGGTTGTGCTAAGTCTGACTCATAACATCATGCTGGCACCATTCTCATCAGTAGCATGCACCCTTTCAGAGCCTCATAATCATTGCTGTGCTCTGGGATGAGGAAGAGCTAAGGTGCTGTATGCTGCTCAGTTGTGGAGTTGAGCTGAGAGAGCAGGATTTGTGCAAGGCTTTTTGACTGTCTACTACTGGTATACCACTGTTGCCTCATTGGGTTAAGCCTGTGGCAGTTTATGCTTACACTTCTTACCAGAAAATTTTGTGCACCCGAGTTTTAGAACTGCAGTCTGTGTTGTCTGCTGCCCCAGGGAGAGCTTGGAGTGTTGTGGGCAATGGAGCAGCCTGCTCCTTTTGGTGCAAGTAGAAAAGCATTCGGACCACTAATGCATGGACTGTTTTTTTCTTGAAAAACTTTGGTGAAAATATTTATTATTTAATTAGCCACTCCTTGTACTCCTTGCTCTGCTGGCTCTATTTTAGGATTTTTTAGTCTTGAACATTTACCGAGAGTGTTTAATGGTTTATGCTGTGTTTTTTTTTTAGTTTTAGTTTTAATTTTGTAGTTTTTATCATTTATAGTTTGGTCTTTGTGATTTCCATTAGGTGTACAATTTAGAAGTATTCATTTTAGAAGCGGTTACCAACTTTTTTCTTTCTGTCCAGAAACAAAAACGCAGTCATGAGAATGTCCTGGTCAATTTAATAGTATCTTAACTATAAATTACTAAATCCAGCTGTCCAAGTTGTATATTTTAATTTTTTGTATAATATTAACAGCTTGGTTGAATTGGATTGATAAATTTAGAAGTTAGGATTAGAATCTTTATAAAACCTAAAGTGTTATATTCAGCCCGTTGATTAACCTTATTAATTTTATTACTGATGGCTATATGTCTGAATTAATTATCATTGATTGACATGGTGACACGGAGACTCTGCCTTTGAAATATTTATTTGTTTATTTAGATTTTGGTTACCGGTAAGCCCACTGAGACCAGAGGCCCCTTTTTCAGGAGCGACCCGGAATTAGTTACAGATATAGACCTTTAAAGACGATTGTTTTTTTACAGCAGTTACATATGTTACACAAATAGAGATTAACAACAGTATACAGGGGGTAAGGTAAGGTATACAATACAGGCACAAGCCATTTACAGTGTTTACATTACATACACAAGTGTAGCATAGAAACAGTATACAGGAGAGGTAAGCAGGATTCCAGTCAGGCTCATATGACTTCAAGTTTCATTCCCAGTTAGTAGGGAAAGTATACAGACTCAAGCAATTATTTACAGTAGTTATATTATATACACAAGTGTAGAATAGAAACAGTATACAGGAGAGATAATCAGAAATTCCAGTTTGACTCTTATGACATTGAGTTTCATCCCTCATTTGTAGGGAAAGTAGTCAACAACAATAAATTGATATAAGTTTAGGAGATACATCCAGGATGAAGAGAGGTTCAAGCCAGCGCAGCGGAAAAAAGCCTGGACTAGGAAGCTAACGGTTACAGCTACAGAGACTGAGATTGAGAAAATATAGTTTGAGTCCAGACTTGAATTGGTTAAGGGTGGTTGAATCAGTCAGGCTAGGTGGAAGAGAGTTCCATAGGTAGGAGGCATAGGAGGCAACATGTCTGAAAGAGCATTTGCCTTGGTTGGAGCATATCCTGGGGATGTCGAGGGGATGATTTTCAGATGATCGCAGGGTTCAAATTTGTTCTTTGGGGGAGAGCAGTCCACTAAGATGGGGGGGGGGAACCTAGGGTAGAGAACTTGAAGGCAAGGCAAGCAACTGGGTAAGCTAGCTTGTGCCAGAGAGTGGGCCAGTTTAGTTCCTTAAGTGCCTCACAATGATGCCTCCTAGGAGAGGAGTTTGTGGCGAAATGAGCCACACGGTTATAGGGGTTAGTGTGATAATAGCGCAGCAAGAATAGCGCTAACCATATTAGCGTGTAATAAATGACGCTGAGTTTTATAGCGCACATACTATTTGGCACTCTGCAATTATAGCGCTACTGCAACATTAAATTTAAAATATTTGCTACAACTCCTAGAACAAAGAATAACAACACCAGCAGTATATATGAAAAATCAAGATTTATTGGTATAACATTTAATGATTAAAATTATTGCTTGGTGCAGAACACCAGCACACCATTACCAAAAGAAAGCTTTCTAATGAATTTATTACTGACTTAATTTAGAAAGTGTCAAGGCTGAATCACATTTGTTTAGGCTTTACAAGCTTAACAGCCGAACTTAAATCATATCAGCAACTCAGCGAGCACATTAGCAGCCAATCACACACTACGATCACCCAAATGTTTTACAACCAATTCCCCGATTATATGGATCCTGGCAGCACAGTGTCCATAGGCGTATTGCAGGCATTTCCAGTATGACTTTTTTCCAGAATGCACTCTCCCCGGTACACAACGAGATCTCCTCCTTTCTGACAATTCATGAAACAAACTTCCATGACTGAAACTCTGACCTTCTGAGACCTACTGAGGCATACTACCCAGGTAATTAAGGGAGCACACATCAGATATTCACCTGAAGTGAATACATTAATTGCCAAAAATGTAGTAATAATGAATTGCTGCTTCTGCCAACACTGTTACAGGCCTGAATGCTACCCTCATTGACTGCTAATGTATCACGCTTAACAGTACCATGCGCTCATATATCATTGCCGCTATTAATGAACACGCTAATATGGGAGCGCTATTTTTATCGCGCTATTTTCACCGGATACCTGGTTATAGAGTACAGTAAGTTTATTGAATTCCGCCTCTTGGAGGAACTGCAGTAGGGGAGCTCCATATAGGATGGAGGGGAGGAGGTTGCAGCAGGCAATTGCCTGGCGTGCAACCGAGGATAGAGAATTCCCCAGATGGTAGAGAAGACCAAGCTTTTGATGGGTGGACCTGGTTATGGAGTCGATATGGGGTCGGTAGGTCATTTCTTGGTCAAGATGGACCCCAAGGTATTTGAAACTGGCCATAACCTTGGCTCTTTTTCCTTGGTTTGTGCAGATCTGGAGCAGCTGGCTCCTGTCAGGGCCCAGCTGTCTTGACCCAAACAGTACGGCTTTAGTTTTCTCCTCATTGAGTTTAAGGGAGTTTGCAGAGAACCAGGCCTCACGAATTGAGAGACTACTCTGCAGTTTTGTGGCAATGACACTAGTTTGGGGGTCACTGTAGTATATGACAGTGTCATCCGCATACAAAATGAGTTTACTGAGGGGGCAGCTTCCCTCAATGTTATTGAGGAAAAGTGAGAAAAGTAGGGGACCCAGGATTGAACCCTGGGGCACCCCTGAGGTAATGGATCTGGGTACAGACTGAACTCCCTTCCAGCGGACTTTTTGGGCATGATCACTTAAATAGCTTTCGAACCAGGAAAGTGAGTGGTGATCCAATCCTAAGTGAAGGAGTTTTGAGAGGAGGAGGTTATGACTGATCAAGTCAAAGGCCTTGGAAAGGTCGATGAAGAGGGTGCCCGTTGGGGAGCCTTGGTCCATAGAGGCAAGGATGTCCGCAGTGAGCTGGATGAGGGTGGTATCAGTACCATGACCCTTTCTAAAACTGTGCTGCATGTCAGCCATGAGGAGGTGCTGTTCAAGGTAGTCTTGAAGCTGGTTAGAGACAAGTCTTTCCTGGATTTTCCCAAGGGGACTAAGTAGGGAGATTGGTCTATAGTTTCCCAGCTTGTCTCGAGGCCCACTTTTGTAGACAGGGACAACAGTGGCTACTTTCCACATTTTAGGGACGATACCTTCCCGAAGTGATCTATTAATGAGTAGGGTGACAGGATGGGCGATAGCTGGGGCAGCAGCCCTCAGTAGGTGAGGTTCAAGCTGGTCATGGCCCAGTGAGGAAGAGGGGTTGATTTTGTATAGTAGAGCTAGTACCTCAGACTGATTGACCAGCTTTAAGTGGAATTGAGGCCGAGGATGCACCCAAGTCTCTCCAGAGTGACGGGTAGGCCTGGGGAGGATGGGGGGGAGGACCACTGGGGTTAGAGAAGGAGGCACTGAAGGCCTCAGCAATTACTGATGGGGCATTGATCAGTGAGCCCCCCTACCAGGATGGAGTCCATTTGACTACTTGAGGAGCCCTTGATGAGTATGTTTACGTGGCCCCAGAATTTTTTGGGATCACGTAAGTGCCTAGTTTGGAGGTCATTTAAGTACTGAGATTTGGACTGTTTCACATCTTTTTTACACTGATTTCTCAGCTCTCTATACTTTTCCCAGTCAGATTGGTTGCCAGTGGATTTGTAGTTGCCCCATGCTCTGTCCCGGAGGAGCATGAGATGCTTGAGGTATGGGCTCAGCCATTTATGGCATTTTCCCTGTATCCTGAGCTTTTTTATAGGGGCATGCTTGCATAGCCTGTTTTTTACTAATTGGTTCATTGGATTATTGGACTACAGGTTTTTTAACTAAGGTCTTTATAAGAAGCACGCTGTTACTAATTAGGGATTCATGGATCCATTGAGTGGACTTTGATCAATTAAATTAATTGTTTGATCAAATGAAGCTCTGAATCACAAAGAAAGCATGCTACTTTTGGTAGTTATGGGATGGTTTAAAAGCCCCAGTCCCTACTTTTGAATTGTTTTCATCTGGGTTTCAGCTATACTGTGGCACCAGGCATTCCTGCAAGTTAAATAAGTTAAACAAAAGCTTGCAATTTGTTTTATACTTACACTTATGCGTCACTAATTTGTCGGGAAAAGATGCAAAGTGCGTTTTTCTGTATTTACCGCATTTATCGCACTGCATATATATTGCATTGGTGGAAATTCTGTCTAGTTTTGGTCAGAATTGATTTACCAGAGCTTTGAGTACTATTGAGAGCTGTGTTTGAGTGCAGTTTACTCTACAAATACGTTTTTAATAGCTTTTTAGAAGTTTTAGAAGTTATTTAATGGGCAGTTCATTGTTCAAACTACTTAAAAATAAAATAGCCAATGAGACAGTTATTTTAAATATATTAAATTTGATGTAAAACTTGAAAATTAATCTATTTCTGACATGCATTAACAGCTGAAAGAGCAATTCAAAGAGCACAGAGTTCTAATGTTGTTACCCTATAATCTTACAAATCACTCCATGTTTTAGCAGTATAGTTTTTGCTTTTTTGTTACATCTTGGTCTTTTCCTTTACCCCATTTAGTGATGTCCTGGGACTTTACATGTGTTCTTCTCACAGAGACCATTGGATTGGGAATTTGTTGTGAAATTTGCCATAGTAGATTATTATCTTATTGGAACTTTTGGTGTTCTGATCGGAACGGCCCCTTTCGACAAGGTTTGACTGTCGGGATTATTGTTGTGACCGATTCCAAGAAGAATCCTGCAAATTGTTTTTCCTTTATTGAAGAGTAGGAACTTTTACCTTACTTGGACAACAGGTACTAAAAACTCAAAACTCAAAAAACAATTAGATATCTTTGTTTTTATTTCTTCATTGAGTACTGTTTTGCACTTTATAATTCATACACTTACACTGGGACTAACAACAACAACGCTTATGACTACGAATATCCAAAGGGGGAACATCCTGAGATGAACTGCTTCTTTATTGATATATCTATTTATTGTCTGATGCTTGTGTTTTCCTGCCTAATGTTTATTGTTGTGCTTTGTTTTAATAATTTATAATTTAAACAATTTATTTACGTCATGGACAACATTTACAGGACTATAATGTGGAATTAGTGGAATCAGTGGTCTGTTTTGTGTCTTTTTTTTAGCACCTAGATTGTTTAGATCGTATAGATTCTACATATTTACACCTTTTTGTCTTTTTATTTTATGAAAATTTAATCTACAGTGTCTTACTATTCCTTATTGGTGCCCTATTTTTCCCTCATAATATTTAGTAATCATGGTAATTACAAGATCTCAAGCTAATGAAACAGAAAAATACAGGATGTCCCTAAAGTTCAAAAGGTTACAGAAGGAAAGTTGAACATGTATCAAAATATGTCACCTGGTGTTAAATGTGAGATAATAGATGTACTGGATGAGACGTTTAGTAATATAATAGACAAAGAACAGAAAGGGTTTAAAATGTTAGAAGAATGGAATGTGAGAAAGAAAATAATAAAGAAAGTTAAAAAACTGGAGGTAAAGGAGGAAAAGGTGGAGAAGGAGGAGAAGGAATTGAAGACAAGGATGGGGGACCTTACGTAATATGCCAGGTACAAACTGGGGAACCATGTCCTCTAAGGCGGCCAAGAAGCAGAGGCTGCTGGACAGCTTCCAGAATGTGTTCTTAACACAGCACGTGATGGAGCCCACAAGGGAGGGACATGTCCTGGACGTAGTTCTGGTGGATGGGGATCTGGTAAGGGACCTGGTTGTAGAGGATCCCCTGACTGGGAGTGACCACAATACTGTCTGGTTTCAAATAAGCATGGGAGGAGCGATCTAGGACACTGACAGTGGACTTCAGGGGGGCAGACTTTGTGGGCAGGGGAAATATACTCAAGGATCACTTGAAGGGGATTACAACAATGACAAATGTGGAAAAGAGATGGGAGGTCATAAAGCAGGGACTTCATGAGGCAGTCAGGACCTATGCTAAGGTGAAGCATAAGGGAGCAAGGTCACATAAACCATGCCGGTGGTCCAGTGATGTTCAGGTAGTGGTCAGAGAAAAGAAGGGTGCCTACAAAAAATATAAAACAATGAGAGGGGATGGGAAAAGGAAATGTACCATCTTGCATGTAGAAAAGTCACCTGGATGGTGCGGGGGGGCAAAGTCCAGTAAAAAGCAGTGGCTGGCACAGGGGATATGGGGAGGGAAAGAGGTTCTTCCAGTACTGGGGAGTGAAGAAAAACTAAGGGCCATCTCAACAGATTGAGATCAGAAGGAGGGTGAGTGGAAGAGGTGAGGGACCAGGCAGAGGTATTAAATGAGTACTTTGCCTCTGTGATCACTGGGGAGGGGGATGGGATATCTACAAAGCAAGTCATGATGGGGATAGAAGTGGTCATGAGTGGGATCAGGGGAGCAACAGAAATGGAGCAAGAGGGAGGGAGAGGTACCCAAGGGGTGACACATCAGGCTAAGGATAAAAAAGCCAGTAAGGTGGAGGGAACGGATGATGCTGTCTCCACTGAAAGGTTGTGGTTAGCACTTAAGGCCCTAAAGAAAGATAAATCTCCTGGGCCAGATGGCATTCATCTGAGAGTACTATGGGAATTGGCGGACATACTGATTGCACCCCTGGTGGAAAATTCAACAGGTCGCTTGAGACAGGGAGGGTACCTAGGGATTGGTGAGAAGCACATGTGGTGCCAATCCATAAAGGGGGGGTTGAGGGAAGTACCAGGTAACTATAGACCCATCAGTTTGACCTCAGTGGTGGGAAAATTAATGGAGAGTATACTAAAGGAATGATTGGGGGTGTACTTGGAGGAGGTGGGAGGTCTGGATAGTTAGCAACATGGGTTTGTGCCAGGTAGATCATGTCAAACCAATCTTGTGGAGTTCTACAAATGGGTAACATCAGAACTAGACAGGGGAAAGCCTGTGGATGTATTATTCTTGGACTTCAGCAAGGCATTTGACTCTGTGCCCCACAATGGTCTGGTGGAGAAATTGACGGTGTTAGGAGTAGGCCCTTTGATGGTCAGATGGATTGAAAACTGGCTAGCTGGATGCACTCAGAGAGTAGAGGTTGGTGGGGAGCTCTCAAACCCTAGAGAGGTTGGTAGTGGGGTACCACAGATCTCAGTCCTGGGTCCAATCCTGTTTAATGCATACATTTCGGACATCAGGGAGGGTATAGGGTGTGAAATGAGTCTCTTCGCTGATGACTCCAAGATGGGAGCAGTAGTTGAGGGAGAAGACGGGAGGTTGGCCCTGCAAGGGGACCTGGACACACTGGAAAGGTGGGCTCACATATGGAAATTAAATTTCAATATCACCAAGTGCAAGGTGTTGCATCTTGGGTGGGGAAACCCTAAACACAGGTACACCCTGGGAGGGAGTGATGAAGCCTCAACAGGGAAAAGACCTGGGATCATGGTGGATGCATGTATGAATAACTCTGAGCAGTGCAGGAGAGTGGCTAGCAAAGCAAACAGGATGTTGGGATGCATCGTAAGGGGGATCACCTCTAGGAGCAGGGAACTGCTTCTGCCGCTGTACAATGGACTAGTTAGACCACACCTTGAGTACTGTGTACAGTACTGGAGACCACACTTGAAGAGAGACATACAGCTCCTGGAGAGGGTACAGAGGAGGGCAATTAAGATGATACAAGGACTAGAGGATTTGACATATGATGACAGACTTGAGAAGCTCTGCCTGTTTTCATTGGAGGAGAGGAGAGACAGGTGGGACATGATTGAGGTCTTCAAGTACTTCAAGGGAATAAGTAGGGTAAACATGGAGGGGATCTTTAGACTAAAGTAGGAGGTATCAGCAGAGGGCATGGTTTGAAGTTGGAAGGTGGAAGGGTGAGGGGGAAGAGGAGGAGGTTTTTCACTGAGTGGATGGTGGATCCTTTGAATGCACTGCCTGGTGAGCTGGTTCAGAGATCCACAGTGGAGGGCTTCAAGAGAGGGTGAGACAGACACAGAAAGTGGATATATCAGATGATGGCCTGGCCAAGGGGGTGGGGATGGATGATAGGGGTTTCTGGAACACAAGGGGGGGAGGGCCTTGGTACCCAACTAGGGATCTGAGGTGCGAGCAGACTCGATAGACCGTAAGGCCTAATCTTCTGGCAATTAGTATGTTAGTATGTAAAAATGTTAAGAGAAATAATGGAAAAGGTAGAAATGGTAGGAAAGGAAAAAAGGAAAGTAAGGATGCAACACAAACTAAGATTTCCCCATTGTTAAGGAAAAATACTATTATGAGGGTATTATCAAAGCCTGAGGTGTGTGAAAAGGAAGGTTGTATAAACCAAATCCCAGTAATTAAAGGAATTAAAGAAACTAAAGTAATTAAAGAAACAAAAAAATCAATGTTTTTCAGCTTCTACTCCTATAGTATAAAAAGATATGAATGTGACAATGACTCCATTTTCCCCAGAGTATGTAGTTTAGAACTGATAGAGGGGAGTGATTTGGAGAAATTAGCTGGAGATGCCACTTTATATACCCCAATAGTAACTAGGAATCTGATAAATGATGAATCATATGGTAAAGGTGGAAAAAAAATGGAAATCTTTGAAGATTTGCAAAATACTATACAAGGTCTTAAAATGCTAGATGATCATCAAAAACTAAATAGTTGTGTTGATACAAAGGTTGCAATTGAGAGCTTAGCACCAAAGTGTGACCAGGATGATAGGATTGGAAAGGAGAGAAAGATAGCGGAAGAATCCGTGATGTATTATCCCACAGCAATTAGTGAAGATAATTGCAATTATGAAAAATCAACATGCTGCGAATTTGATATTAATGGAGCAATTGATAGCAATAAGGAATGAAATTGATACACTTAAGGAGAACATAGCCATAAATGGATATAGAATGGATGAGATGCTGGGTGTTTTGAATAAAATTCAGCCCCCAAAGGAATCATCATCAATCATGGTGATGGATGATGAGATAGAAAATAAAGAAAAAAGAATAAGACCAGATTTCTCCTCCCTACTATTATTAAATGATATTAAGAACAATGGACCTATAGCTCAGAGGAAGAAAAAAATAAGGGGAAGGACCAGACTAAGACCAAGTTAAAGAGTGATAGGAGCTGTGTACAGAGTAATGAAGCTGTGAAAGGGAGACAAAAGGAAGAAAGAGGGTTTGAGGAATATGAAGATACACGTAGGATAGGAGTTGGACCAGTACTAAAGATTGTGGAAGTTGATACTGTAAAGCAAGGGCAGGAGATGAATGGCCTAAAACATGAAATAAAAGTTATGGAGGAAAAGTTAAAGAAGGATCAAAATGTAATAAGTAAACATCAAGTAGAATGGGAAAGGGGTGAAAAGTGTGAGAAGGATTGTTGTCTAAAATTGAATGGTTTAAAGAGATTGGATGATGAATCAGAAACAACTCTGAAGGATCGGGTAATGAAAATATTTAACAAAGTATTTGAAATGGCAATTGAAGAAGGTGATATTCTTGAAGTGATTAGGCCATTAAATCCTGGCTTTGCTGATATAGTATGGATAAGAATTACTCATAAGAGAATAGCACAATATCTGTGGAGAAATGATCATTTATTGAATTGTTTGAAATTAAGTTTGGAAGGAGGGGGCCACTAGAGGGCATGGGTGGAAGCTGGAGGGGGGAAGATTCAGGGGAGAAAGGAGGAGGTGCTACTTCACTGAGAGGGTGATGGAGCCATGGAATGCACTGCCTAGGGGGCTGGTGGCGGCAGAGACAGTGGAGGGGTTCAAGAGGGGGTGGGACAGGTACAGGGGAAGGATTCTGGAAGCAAAATCCAATGCAGCAAGAATATCCGGAACTGGGAAGGGAGAAGCCAGAGAAGGCAAGGGGGACAGCAAGGTCAGCACCCAGGGTGGGGGCTGACCAAACAAGCAGACAAGAAAGACTGTTAGGCCTAGTCTGCTGGCATTTTAGTATGTTAGTATGAATTGGAATCAGAAACTGTATATAAAGAAGATAATGTGATAGTAAATCAGCAAGAGAAACCTGTGATAATAACAATGTTTGGTTATCCAGGAATTTATAATGAGACACCAAGAAAGCTGACATGGTCTATTTGTAATCTGATTTCCAACGTTTTTCGGATTAGATTAGGAAGAATGGGCATTACGAGTACTTATAGGCATGAAAGCTTAAGTGGAGATAGTCAAGTGGATATAGTATATAAAAATGAAGAAGTAGCACAGAGAATATTGGAATGTTATGGGAAGATGCATAAGATGGGAATTTACATAGTGGATATAAATGCCCTCCTATAAAGAAAGTGATCAGGTATCAAGGAAGGAGATAGAAAGAAAGATAGAGAGTTGTAGTGGACACTTTGTGATAAATGAATCAATTGAGCCCTACAATAGGTATCAATTGCTAGAAGAACAAAGTTGACCAGAAGAGAAAATGCTAAATAGTGACCTTGGAAAAGATAGTAAAGATATAACAATTGAAGGATATGATGCGATCAAGAAAGAATAAACCCTGATTAGCTTTATGACTTGGAATACAGCAGGTTATAGTACCAGACTATATAGTCAGGATTGGCTGACATTTATAAGGAAAGTTCCGTTATTTGTCTATAAGAGACATGGCATGATATTAAAACAGATATAAATTTGAATGGGTACCAAACAGTGCAATGCCCAAGTTATAAGGACACTAAATTAGGGAGAAGAGCTGGTGGCTTAATTATGCATGTAAGAAATGGAATATTTAAGTTTATTAAAGAATTGTCTAAAGATGACTATTATATTGATCCTTAGACTGGGGTCAAATAAAATATCCATGATACTAGTCAGTTGTTATATACCACCAGCTAAGCCTAAATATTATAAAGAATCGGTATGGCAAAGGTTAGAAAGTAGTATTTCTGAGGTTTCCCTGGAATATCTGGAGGATTCTCTAATACTACTTGGAGAACATAATGCCGGAGTCGGAAGGTTCAATGTCCTAACAGATAATACAGTTATGTACTGGATATATCCAGACACTGAAAATCATAAGAGAAAAACAAAGGATGAAAAAATAAATCTAAACAGGAGAAAACTTTATGAAATATTAAAAAATAATGGACTTTACTGTATGTTTTGAATGGGAGATTAAAGGGGGATGAAGATGGAGCAACAACTTATATTTCAAAACATGGAAATACAGTACTTGATTTAATAAGCTGGAGAGGCTCTAGTGATTGGTGAAAGTCATTAACTAGACTGCATCTAGAGTATGGAGTTCAGTACTGGTGCCTACACCTCAAAAAGGACATTAACCTGCTGGAGAAGGTATAGAGGAGGGCTACAAAGATGATAGCCAGTCAGTAGGGCAAGGTATATGAGGAGAGGTTGAGGACACTGAACATGTACCCCCTGAAAGACAGGCGGAAGAGAGAGGACATGATTAGGACATTCAAGTACTTGAAAGGGATGAATAAGGTTGATAAGGGGAATCTGTTTAAGCTGAGTGGCAACCATATCCCAAGGGGTCACAGTCTTAAGCTGGGGGGAGAAAGGTTTAGGAGGGAGGTCAGGAAGCACTTCTTCACAGAGATGGTGATAGACACTTGGAATGCGCTGCCAGAAGAGGTCATCTCATTGAAGATGGTGGGCAGCTTTAAGAGAGGCTAGGATAGGCATAGGGAGGAGATAAGAATCATGGGTATGGAGGATGGGAGGAGTGGGGAGAGAGGGCAGCGACATTAGCTCAAGCTGTGGACCCTGCAATATGAGCAAACTTGATAGACCAAATGGCCTTCCTCTGCTGGCTTCTTCATATGTATGTTCATAGGTATGTAACTATACCATTAAAACCTGAAAGTGATTATCTACCAGTAATAGTTTATACTAATCAATTGGAGGAGGGAATGGTTATAGTAAAAAATAAAACAAGATCAACTCAAGTGGAAATTAGATATAAGAAATGGATTAGGTGGATGATGACTTTAGAAATGCAAATTATAGGACAACTAGAGGAATTATTTGACAAGATTAAATTACAATTAAATGAGCTAGATACCATTTCATGTTATGGTAGACTGAAAAACTTTAAAAAAAAAAAATCAGCCTAAATTATATAAAGAAGGAGGTTTTATACCCAATATGCAGGCTAGAGGATGGTTTGATAAAGACTGTAGACTAAGTAAAAAAGACTTATGAAATGTCTGAGAGTATATAGACAAAATGGTGGAAAATAAACATATGATACCTTCAAGGTGGTAAAGAAAAAACATAGGAATTTATTATCATCTAGGAATAAGGAATTTTATGCTGAGCAGTGGAAACAAATGATAGAAACAATAGAAGCAAAGGAAAATAAGAAATGTTGGACATTGGTAGCCAGAGGTTGTAAGGAACTTTTGGTAGAAAATATAAATTATACAGCTAGTGAAGGTTGGATGAAGTATTTTTCAACTGTCATGCATAACATGACTGAGGAGAATTCATGGCCAACTATATAAAGGAGTGTGAAAAGTGTGAATTTTATTCCAATTACAAATGCTGAAGTGAGTTTGACAATAGGAAAACTCAAGTTTAACAAGGCACCAGGATCTGACATGATGCTGGGTGAGCTATTTAAAATTAAGGATGCTCAATGGGCAGAGATCTTAGCTTCATTGTTTAACAAATGTGTATATATAGTAACTTTGTCCCTGAGTCTTGTAGGGGTGCAGAAATAGTGCCATCTATAAAAAAGGTAATAAGTATGATCTGAAAAATTAAAGGGCAATTAGTTTTGCTGGCTATTGTAGGAAAGATTTTTGCTAGAATACTATTGGATCGCATTATGATAAGTTTGGAAAAAAATGGGCACTTATCTCCCTTTCAGGCTGGTTTTCATAGGATATACTCTACCATGGATAATTGTTTTATACTACATCATTTATGTGAGAAATATGTTAAGATAAGGGCATATAGGTTATATGCAGCATATATAAATTTTTCTACTACATTTGATACAATTGCCAGAACTAATTTATGGGATACAATGTACAGCATTGATATTGAACCAATACTGATAAATAGCATAAGATTATTGTATTCCTACACATGGGCTCAGGTTAGACTGGACATGAGGGGTAATTTTTCTCCCCAATTTCCAACAAACATGGGAGTAAAACAGGGGTGTATACTTGCCCCCAACTCTGTTTGCAATTTATTTAGATCCATTGTTGAAAATCCTGCAAATGACTATACAGACTCTCCTAAAATTAGAACAGATTATTGTGCGGGACTTGCATAAACTGATGACCTGATATTATTTTCATTAATGGCAAAAGGTCTTCAGGATAAGTTGAACCTCCTTGAAATATTTGCTAAGGACAGGAATTTAAAAATGAATATGTCTAAATCTAATATAATGTTGTTTGGGAAAAAAAATACTATGGAAAATGGTATATAAATTTACAACCATTGCACATTATAAATGAATATACTTACTTAGGGTTGGTCTTCTCAAAATATTTATGCTGGAAGACACATTACACCACAATCTACAACAAATTGGAAAATTCAGTATTGGCAATAAAAAGATTTAATTTGAAGTTTGGGGGTTATACTATGAAACCATTATTAAAAGCTATTGAAGCAAATTACAATTCACAAGTATTATATGGAACATAAATAAGTGAACATAAGTATTTAAAAAACATGGAAAAAAATAGTAATGTGGCTGTTGAGGTCTACACTGGGCATTCCTTTAATGGTACCAACTTTATATGTACGTGCAGAAATGGGATTAATAAATCTGAAGGCATTAGCCAAGTCAAATATTAATTTCTGGATAAGATTAAACACTCAAGAGGATGGTAGAAAGTCCAAGAAATGTTTGGAAGAAAAACATATTGGGTTATGAATGATATAAAGTCACCATAGTTACAGAAAGTTAGGAGGATATTGAAGACAGTAGAATTAGAGCAATTACTGGACTGGACATTTCAGAATGTGGTGATTTTTGTTCAATATAAGAAATACATTAAAAAATTGTTAATCAAGAAGTTTAACAATATAGATATTGAAAATATTAAAAATTCCTGTTATTCGCTGTGGTATAGTAATAATATTGTAAATCATAAATATAAATATTACTTGGATATATTAGAAGAACCTGAACTAAGGAACGTTTATACAAGATTTAGAATTGAGTCCCAGGAGTCAAATACATTAACAGCTAGATTTAATAAAGAAGTAGATCCGATTACCTGTGTGGAGCTTTAGAGATACAAAATCTGTTGCATATGACATTAAAGTGTATGTGGTATGAGAAGCCAGAAATAAATGGCTGGGAGATACTCTAACTGATTTACAAGGTTGTGATGATGAATAAAAGATTAATATACTCCTTACAACAAATGATTAATATATAATAAGGAAAACAACACCATTTTTAATTAATATAAGGGAAATTAGGGCTAGTAACATTAGGACAATGATCCTAAAATCCTAAAAAAATTAAAATCCAGGGAGAAATCAAGTTACTATATTATGGATTGTCTTGAACAAGTATATGTATATATGCAAGAGATATTTATATTTTTTGTATGTTTTTTCTGTATAATTGGAGGTTGTATAGGTACTATGTATATGTCTATTTAGTGCTCTTTGTTTTGTAAAGATCTTTTTAGATTGAACAATAAAAACTAACTGAACTGAACTGCTGTGCTCTGGCTGTTGCAGGCTCATGACACTAATAATAAATCACCTCCTGGAAGAATCTGTCCCATCCAGGTCCAACTCCAGCTCCATTGTATGTGTGCATCATTATTCACACCATCCATCTCCCTCTTCTCTTTATTCTCAGTTGCCCAACTTAAAGAGCTATACCAAGATCAGCCCCTGCACCTAATAAATAGGTGCCTTACCACCACAGCATTCTCCAGTTGTAAGATTTCTCCCAATCATGCCACCGATAAAAAAAAAATGACAGAACTCGTAAATTTAATTAAACTGGGTCCCACGGACGTCCTAGTTGTAAGGGCTGCCTACGCTCCTCCCCTGTGCTCACTAACGTTACAATGAGATGTCAGGGAGAGCATGGGGATGCACTCTATTATAAGCAATGGGCAGCATCATTACAATCTATTTTAAACATTATATTGGCCAGCTGATAATGAAACGTGGACACTGGTCAACTATCAAGGTCCATGTTAGTCGGCCAGTACCTACGTTTCATTACCAACTGGCCAATATAATGTTAAAAATAGATTCTAATGTCACCATCCATTGCTTAAAAATGGAGCATGCCCATGCACTCTCCCTGGCATCTTGTCATAGCGCTAGTAAGCACGGGGGCAGAGCGCAGGTGGCCCTTACAACCGGGAAGTCCTTGGGACCCAGTGTAATTAAATTTACAATGCTGTAATTGTTTATCGGTGGGATGATTCAGGAAATCTTACAACTGGAGAATGCTGTGGCAGTAAGGCACCTATTTATTACTTGCAGGGGCTGATCAATACAGGCTGGGTAGATCTCTTTAATTTCCACAATAACCTGCCTAATGAGGGCAGGAGGCCACCAGCTAGCAGCACTTGGCTAACTGACTCCTCCTTCTGGCTCAGCTTGTGTATGCTCACAGAGGCAACATGACCTCAGTTCTCACCTGCCTCAAATCTCAGCACTACACTTATAACAGCAGAGGAGCAAGTCATTTCTTCACCAGTCAGCCTTTGTACTGTAGGGCCCCAGTGCATGATCCATGCAAGAGAATGGTGATAACATCTGCTAGTATGACTCCAGTCCCCTCAGAGTAAGTGTTGATTTGATTTTAAAAATGGATGCCTTCCATGTCATGGTGTGCCCAGGACCATGTTACTCCTTAACATCATAGGTTTGTACGAGCCAAGAAGGGCACATGCCCCATAGTAGTTTGCCTTTAGCTCAAAGGGATTAACCACATGTCATTATTCTTACAGCAGTCATCATGATTTGTTCTTAAATGCCCTCATATTGTTACTTCCTACCACCTCCAGTGGAAGGCTATTCCATATGGCGACATCCCTTTTGTTGAACCAGACTGCTCTTCTAGAAGTTTGGCTCATTTCTCCCTTGAGCTGCAACATGTGGGATCTAGTACTGTGGTTACAGACTTTTACCTGTAATCCCAAACATTCCCATGAATCATCATTGGTGACAGCACTGTATACTAGGCAAAGCCCCCCAAGTCAATATCCTGCATTTCAATGAATACAATCCCAGTGTACTTAATCTGTCCATATAGTTGAGATTTCTCGCCAATTATATAATCCTTCTGGCCTTATGTTGCACGCCCTCTAGAAGTCTGATATCCTTCTTTGTACTTTGCACTGACGTTGTTTAGAGTAGATGAACTACTGTACTGGGCCACTGAGTTCAGCAGTCATAGAACAATCGTATCTTGCTGTGGAACATCTTTGTTGCTACAAAATTCACCATTTTGGTGATTTCTATTTAAAACATTCTCCACTCCCTTCCTATATCAGGAAAAGCACAATGAGGAAACCAAATTACCAATGAGGTCAGTGAGAGTAAACCAGGCCAAGGGAAAAAAGACAACCGGAATGAGGAAAAAGGGATTTATGAGGGGAGGAGGAGAAGTGGCAACAGTCATGCAGTTGAAAGGAGAGAATGGGCTACTATGAGGGGGAAGGAAGTGGGCATTGGAGAAGGGTCTTCAGAAAATTGTTTTACAGTACTAGAGAGGAAGGAGAAGGAGGAGGGAGGTGATGAAATTGGAGGAGTAACTGGTAGACGTCAAGATGAAACTGGAGTGGGGAAGTTCTGCTGGGGGAATTACAAAAGGGGCAGAAGGGGAAATTACTGTGCAGGAGGATGAGAAGGAGCTGGGAGTGAGAGGTGGGGAGGAAGGGAAGCAAACAGTTAGTAAGAGGGGTGGAATCTTAGTGCTGGGGGACTCAGTACTAAGAGGAGTGAGGTGGGGTAGCAAAGAGGAAAGGCACAGTCGCATTTAGGTGGAGGTCATGCCGGGAATGACAGTGGAAAGGCTGGGACAATCTGTTCTAAAATACGCTATAAGGGTTCGGACAAGCCTCATTTAATTATACATTTGGGGATGAATGACCTGGCTGACAAGACGGTAGATATAGTCCAAAGGAGGTTTGAGGAACTAGGACAATTATGTGAGGGGGCAGAAAGATCAATAACTTTCTCAGAGATACTTCCAGTGCCCAGGGCAAGCACAGCAAGAAAGCTGAGAATAGAAGAATTTAATGGATGGCTGAGAATCTGGTGTCATACTAAAGGCTATGGACTGGTAGGGAGGGACTTAGGAGGATAGTAGTCTCTATGCCAAGGATAGACTACATTTGAGAGAGGAGGGAAAGAAAGTGTTGAAACAGAGGATGGAGGAGTCCATAGAGGAAGTTGGGAATTTAAACTAGGAGCGGGGGATGGTAAGTGGGCAAGGGACATTCAGAGACCACAGGTTGGGAAGTCATATGAGCTTACCCCGGTAACAGTAACAAAGGACAAAGGGCAAGTACTAGTGGCAATGCTAGTAAAGGAGGGCAGGATAGGAAGGGGGGAAGGGGTGGAGGCGGTCACCCTGAATGCTAGGAGCCATGGAAAGAAAACTGCAGAGCTACAGACTTTCATGGCAGAGGGGGAGGTTGACATTGCAGCCATCACCGAAACATGGGCAACCCAATACAATGACTGTTGATAGCAGGGTACAGGTTATTTTGTAGGGACAGAGTGATTTGGAAAGGAGGGGGGTGGCACTATATGTGACGGAAGGACTGAAGTGCATAAAGGAGGAAGGGGAGGAAGTTAGTACGGAGTCACTATGGATGCAAATTCAGGATTTCCAAGAATAGGACTCTCAGGATGGGAATGGTGTACAGGCCACCATGCCAGACAAAGGAGTTAGACAGGGAACTAGTGGGACAGATCAGGAAGACCTCCGAGAAGGGTAGTGTGGTGACTGTGGGGGACTTTAGCATGCCAGGAGTGGATTGGAATACCTCAACTACCAGGAATAGAAGGGAGCAGGTACTGCTGGATGCCTTACAGGACAGTTTCCTGATGCAAATGGTCAGTGAACCAACCAGGTTAGGGAATACCCTTGACCTTGTGCTGGCAAATGGAGAGTTTGTGAGGGACCTTAGGGTGCAAGAACTGCTGGCGGGGAGTGACCACCACTCAGTATGGCTCACATTGGATATGGGTAAGAAAGGAGTGGAATCTTACACAAGGGTGCTGGACTTCAGGAGGGCTCATTTCAGGAGGATGGGGGAAGTGGTATAAGGGTACTTGTCTAGAATTCAACCCAGTATGGGCACTAACCAGAGGTGGGAGCTCATAAAGCTGGGGATAGTGGAGGCAACCAGAACCTGTAGCAAAGCCCAGAGGAAGAAGGTTAGGGCAAAGAAACCTAGCTGGGTGAGCAGGGAGGTCATGTAAAAGGTAAGGAGGAAAAGAGCTGCCTTTAGGAGGTACAAGAAAACAGGGAGGGGGAGGACAGGGAGGAGTACCTGAAGGAATGGAAGAAGGTGATAAGGGCAGTAAGGGCAGCCAAGGCATTTACAGAGCTCAAGCTGGTACAGGGCATTAAGAAGGGGGAGAAGGACTTTTTCAGGTACATCAGGGAGAAAAGGAACTGTAACGACCATATAGTAAGGATTAGGAAAGAAGGGGGTTGGGTGGAAGCAGGGGGTGATAAGGTAGAAGCACTAAATGATTACTTCTGCTCAGTATCTACTAAGGAGAAGGGGGGTGATACCAGAGAGGGGAGGGAGGGCAGAACGGGGGGAGGGGTGAAAGATGGGGAAATCATAGAGGGCAGGGTTCTGGAGGGTTTGAGGGCACTGAGGGTGGACAAGGCAACAGACCCAGATGGCATCCATCCCAGGGTACTGAAGGAGCTGGCAGAGGTCCTAGTGGAACCTTTGGAAGACCTATTTAATGCCTCACTACACTCTGGGTGTGTACCTCAGGATTTGAGGATGGCTCATGTGGTGCCCCTCCACAGGAGCAGCCCCAAGGATGAGCAGGGGAACTACAGACTGGTGAGCCTCACATCCATCATGGTTAAGCTGATGGAGACTATTCTGAAGGAGAGGCTGGTGGCCCTCCTGGAGGCCAAAGGACTACATGACAGTAGACAGCATGGCTTCAGCATGTTTGTAGTTCATTAGCATCACCAGGTAAGGAAAAAGGTCCGTCTATCCATACGACGTACAGGGGAAATGCTGGACCTTGCCCAACAACTAACGCACAGAAATCTGGCCAATGGAAAATCATGTACACAAATGCCCACAGTCTGGGAAACAAGATCCCAGACCTGCAGGCAACAATGACAGAGGCTAAACTGGACATAGTAGCCATTAGCGAGACATGGTTCACCAATAACAACATTTGGGAGACTTCAGTACCTGACTATGTACTGTTCAGAAGAGACCGAGGTGCTAAAAGGGGAGGAGGAGGGGCCATTTATGTCACTGAAAATATCAAAGTTACAGAAATTCAGAGTACACATAAGGAGCCAGAAAAACTGTGGGTCTGTGAAAGGGTACGAAATGGTATGCCAGTAGGTTGGAGTATTTCAAGGAGTATTCCCCTTGATTCTTTTTTTGTATTTCTGTTTTTGTGTTGTTTGTGTACATGGGCTGGCCACGATATTTATTTATTTATTTTATGTTGTCTCTTTGTCTGGTGCCCCCATGGTTACTTGGTTACTTATCAGCCTTGTGCCTGAACTGGTAACTGCTAAAAACAAAGAATAGTAGTAAAATATTAAAATTTAGCTGGGCAGCCTCGATGAAATGTCAAAAGGAAAACAAGAATGTGTTTATTGGGTAGCTTTCCCCTTTTTGGTTTGCTAAAAAGAAGAGCCTCGTTGTAATTTGTTTCATCCTCCATTTGTTTTTAAGAAAATAAATGAACTGAAGATGCTTTTGGCTAAAACTTCTCCTCAGGTGCTTTTGTAGTGAAAAAGCCACGTTATGAGAATGAAATAAGATGTAATTTTGATGTTATCGCTACTCGGCTGTACGGCTTATCATATTGCAAGACCCGACTCGATCCAGGAAGTGCCGTGCGACTGTGAGCACGTTCGCACAGCTGCCGAGGTTTTTCTTTTAAAAACTGTTAGCTCAAACAAACACAAGGAGACGCTGCCAGAGAAGGCATTCTATTGAACTGAATTATAAGAATGTATCTCGGCGGGGCAGCTCACTGTTCTAAAAATGGTATGGCTGTAGAATAGCCGTTCGGTTGAGCTTAATTTTAAATCCAGTTTGTAATCCTCATGGAGACAACTGGTTTGCCTTTGCAGACCGTCAGGGCAAATAAATCTATAAGACAAGGAAAGGAAACAGAGGATTAGAGTCAGAAAAATAAGTATATGAATTACCCTTGTTCTGTTTTTTTTTTGCTAAGGCAGCTGAATAAAAGAATTCTCTTCGGTAACCCCTCCCTGCAGGTCCTCTCTAAGAGCTGGCTGGCCATTTTTCTTACATTTTTATACACAGGACTGCTGGAGGAGGGACTTACCTGAGGAATTGTTTGGCTTATTTTTAATATAGAGGGAAAACCCTGAATATATTGTCATTTCTGCAATAAATGTTGTTGTAAAATAAATGTTGAAACATAATAGAGTGTATTGAGGTAATCTATAATAGAAAGTTATATTCCTGAATTGATTGACAGAGAAGGTAGACCTATCAGAGGGCCCTGCCCTCTTTATATTCAGTTCAGGTAAAGGTATTCTTCAGATTCGAGTAGGGTGTTTTAAGGGAAACACCTGTACAGACTAGTTACTGCTAGATCTGCTGTATTCTTAACCTTCTTTTGAATTTTGCTGAATTGAAGGTGATTTTTGGTTATGTTTTATTTATTTGACAAAACGGTCTGCTATTATTTTGTTTTGTAAATATTTAATAAATAACACTGGATCTTTTGCAACTGGAAAATCGGTGTATGTGTCCATCTGTATCCCACAGCCTTTTACAGGGTCACCCTGGAAACAGGAAATGTGACAACCATATGAACTGGGGTTGTCTAAAAGCCTCTGGATCAGGGGAAGGACATAGACACATTACTGTTAGAAGATTCACAAAACATGACAGCTAAAGGGAAGGTTCTGATAATAGGAGACTTCAACATGCCAGTTACAGATTGGTCAATACCAGCAGGAACATCTGCCAGAACTAGACACATAGTGGATTCCCTGCAGGGGAAGGGCCTCAAACAATTGGTACAACAACCCATAAGAGACTGGGCTATCCTAGATCTAATACTGACTAATGGGGAAAGAATCACAGATCTCCAGGTAGAAGGTCACCTGGGGACCAGTGACCATCATATGGTATGGTTTAATTTGGCCACTAGAACTAAATCATCCCATTACAAGGCAAAAATATGGGACTCTAGAAGAGCTGACTTTGATAGATTGGCCAACAGAGTTAAGCTAGCCTTGGCAAGAAGAAATACAGGTGGGTGGGCACAGGCAAAGTGGGCAAGCATTAAGGATGCAATACTTGAAGCAACATCCCATTGTGTTAGAGAGAAAAGCAAGAGCAAAAGAAGGTGGAAATCACTTTAGTTCTCAAAAACAGTAGCAGAAAAAGGTCACAGCCAAAAGGCTGGCCTTCAGGAAATAGAAGGGAACGGAGCAGGATGAACATAGGGAAGAATACCAAACTTCCCTAAGGAAAGCAGGGAAGGCAGTAAGGCTGGCAAAGGCCCAAACTGAGGAAATGGGTTTATGTGATAATGGCGAAAGTCTAAAGGTGATCGCCGTCATTGAGAAGTCAAGAGTGGCAAATTTTTTTTTGGCACTCTGACACCCCGGCGCACAGCAAAACGGCACCGGGGACTTACTTTTTTAATGTTATATGATGGGGGTGCAGCCCCCCTCACACCCCCCTACTTAAGGATTCTCAACTCCAGAGGGGTGCACATTGGGGAGAAGGGTTAAAACATTGAAAAAAAAAAGGATTAGGCCAAGCACAACAAAAACACACCAGCACCAGACCAAAACCCAGTACCCTGCCGACCAGCACTGCTAACCCACCCACCACGCCACGGGGTCAGCTCAGCAACCCACTGCAGCACCACACCACACATTCCCTCCCACCCCTGTCTGTGCATGCTCGCTCCCCCCTCCACGTGCATATGTATAGTGACATCCTGTCGCTATATTTGTCAACCCACCTCATCTGGCCGCCCTACCCTATGGTAGCCCTGGACACATGTGCCGGGGATTGGTTCACTGTTATTGTAGGCACCCAATCCCTAGCACTCATATGTCAGGCTACCATAGAAACACTAGCACGAACAGTAAAAGAAGGGGACAAGACTTTCTATAGATACATTAGTGAAAGGAGAAAGTCCAAAGGGGGTATTGCTAAGATCAAAGGGGATAAGGGGGAGTGTGTGGAGGAGGACCAAGGAAAAGCATCTATCCTAAATGAATACTTCTGCTCAGTATTTACTGAGGAGGAGGTAGGGCAGGGACCACAGGTGTGCACAAATCCCTTCACAAAAGAAAGGGTCCTACAAGAGCTTGCTAAGCTCAGGATGGACAAGCAATAGGACCTGATGGCATACATTCTAGGGGACTAAAGGAGCTAATGGTGGAACTAGCAGAGACATTATCATAACTGTGTAGTGAGTCTCAGAGCACAGGAGAGGTCCCAGAAGACTGGAGATGGGCTCATAGAAACATAGAAACATAGACTTTGATGGCAGATAAGGACCACTTGGCCCACCCAGTCTGCCCATTTCCCTACCTACTGGATAAGCTGCAGATTCTAGTTAACCAACAGCCTACTTCCTGCAACCCCCCACTATAATTGCCTTGTGTCTGTCCCATGCATGTCTGAATTTCCCCACTGTTTTAGACCCAACAACCTCCTCAGGAAGGCTGTTCCATGTATCCACCACTCTCTCCGTGAAAAAAAATTTCCTCACATTACCCCTGAGCCTTACCTCCATTATTTTTAAATTGTGCCCCCTTGTTCTTACACATCTCTTTTTCTGAAAGATGCTATCCTGCTGGACTTTGTTGATTCCCTTGAGGTACTTGAACATTTCTATCATGTTCCTTCTTGCCCTCCTTTCATCAAGAGTATACATATTAAGCTCTCTCAGTCTCTCTTCATATGGTCTCTGCTGCAGACCCTGCACCATTTTAGTTGCCCACCTCTGGACTGCTTCCATCCTGTCTATGTCCTTGCATAGATGAGGTCTCCAAAACTGCACACAGTACTTCAGATGGGGTCTCACCAACTGTCTGTACAGAGGGATAACCACTTCCCCTTTTCTACTTGTGATGCCCCTTCCTATGCATCCCAGTATCCCCCTGGCTCTCCTTACTGACTTTTCACATTGCTTACCCACCTTTAGGTCATCTGATATGACTACCCCCAGGTACCTTTCCATTTTGTCGTTGTTAGTACCTCCTGCTATTGTGTACTCTTCTCCTGGGTTTTTGTTTCCCAGGTGCATTACTTTGCACTTCTTTGTATTGAATCTAAGTTGTTATATGTCTGACCATTCCTCCAACCTTGCCAAGTCCCTTCTCATCTTTTCTACCCCCTCTTGTGTATCAACTCTCTTACAGATCTTTGTGTCATCTGCAAAGAGGCATACCTTTCCCTCCAGACCCTCTGCAATGTTGCCTATAAAGATGTTAAAGAGGACTGGACCCAGTACTGAGCCCTGAGGTACTCCACTAGTAACTCCCCTTTCTTTGGAATGTGTTCCATTCACTATTACCTTCTGTGTCCTGTTGTGCAGCCAGTTTTCCACCCAGGCTACCACCCTGGGACCCACTCCCAGGCTGGCTAACTAGATTATTAATCTTTTGTGCAGGACTGTGTCAATACTGTGATCCCACTCCACAAGAGTGGTAACATGGAGGAGTCAGGGAACTACAGACCAGTCAGTCTTACTTCAGTAGTGGACAAGATTATGGAGGCACTCCTTAAGGGAAGGATAGTGCAACACCTGGAATCCATAGGAGCACAGGATCCAAGACAGCATGGGTTTACAAAAGGATGGTCCTGTCAAACTAATCTCATAGAGTTCTTTAACTGGGTAACCAGAGTGGTGGACCAAGGTGGTGCAGTTGATGTTGCCTTCCTTGACTTCAACAAAGCTTTCGATACTGTTCTTCATAGAGGGTTGGCGAAGAACACAGAGGACACGGAGGTGAACGGCCATTAAAACTTGATGCTGCTCTGTTAAGCCCTTATGCCATTTTGTTATGAGCATTTGCAAATGTCCTTTTAGACGTTGCTTAGTTGCTCTATGGTTCAGGTTTGTTCTAATTTGGCAAAGAAATTTACGACTTGACTCAGACTCTCTGATTCATCAAGTTTTAGAACTGACCTCATACTGAACAAAGCAATACAGACAAATAAGTTACTTACCAGGACGAGACGATTATTGTTCCATAAACTCAGTTTCTTCATCTTGGAGGAAATCAGTGGGTTGTGGCTGGCATCTGAGAATAGCAAGATAACTGTCAACGATAGCTACAAAATTGCTATAAATCCAAATTATTGGATTTTTCTTGCTGGACTTTCAGCTGGTGCTGTGCTCGGTTATTCTGGATCCACTTACAAGTCTTTGGAACTGTCTCTGGAACTGGTGCATGATGCTTGGAGCAGTTTTTCATCCCGATGACTATTTTCTCTTCGGAGTGGGCTGACTCTGCTAAGAGAATTTTGGACTGTTTGTGCTGCTTGTGTTGGAGTGGTGAAGTATTCCAGCCTTGAATATTTTTTTTTGGACTTATGATATAGTACCTCAGTATTGAAACTGTAGTTTTGTCTTGCTGTTTTATTACCTTTTTGCATTGCTTTTGCACTATTTACAACTGCATTTCTGCACTTCAGTTTGGTCAGTAACTTGCTTTGTATTTTGTAATCTGAATACATTTTGTAATAGCTTCTGCTATTCCTTTTTGCATCTGCATGGAAGTTTACTTTAAAAAATGGTTGTTACTAGAAATGGAAAGGGCAGTGTTCTAAATCAGGCCTCAGAAGAAGTCCTTTGTTCCTGCTCAGTTATTGAAATACTAGAGACTCAAGTTGATTCTATTGAAGGTACTTCTGGCAAGCACACTAAGGGAAATAGAAAGGGTAAAGGTAAACATAAAAATAAATGCAAAAATAAAAATAAAAATAATACCCCTAACACTTCTAATAAGCCAAACAGACAAAAAGATGAATAACAAGCAGAAAATGCTATATTGGAGGGAAGGCATAAGGGTCTTCCTCCCTTTTTGCCCCACCTGCCCCATGCTGATGTTTTAGAAAATAAGAAACAACTTAAAATAACTGACTGTTGGACTAATAAAGGGAAGGGTAGTGGCCCTAACTTCAGTTCGACCCCTATTTTTGTAGCAGCTGATCTGACTAATCATTTAAATAGACTGGGTAGTGATTCTGAAACATTGTCTAAAAATTCTTCTAGAAAAGACTGGGGAATGTCTACACAGTCTGTTGAATCTATATCTTATGATCAATATGCTGGGATACATATAAGTCCAATTTTGATGAGCCAGAGAGGTCTGAAGATCTGGAACTGAGATTTTCACCAACCTCAGACAAGTCTTGTCCAACTGACCTAGAGATTCTTGTATCACCTAGGCTGTCTTCTAGAATTAAGGGAATACTGACAGAGCAGGATCATTTCAAGTATAGTCTTAATTGTCTAGCTTCTGACCCTAATAGAAAGCTGGGAGAAGAGATGGATTTAAACTCTGTAATTAAAGATCCCTATTGAGGGATTAAAGAAAATGGATACAACTCATAAAATGGATAGGGAAATAGAGCGGAAGTATAAGCTACTGAGGTCTAAGGTCCCCCAGGAAAAAAGATCCTAATACTGGTGAAATCCAATGTACTGATAAATCATACCTGGTGGCTACTTTCACTATCTCGAAGCAAACTCTAGAGATTTTAAAGAACAGATATGCTGCTGATATAGTCTTACTGGAAAATATCAATACCATCAAAAGTGAGATATGTAACATAAGATCAGATATTTTCCATAATAGAGTACTTCTGGATAGAATACTGAATTGTTTCTAGATCACTGAATCCTTATTATAGGAAAACAGTTTTACTTTATTGTACATCTCTGAGGAATACCCATTTCATATTGGAAAAGGCATTATTTTTAAGGGAAAAGGGCTATGGTATTACATTACCAATGTTAGTCCCAAGATTTCCCCCAGAGTCTCTTAGTAGTAAGGAAAATAGTCCTCATGAGCAGTCCCTCCCCGGGATGTAGTTTGTGAAGTAGCTCATGAATCTCAGATGGATATCTTGGGAATGATTAACGAACACATTAAAAATCAAAGAAAGTCATGGTTAGGAAGAACAATTGCAGTGTTTGGGTGGAAATTTACAGATAAGAATGCTAGATGGAAGGTAAAAGGGGAGCTCCTCTTTTTCCTAGAAAAAGCATTAGATCTACACATTTCCTGGAATATGGTAGATTCTTGTTATATTCAAGACAACTCCGGTCTCTCATCCCAGATTGACATTACCTTTAAAAATCCCAATTTAGCTAACAAAATACTGTCTTTGGCAGACAAATTGGATCCAATGGGAATCCATACAGTGGATATGACAGAATTGGATTCAGATACTTATGATTGTATCCCTGAGATGGGAGCACATGAGTTAACCCCAGTTTTGGATTCCCTGTTAATAAATTTTGAAAATTTTGAACATTTAGATATTTATGCGCCATTGATGACTGCGGTATCTCCCTGACAATGGTAATCCTGGTGGGACCACGGTAAGTTAGCATCTGCTGAGCCAAATACTGGGATAGTAGACAATATAAAGAGAAAAAGGAATATGATGGATGCCCTCTCTATTCTCTCTTGGAATATTGAGGATATACATCTTAAAATCACAGATCCTGATGTTTGGGTTTTTTTAGAGTCATGTGACATAATAAGGATTAAGGAAACATGGTGCACAGAAGAGTTTACTCCTGGATTGGCAGGTTATACAGCCATGACCTTATTGGCCTCCAGAGACAAAACATTTGGTAGGCTTAAAGGGGGACTTACTTTTTTCATTAAAACACAGCTTGATCTAGGAATTACCCGAATAGCAACAAACTTAGAGGGAATTCTGACTATACAAATTCATAAAGGCTTAGAGAAAGCTATTCTTTGCAATATATATATATATATGTATTGCTCCTAGATTCAGATATTCTGAATCATTAGACACATTTATTCAGAATCTGAAAATTTTGTTAGATGATTTGTCGGACAGCTATGCAGATTGCCCCATAATCATTATGGGAGACTCTAATGCTAGAGTCTCTTCCTGTCTTTCGGAAGATGATTATACTGATCTTATTCATTTGCTTCTTCTGGCTAATGATAATATCACCTATAAAAGGTCCACACAGGAGCTGGTACTAAACCTTAGAGGCAGGATTCTCCTGGAAGTTTTTGCATCCAGGAATTACTGTCTCTTAAATGGAAGAACTCAAGGTGACATGTCGGGGAATTTTACTTTTAGGGGTCCGATGGGTTCTTCTACTCCAGACCTAATTTGGACCAATTTGGAGGCAACTAATATGGTACAGAAATTAGAGGTTAAGGATAGAATGGAATCCTCCCACTGTCCTATTGTTCTTACTCTGAGCTGTCCCCTAGGAGCAAATAGAGAAACTGGTTTCCTGGAGGACAATTTGGAGCTTATCAATGAGAAAATAATTATTTGGGGACCTTCACACCATATGAATTTTGAGTTTATCTTAAACACTGGAGAGGTGTGTAATATACATGATTCCATTATAAACTCTCATGAATCAAATGATATTTTAGAAAGCTGGGAAAGGATAGCTACGATATTAAAACCATGCTGCAAGAAAAAATATCTTCTTGTAAACAGATTTATAAAAAATCTTGGTTCAATGCAGATTGCCTACAGGCAAAAAAACTCTTTGGTAAAATACTGAGGATACATAAAAATAAGAGAAATAAAACCATCGCAGATTTCAAAATACTTAAGACAGAAAGAGAAAATTATAAGTTAGCTTTAGAAAAGGCAAAGAAAAAATATTCTCATGGACTTTGGGAAAAGCTTAGACAATCTGTATTAAATAGAGATGGTAGAGGCTTCTGGAAATTAGTATCTCAGGGCTATAACAAATATTCTAATAAATTAGAAGCCTATATTACACCTGAGGCCTGGACTCTCTATTTTTCAGAGCTTTACTTTTCCCAGTCTTATTTAGAGATGTCTTTAGCCCAAGAACCCAGGGGAGAAATGTACTATCCACAGCCCATCTTTATTATGTAAAAAGACATCTATCAGGCAATATTATTGCTGAAATCTAATAAGGCTCCAGGACCCGATGGTAACCTGGGAGACCTATACAAATCATTTCCCAATTGGTGGTGTCCGCTCCTCTTCTCATTATTTAATGGACTCTTACAAGGACTTCCATGTCCTCCAAGTTGGTTAGGTAGTCATATAGTCCCCATATTTAAAAAGGAGGATCCTCATAACCCGAAAATGTATAGACCGATCAGCCTTATAGACATTTCCCAGAAAATCTTTATGAGGATAATTCTGGGAAGACTATTAGATTGGGCTGAAGAAAATTCAATCCTGAATAAAGCACAAAATGGCTTTAGGAAAAATAGGTCCACGATACAACATTGTTATGCTCTGTATCATCTGATTTGGAAATACACTAAAATTAGAAAAAACAATCTTTATTGCTGTTTTGTAGATTTTTCCTCAGCTTTTGATAACATCAGTAGGACAATTCTCTGGAGAACACTTAAAGCATTAGGGCTGGAGAGTTCCCTACTGGATGTCATCATTAGACTACACGAAAACACATGGGCTAGAGTTCAATACAATTAGTATGGACATTTGACTGAGAAATTCCTACGAATATAGGGGCTAGACAGGGATGTATTTTGGCACCCACTCTATTTAATATTTATAGTAATACAATTTTGGACTAGATTTCTATTCCTGACTTCCATGCTCCTAAAGCAGACTGTACTGGGATTGATTGTCTTGCATACGCTGACAATTTGGTTCTGTTGTCAACTTCACTATTAGGACTTAAAAGGAAATTGATAAAGTTTGAATCCCTCTGTGTTCAGTATAAAGTAAAAGTCAACTATGGTAAAACCAAAGTAGTGGTGTTTGGAAGCCAGAGTAAAAACACTACTAAATTTAAGATAGATGGGGTAAACATAGATAGGCCAAAGTATTACGATTATTTAGGAGTTCGTTTTTCCTATAATCTCCCTTGGCATCAACATATGGAGATAATTTGAAACAAAATGAGATCATCAGGGAATGCTTGAAAAATATTTAATAACAAAATGAGGAAAACTTCAGTTAGGGGAGTAGTGAATGCACTCAATGCTAAAATAAGAACAAGCATGCTATACGCTTGTGAAATATGGGAATATGCACAGACTGGAAGGTTACAAACTATTTTAAACACTCTGTATAGATATATCCTCATGTTACCGCAAGGGACATCAAAATGTATTCTAGCATTGGAATTAGTACAGCACACTTTATACTCACTCATTCAGGAGCAACAAAATATATTTTTACTTAAACTTTTTCTGTTGCCAGAAAGTAGATATCCCAGAATGTGCCTTGAAGAAAGTATAAGAATGGCTAATTTGGGTTTTACTCATCCCAGTATTCAGTTTATCAAGGAGGTTATGATGCCAGCTGGTTTGGGACATCTACTCTATGAAGTATATTATAGACCTTTAGTAGTAATCAAACAGGATGTCAAAATTAGGTTGGGAGCACTGGATGAGAATTCTCTGCTTACACAGCTCTCTAAGATCAAACTTCATGACTATTATGAAACAAACGTTCAAGTAGTTTTGAACTATATCTTTCCAAGATAACAAACTTTAGGTTAAGGAGGTTTTACACTATATTTAGAACAGAGTGTTATACAGCAAATTATGTGCAGTATAGATATAAGGGGAAAGCCCTACCCTCCCCATTTTGTAAATGTGGCCTGGAAATAACAGATGATTTGATACATGTTGTACTATTATGCCCTCTTTATGAATAATCAAGAAAGAAATGGTTGGGTGAATTTCTTGGAGGTCTCGGTCTCCCTCCTTTAAATATGTTGGATTATCTTTTTAAAACTAAAGATAAAAAAACATGGAATTACTGGCAAAATTCCTTTTAACTACACATTTGTAAAGAATGGTTTATACCAGTATGAAATCTATTTATCTCGTATAAAACAATAGATAGCCTATTTATAGTTTTAATATGGTATTTCCTACTCTGGTGTTATATGTTGGGTGTATGACTAGACCTATAATATCATTTTTTGATTTTTTATGATCTGTATTTTATGTGATGTGTATAAAATTTCATATTGTATACAGCTTATTGCTGATCAATAAAATTGTTACTTACTGTTCCACATAGAAGATTAACAAACTGGGTAGACTTGGGGTGGGTCAGAAGCTGGTCAACTGGGTGGCAAACTGGTTGGCAGGCAGAAAACAGAGAGTGGTGGTAAATGGTATACAATCAGAAGAGATGCAAGTCAGAAGTGGGGTACCTCAGGGATCAGTCCTGGGGCCAGTCCGCTATAATATCTTCATCAGTGACATTGCAGATGGACTGGAGGGTAAGGTTTGTATGTTTGCAGATGACACCACAATCTACAACAGAGTAGATAATCCAAGTGGGGTGGGCAGAATGAGAAGAGATCTGGATAAACTGGCAAAATGGTCAGAAGAGTGGCAACTGGGGTTTAACACAAAGTAGTGCAAGATCATGCACATAGGGAAAAGAAGGTTCATGGGCTAATTGTCACAGTAATTTTTGGCATGGCCAAGTGGGGGCAGTGAAAATGTAGCAGGGCACTGTAGTTGCCAGCATAGTAGTTGGGTCATGTAGTAACTGCGACAATACTGAACATAATTAAATTTGCACTCCGATTACCAGCAAGCGAGCAGTGTCCTGTATGCTGTACTCTCCACTGTCCTGTGTGGACTGCGCTCTGGGCAAATTTAGTGTTGTTTCAGTTTATTGCACAGAGCAGCATGTCAGACACAAATGGGGGGGGGAGAGATAGAGAGCGGGAGCAGCTCAGCCTTGTGCTGTGACAACGATGGACAGTGGGACCTTCAGTTCACATACTCACTCATTTATCCCTCGCAGCATCTAAGTTCATGGGTCTTGCCTCCACAGTCATTTATTTTCCATGTAGTAATCTGTGCTCGCATTAGCACAGAATTGCCATCTGTGCTTCCACTGCAGGCTGTCAGTTGTCATCCCTGAATGCCCATAGCTGTCAGTCAGTTGCCATTTGATAATCCTGCTTCCAGTGCAGCATGTCAGCATATATTGCAGTGTCGGCATAAATTCGGCACCACATAAGTAACATTTTCCTTAGTTTAAGCACCTTAACTTCAGCCTTAGTAACTCAGCTGCATTGGCTAGTTTTAGCGCTCCACTTTGTTCGCGGGATGATTACAGTAGCAACCAAATGTCCTGGTGACTATTTGTTCACAACAACCACACTGTGACTTTTTGTCCGGGGACCAAATGGCCGTATGCGGGAAAAGAAACCCTGAAGCCACCTATAGGTTAGGAGGGGAGTTGCTGGCAATCTCAAGGGAAGAAAGAGACTTGGGCATCATCATCATCACAGGTGACCTGAAATCATCCAAGCAGACCATTGAAGCAGTAGGTAAGGCTAGCGGGATGTTGGGGTGTAATAGTAATAATCTTTATTTATAGAGCGCCTTTCAATTGTCAAGGCGCTGAACATACAGAATAAATAATGCAATAAAATCAGGATACAGATAGAACTAAAATCAGTTTGGGTAGGCTTGGCACCAAAGGTAGGTCTTTAGGACTTTCTTAAAGCCCTCCACGATCATGCACACCCGTAGCTGATGGGGTAGAGAATTCTACAGGGCTGGGGCCTCATACATAAATGCACGGACCCCTTATGACTTTAAGGATACACTGGGAATCTCCAGCAGCTCCTTGTCAGCCGAGCAGAGTGGTCGCCCAGGGCAGTAGGGGGAAAAAAAAGCTCTTTCAGGTAGTCTGGGCCCTGTCTTTGGAGGGCTTTATAGGTCAGAAGACTGACCCCGAAGATGATCAGCCACTGAATAGGCAGCCAGTGCAGTTTGCACAGCACCGGTGTGATGTGACACACCCATGGGGGTCCCCATCAACAAATGGGCCACAGCATTCTGCATTAGCTGCAAGTGATTGATATTGACCCCCAGTAGCCCTAGGTACCGGGAGTTGCAGTAATCAAGGAGCAAGGTCACAAAGGCGTGGATCAGCGTGGGAAGGTCGCCAGATGGAGCTAGGTGCTTGACCCTGGCGATGTTCCTCAGATGTTAAAAAGAGGGCTTGATGACTGCCGACACCTGAGACCGCAGTGTCAGCTCATCATCAAGAATCACCCCCCGGTCCCACACCCATTTGGAAAAAAGAAGTTGGAAGCCTCCCAGACAAAGCCCGGAAGGCTGACCAGCCCCCACCCCTCCATCAAGCAGCCCGGATCCACAACCATTACCTCAGTCTTTCCCGAGTTCAACTTCAGCCAGCTGAAATTCACCCAGTCCTGGATTTCAGCGAGGCAGTTACTGAATACCAAATGTGCACTATCCTGATCAGCTGCAAAAAAACAGGTACAGCTGGGTATCATCAGCATAGCAGTGAAACCTCAGCCCATACCTTCTTACAATGTCTCCAAGGGGCAGCATGTACACCATGAACAACACGGGGGACAACACCGAGCCCTGAGGAACCCCACATGGCAGAGAGAATGGGTCAGAGGAAAAAATCCCCAACACCACCCTCTGTGTTCTGCCATTGAGGAAGGACTTAAACCACCTGAGAACTGTGCCAGACAGGCCACAGATGAACCTCAAGTGCTCAAGGAGCACCCCACGGTCCATGGTGTCAAAAGCTGAAGAGAGATCAAGAAGTACCAAGATAGAACGGCGTTTCTGATCTCTCGCTATCAAGAGATCATTGAGCACCCCAACCTGAATGGTTTCGTTACTATGCCTCTTATGAAAACTGAATTAGAGAGGTTCGTAGATGTCATGGATAGTCAAATGGTTCTCCAGCTGTAGTGCCACAACCTTCTCAATCACCTTCCCCACAAAGAGAAGGTTAGCGATCAGTCTGTAGTTCACAAGGCAGCCTGGGTCCAGAGCAGCTTTCTTCAGGAGAGGTGTCACCACTGCCTCCTTCAGGGAGCTAGGAAACTCTCTAGACTCAAGGGAGCACAAAATTATCCTTGCAAGGACCGGTCCAATGATGTCACAACAACTCATAATTAGGGAGGTTGGGCCCATATCCATACTACAGCACATTGGGCACATACCCTGGACAAGCTGCACAACATCTCTGGACTCCAGCTGGTCAAAAGTGCTCCAGGTAAAGCAAGGAGTAGTGACCCAATACTGATCACTAGCAGCTCCTATAGAGTATGTATTAGTAGGGGTATCACAAGTTGTAAGAGGAAGGTAATAATCCCTCTTTACAAAACACTGGTTAGGCCCCATCTGAAGTACTGTGTGTAGTACTGGAGGCTGCACCTGCAAAATAACATTAACAAAATGGAAGCAATCCAGAGAAGGGCAACCAACATGGTGCAGGGACTGCATCAGAAAACCTGAGGACAGATTAATGGAGCTCAATATGTATACCCTCGAGCAAAGGAGGGAAAAAGGTGATGTGATCGAAACATTCAAACATCTTAAGGGCATTAACAAGGTGAAAGAGTCTAACATGTTTCAATATAAGAAAAATAGCTGGACAAGAGGACATAGCATGAGATTAGAGGGAGGCAGATTAAGGGGTAATGTGAGGAAATTCTTATTTACATAAAGGGTGGTGAATGCATGGAACGGCCTACCTCAGGAAGTGGTGGATATGAAGACAGTGCATGGCTTCAAACAGGCATGGGATAGGCGTAAGGGAGCAATACCGATGAGTATGAATAGATAGGCCATTGACAGAGTAAAGGCCTATGGCATATTCATATGGTAGAAAAAAGGGCAGACTGGATGGGCCTTGAGGTCCTTACCTGCCGTCAACATCTATGTTTCAATGTTTCTATGTACGTGGCAGATCCTGACAAACTAACCTGGTGGAGTTCTATGACTGGGTAACTAGGCAACTGGACAGTGGCCATGCAGTGGATATCCTATACCTGGACTTCAGTAAGGCATTCAACTCGGTGCCACATGGGAGGCTGGAAAGTAAGTTGGAAGGCACAGGGGTGGGTGCAAAGCTGGTGAGATGGGTAGGGAACTGGCTTCAGGGAAGGCAACAGAGGGTGGCGGTGGGTGGGGAGCTCTCATCCTCAAAGGTAGTGATGAGCGGTGTTCCACAGGGCTCAGTGTTGGGACCAGTGTTGTTTGAGATATTCATTGCAGACATATCATTGGGCATCAAGAGCAAGACCAGTCTTTTTGCTGATGACACCAAGAAGGGAGCAGTGGTGGATGACCTAGGGGGATGACAGGGGTTGCAGAATGATCTGGCAAAGCTGGAAACCTGGTCAGACACCTGGCAACTGGGGTTCAATGCCAAAAAGTGTAAGGTGCTGCATTTTGGGGTGAAAAACCCAAGGAGGAGCTACCAGCTGGGGGGAGTGCAGCTAGCAGAGACAAAGGAGGAGAAAGATCTGGGGGTGCTCATTATGGGGTCAATGAATAACTCGGCACAATGTAGGAAGGCAGCAGCAAAGGCCAACAAAATACTAGATTGCATTGCAAGGGGGGTATATCCTCGAGGAGGGGGGAGGTGATTCTGCCACTGTATAGATCATTAGTTAGACTGCACCTGGAGTACTGTGTGCAGTACTGGCGCCCATATCCGAAGAGGGACATTAAGTTACTGGAGGGGGTGCAGTGCAGGGTGACAAAATGATCAAGGGGTTGGGGGACTTACTGTACCATACAAGAAGAGGCTGAGGAAGTTGAACATGTACTCACTGGAGAAGAGGAGGTACAGGACGGATATGATTGAAACCTTCAAGTACATGAAAGGAATAAACAAGACAGGAAAGGAGGGGCTGTTCAAAGTAAGGATGGGGAGGGACACCAGGGGCCATAATATGAGACTGGAGGGAGGAAGGTTCAGGAGGGAGATGAGGAGGGGTGGTAGCTGGGTGGAATGCGTTACCAGCAGAAGTGTTATCCAGTAGAACAGTGGACTACTTCAAAAGAGGCTGGGACAGGACAAGGGGGAGGGGCAAGGGAGGGGCAGCTGCAGAATAAAAGGTGTTAGCTGCACATTTGCACAGATTTGATAGACCTCTAGGCCTTTATTTGCTGGCAAATTTCATATGTTTGTAGGTCTATAGTTGCAAAATGGCTATAGTGGGAACTTCCAACACACTCACACCAATGTAAAGGCAAAATAAAGAAAGCTAGCTAAAACCATCCTGTAGACTAATTTTACACACATAAAAAGTATTATAAAAGCAAATAACAGACTCTCCATAGCTGACCTAAACAGGAAAAATTGCAAAAAAGCCAAAACTAAAGAATACAAACTCACAAACACACAAACACGCATGCAGGCAAGCACGAACTTCAAACCCTCTCTACAAGACAGACCAGGAGGCCCATAACTCCACTTCCCCCACAAGCCACACCAACAGGCTAGATTCCTAAGCCAGATCAGCTCCTCTAGCTTCAAGCCCTCCCCAACCCTTCATCAAAGTACTAGACTCAAAATGCAAAAACTGAACGTCAGACCCAAAGAAGAACAAGCATTTGTCAATGCCAAATGTTTGCTTGCTGGTATTAGCATTGGAAATGCAGGAGTTAGAAAGATGCAGAATAGGAATGGCAGTGAAGTATTGAACTTAATACCAACCCCACCTCCACCCCGCAGAGATGGACAGGCATTGGGGTATGCATTTGGGTCGTCGCCCATAACGTTCATGCCATTTCACTGCACCCTATCCTGCAGACACCGACATGTGTTGAGGTGTGCCTTGGGGTGTTCATCTTTACAGTCACCCCATTCCATAAGGACATACGCTGAAATGGGTGTAGTATAGGAGAATGGGGTGAACTCTGGGGCCAAAGAGTCCAAGGCACACCTCGATGCTTGTCATTGGCTGCAGGGTGGTAGGGTGGGGGTGGAATGGCAGGATCATTTCAGTCGGCATTTCAAAGGCACACCCCTGATGCCTGTCAGTCTGTACATGGTGGGACATTATGGTTAGAAACTCTAATGCCCCGGGCATTTGTTGGTATTTGCAAAACCAATTTTCAACATGGCCTTTTTGTGACCCCCACCTCATGAAAGCATTTGGGACCTCTTCTCATGAACAGTGGCACTGTGATTTTGTTAATGCGTCCCGAACTTTCAGTTCCCACAGCAACCATGCCATTCTGCGCCAGATGTACGAAAACACAGATCAGGCAGGATGTGAAGAATGACAGCTGTACCATGCATAGGGAGGTGTGAACAGATGGCAAGGTTGAAAATTTGTAGTAAAAATATTAAAAATACTCGAACTTCCTGGCTTACATGGAAACTGCGCAATGCATGCGTGTAATACGGTCATTTAGTGGAATTTTTTCACCAAATTTTCAACACAGGCATCTTGTGACCTCTGCTCATGAATAGTGTCACTATAATTTTCCTAATCTGTCCCGAACATTGATTTCCCACAACTACCGGGCTATTCTGTGCCATATGTGTAAATGCATATTTTGGGCAGGATATGAAAAATGACAGCTGTACTGTTCATAAGGAGGTGTGAAAAAATGCCAGTGTTGAAAATCTGGAGTGAAAATATTACAAATGTGCGAAATTACAAGGGTGCGTGGAAACTGTGCAATGTATACTCGTAACACAGTCATCTGATGGACTTTTGTCACAAAATTTTCAGCATAGGCACTTTAGCACCTCTGCTCATGAACAGTGTCTCTATGGTTTTCTTAATGTGTACCAAACACTGGTTTCCCACAGTGACCGACTATTCTGCCGAAACTGCGAAAACACATTTCGGTTAGGATGTGAAAAATGACAGCTGTACTGTTCATAAGGAGGTGTGGAAAAATGGCAATGTTGAAAATCTGGAGTGAAAATATTACAAATTTGCGAAGTTACAAGCGTGCGTGGAAACTGCAGAAAGGCACGCTCGTAAAACAGTCATTTTTTTGGATTTTTCCACCAAATTTGCAACATAGGCTTTTTGAGAGCCCACCTCATGAACATTGGCACTGTCATTTTGTTAATTGGTCCCAAAAGGTGATTCCGCGCAGTGACCACGAAATCATCTTTCAGGACAGAATAACGCCATGACAGTGGCTGAACTCATGAGGAGGGGTCCTAATAACCAGATGTTGAAAATTTGGTGCCAAAATTCCCAAAAATGCCTGAGATAAGCACCAAAGTTGAAAAAAAAACTATTTATGCCATTATACAGCTTACCGGCATTTCAGTTTGCGGTCATCTTTGAAGAGTGCAGACGTGTTCCCGGTCCACCGAACATCGTTGCGCCAGGCTCTGGAGGTAAGTATGGGGTAAGGGGGGTGTGGGGAGGTAGGGTGCACAGTGGGTGGGTGCAGGTTTGGGGAGGAGACGGCGACCGGTGTGGAACCATTTCCTTTCTTTCAGAGAGAAAAAAAAAAAAGGACGCAGTGGGAAGGTTTTTTTTTTTCAGACTTTGTTTTGGCACATTGGGGTGGGCTCCCAGTGTGCCATCTGCCCTTTGGTGGGGAACTTAAACCGATGGGGATTGGGCCCCCCATGGGCAAAGAGTGACTGTTTGGGGAAGGGTGTGATGTCGAGGGGGATTGGGCACCCCTCAGCACACAACAAATGGGAGGGTTACAGTATGCCAACGAGTGGGCTCCCCGATGATGAAATAAACTAGGTCGAGGCATGCCAATGAGGACTGGCCACCCCCATCGGGCTTTCATGGGGCTGTGAGGTGGCAGCAAGCAGCCACCATGTTTACAAAAAATGTTACACTAGGCAAGGTATTGCCCTGCAATGACGGATCGCTCCCTCATTACAGCGGACTAGCTAACACTGCAATGACGAGGTGGCCTGTCATTGCAGCGATGAAATCGTTTCAACTTGGTGGCACTTTTGGAGGCCAATGTCATCAGCACAGTGTGCCTGCATTGATCCACCAGGGTCAAGCCCCCAAATGCAGTGCCGCCGTTGGCTGCCACAGTGCCGCACCTCCACAACCCGCTTCTCTCCTAAGCTGCTGCACAATGTCTCTTGTGCACTCATGCAAGCATGGTGTAGTGCTAAATTTAGAAGTGGGTGTCTCTGGCCATGAACCATGGCCCCCCACAACCAGTAGGTGGAGGGGGGCCCAGAAGCTGTCAGGTTTTAGATGCATTCTGGTGCATTTCGAGGGTCATTTTGACACTGTTTGGCTGCTTGTAAAGCCTTTCTTGACTTGTTACAACCAACCAATATCACTATCAAAATAACTAGCTTTTTATTTTCTTTAAAAAAATAGTCAAAATTAAAACAACTTCTTGATCAATGTCAAAGAGCAGAAACTGCATACATCTCTAATTCACATTAGCAACTCTATTGCACGTAGGATTTACACATGCTGCTAAAAAAAAAAAAAAAAAAAGGGACCAGACCAGTTTGGAGATGAGATAGGCTGTCACCATTTATTAATTTTTTATCTGTCATTGTGTCTCTCGTCTCATGTAAAACTGTGGCTAATGGCTAGCAGGTGTCAGAGTGACTCAGTTGGTAGCACCCCTTGGGCCAGATGGTTGGGGGTTCTAATCCCACACTGGGGTTGGGCTCATGCCATAAATGTTGTGAAGTGAGATCATGAGAGGGTGAGGATCCAACAAAGAGATATAACAGATAGTTAGTTACCTGCAGGTTGGTTTTCCACTTTAGCTCCAGTTGTGTCTCCTACCCTCTCCCTGGTGCAATGCCACCTCCACCACTCTCGAGTGCCTCCCACAATGCAGCAAACTACCAGTAGGCAGAGGGAGAGGCAGACAGACAGATTGATTTTTAATTTAGTGCAGCAGCCTTTCTGAGCCTGTCCCAAAGATGGGCAGATTGAGTTTTAATTTAGTGTAGCACCCTTTCTAAGCCTGTCCCAAAGACTGAAACCTTCCATATTTTATATCTTGAGGGAGTCACCTGGTACCCTCTCAATTAAACACCTCCTCTACAATGCTAAACGTGTGCCCAGGACATCCAGTACCTTTTTATTTTGATCAAGAAAAGAAGGTTCACACAAACATATAAAACTCTGGCCAGGCAATACACTTCATGCAAATTCCCCATAATTAGGTTTGTCAGAGGAGAAAGTAGAGCATGTACTCCCTGAGCTAGATCACAGGCTCTTAACTTCAAATCACTCCCCCCCAAGCTACACAAGCAGGCCCTGTGCTCCAAACACTCCCCCCAACCAGACCAAGAAGCCCATCTCCATCCCAACCCCCCACCCCAGCCAAACCACACTAGCAGGTTGTGCAGTCCCAAGTCAGCTCTTCAGGCTGCTGAACTGAAGGGCTGGAGTGGAGTGAGGTGAAAGCAAACCAGTTTCCAAATACAAACTGAGACAAGGATGATAAACAGGATACAAACAACAAAAAATTGGGAAACAATGTGTTGCAATATAAACTAGTAAAAGCACATGTTTCAGACAACCCTGGACAATATATCACTTTTTTAACAATCTTAACGAGTTAGATTCAGACCAAGATGGTCTGGTTTTTCAAGATATGAGCTGAAGGTGGAGAGTTTGGAGCACTGAGTCTACTGGTCAGGCTTGGGCATTCCTCAAGCCAGATCACAAAATGTCCAGTGATAGCATACTCACCAAAAACTATACAGACTGCAGGACAAGTGAGGCAATTTTCTTTTACTGACTCACAGAGTAGTCACTGTTCCTCAGTGTAGAATAAATGCTAACAGTAGCAATTACAGCAGTCTGCCCACCCTAAGCTCCAACCATAGCCCCAACTCTTCAGCTTTAACAAGCCTTCATCATTTGCGGCACCTGTCATGGAGAGCCCAAGCCTGACCAGCAGGTCCTATGCTACAATCCCCCTTTCCGTCAACCACTACAAGAAGCAGTACCCTTAGTCTGGAACCAGAGTGGGACGTATCAGTTTGTGAGCTGCTGGTCAGCTTGGCCCTTAGCTTTTAAAAACTGGTAGCCAGATCAATATTTGTTAATGTCCATCATTTTTAAGAAAAATCAAAAATCACTTCCATGAGCAGTTAGCCTGTTTGTTGGTAATTTTTGAAATCTGGTAGCCAAAACAATTTTTTAGTGGCCATTGGCAACCTGATTTGTCTCACCCTGTCTGGAACACACAATGCAGTGTAGTCTTCAATTAAAAACACTTCCAAGACTATGCCCCCCCCTACCCTCAAAAAGCTTAATTTAAGCTGAGCTGTTAATCTTCACAACCAGGACCGCACAAGGTCCACATGCACTTTAAAATCTCTAAACATAATTTTTAAATCTCAATCCCCACTCACACACGCAAATGCTATCACCCAGCTTTTGAAGTGAAGGGCCATGGTTGATGGGAGGCTTGGAGCGAAGGACCTGTCGCCCTGGCTTGGTTGCTTCTCAAGACAGACCAACAGACCATTCACTCCAAAATAACCCCCAAGCTACACCAGTAGTCTTTTTAATCCAAGTACCTCACCCCAGCCACACCAGTAGGCCCTTCACGCCACCCCTCAAACAACCAGGAGGTCTATCCATCCAATCCCCCCTCCAGCCACACTAACAGACCAGATCCCAAAACCAGACCAGCAAGCCTTAAGCTCTAAGCACCCCCCCACACACACATCACATCAGTGGGCACCATTACTTCCACAACATCCAACACAACCCCCAGCCACACCAGGAAGCCCTTCACTCAAAAATCCTCCCCCCTTCAAGACAGACCAGGAGGCACATTGCTCTACTTCTCCCATAAGTCACACCAACAGCCCAGATTCCCAAGATGGACTAGCTCCATTTGCTTCAAACATCCCCTTATAGGTCCTTCACTCCACCTTCCCCCAACCAAGTAGGAGGACCATCGATCCAAGCCCCTTCCCCAAGCTACATTCAGGTTGGATCCCAAAGCTAGACCAGCAAGCCTAGCTTCAGCTCCAAGCTCCCCTCCAACACACAATGCTAACAGGAACCATTACTTCCCCAGTGCTACCCCCACAACACAAACCCCTGGTCACATCAGTATGCCCTTCACTTCAAATCCTCTCCACCAGATGCACCAGGAGGCCCATCGCTCCACTTCCCCCCACAAGCCACACCAACAGGCCAGATTCCCAAGCCAGACCAGCTCCTCTAGCTTCAATCCCTTCCCCCATAGGCCCATCGCTCCACCACCTTATCACCAGTCGACCAGCAGATCCATCAATCCCATCCCTCCCCAAGCAGGGCTAGCTTTACAGTTTTGGGGCTCCCCCATGAATTGATGGCTCTAGGGCCCTAAATTTATGGAGAAACATGATATGCCCCAATATACACACAGTTATCAGTGTTTGCTTGGTAACACCTGACGAAGTCAGAGCAAGGAAAGGCATCTTAGAAAATGTTGCTTATATAAAATATTGCACATTACTAGCAACAGAATATTGCACATTATTAATTTACAAATGAGTTGCAAGAAAGGTACACCAAGCCAAGGTGCATTTCTCGACATTATAATGCCCCATAATAGTGCACTACAGTGTCAGTACTGGGTAGTAACCTAAGTTCCTGGTGTGGGACTAGAACCCATGATTGTCATATCTTCAAGCCCTAGAAACAAGCATACCAACAGAACCACTAACAAGGCACTTTCATTGTTGAATCAAGACTCAGTAGTGAATCAAGTCTTTTTTTTCTGGATCAGTAGTGAAGTAAGGCTTTAATGTTGCCCTTTTCAAACTAGGATTGTCATTCAAAACTACAGACATGTTAAGTAGTTTAGGGCTTATATTTTTCAATCCCATATTACTGCACATTATCATATTCCAAAACATAGTTTCTGCAACAGCAGTGCTCAGTTTTTTAAGGTACATTAGACAACAACAAATTCCACATGAAATAAACAACTAAGAACATCAGTTTTCTCATGAATCCAAGCACCACACCCGTTACAACAACTTTCTTCAAAATCAAGCCACAATAGAATTAGACATCAGACAGGCCGAGGTAAATATATGCAGTCTTCTTGGATCTGCAAAATTCTAAAGCCTTATTTCACCACTGTAGGATTTCATATGTAGAAAACGGGCCACATGTGTGCCATAACTCTCTCTATTACTGATAAGGATTTGACAGCTCTGGAGCAGACTGGGTGGGGTTGGGGGGCAACCATACCTGAATGTCAGACAGCAAAGGTAGGATGAGTGCAAGCGATACAGTTAAATAGGACATACCAGTTAACTAATTGCACGCTGTAGCCCTTTTATATCAGGTTAAGCAATGGATGGTTCGGACTTCAGAGGGAGCTATTAAGTGTTTTTGGGTTAACTGTCAGAAAATAGTCAAGATCCAGAAGCAAATGATTTGATACCTTTTAATGGACCAACATAGATGTAACAACAAGAACAAAGTGCTCTAGCTTTCGGACCAACCAGTCCTTCTTCAGAAGCTCATGGCCATTGAGAATTGAGAAAATAGTCAGGGAGGTGATGGGCTGCAGGCTTTTTTTTTGTCTTGATCAGTACTGGCTGGTACAAACAGCAGTTACCTAAGTGTATATTTTATTTTATTTTAGTGTTTGGTAACTGGGTAAGGCCCACTAGGCACAAGTGCCTGTTTTAAGGGGCGACCTGGGAGCACTGGGCGGTTAAGTGACTTGCTCAGAGTCACACAGTATGCAAGTGGAGGTGGTGAGAATCAAACTCAGGTATGGGCTGCTGGATATGCCAAGCTCATTCACACCTCGTTCCTCTAACCTCTAGGCTATACTGCCAGCCCTGTATGGCTAGGAGGAGTGTGGGGTCGAAGCCTCCTCTCAAAACAAAGCAACGGGATGGTGTTCCCTTGAGCCCCCCCAGGACTACACCTCTGACAAACACTCAAACATGTTGTGTGACCACTGCTATCTTGAAGGCTTGTCTCAAACAGAGGCTAAGCAATGTCATCCAATAGGAAGCAGCTACATCCACATTGGCATCAATTTTTCAAAATGTTTTAAAAACATTTTAAATTCCATGCTTGAACTTGGTTGTTGTAGTATCCACATTGTGCTCCAACAACATGCTTGCTTGTTCGAGTTCCCAGGCATGATTGTGGCAGTACTGCAAAGCATTATGGGTGCCACAATGCATGCAGGGATATTCATGATTGGGAGCAGCAATGGATCCTGAGGAGAGTTACATCATTCGGTTCAGGAGCTCTTTTCAAGCTTGGCCATGTCTGTGAGTCTTTTGTTCCCCTTCCTGTCTGCTCAAAAAAAGAGACTGCAGTGTGGTTGGTGGTGGTTGCCTTAAACTGTGTTACAGCATGGATCGTATCCACACTGCTGTTTTCATGATTTAAGGCAACTGTGTTGGCCAAAAACCATGCTAAACCTGTGCTTGGAGCTGGGTTTCAACACAGATTGTAGCACAGTTTTGCCATGCTACAGTCTGGATGCAATACTTTTAAACTGTGTTAATAGAGTTAACATGGTTTAAAACATGGGAAAAGTGTTAAAGTGGACAGGGCCTTAAAGACACAGCATCTTTACTATGCAAAACCCATGCACTGACTAAAAGTGCCCTTAAAACACTAATTCACTTTCACATGAAAACCATTTTGTAAGTGAACTCTCACACTGTAGAATGGAGGAGTATGCTCTATAGTAACGTACCTAAGCCTTCTGCCTCACCCTTTGTTTGCCACCAAGCTAGTGAGTATGTCAAGGTGTACTTCTCTTGCAGTGCAGGCTGGATTTTCTCAGTCTATTGGATCAGGAATTTGATTTTCTTTTGAAGAGATCTCTGGCATCATCTACTTTCTTTTCCGTGTAGTACTCAGTCCCGACATTGATCAATACGTTACCAACACTGTGCAGTGTTCCTGGTACATACAAAGAACTGGTCAAGGGAACAAACAAATCCTTCTCTTCATTGTTTTTGTTGAGGACATTCAGACAGTCTTTTGCTTCAATATATTAGTCTGCACCATTTTCAGCTGAGTGATGGAAGAGGTCAAAAATTCTATCTCCTGGTCCAGCTGACTCTTCAGGACCTCCAGCAGCGATAGCTCTGTAATATTCACCGTCTGCACCATCTTGGGACAGCAAGAGATATTAAAAGAAACTTCAACTTTTGATCCAAGCTTAAAAAACACCACCACTGACACTTTTGAATGACCTGTGATTACAGAAGTTAATAATTTATTCTTAATAAAGTGGAAAAACTGCCACAGTAATTTAAGTTAGGAGGAAATTTATTTATTAATTTTGTTTTTTTTAATTTATTTCAGACGTTATACCAGGAAAGTCATACTGAGCTGGTATCAGCTCATTTCCAGATATGTCCTGGAGGGAGGTGGAAGAGAAGAGAAGAGATCCATGGTACAAAATGAAAAAATAATAAAGCAATATGGAAAATAAAACATATGCAAAGATAAGAAAATATTTCAAAATAAAAATTGCCATACAATAAATTAACATACAGTACATTTTGAAACAGGCAAAAGAACATTAAACTTTGAGCAACAAAATGAAAATATGAGGAGTAGGGAGTAGTGACTGATTAACTGGGAGAGGGGATAAACTAATGTCTGTGCAGGGAGGCAGGCTGGTGACAGAAGTCCACGTCACTATCAGAAACAGCTGCAGGAGTGAGTAGAAAAAACAGGCAATAATAACTGAAATCAATGACTGGAATAATACCCTTATACAAAGGTCAAACAAAGGTGGTAACAGCATTCTATGGCAACTGGAACTTTACAAACAAGAAGTAATGTGACAGTTAAGCAATGCAACCTTCTACAGACATCTTCTATATGACCCACAACAATTTTTTCCCAAAGAATTGGACTCCTTGCTTGATATAGCTCTTTCTAAACACTGGATTCATAAACATGAAAAATATTTCATGTGTGCCTCCTCTCCATTTACCCTGACCTTCTAGTTGTTATCTAAAATACAAAAAAAAAAAAAAAAAATAATGTCCACTCAGGTGCTCAACTGTTTTAGGTAACAATTCAATCAATCAATCAGAGTTTATTTTTAAAAAGTGCTATTCACACAGATCACAGTGCCTATACAATTAAAATACCAGAATAAAATTAATAAAATTATACGGTTCAGACAACAAACAATTCATTCGAATTCCAGAAAGGCAAGAATGAATAGATACGTTTTTAATGCAGTTTTAAAGCTCCCCATGGTTTGGCACTTCTTTATCCAATGAGGTAGAGAGTTCCACAGGGTCGGGGCTGCAAACGCAAATGCCTGAGCCCCAGACGTCTTCAAATGAACCCTTGGAACCTCTAGCAATCCCTCTTCGGCAAAGCGGAGCGGTCAGAGAGAGCAGTAGGAATGAAGAAGCTCTTGCAGGTAACCTGGTCCCTGTCCATTTAGGGATTTACAGATCAGCAAACTGAGCTTGAAGGTGATCCACCACTGAACAGGCAGCCAGTGCAGTCCGTGCAGCACAGGAATGATGTGGCAAGATCGAGAGAGCCCAGTCAACAGCCTGGCTGCTGCATTCTGCACCAGCTGCAAGTGATGGATATCAATCCCCGGTAGCCCTAAGTACAGAGAGTGACATTAGTCAAGGCGGGAGGTCAGAAAGGCATGAACCAAAGTTTGAAGGTCGTCAGGCGGGACCAAGTGCTTAATCCAGGCAATATTCCTCAGATGGTAAAAAGAGGTCTTGATGATGGCGGACACATGAGAATGAAGCGTCAGCCCTTTGTCAAAAATAACACCCAGATTCCGTGTCCACTCAAAGATCATCAGCTGGCTACCCCTGAACCAAAGCCAAGAAGGCTGGCCAGCCAACAGTCCCTTTACCCAATGACCCAGGTCCACAACCAGAACCTCAGTCTCGTCTGGATTCAACTTCAACCAGCTGGCATTCATCCAGTTCTGGATCTCTGTGAGACAGTTGTTAAATACCGAGACCGCTCCATCCTGCTCAGGTACAAAGGACATGTATAACTGAATATCATCTGAATAGCAGTGAAAACTCAACCCATACCACCTTATAATGTCTCACGATGACAGCATATACAGCACAAACAACATAGGTGACAGCACAGAGCCCTGCGGGATCCCACACAGCAGGGAGAATGTGTCAGAGGAATAAATCCCCAAGACTACTGGTGAGAAAAGAATGGAATCATCTGAGGACTGTACCAGACAGTCCACAGATCAACCGCAGATGCTCGAGCAACACACCCTGGTCCACGGTGTCAAATGCTACAGAGAGAGAGAGATCAAGAAGAACCAAGATGAAATGGCTCTTCTGATCCCTTGCTATCAGGAGGTCATTGAGCACCCAGACAAGGGCAATCTTAGTGCTGTGCCTCTTCTGAAATCCTGACTGAAGAGGATCATAGATGTCATGGATGGTAAGGTGATTCTCCAGCTGCAGCATGACCACCTTCTCAGTAACCTTACCCACAAAGGAAATGTTAGAGACAGTTCTGTAGTTAACAAGACAACCCAGGTTGAGAGAGGGTTTCTTAAGGAGAGGTGTCACCACTGCCACCTTCAGAGAGTCCAGAAACTCACCTGATTCTAACAAACACCAGACTAGCTCCACTAGGACTGGACTGATGACCTCAACACACCCTACTAGGAAGCGAGTTGGGCTCAGGTCCAAACTACAGCAGGTTGGCCACAGACTCTATATAATCCGCAATTCAGTAACGGAGAAGCTGTAGAAATATATCAACTTCTTCCTGAAAGATATTGTGCAGTGAGAGATACAATGGATGTTTTGAGTAAACTGGATGGGGTGACATGGTAGGAGGACTATATATGCTGACTATTGATAGAGGAAGCATTAGATACTTCTGTTGAGTACAATATTGGCATGCAAGCATATGAAGTTATGTTATCCCATCATGACCTAACAAATGTAATTTCTCCAGAATTTCTATATAATGGTCTCGAATTTGTCCTTATGAAGAATTATTTTGTTTTTCATGGTAAATTCCATGACCAATGTAGAGGTACTGCAACTGGCACCCCCCTTGCACCTCATACACAAATCTGGTACTGGGCTGGGTGGAATAATACTTCATTAGGGCAGAGAAAAATCCCTTCCCTCAAAGGCTGTGTCCAGACTACAACACAGTAAATTGTAAAGTTTTATGAAATGTTTTGTTACTTACCATGCTGCTGTATCCTGATTGAGTTCAGATGTGTTTCAGCATGGATATAACATTCATGCTGCGGGGTCTATACTTGCTGCTCCGATCATGCTCAGTGGAGCTTGCTGAACACTCTTTCTGGGGAACTGATGCAAAGATGGAACAGTGCCTGCATTTCTTGACTTGCAGGTAGCACCGTTCTTTATTGTAATTCCCTCCAAAAACTGTATTAAAACCTTGGTGCTCTCGATGCTTTAACATGGTTTTTGAACCCACCTTTAAACCTGCTTCTAGTGCAGATGCGATTTGTGTTAGATAGATTTAAAGCAGTTTAAGAAACTTAAATCATATTGAGCCACTTAGTCTGGACAGGGTCAAAGATTGCACAGTTATCATCAATACATTGATGATATATTAATAATTTAGAAGGGGACAGCAGGAGAGGCAGCTGATTTTGTAAAGTTGCTGAATGACAACAACTGGGGTCTAAAATTTACAGCTAATATGCATGCAGAATCCATTTTCCTTTTAGATCTTAAATTGACATACCACAGTCTGAAATGCAAACTGAAAACTATAGATAGATCACTGCAAGCAGCAGTTTTACTTTTATCTACTAGTGCCCCCCTTACTTTAAAGCATCTCCTATGGACCAGTCTTGCAGCTGTGGTGCAACTGCTCTGTTGATGCCAGTTTCCAATCTCACTCAAAAGAACTAATGTCTAGGTTCCAAAAAAAGGGGTTATTATAGTATCAAATCTAATGTAAAGCTTTGAAAAAGCATTGATTGTGAAGCAAAACAAACTACTTCAACAAAAACTCAGAATTATAAAACTAAGAACACACTCATTCATGTAACTGAATAAAATCCAGTCTCACAAAAAAAATCTCCAAATTGAATGCACAAACTGGAAAAGCTTAGAAAGTGATGCTATTTTAACACATGTGGAAGGGATTTGACACTAACTGCATATTTGAGAGGTGAAAACCTAGGAGATTAAATCAGGCACAGTCATTTCATGGACCCCTCTAGTAAAAAATGATTAAATAATAAGTACTGGTGAGCCCGTTTATTGACTAGACTGACACCACTTTCTGACACTGTAACAACCAGCTGGTTATTACAGAATGTAACCCAATTATTACTGCGTGTGTGTCAGACAGTCAAACTGAAATTGAAAGCTGGCACCATTTCACATTCACAAGAACAAAATGCAACAGAAAAGGAAAACAGCCTTTTAACACACCACACTAAACCGACCAACAATTATAAAGAATGGCATGCTACATTATTTATTTTTTTACACACCCTCAGTGTGTAATACCATCACAAACCACGCATGCTTCACGCTCGTGGTTTATGAGGTATTACACACTGAGGTGTGTAGGAAAAAACTTAGTGTACCCATCCATTATTCTCCATGTAACTTTCCCAAAGGCTTCTACTGCTGCAGAGGATGCACCCTATGTACAGTATGCATATGCAATATGAGGAAAAGAGCTTGTGCACCTGACTAACAGCAACAAAGTTAATTCTAAAATGTAAAAGTTCTTCTGTAACATACTGTATCTGGTGCAGCTGCAGTAAGCCTTTTATCAGGGGAAAAAAACACCCGGTCAGTTAAAATCAGGAACAATTAAGGTCTATTTATTCTGACAAATGTAATAGCTTAGTTGGAAAACATCTCTGACATGTTCATAATGGAGATATAAGCTTGTTTACAAGCTTCTTTAAATACATGGCATTTATTTACATACCTCCAGTGAAAACAGGAGGTGACAGAGATAAAAAATGAATTCAGTGGGAGTGTCAATAGATTTTCATAATGCACAGTCTTTCCCCTATAGGTCTGAACAAAGATCTTCCACTATTTGTTTTGTAAAAATCATTTCATAAAATGTGCCTTCTAAGCCCTCCTTTACAGTTTTTCTTTCAATAAAAACCTCTATTATTGACTAAGTAAAATGACATATACAATTTGGTTTGTTTAAAATACTAGTATATCAGGAAATTTAACTGTAAGGGGTGTGCTACAATAGTAGTGAAATCTATCAATTCAGCTCATATTAGCCCCTATGCATGAAGGGGTGGGTTATGTGCACCTGAGGCGCGTAACCCACCTGTGTACATGCGTGGCCCCAGACAGGCGCAGGGAGCGTGGCATGCACAAAGGCATGCACCCATGCAGTGCCTGTCCACGGCCATACTCCCTCCACATGCATGGTCATGCAGATGATTGGGGGTGGAGCTGCGGACCCAGGAGGGCATCCAATCAGATGCCCGTATGGGTCCCACAGTGGATCCCCTGCACCCATGCATAGGGAGCAGGGAGAAGGGGTGTGCCGCGTAAAGCAGTGAGGAGTCACAATACCTCAGTCCATCATTCCAGCCACTACCCTAGCACTCCACTGCAGCCTAGAAGGCTGGGGTAGCACACAGTCCTGTATCCCATTACTGCCTTGCCCAGTGCAAACAGGGGGTCACACCAAGATACACCTGGTCCAGGCTGGTGTACCTGCGCCCCCCTCAGCCTCGCACTACACGGCATAATGAATTCCGTGTAGTGCAGGCATGCCCCTGACATGCCCACAGAGTGTTGCTCCTTGAGGGGCTAGAATAGCGGGCATGCAGGTGTCTTGCGCACCCTTGGTGAATGTCACCGGGGGTCTATGGGATCCCACTGTGCAGCATTCACACGTAAGTTTGCCTATGTGCATCAGTTGTGCAGCATGTAGGCAACTTGTAATTTTGTACATAGGGCCCAATGTGAGTATGTAGTTACTACATACATAGGTTATGCACCTCAATTTCTGAAAGTTGTAACACCATTTCATCTTTAACATTTTTGTACCTTATACATACTATGAAAATTCCTGGCATATTTTTAAACAGAACATGTTCCTCACAGGTAGAATCGAATTCCTGCATTGACAGCACAGTGAGGCATGAAAATTAATTGTAAAAAAAAATTAAAAAATGTTTAACAGATTCATAATCTAATGATGGGAACTGTATTTATGATTACATACTATTCTATTTTTTTATAATTTTTTACCAAACCTCTTTGGTGATTTATATTGGTGAAGCTTGAATAAAGTTACTGTCTTTGTAAATGTTGTACTGAAACTTCACCGTTTTTAATTTATGTTTACTGCACCAGCCATTCTCTGCAAGGTAGCTATCCTGGTCCCAGGAGTCTACCTTGATCAAGCCCATTGGTCCCCGCATTAGACTTTGACGGCAGATAAGAACCGCTTGGCCCATCTAGTCTGCCCATTTCCCTATCTACAGGATAGGCCGCAGATCCTAGTTAACCAACAGCCTATTTCTTCCTACCCCCCACAAGAATTGCCTTATGTCTGTCCCATGCATTCTTGAATTCTCCCACAGTTTTAGACCCCACAGCCTCTTCAGGAAGGCTGTTCCATGCATCCACTACCCTCTCTGTGAAATAATACTTCCTCACATTGCCCTAGACACTTCGCCCCTATCTTTAAATTGTGTCCCCTTGTTTTGTATGTCTCTTTTCTGAAAGATGCTACCCTCTTGGACTTTGTTGATTCCACTGAGGTACTTAAAAGTTTCTATCATGTCCCCCCTCTCCCTTCTTTCCTCAAGGGTATACATATTAAGCTCCTTTAGTTCTCCTCATATGGCTTCTCTTGCAGACCCTGCACCATTTTAGTTGCCCTCCTCTGGACTGCCTCTATCCTGTCTATGTCCTTGCGGAGATGGGGTCTCCAGAACTGGACACAGTACTCCAGATGGGGTCTCACCAACTGTCTGTACAGAGGATAATAACTTCCTGTTTTCTGCTGCTGATGCCTCTCCCTATGCATCCCAGTATACCCCCAGCCCTCCCTACTGCCTTCTCACATTGCTTGCTAACCTTAAGGTCATCTGATATGATTACCCTCAGGTCCCTTTCCTTTTTTGTTGTTGTTACTACCTCCCTCATCATTGTGTATTTTTCCCCTGGGTTCTTGTTTCCCAGGTGCATTATTTGCACTTCTTTGCATTGAATCCTAGCTGCCATACTTCTGACCATTCCTCCAACCTTGCAAGTCCCTTCTCATCCTTTCTACGCCTCCTTGTGTATCAACCCTGTTGCAGATCTTTGTGTCATCTGCAAAGAGGCATACTTTTCCATCCAGTCCCTCTGCAATGTCACTTATGAAGACATTAAAAAGGACTGGACCCAATACTGAACCCCGCGGTACCCCACTAGTAACCCCTCTTTCTTCAGAGTGGACTCCATTTACAATTACCTTCTGTGTCCTGTTGTCCAGCCAATGTTTTACAATCTTTTGTGTGGGACTGTGTCAAATGCCTTGCTAAAGTCTAGGTAGGCCATGTCCACAGCCTCTCCCTGGTCTACTACTTTGGTCACCCAGTCAAAGAAATCTATTAGATTCGTCTGACATAACCTTCCCGCTGTGAACCCATGCTGCCTTGGGTCCTGTGCCCCACTGGCCTCTAGGTACTCAACTATTCTTTCCTTCAGAAGTAACTCCATCACTTTCCCTACCACAGAGGTCAAACTGACAGGTCTGTAGTTTCCTGCCTCTGTCTTGGTCCCACTTTTGTGAAGGGGAATCACATCCACCTTCCTCCAGTCCTCGGGTACCACACCATCCTCCCATGATTTATTAAAAAGAGTAGCCAGTGGTTTCACTAGTTCCCCCCTTAATTCTTTTAGAATTCTGGGCTGAATTCCATCAGGCCCCATTGCTTTGTCCACCTGCAGTTTTAGAGGTTCTTGCAGAACCCTTTCTTCTGTGAAAGGACTGGGATCGACCCCCCTATCAAGAGTTCTTCTGTTAATTGGATTAGGCACTTCCCCCTCCTCTTTTGTGAATACTGAGCAGAAATATTCATTCAGTATCCCTGCTTTTTCACTGTCCCCCTCTGCTCACCCACCATTCATTCTATTCAGCCTCACTATCCCTCCCTTTGTCTTTCACTCGCTGATGTACCTATAAAAGGTTTTATCCCCCTTCTTAACCAAGTTGGCTATCTTTTCCTCAGTTTGGGCCTTTGCTATTCTGACTTCCCTCCCTGCTTCCTTCTGCCTTAACTGGTACAGCTCTCTGTCCTGCTCCTTCTGTGTTTCCTTATACTTCCGGAATGCTATCTTTTTCTTCCTGACTTTCACAGCCACCTTTTTTGAGAACCATTTTGAGAGCATTACCCCAGGTCTCCACCTCCAGGTGGTGTACCTTACGACTATTCCCCCAGTGATGGGGGCCCCAGAGGGAGGACCATCCTCCCTCCAAGGCAGCTCACTAACTGGGCCAGGATGCAGTGCCAGCAGGTGCTAGGACCCAGGGGAGCCAGGAAACCCAGGCTGTCATGGGGCAATACCATATTTTTGTTCTACCCTGGTTTTCTCCTCACCCCCCTCCTCCCCTGGGGTGCACCAGCATCTGGGCCTCGGATGCACACAGCAATGTTCCTGCAGAGGGAGCAAGCTTTCCTGGCTCACTGCAGGGTTTGCTGTAGTACTTCTCTTTTTTTTTTAATACTTGCTTTATTGAAGTACATAGTTAGATACAACAACAGTACCAACCATCATATATTGTCTTCACAGATGTTCATATTGAAGTCAACGATCTAAGAGTTTCCCAGTTGGTATAGCACATTATTAGAAAATCTATGAACCGGATTAACAAATTTAATTAACCCGAACCATTAACAAACATTAAAAGGTGTACTAATCAATAAGTCCAGTCCATTATCTATACTTTTAAGTTTCACTTATCATGCTGTGTCAAAATATTAGACACAATGGTCTTTACAGTCTTAAAAGTTTTGCAAACTAAACATCACATCTTTGCAGTATCATGGGGGCCAGAGGAGGTCTACATCCTATATATATATATTTATATATATATACGTACATAGATACATATGTATATATGTATATGTATATATGTATGTATGTATCACGGTAGTGCTACCATAGTTAGGGTTGAGTAGCACTTTGAGGTTAAAGGGTGAAATTTTGTACCTTAATAACTTTGCCACCATTCAATGGATTTGCCTGAAATTTGGCAGGCAAGGGGAGGAATGCACCATAGATCCTGGGATCTGCCAACTTTCATACCAGTCAGGTATATGACTGTGGAGTTAAGTGCCATCCAAGTGCACAATTATGTTTTTTTGTGAATTCTTTGCTCACGACTACAGGTCACACAGTTTGCAAGACCATTCTGAAAACTTCAGGGAACATGTGGCCAGGGTCTCTGATGTGCCTTTTGAAGATTTTGTGAAAAATATTAAACGGTTCAAAAGTTATTCATAAAACAAGCTCCCATTATAAGTCAATGGGAAAAGTTAACAAAAAGTTCGACAGTGTTGCAAATGCACTTTTTAGTGTTGCAAATGGCCATAGTAGTGTCACAAATCTGCCATTTTGTTTTCAGTTACTGATCAGAAAAATGCTTGGCATTTAGAATTGGGACCCTCTAGGAACGCAATTCTTTTTGTGTTCACCTAGTCGCACCCTCAGGATGCTAGCCATGTCTTTATTTTGGGTTTAAACACCCCAGAAATATGTTTTTCAAACTTCTGGAAAAAGTAGTGTCACAAAGTAGTGTCGCACCTGCGACACTTGAGCAAATATTTGTGAAAACTTTCGCAAATTACGACACTACTTTTCCAGACTATGGCCAAAATGACAGGAATTCTTTGCCACCCTGCTGCAAAAGAACGGTTTTGTCCTTTGGGCTCAAATTTGGAGGAAAGGCAGCCAACATCTCACAGATGTGTCTTTTGGTAGTTTGGTGACAAAATATTGCACAAATGCCAAGTTATGGTACTCCGAAGTTGACATTTTTTCCCATAGACTAACATGGTGACGTCTGATGCGCCTTTCGGGGCTTGTGTCTCGAAAACGGTGCGAGATACAGAATGTTCAACATGACACTGTGTAGCCCTATGGGCTACACATTTAGTGAAAACCTAGCCTGGAAACTCATGAATCATGTGAAATTTAAATTTTTTTTCTATGTCATACGGTTCCAGAGATATCAGCAATTTAGTATTCCAACAGCTCAGTTTCTGCTCTGAGGCCCATTATTATGCATACATTCTTTCTACACACTGTGTTTCTCAATGCAGCTGTTGGGCAAATACAGTTGTGTGCTTCAGGTTACTGTTACAGTTACCATTCCCCACTTGTGTTTCCGTACCCATTTTCGTTACCGTTCCCATGTAAGCCACCGTGTGCGTTACCCTTTGTGTTCTCATTTGCGTATGCCCTTGTGTTTGCATTTCCATTTCTCTTTACTTTGCCATTATTTATGCAGTTAATGTTACCATTTGCACTTCCAATTGCCGTACCGTGACCGTGCGTGTCACAGTTTGCACTTTTTTTACACGCTTGCATTTGCGTTTCTGTTTTCTTTGGAGTTATTGTTACTGTTACCGTTACCATTAGCATTTACAATTGTGGTACCGCCATCATGCATGTTACAATTTGCATTTCCATATGTGCTTGCGATAGCATTTCCATTTCTGTTTCCTTTGGCATTATTGTTGCTGTTATCATTACCATTTGCATTTACAATTGCAGTAGCATGACTGTGCGCATAATGGTTTGCATTTCTGTACGTGCTTGCATTCGCATTTCCCTTTCTGTTTCCTTTGGCATTATTTTACTTCAAGTTCAAGTTCAAGTTTATTGTTCGACTATAAAAGTCATCAACAAGTACATATACAAACAATACCATATATAAATACATATACAAACACACATATAGAAAACTATAAAAAGAATAAATAAACACTATAAATATAAACTGTTCTATTTAAAATCCAGCCATTGTAATTACATTACTAATTTTCTTTTTAATCTTGCTTGCCGCCTGGAAAAATTTTTACTACTCTTAGAACAGAGTCTGCATCTTGTGTATTTATTAATAAGAGAATCAGAGTTACAGAGTCTACATTATACCTGTTGTTTACAAAGGGACCCAGCCAATAGAGTCACTCTTTATTGTACCAGTCACGATGCCACATAACATGGATTATGTCTTCAAGTCCTCAAACTATACAACTACAGTTTTCATCAGTAGTTTTTTTGTACCTAAGTCTGAGAACACTACTATCAAACTGTTTAAATTTATATATGGAAAATATTCTACGTAGAGTAGGAGCAGATACAATATCAAAATATGGTTTATATCCAAAGTTATAATTATAAAAAGCAAACCATTTAGAGTAGGCAGAGTTTTTAATTAATCCTAGATCTTGTTCTTTCCAATAATTACCTATTTTTTTTAGTAACATATTTCTTGTATTTGGTACTTAGTTGAATACGCTTCCTGACATGCCCCGTAAAATTCCAATTTATATTTTTTCAATAATTGAACAATCTTTGTGTACCAAAAACCCTGTCTATAGCCCATATCGAACCACTTCCTTTTTTCCTCCATACATAAAACTGTTACTCTAGTTGTTAAGAGTCTAGTTATCTGGATCCAAAAATTAACCTGTCTAGTATCACATAGAGCACTGATATTAATAATTCCTAATTCAGATCTTATATAGGAAGATGGGCATGACTTCCCCACTCCCAATAGGTTTCTTAAACTTTTAAACATGGGGTAGTAAGTTTCTCCATATGGGGAACATTCCGTATTTCAGTACCATACAACAATTGTGTATCAAGTTTAGATTTAATTACTTGTATCAGGGGCTTAATACTGGTTCCACCATATCTATAATTAAAATGGACTAAACCCTGCATAGTTTTATTTGAGTTTTCTACACATCTTTGGAACTGATGATTCCAAAGCCCATTATCACTAAATTCAACCCCTAAATAAACATATGTTTTCACTACTTCTAATTTATTACTCTGAAGGAACCAAACTCCTTTCTTGTCCCTACCTTTAGGGCTAATAATAAGTACTTTAGTCTTAGATAGATTCATTTTCAAACTCAATTCTCTAGATCTTTCATCAAGTATTTAAATGTTTTCTTGAAGCCCCTTCTGCATCAGGGAAAATAAAACTGTGTCATCTGCATACGCAAGAGCTATGCATGGTTGATCCTGTATTTTTGGAGAGTCTATAGTTTGATTGTTTAATTCTGTTAATAGCTAATCAATATATAATGCAAATAAAGTAGGGGCCAAAACACAACCTTGTCTGACCCCATTGTTTATTTCAAAAGGGGCCGAAAGTTGTCCATTCAAGCTGATTCGTACCTGTGCCCAGTTATTCATATAAAGATTATACATAATACTGACCAGTTCTTTATCTATGCCACGATTCAATAAGATATCCCAAAGCTTTTTCCTAGATATGGTGTCAAATGCTGTTGAGTAATCTACAAACATTATATATAGTTTTTGCTTCCTAAGACGTACATATTTCTCTACTAGATGGTACAGTATATAAATATTATCCAAAGTTGAAAATTCCTTCCGGAAACCAGATCGGAATGGAGAAAGCCCACCTGTGCCTTGTATAACTTCATTTAATCTTTCAAGAATTATCTTAGAAAATATTTTTAAATTGTTATCCAATAGATTAATTGGCTTATACATAGCAGGGTTCGCTTTATCTCCCTTTTTATGTATAGGTATTATGTGAGCTCCTTTCCAAGTATATGGATATTTATTTTCCTGTATACATTTATTATACAGAGTGGTCAACTCTCTACACCATAAACCAGTATTGCATAAATATACTTCTGCTGGAATATTGTCTGGGCCAGGAGCTTTTTGCAATTTCAATGAATTAATAGCGAAATACACCTCTTGATAAGTTATTTCAAATTTTTTCTGGCCTTTTATTTTATTTATATTGTTATCCAGATTTGGGTCCATAAAAATCTGGGCAAAGTAATTAATCCAGGCAGATTCTGGTATATAGATATCCATATCTTCTTTATAATTTGTGGCACCCCTCGCTACCAATTGCCAGAAACCTTTATGATCTTTATTTATAATCACTTTGTTCATTTCTTCACATTGTTTAATGTAATATTTTCCTGTTTATCTTTCAAGACAGCCTTGTATTTTTAATTTGTTTGTTTGATAACCCTCAGTAAATCTTCATTTTTAGACCTCATATATTGTTTATTTAGTTTTCTTAATTCTTTTTTATACTTTAAACAATCATCATCAAACCATCCCCTTCTTCTATTACTCTTAATATTAACAATAACTTCTAACTCATTCCTTATTTTCTCAAAGCTCATATAATTTATTGATCAGTTGTTCAGCAGTATATAATTTCAAAAATTCTAGACTTTCTATTGAAAATGATTTACTAATTACATGCAAAATATTATAAGGTGCCTCTGCTGTCCATATAATTTTTTTGTTTGTTCTTAATTTGTATCTGAATCATTTGTCTGGGTACAGATGATTGTTTAATTCCTTTTATTTTGCTCTTAAGAATAATAGGGTAATGGTCACTCTCTGATCTTAAATTAACAGTCATGCTTTCCAAAAATTCTATTGAACCTGCCCATATTGCAAAATCTATTATAGAGGATCCTCTACTAGATAAATTGGTACCTTCACCCACTTGGTCTCCTTTCACTCTTCCATTCAACAGATATAGATTAAACACCTTCAATAAATTAATCAGTGCAATACCAGCTTTATTAACTTTCATATCTTTGGTTACTCTTTCATCCCAATAATATGGGGGTATTGCACATTGATAATAAGAGTTATCTCCCAGTCCATCATATGTGCCTATACAGGCATTTAAATCACTGAGTATTAAAATATCTACTTCCACAAATGTATTTATAGTTTCATTCAATAAGTGACTCAATTGTTCCCATATAGTCACACTATAAGTTGGAGACCTTTCTGGGGGTACATACCCATTTATTACTATTAGACTCTGACTCTCATACTTTAACAAAACAATAATAAAATTCTCACTGGACATAATACATTCAATAGATGAAAAACTTTTAGCATTTATATATGTGGCAATCCCACCAGAATTCAGCCCACATTTAACATACCTTTTCCCTGGCGTGTGTAAAACTTGATAACTGTTTAAATCAATCTGATCATTTATACCATGCTATGTTTTCTGCAGGCAAATCACATCATAAGTAGTTATAAAATTAAGCCAATCATCATCCTGTTTTCTCTTATACCTGTGATATTCCAGGCGATAAATTGGTAACTATCATTGTTGCTAATATTAAAAATAGATTCCGAATCTGAGATAATTTCTCTATTGATTAAAGTTCCTAATGCCACTGGTTGTCAGTCTGAATAATCAGCTAATAGCTGAAATTTATTATTGAATGGAATTTGCATAACATTGTAACTTCTTTCTAATTTCCCATAGTGACTATCCAAGATTTTCGACTCTACTATGTTCAAGCCCATAACATCTAATATAGATGCTTTCTTTAGAATTAGATCAGCAATTCCACTGTTCTTAACTTGGATGTTAACCTGAGATCCCATTCCTGTTCTTCTTACAGATAGTATCCCATTCCTTCCTAACCAGACTTGTAGAAATTCTTTAGTAGACTACATATCTGTCTGGTTAACTTCCTATTTGTTTCACTATATAAATCATTTAAACCAAAGAGCACTAAACTCTACAATGTTTTGTTCTGAGTTATTAGACTGAGGTACATGTATATTGAATAAATGCCTATTAGGGAAAGTAAAAATAATCTCTTTATCCTTTTGGTTTATGCCATTAAGCCAAACATAGTTGGCAATTCTAGGTGAATGAAAATAAGTATCAATTAACAATACTGAATCAACTCACATGAATTTAACATCCAGTATCTCCTCTGGATCAATATTCATATCCAACTACATTTTTAATTTTTCTACCAATTTCCTTGTTTGGTTTTCACCTTCTAGTTGTATTCACTCACTTGATGAAAAACCCTAACTAATAGTATAGAATTAGCAACTTCTACTGGATTACCTATAGTTACTTGTTCATCCTTTCTTTCATGACTACCATCTTGATATAAACATTCATTTGACACCAAAACCTTAACTGTGGTTTCCATAGAATCAGTTAGAATTGTTCTTATATGTGCTATATCATTTCTAACTGTTTCTATTATGTCTTTATTTAGTAAGACTTGTTCCATTACCAATATATTGGCCCTATGTTGATGGGACAATAGGGCAATTAAATTGTCACTCAAATAACTTGATTGATAGTCAACTTTAGTTCTTCATCAGGATTCATAACAGACTCTTTATAACGTTCTTTACAACATTTCTTACATAACTCTGGTGTATTATTATGCTCATTAAACTGTTTTAAACCTGTAATTATACCTTGCAACTCCCTTGAAACTTTCTCTAACACATTCTTCTCTTTTATTAGATGACATTCATTGCTCCATAATTCTGGAGTTGTTTTGTGAAGGCTAATTGGAGAAACCATTGTGTAACTAATTAGAGATTTATTTATCCCAATTGTCTTTGTGTCACTTACAAGTGAATGATTTAATTCAGTTTCAAAAAGTCCACTTGTTTTTCCTACTGCCCCTTCAATTAGAGATAAGTCAGGTATAAATCTGTTATTTGACATCTGTGTCAGTGTTAAAGTAGAATTACATGATTTACTTGTAGGAGTGGAAGTTCTGCTAAGATTAGCACCCTCTTTAATTTTGTTTAAATGGTCTGTAATTTTGGTCTGTTTTATCTGCTTTACCAGTCGCATATTTACAGAAGATTTGGATTATTCATTCTTTGAAGTCTGGTTTTAACCATAACAGACACAGATCAATAATAACAAGCAATGTTTTAGCTAAATGACCAAAAGTGTATCCAAAAAAAAAAAAGGCAGAGCAGAGCTCTGATATCAAAGCCCCAAAATCCTAGTTATTAATTGAGACTAAAAATGCTCAAATATACTATGGAAGTAAGCACAAAATGAGCTGTAAAATATTACACTTTTCACTGATATCTAGTTTACAAAATTAGTCAGTAACCTTGATATCCAGTTCTCTAGTTCTCAGTCACAAATGACTCAATCGCTTTTCAGAAGTAATACCAGTTCAAGTAATCAATTGACCATTATCCATAGTATTCATACATTGCACTCTTTGATTGTTGTTGAGCTCTACAGCAGTATAGATCAAGTATAAAGCAAGTCTCGATGTAGCAAGTTCAATTAGTCCAGAAAATTTTCCAGGTAAATTATCCAAAGTTATCCAAAATACAGTGTTAATTCTCCTTAAGTTCTTTCCTTTTATTCTTGTCTTTAACAAGGTTTCAGATCTTAAGCTAGTCAGAAGAGATACAAAATAAGAAAGTAATTAATAAATTTTATCTGATGTATCAGATGTATAAATTACTTATCCTTAACTTAGAGTTGGTTAACTTCACTTGGGTAAGGTGTAACCAAAAGCTAATAAGGAAGACTAAATTCAGAACTAATACTAAAAATTACAACACACACTGCTATTCACTATACATTGTTCAGTGTGAATATATGCACATAAACACACACCAACACTCAAACTTACATTGTATGCACTTTCTGCCTTCCCTCACATCTTATGTTATCCTATGATATATGCAAAGTTCTAGGGCGACTGGTACAGTAGCAGGCTGAGTAAACCCCAGGTCTCCAACAGGTCTCTAGTAATAAAATCATTTCTTAGGGAAAGCAAATCCCTTCACAAGTCAGTGCTGCTTAATTCCACTCAGTAATGCGATGTACGTAAGCCAGCAATCTGATCCAAAACGCCGCACATGCTCTATAAGTACAAAGTGGAAGGTCAGCTGACTCCCAGTGGCACGAAAATTTGAAAGGAAAATAAAATATATTTTTTTAAAATTGGTAGTCAAGCTAGTTAAAAAGAATTAAAGTTGCAAACTCAATTAATACCTATCATGCACAAAAAAACACCCCTAGAAAACTAATCAACACCTGTAGACCACGGAGTCTAAATCTAATTTTTCCCTGTTGAAAAATAAAACAGCATAACCAGTTAAACTTATCTTAGTTACAAATCCAGTATTTCAATAAAAAGAAGTTCATCCATTCTTCTCGATCTTTTCTTTCATTCAGACTCAGTGGTCCCAATGAGGATTGAGTAGAAGTCATCACTGAGTTCACTCGTAATAATAAGTTCCTCCCCTGCTATCATACGCTCTGCAGTGCTTCCCTCAAGTCTCCTTCCAGCTCGGCTAATCCATCCTGAAATTCCAAACTGTAAATGAAGCAGAAAGACGGCAGAAGGAAAACCAAAAAAGGAGCTGCTCGAGGTGGCCCGGAAAGGCTGCACACTCAGACAGGTATGAAAGGCTAGGATGACATACCTCTTCTGGGAAAAAATTAAGCGTTGTGCAGCTCCTGCACAAACAGCTACTCCTCAGCTGATCAGCGTGCAGTGACTCCTCTGAACTCAGCCAAGTGGAACGATTTGCTTTCTTCTTCCCTTATTTTACTTGTTACTATTACCCTTTGCATTTCCAATTGCTGTACCATGACCGTGCACATTACAGTTTGCATTTCCATATGCGCTTGCATTTGTCTTTCCATTTCTGTTTCCTTTGGCATTATTTTTGCTGTTACCATTACCATTTGTGTTTGCAATTGTGGTACCATAACCGTGTGCATTACCAGTTGCGTTTCCGTATGCGCTTGTGTTTGCCTTTCCATTTCTGTTCCCTTTGGCATTATTGTTGCTGTAATACTTAACTTTTGCATTTACAATTGCAGTACCATGACTGTGTATGTTACCAGTTGTGTTTACGTATGCGCTTGCGTCTTCATTTGCGTCACTGTTCACTTTCCATCAGTTTGCACTTGTGTTTCTATTAATGTTTGTGTTACCTTTTATGTTTGAGTCACCATGTGTGTAACCATTAGTGCTTGCATTTGCATTGCAGTTACCGTTACTATGTCACTACACATCACGTGGTGGGGACGTGGGCTCCCACCACTGCATTCTATTCACTATTTATAGTCCTCATTCTCAAAAAGAAGGGAAATTCATGGCAAAAAACTCAGTTTAATGCATAAGTTAGGGTTGTTCCTCAGCAACAAAAGCAAGGAAATTTGGTGTTAGGGTTGAAAGCCCTCCTTGCACCCCCAGCCCACACCCTCAACTGGCATCAGGGTATGCATTGGGGTCATTGGTCCTAACTCTCACCCCATTCTCCCTACCTCATGCTTGTTTACACATGTTATGTGGGTGAGAGTTAGGGCTGACGACCCCAATGCACCCAATGCCAGTTGGGGGTGGGCTGGGTGCAAGGGGACTTTCAACCCTAACATTGAATTTCCTCACTTTTGTCACTGTGGAACAACCCTAACTTATGCATTAAATGGAGTTTTTGCCATGATATATATACTGTGTATATATATATATGTGTATATATATATATGTGTATATTATGGTATCACGGTAGAGCTACCATAGCTAGGGTTGAGGAGCCATTTCTATGTTAAACCCCAAAACTTTGCACCTTAATAAATTTGCAACCATTTGACAGATTTGGCTGAAATTTGGAATACACAATCAAGAACCATAGGCCTTGGTATCTGCCAAGTTTCATACCAGTCAGATACACGCCTGCGGAGTTATTAAGCATGATTTGTGCACACATTTACGCTTTTTCTGGAATTCTACGGTCACACGTACAGGTCACATGGTTTGCGCGACCAGCCCGAAATCTTCAGGGAACATGTGACTGGGGTCCCTGATGTGCCTTTTGAAGATTTGGTGAAAAAATATTAAACGGTTCAAAAGTTATTCAAAAAACAATTTCCCATTATAAGTCAATGGGAAAAGTTAACAAAAAGTTCAACACTTTCGCAAATGCATTTTTACTTTCGCAAATGGGCCTGTTACTTTCGCAAATCAGCCCTTTTGTTTTCAGTTGGTGATTAGAAAAATGCTTGGCATTTAAATTTGGGACCCTGTAGCAACCTAATTCTTTTTGTATTCACCTAGTCGGACCCTGAGGATGCTAGCCATGTCTTTATTTTGGGGTAAAACACCCCAGAAATATGTTTTTCAGATTTCTGGAAAAAGTACTTTCACAAAGTACTTTCGTGCTCACGAAAGTGTTGAACTTTGAAAGCTTTGCAATTCGACAGTAGTTTTCTCAGTCTGTGGGAAAATGACAGCAATTCTTTGGCACTGCACTGCAAAGAACGGTTGGGAGTTTGGGCTGAAATTTGGAGGAACGCGCCGACATCTCACAGATGTGCCTTTCAGTGTTGTATTGAAAAAATATTACATGGCAGCAAAGTTACGGCACTCCAAAGTTGACAGTTTTTCCCATAGGATAACATTACATCGCCCAACGCATTACAGGAATCCTTTGGCACCCTGCTGCAAAATAACGGTTTGGTCTTTTTTCCTGAAATTTGGAGGGAAGACAGCCAACAGCCCACAGATGTGCCTTTCAGTGGCTTGGTGAAAAAAAATATTACAGGGAGGCAAAGTTATGGCTCTCCAAACTTCTCTTTTTTCCCCATAGGATAACATTATGGCGTTCGCCGCGCCTTTCAGGGCCCGTATCTCGGAAACGGTGCAAGATATGGACTTTTTGTCAGAAAAATTCTTCCAAGTCCTCATTTTCTGCTCTGATACTCATTATTATGCATACATTCTTTGTACTCACTGTCTTTCTCTATTCAGCTTTTGGGGAAAACCAGCCTGTGCACTTACATTACTGCTACTATTGTCCTTTCCGCTTGTGGTTCCATGCCTGTTTCACTTACCGTTGATGTCTATGCCACCACGTGCGTCATCCTTTGCATTTTCATTTGCACTTGCGTTTCTGGTATTTTTTGCCATTTGTGTCTACCGTACTGTTTCTCTTTCTGTTTCACTTTGCGTCACCATGCCCATTGACATTTCCGTTTGCAGGCACCATGTTACTATGTGACAAGACATCACGTGGCACACCGTTCCCGTCTATGCCACCGTGTTCGTTACCCTTTCTGTTCTCATTCATGCTTGCGTTACCTTGTGCGCCACTGTTAGCACTTCTGTTTGCATTGCTATTCCTGTTACTATGCCACAAGACATCATGTGCTGGGAGTGTGGGGCCCTTTGGGCCCCGCGCTCCTGCTGCCACATTATGTGCCGGGAACGTGGGACCCTATGTGCGTTATCCTTTGTTTTTTCACTGCGCTATGCTTTCTGTTATTTTTGCCATTTGTGTCTACAGTACTGGTTCTCTTTCTGTTTCACTTTGCGTCACCATGCCCATTGACATTTCCATTTGCAGGCACCATGTTACTATGTGACAACACATCACGTGGCAGACCGTTCCTGTCTATGCCACCGTGTGAGTTGCCCTTTCTGTTGTCATTTGTGCTTGCATTACCATGTGCGCCACTGTTAGCGCTTCTGTTTGCATTGCTCTTCTTGTTACTATGCCACAAGACATCATGTGGTGGGAGCTCGGGCTTACATTCACTATTTCTCATTATCATTCTCAAAAAGAAGGGACATTAGAGGCAAAAAACTCCATTTAATGCATTAGTTAGGGTTGTTCCACAGTGACAAAAGTGAGGAAATTCGCTGTTAGGGTTGAAAACCCTAACTCCGAATTCACCCCCCCGCACCACACACACACAGACACACACATGCAAGTATGAGGGAGGACCAAGTCAACACAACCAATGACAGACATCCAGCAGCAGGTGACAGAAATAACAAACAATTGTCTAAATGTACTACGAGACATCCCCACCCACTGACCAGGTACTGCATGCTCAGTGGAGATCAACAGCAAAACTGAGGCCATGTACACCAAGCGTACACATCCCTGATTGCAGCTGCACACAGCATCCACACTTAGTAGTTGCATGGCCTTACCTACCGATGCCCCACACCACACCACAACTGGTACTGTGCCGTTAGTCAATATAAATGCTGAAGGTGCATGATGACAGTTGTAGAAAGGTTTTAACACTAGTGAGTATACATTAATTAAGAGAAGTACATAAATTAACTACAAGACACTAGCATGCTCAAGATAAAAGTAGTGTTACATTTAGTATGTGATTTACATAGTAGTACATTTACTGCAATGGTTTACTCAAGATAGAGAGGCTGATGTAAATGTATGGAAAAGCATTGCCTGTTCAACGCTGTGAAATTCGTACTGCCAGTATCAGATTCATTCTCAGAAAGAACTGGAAGGGGACAGGATCAGTTGTGTTCCAGGACAGTAGCTGCTGCTTGTTGTTTTCACAGGGTTCTTGTGGATTTTACTTGGTAGAAGGTTAGTTCTTTTCTTTCTTACTTCTAAGGGGCTAGCAGGGTATTGTTTTGGGGGCTGCTGGAAGTTTGAAAACTAGTTTGGTGGCTGTAAGTGGGCTCATTTTGTGGATATTTCACTGTAACAGGCTGCGCTGGTGGAGGCCTATTTCTTCTGATTTAAAACCTATTTGGTGGATTTGCTTGGAGATGGTTATTTAAATTGGAGACCTATTCTGTTAATTTCAAGCCTATTTTGATGTGTTGTTAGTGAAGCTGATTAAATTGGAGACCTGTTTCCTTTGCAGCAAACATATTTTGGGGCTTTGAGTTGAATTTTGATTCCTTTTGCTGACTCCACTAGCTACAAAGGTTAGTGCATAGTGGGGAAGGGTGTTATGGTCTGGCCAGGTCTCACTCAGCAATTGACTGGCGCAGAGCCGAATCAGGTTTGAGGTGTTAGCTGCTTTGTCTTCTCAGAAAGAACTGGAAGGGGATAGGATCAGTTGTGTTCCAGGACAGTAGCTGCTGCTTGTTGTTTTCACAGGGTTCTTGTGGATTTTACTTGGTAGAAGGTTAGTTCTTTTCTTTCTTACTTCTAAGGGGCTAGCAGGGTATTGTTTTGGGGGATGCTGGAAGTTTGAAAACTAGTTTGGTGGCTGTAAGTGGGCTCATTTTGTGGATGTTTCACTGTGTAACAGGCTGCGCTGGTGGAGGCCTATTTCTTCTGATTTAAAACCTATTTGGTGGGATTTGCTTGGGGCTGGTTCTTTGGCTGCTGGGCTTGGAGGGGAGACACAGGGCTGATACACGCTCTCTTGAGTCAGGTGTCTGCCCAAGACCCTCCCTCCCCAGAATTCTGCTAATTTATAGGGTAACACCTGCCCTGCAATTTGAGGAAAGGCTGCAGGTGCAGCTCATGTAGTTCTAGCTACTGGGGGTTGGATTTAAAGGCTGGGAGAGAGGAGCTTAGGGAGCTGTTCATTTCCCTTATAAGTTTAATGAGTTGTACTGCACCTAGTAACAGGGTTACTGGTGTACAGTGGGACTGTCTCTAAGATTAGTGGGTGACCTGATTAGGCAGTAGGGTGTATCTTGGACTAGGGGGGAACCTGGTGGCTCACCCAAGGAAACCTATTTGGAGGGATGGAACCACACATCATTAGGGCCGGCATCTTTGGGAGGGTGGTGGGGTGCACAGGGTGTGGAGCAGCCATGATACTGGACTGGGCTTGGAAGTTCGGTGGTTGCCCAGTGTGCTACCAGCTGGCACAGCTAGGAGGAGGTTGCGGGGATTAGGAGACAGCTGGGGGAAGGGGGGCGGTATGGTTGGGGAAGGGGGCTGGAGATCTCCCACGTGGTTGCACCAAGCACTGGGGGTGGGGGCATAGGGAAAGGAGTGCAGGAGAATACTCAGGGGTCATATAGGAACCCTGGAAGAGGGGGTCCAAAAGGACACTACCAAGGAAGCAGGCAGATAACTGGGGACCCTCACAAAGGAGGGATGGAGGCACAACATTCTCAGGGAAGTAGGCAGATGGCCAGGGCTGGACAGAAGGAAGCAAGGCGGGGAGGTGGATCAGACCTTACACTCAGTAACTGCTTCAAATCTCTTCTTCTGCTCGAGGATGAGGGGGTGATGTAGCCACGACAGGGTGGTAGAGATGGAAAGGAGTGGGGGCAGGAGGTAGGGGCCAAATAGCAGGAAGAACAGGGGGGACCTGGAATGCAGGAAAATGGGGGAGCAGTGAATCAGAGCAGAAGGGCAGGGAAGAGGGAGGAAAGCACAAGGAGAAGGACCAGTTGGGAGGAAAGGTAAAGGAGAAGGACCAGAAGTACAAGGAGGATTCAGTAAAGGGAGCTGAGGGTTTAGGCCAGGGGAGCACGACGAGCAAGGAGGAACTAAATGGAGACAGGAAGGAAGGGAGGACGAGCCAGGCTAGTTTAGCAAATGGGGGAGAAGGACCAGTCGTGAGCAGTGAGGGGGGCATTAGCAAGGTACAGAAGGATACTCAGGAGGAGGAGAGGCATAGGATTGGAGGGGAGGGGTGGCCATGGTAAATGAGGAGGGGGTGGCATGTGCACCCAGATAGGAGGAGGAACAAGGAGCCAGCTGGGTGGAGGGCGGTAGAAAGGATGAGGGACATGGAAGGGGGAATGGAGGAAAGGAGTGGTCAGAGTGCTCCGGTTGGGGATTCTATGATCAGGGGTATCAAATGGGATAAGGAGGAGAAGCCTAGCCAGTTAGAACAGATGCTTCCCTGGACTAACGGTGCACAGGGCTAAGCACGAGTATATCAGCTGTCAAAGGATTGTGGGGTTCCCCAGACATACTGGTCCACCTGGGTACAAATGACATTGAGGAAATAGCGAGCTAGAGATACAGGCAAGATTCAGGAGCTTGCCAGGGTCTGTCATGACATAGGATGCACAGTTTCCTTCTCAGAAATCCTGCAGTGCCAAGGGCTAGTGGGGAACACAAAGGAAGATTAGGGAGATAACCAGTGGCTCAGGGGTGGTGTGAGGCCAGAGGGTATGGGTTGATGGGGGATTGGGGGGAGACCTGGGAGGATAAGGAGCTGTATGCTAGAGATCGACTCCATCTCAATTTGGAGGGGAGGGGAATCCTTAAGTTGAAAATAGAGGGGTTCATTGGTGAAAAGTGGGGTTTAAACTTGTGAAGGGGAGGGATGGGAGAAAAGGCTGTCAAGGGGTGCCAATAAGGAGGACTCTGTCTCCACCCCGGGGACCAGGAGGATTTCAGGAAAAGGACGACTGGCAAGTGCAGACCAGGAAAACAGAATCCCCATGGGAACACGAGCAGGGAAATGGAACTATAGGAAAGGGTGGAAGGTAGTCCTGCTAAATGCCAGGAGCTTGGGCAATAAAATGCCTGAGCTCCAGGCGATGCTAACTGAGGGAGCAGTGGATGGGCAGCGGTCACTGGGACTTGGGCCACTGCAGGACATGACTGGGACCTGAACCTGGAGGTTACACTATGTTCAGGAAGGACGGGGGAAGGGAGGAAGGGTAGCAATGATGGTCAAAAACTGCATTGGCATAGGGGAGTAGAGGAGGCGGAGGGAACCGTGGAGGCAATTTGGGTCACCTTGATAACAAGGGGGGGCAAGAGAGTAAAAATAGGAGTGGTGTATAGACCCCCTGCCCTGGTGGAGGAGCTGGAGGACAGTCTGGTGGCAGATGTTGGGAGATACTGCAGACTGGGCAGAGGAACGGTGGTGGTGTTGGGGGACTTAAACATGCCAGGAACAGACTGGGAGACTATGACATCCTCTGTGACCAGGGAACAGAGGTTGTTGGATGTCTTTCAAGACGCGTTCCTAACTCAGCAGGTGAGGGAACCGACCAGGGAGGCGTGGGTACTGGATGTGGTCCTGGCAGACAGTGACCAGATTGGGGGCCTGGAGGTAAGGGACCCATTGGCGGGGAGTGACCATGCCACGGTCTGGTTCTGCCTGGACCTAGGAGGGTAGAAGGCTGCACAAAGACGGAAGTAACGACTTCAGGGGCGGATTTTAAGGAAATGGGAAGGATCCTTAAGGAGCATTTGGATGGGATTGGGTCAGACATGGACACTGATAGTAGGTGGGAAATCATCAGGAGAGGGGTGGGATGCTACCAGCACCTGTGCAAGAGTAAGACGAAAATGCGGTAGGGCCCAAAAACCCTGCTGGTGGACCAGGAAGGTCCAGGAGGTGGTGCGGGGAAAGAAGGCAGCCTATAAACAATTCAAGTGCTCAAGGAGTGAAAGGGATTGAGGGGAGTACGAGCTGATGGCTAGAAGGGCCACTAGGGTGGGGAGGGTGGCTAAGGCAAGGAAGGAGCAGAACCTGTCCAGAGAAATTAGGAGAGGGAACAAGGGGTTCTTTAGATACATTGGGGAAAAATGAAGGGTGAAGGGGCAGATTAGCAGGATTAAATCAGGGGAGAGATGGGCACAAGACCCGGGGGAGCAGGCTGAGGTACTAAATGAGTGCTTCACCTCAGTTTTCACCAAGGAAAATGGGGGTGCTGCATCATACATGGGAGAAGACAGAGATACTGAGGAGGAGGGGGACCCTTACCGATCGGCGGGTCTGGGGACAGGGGGAGGCATCACTGGCAGGTGGGGGGAGGGCTAAGCGGGGAGAAGAGGTACTGGAAGTGGAAATCACAGCAGAGAGAGTGAGGGAAGCCCTCAGCTCCCTTAAGATGGAGAAAGCACTGGGGCCGGATAAATTACATCCCAGAGTGCTGAAGGAACTTGCGGATGTCCTGGCGAAACCCCTGGCGGAGCTTTTCACCATCTCTCTGAGGACAGGGTGGGTGCCCCAAGACTGGAAGGTGGCGCATATAGGGCCTATCCACAAGGGGGGATCAAGTGAGGTGGCAGGGAACTACAGGCCTGTCAGGCTGACATCTGTGGTGGGCAAGGTGATGGAGGGCATTGTCAAGGAGAGGCTGGGGGGGACTTGGATAAGTCAGGGTGCCTGGATGATAGACAGCATGGATTCATCCCGGGGAAATCGTGTCAGACAAACCTGGTGGAGTTCTATGACTGGGTGACTAGTGCCTTGGACCTGGGTAGACCAGTGGACGTCCTCTTTCTAGACTTCAGCAAGGCATTTGACTCTGTTCCTCATGTGGGCCTGTTGGATAAGCTTGGAGAAATGGGGGTGGGGAACCAGATGATCAGATGGATAGACAATTGGCTCCAGGACCGGACCCAGAGGGTCGTAGTTGGTGGGATAGTCTCATCCCCAAGGAGGGTCATTAGTGGGGTCCCACAGGATCAGTCCTTGGGCCCTTCTGTTCCAACACCTCGTCTCTGACATAAGGACAGGAATCAGGAGTGAGATGAGTCTCTTTGGGATGACTGGGGGCGGTGGTGGATGGGGAGGAGGGGAGGGTGGCCCTACAGGGGGACCTGGAGGCTCTGGAAAGATGGTCTAGAAAGTGGAAGCTGAGGTTCAATGCAGGGAAATGCAAGGTACTCCACCTGGGGGCCAGAAACCCAGGCCAAGTGTACACCCTGGGGGGGGAAATGCTACAAGTCTCGATGGCTGAGAGGGACCTGGGGGTGGTGGTGGATGTCAAGGTGACCAACTCTGAGACTTGTAGGAGGGCAGCAGCCAAGGCCAACAGGATGCTGGAATGCATCACTAGGGGGATCACCTCCAGAAGGAGGAGTGATACTCCTCTGTATAACTGCTTGGTGAGGCCGCACCTTGAGTACTGCGTGCAGTTTTGGAGGCCACACTTAAAGAGGGACATTAACCTCCTGGAGAGGGTCCAGAGGAGGGCAACCAAAATGATTTGGGGCTTGGGGACAGGACCTATGAGGAGGCTCGAAGAGCTAAATATGTACACATTGGAAGAGAGAAGAGACGGGGACATGATAGAGGTCTTCAGGTACATGAAGAGGGTAAATAAGGGAGGAACAGTCAGGTGCTTCGAGGAAGGAGGAGGGGCCACTAGAGGCATGGGTGGAAGCTGGAGGGGAAGATTCAGGGGAGAAAGGAGGGTGCTACTTCACTGAGAGGGTGGTGGAGCCATGGAATGCACTGCCTAGGCGGCTGGTGGAGGCAGAGACAGTGGAGGGGTTCAAGAGGGGGTGGGACAGGTACAGGGGAAGGGTTCTGGAAGCAAAATCCAATGCAGCAAGAATATCCAGAACTGGGAAGGGAGAAGCCAGAGAAGGCGAGGGGGACAGCAAGGTCAGCACCCAGGGTGGGGGCTGACCAAACGAGCAGACACGAAAGACCGTTAGGCCTATTCTGCTGGCATTTTAGTATGTTAGTGTGTTAGTATTCTTACTGATGAAGGTGTACTGCTGATGTACATACATAGACCTTCAGTGTGTTTCAATACTAAAGATGCAGTAAGTATTCTTTGTAAGAAACAGTGTAATTGCATGGATCATATATCATAGCACTACTGAGCCGACAATGACGTACCTGTATCGGAGATGTATATAGGATCGATTTTCCTGTAGGCACTTACTAAGTATGTTGTACCTGACAAAGACAATCTCATTGCATCTGTGATGACTAACTTATTCAAATAGTAATACATTTACTATTGTTGCAATGAGTGATCTATGCCACTTGTGGACACAGTGTAATTTTTTTTAACAGTTGTTTCATACTCAGGCTGTATGCCTAGTGTTTTCTGTCACTGATGCTATCAAAGTGATAACTATGTTAATTGTGGTACAACAGGAAACAAGTAGGTGTAGTGTAGATATAAACAGAATGTCTTTTAGTATTGATTTAACTCACAATGGGGTAAGTGTACTAGGACAGCAGGGGTTATTCTCTATCACTGACTCTGTCAGTTATAATCACACTAAGGTTTCAATGACTGTAATGATCAAGTTACACTGTTCATCTTCATGAGTTCATATTCACAGCCATTCTCCAGTAACTAGACAGTGTATGGTGTAACTGGGTGGGACACTGTGTTGCAAAGCTGCTGCAGTGCCTAGCAGAGGAGAGTATCTACTCATAAGAACAATTAAGCAATAAGACATGACCAACAGTTATGTTAAATGGTCTGTTAATCACTCTGTAGGGGTTTAATGTTGAATGAGGCATAGCCGAGTGCCACATGTTGCTAGACAGTGATAAACTGACCATTAACATAATACCTGGGAGTGGCTTATTGCTATCATAATAAAACTGTTTTTTAAACAACATTAAACCATGTTCATCATATGGTTAGGCTCTACATGTATGTTAATAAAAACTAAACATAAGGCTGTTACAATGTTTACAGTCAATTAGAAAGCTGCATTTCTCAAACCCTTGTTATAATCAGAGATATTATACCTGTACAACTCCTTGGTTTTGCTGAACTCTATTGCTTAGGTGGCCCACCACATGTGGTGTGGTCTGGTGTGGGGCATCGGTAGGTAAGGCCATGCAACTACTAAGTGTGGTACGTTGTGTGCAGCTGCAATCAGGGATGTGTACGTTTGGTGTACATGGCCTCAGTTTTGCTGTTGGTCTCCACTGAGCATGCAGTACCTGGTCAGGTGGGTGGGGATGTCTCGTAGTACATTTAGACAATTGTTTGTTATTTCTGTCACCTGCTGCTGGATGTCTGTCATTGGTTGTGTTGACTTGGTCCTCCCCCATACTTGCATATGTGTGTGTGTGTGTGTGTCTGTGTGTGTGTGGTGCTGGGGGGGGTGAATTCGGAGTTAGGGTTTTCAACCCTAACAGCGAATTTACTCACTTTTGTTGCTGTGGAACAACCCTAACTAATGCATTAATCATAGTTTTTTGCCTCTATATATATATATATATATATATATATATATATATATATACACACACACACACACATATACACATACATATATATATATATATATATATATATATATATATATATATACACATACTTTTTTCCTGAATTACGGAAACCATCATAAAGGTCCGACCGGGTCCATCTGTTTTGATATTTTTCAGTCTGCTGCCTTAGACTAAATGCCAGTTTTTCTAATCTTTGGATGTGGTTGACCAGCTGTGCCCAGTCCTCTACCCTTGGGGGGTCAGGGTGCAACCAGCATTTTGTGATTGTTTTAATGGCAGGGATAGTAAGCACTGCCATTGATAGCATCCTTCTTTGCCTTTTACCTCTCCAGGGTACAGCCCCAATAATAGGATTTCTAGGCCCAGTTGTGAGTGGATGTCAAAAATGTTTCTCATATGATGGTCTACCCCTCTCCAAAAATGATTTAATTTTGGACAGTGCCAAAATATATGTGTCTATGTGGCCCTAAGGTCCCCACACCCAGGGCCGGTTCTAGGATGTACTGGGCCCTGGTGCAAGACTTTGTAGTGGGCCCCCCCCATCCACGGGCCCTGCCGCCCCCAAAGTGCCCCCACCCTGTTCTCCCAGGTCACCCAAAATATTGCTGCTGTTATTCCATTTGTGAACTTAAAGGTGTACTGGCGATTTTGCTGCAGCAAATGTTTCTATCACATCAGAAAATTTACTTGTCTTGCAAGTCTATTTTCAATGGAAAGTACACCAATGCAGACAATCTCTCCTGTAACATCGTGGGCGCTAGGTAATTCTTTATCAGGGACAGTTTACTGAAAGAACGCCAGCACTGGTAACTGTAATTGGAATTGTAAGCAGTATTTGCAGTCCAATTTGGGTGTTTGGAAATCCTCTGCTCAGGTCTTTCTGTACCAGGTACTGCAACACTTCAAATGAAGATTTCACATCATCAGGTAACAGACGAGCCAGCAAGGTAATTTCTCTGGACATGTCTGAACCATCTATGTCCCCAAGAAATCGGGCCAACTTATTGCATGCTACTTGTAAGTTTTCATCATGTCCACATGTTTTTATGTTGAACAAGAAACCAAAAAGTGTCTGAAAGTCATGGAGAAATTGGAATCGCTCATCAATTTCCATCAGCACTTTATCCAATAAGCAATTGAAAAATTGACTTCAAAGCTTTCTTGGCCAGTCAAGGGTTCATCTCGTCAAGCTCTCCTGGCATGCGTTTTCGGCGTCTGGTGCGTTTTCTGGAAAAGTTGGTTCAATGTCTATGGTTTGGGCTAGCAACTTTGCTTCCTCTAATACTCGCCTGAATCCTTGTCTTTGATAGTCAGACAGTTGTTCCTTGACTGCTGAAACCACATCTATGGCATTTGAAAGATTTAAAGCAGGTGACTGTAAAATCACTGTCACCCGATTGATGGCACTAAACACTTCATTCCACACAAGTAAAGATACAATAAATGGAAATGATTCCAGTGTTTTCACAAGGCCTGTGATGTCAGACAGGGTTTCGCTGTCGCAGTTTCCAGTTTCTGATACTTCCAGCAAAGAATCCAACATTTCAGGCAGTTGTTCACAGACTGCCTTTGCAGCATCAGCATGGGCACTCCATCGCTTCTCTGAAAGTGGCTTGAGGGTATATAGTTTCATATGCTTGACAAGGATGTCCCAACGTTTGGTGGACCCAGAGAAGATTCTGTAAACCCGCTGTAGAACTCCAAAGAAATTCTTTCCTTCCAAGGATGATTCCGCTGCATGTTCTAACACAAGGTTCCAATTATGAGGACAGCAAGGCACGATAGTACTGCCCATTCATCTGTCGTATTCTCGCTGAACTCCTCGATGGATACCTCTCTATGTTAGCCCCATTATCGTAAACACTGGCCCCTGCAGTCTTCAATTTTAATGCCATGTTTAGTAAGTCGACTTAGCAATAATTCAGCCAAAGCCTCTCCTGTTGTATTTTCAACATGGAGAAACTCCAGGAAGCTCTCCTGCATTTCAACTTGATCACCATTGATTTCAAGATAACGAATCATTAGTGATAACTGCTCCTTGTGAGAAATATCTGGAGTGCAGTCCATCAGCACACTATAGTAGTGAGCATTGTGTATCTTGTCCCTAATCTTACTAGTCACCGCTTCAGCTAACATCTGCATAAATTCATTCTGTCTATCTTTGCTTAAATAACGAACATGTGTTCCTCGCTGAGCAAGTTCCAAGTGATCAGCCATAATACGGTCATACCTGGACAACAGTTCCAACAATTTCAAAAAATTACCATTGTTGTCTACATACAGACGGTCTACTGAACCCCGAAAGGCTAAATTTTGGCCTGCTAAATATAAAATACAGCCCAAAATTCAACAAAGCACAGCATGCCATCGTTCCTTTTCCTTATCCAGCTTTTCTTGCAAACTCCTGTCTATTGTAGCCTGTTTCTGTAGCCCTAACTCTAAATGTTTCCACTTGTAGAAATTCTCCATGTGTGATGGGTGTGCTTCATGCTGACTCAGCCTTTGTGATAACTTTTGCCAGCTGGAGAAACCTTGTGTAAATGCTCCTCGGCTATCCTCACCAAAAAGCTTACAGCAGACACAAAATATAGCATCAGCAGACTTGGAGTAAATTAACCAAGGCCTGTGAATCTTTGAGGATCCCACTTTACGCTCATAGTTTGCTGAAGTAAACCGGGGACCAGCTGTTTTAGGGAACTCAGTGTCAGTTTCCTTCAGCTGCAGGGGTTTATGCTGCACAATTTCAACCCTGAGGCGCTCTGACTCTGTAGTAAACCTTTCAGGCCAGGTAGCTGGGTCGTAAAAATTATACATGAAAGGTGGTTGACTGGGTTCAGGATTTATGTCACAACCTGATTCCAGTTCAATATGTTGTATTTCTTCTTGCTGTACATTTCTTTCATCTTGTATTTCTTCTAAGCCTAGCTGTACATTTCTTTCATGTATTTCTTCTAGCTGTACGTTTCTTTCTGAGTCAGAGTAAGATTCATGGTTCCCTGACTCCCCAGTCGTCTCCCATGGCCCCTCTACTACTGCCTCTACAGCTACATTTTCATGTGATGAGGTTGATGGTTGTTGCTCACTTGTGGTGCTTTCACCAGATGTGGTCACTGTTGTCGCAGTTGCTGCTGCTAGACAACAACCATTTACAAAATATTTTGTTAGCATTTTCAGCTTCTTTCTGACTCAATTCTAGCTGTCTTTTTGTTCTTTACGTTTTGCAGAACCAGACTTGTACTTTGGTAGTGCTACAGTATTTGACATCTTTATTTTTCTTTCCTTTTCTTTCTGTTATGAATGGTTAGTCTTGCTAGCTATGTTTTTTTTTTTTTTATGAATGTAAAATGTACTTTTGACTACTACTTTAAGTTCAACAATACTACCTATGACTTGAGCTGTGGTGGTTCAATTAACACTAGCAGACAATTGTGTAGAAAAATGTATAGATGTGCTGTTCCTAAGTGCTATCCTTGCAGTCGCTGCCTAAGTTTGAAGCAGGCTGGCAGTAAGCTAAAAATCAGAGTCAGCCAGCCAGTCCAGACTGGAATGTACTGCTCTCTTCTGCAAAATAAAATATTTCTTTTGCAAAATAATTCGGATGTGTTGTCCTTCTTTCTTGTCAGAAATTAAAGATTAAATTAGATTATTCCTTTCCTGAGGGGAATTTCCACTACAAGTCAAGTTTACACACAGCGCAGACTCCTCTGCAGGGACAGAAGGAAGACTGTTATTGAATATCGATAACTGAATCAGATCAGACAGAGAGACAGCACTGTCTGAACTCTTGTACTACTAGCCAGAGAATATCTTGTTATTTTAATACCAAAAACAGATACTTCTACAGTGGAACTAGGCTAAATGCTAGCTGCTGCTGCTGGCTTACTTTAAGGAAGACTAGGCACTGGCAGGCTGCAGCAGAGACAGAAAATATCTTGTTATTTTAATGCCAAAAACAGATACTTCAACAGTGGAACTAGGCTAAATGCTTGCTTACTTTAAGGAAGATTTTCTAGGCAGGCCGCAGCAGCAGAGCCAGAGAATATCTTGTTATTTTAATACCAAACAGGGACTCCTACACAGTCAGTAGCTGGCTACAATACTTGCTTGCGTGCTCCAAAGAAGACTAGGTAGGCTGCAGGCACAGCAGAGCCAGAGAATATCTTGTTATTTTAATACCAAACAGGGACTCCTACACAGTCAGTACTAGGCTGGCTACAATGCTTGCTGCTGCGTACTCCAAAGAAGACTAGGTAGGCTGCAGGCACAGCAGAGCCAGAGAATTAGAATATCTTGTTATTTTAATACCAAACAGGGACTCCTACACAGTCAGTACTAGGCTGGCTACAATACTTGCTGCTGCGTACTCCAAAGAAGACTAGGTAGGCTGCAGGCACAGCAGAGCCAGAGAATATCTTGTTATTTTAATAACAAACAGGGACTCCTACACAGTCAGTACTAGGCTGGCTACAATGCTTGCTGCTGCGCACTCCGAAGAAGACTAGGCAGGGGCCGCAGGCACAGCAGAGCCAAGAATATCTTGTTATTTTAATGCCAATACAGTAACTCACTCAGAAGAAATTGATATATTATATTCTTGGTCAGACAGTACAGACCAGACTGAGTGACACCACACACTAACTTCACTCACGAGTCACGACTTACTGACTCAATCAATCACTACACTGATCCCATCCTCCTGTCTGAAGAATTCTTGTTAACTTCACAAATAAAACAAATTCAAGACTGCAGTAGCATTATGCAGGATTGAATATCTTCTTTATTTTACTTCCCTGACTAGTGACTCCCTGTTTAATCTGCCTGCCTAAACTTCTTCTTTATGTCTCAGGGAGACATCATGTAGTCATCAAGACACAGTCAGTCACAACACAACACAGACAGTAGAGTAGTACTGGTAGCCCTAGCCCTACTAACCCCCCCCACTCCAAGCAATCAGTCAGTGACACAGTGTCACAACTCAAACAACTCTCTGGGTTTATATATGAATTTTTTTTATATATTTAGAATTCTTGACTTCTAAGTTCTTGAGACAAAATAAGACTTCAAATTGATTGACCCAGGCCAGGCCTGCCGCTACCGCCACCCACTGGGGCCCTAGGCTAGGCTAGACAGCCACAGTACTCACTCCTTCCTGTGGCTGCTTGCTGCCAGCCAGCTAGCTATTTTTTCCTGAGTAAAAGTTGAGTAATTTCTATTAGCTACCTCCCCCACCAACTATATGCATTTTTTTTATGTTGTGTACTGTCTAGTTTACAACAGTTAGTTCAATTTCAAAAATGCAGCGCTGTAATTTTTCAGCCCGATCCAATCCCACTCCACATCCACTCGTTCATCTGTTTGCCCGCCAACTGCCACAGATGATCAGATTCTCATGAGACGAGATGCTCGCTCCACCTCCTCCTCCCCCTCCAGCCCTGGCCCCCCACCCACAATAATAATTCAAATGATACTTCTGTGTGACTGACCTGTGAGAGTTGAACTTGTGGCAGCCTTTTGAGTGAGCACTCCAGCCCAGGCACAGGCAGCAAATCAGACAGTACCAGAGAGGCTGGAGGAGGGACACGGGGAGGGACTGGCCGGGAGGAGGCAGGAGTAAGGGAGGAGTGAGCAAGTCATCTTAGGCAAATCAATGAGCTTAGCAGGTGAAGCGTCAGCCATCAGGAGGAGCGACGAAGCAGCATTGCAATGCCACTTGCCACTGCCAGCATGGAGGAGGAGCTACCGAGGAGGCAGGACATCGAGCGTTATAGTTGGTGGTGCCAGTGGGATCATCAGGAGGTGGAGCAGCTTCCTCACAGGTATGTCTGAGGACTAGGAGGATTGGATGCAAGCCTACAGTGCAGGGAGCAGGGGATTTAATTTTTTAAATGTCACGCTCGTGTCCCGGTGGCACACACACGCAAAGCAGCCAATTCTCAGCCTCTTGGGGGGGGTAGCTGATCTCCTCTCCAGCGCGACATGAGCAGTTAAAAAAAAAAAAAAAAAAAAGGATTGGATGACTAAGTTCAGATGGGGGGGCAATGGGCCCCCCGGTGCTCTGGGCCCTGGTGCAGTCGCATCCCTTGCACCCCCCCTGACGCCGGCCCTGCCCACACCCACTTCAACATGAGGCAGGATTACCCAGATCCCACTTTGTTACTTGAGTTGGTACCTGAAGAACCTGATCCTCAAGTTCCATCCAAATTTCTGCCTCATGGTTGAGGATAAATGTGTGCCACGTGTTTCTTCAAATCTTATCCCATTGTCATGCATTCAGATGTATACTTAACTCTTCCTACCATCTATTCCTAATGTGTTCTGTGGAAGTCCCCTGATCTTTTATAAAATTGGCATATAGCAATGAAATAGCTCTTTTCCTATTCTGAGAGGTACAGATATTTTGAAACAGTATGGGATGTAGCTTACCCTGAACTCGGCCCAAATGGGCTCTGAGCAAAGCAATGACATAATCTCTCCACTGATAAAACCTGAAATCCATCCACCTCTCTTCACCCATATTTCTGTTGGGCCATTTCAAATGACATCACCATCCCCACTTGCAGCAAGTGAGCACGGGAAGTTATATTCCTCCTCATCTGCCTCCAATACCAGTTATTTTGTTGTGCTGGGGGAAGTCAGGGTCATAAACCCATGATCTAAATTGCCACAACTGAGCTCTTGTTGGGACCCTATTTACTCCCCTTCTCCACCCCTCCAAGATGACCCTAGTACCAGAATATCTGGACCCTAAGGAGCCCATCCCAGAAGTCTGAAACAGCCTTACCAGGAGGGGTGGGTCCCTATGTTCCATTAACTCTATTTGTTTTCACCAGGATGAATAGTTTGCATTTCCCTCAACAGTGCGACCCTCATCTGTGATGCTATCCAATATCCCTGTAGGTTTCGAAGTGCCAAGCCTCCCTCCTGTTTGGGTAGAAAAAGCATTTGTTTCCTAATTCTGAGTCACTGTTTACCCCAAAGAAAAGAAGAAAATGTCTGTTGACCTCTGTCCAGCTCCCCCTGAGGCACAGGGCTAGGCACACATTGAAAGAGGTACAGAAGGCGAGGTAGCGCATTCACTTTTAAGGGCTGCATATGGGCATATATTGAAAGAGGGAGCAGGGACCACCTTTGGAAGTCTGTTTTCAGCTGAGTCCACAAGGGGCTATAATTTAACTGATATAGCTGGGACGAGATAGTCCCCATTACTATCCGTAAGTATTGCACGGAAGGCATCTCCCAATTAATCGGGAACTGTTGTTTGATTGCTGAAGGGGCCTGATAATGAAAGCTCTACACTTCAGTTTTTGTTCTATTTAACATATAACCAGATACTGTTGAAAATTCTTCCAGCTGCAGAAAGAGCACTGGAAGTGATACCTCCAACTCTGTCATGTAGACTAGCACATCAGCTACATATACAGTAGTGTGAGTTTGTGCTCCCTATCCCCCACCTGAACCCCTCGATTGAGTTTATTCCATCTTATGGACTGTGCCAATGGTTCTATATAGAGGGCAAAAAGCAGGGGTGAGAGTGGGCACCCCTGCCGCGTGCCCCTCCCCAGGGAAAAACCTGCTGAAATATGGCCATTAGCCCCACATTACCACTCGGTTTATTATATAACCTGAACAGACCCTCCAAAAAAGGTTCAGGAATCCAAACCCGGAGAGGACCCATCTGAGGAAAACCCATGACACTTTATCAAATGCATTTTTATCATCTAAACTCATCAATAGAGATGGGTTTTTGTTGTCATTGATATTCAATTATATGGAAAGTTCTTATTAGGTTATCCTGAGCCTACCTGCCTGGGACAAACTCCATTTGATCCATCAGAATCAGGTCCAGAATAATACTCTGAATGCGGTGGGCCAATATGATATTAAAATGTTTTAGTCATTATTGAGGAGGGAAATGGATCTATAAATGGAGCAGAGCATGGGGTCCTTTCCGGGCTTGGAGATCACATATGTCATCGCCCGCATCCAGGATGGGAGCATCTGGTCTGTTTCTTCAAAAATGTCATTGAAGGTTTTCAAGAGGAGTGGTCCAACATCCTCTAGAAAAGTTTTATAAAATTCAGCAGGGAGTCTATCACTGCCAGGGCTTGTCCCAGTTTTAAGTCTCTGTATCTTTTCGCCAATCTCCGCAGAAGAGATTGGTGACTGCAGAGCTTCCCTCTGCTGTTTTGTCAGTCCTGGGAGGGCTAACCCAGTCAAGTACTCTGCTATCCGCTGAGGACCAGGATCTGAACTTGCAGCGCATAGCTCTTGATAATATGGAGTCTCCACTATCTCAGAGACTGATCTCACCACCTTCTGCGAACCTGGGCACCTATCCCTGATATGAAATCTCTAGCCTGCTGTATTTGAAGTCTGCTTGCAAGCAATCTGAGTGACCAAGGTCCCCTTCATAGTATTTTTGCCATAAGAATAGGAGCTTCTACTCAACTGGATAATCTAGGATCCCATTCAGCTCCTTTTTGAGGGCTACTATCTCTTTTGATCTTTTACTATCAATATTACTCTCCTGGAGGGTCTCTAGTGTGGTAATTTAGACACCCTCTATCCTGAGACCTCTCCTTGTATCCTTATTCATTAACTCCTTTCCAGTGGATAGTCTCAACTGTCACTCAATCCTTTACACTGATGACCTCGTGCTCTTCTCCAGCGGAAAGTCTGCTACCCTCATCTCTGCAGCCCTCTCACAGAACTACACTGCAGCCCACAACTGGTTCTCTGACAACCTCCTTCTGGTCAATGCCCAAAAAATGAAAACAATGTTGCTTGGATCTAAGCTCTCCCTAACGAAATGTAAATCTAACCCACCCCTAATCATCACATCCTCCGATAGCCATACCCTAGAGGACGTCAAACTTTCAAGTATCTAGGAGTTGTGCTTGACCCCTCCCTTTCCTTTACAGAGCACATAAACTCCTTGGTTCTAAGATTTCACCAGAAACTAGGGGCAGCCTACAGAAACCGGCAATACCTCACCTCTGAGGCCCGCCATGCCATCATCCAGGGAAACCTGCTACCTAGCTTGCACTACTGCTCTCCCATCTACTCCAGGACCTCAGCATTCACCATGGCAAAACTATCAGTAGCATACAACAGTGCCTGCCACTTCTCCCTGCTGGCCTTTCTCCACACACCACTGTACACTCTACACTACACTACACTGGGGTGGCTCCCACTACAAGCCTGCTTTGACCTTGCACTGTACAGTTTTATTGAGTCTGCCATCCATGTTGGCCAGAAATCCCCTCTTGCACCCCTTCTTACCCTCCAAACCTCATACCGCTGCCTACACTCCTCTAGTATCCCCTTCCTGAAAATCCCCAGGGTAACCATGAACATGGGTGCTTGAACCCTGTCTGTAGCAGCCCCCACACTATGGAACAAGCTGCCCACTGAACTGCGAACCATAAACACTCACCACCAGTTCAAGACTCGCCTCAAAGACTGGCTCCTGTTGGCATCCACCTGCCACTGCTTTAAGGACTAGCCCCCCATAGGTTCCAGGGGGTAGGGCCAAATAGGTTCTCTTATTTACTGAAACTGTACCACCATGAACCTTACTTTGCTTTGTTATTTGTTGTCCCTAAACTACTGCCACCATGTATTGCCAAATGTAACAACTGGAACCTTTCACTATGTATTACCGGCTCTTGTTATGTTCTTGTTATTTTGATGTTTCTACTCTGTGCCACCTTACGTGGCCTGGGTCGTGCCTGAAAAAGGTCCCTGGGATTAGTGCACTTACTCAGCTGCCAAAGTTATAAATAAAATAAAAAAATGAAAGAGCCAGCTTTCTAGATTCCTGTTCTTTTTTCTTCCAACTAGCCATGTCTATAAACTTCCCTCTTAATACTGCCTTGGCGGCATCCCATAACATTGCAGATGTACCATCTTGTGAAGAATTTTCTTCCACATACCTCTTAAAAGTTTCCCAAATCTCCTCCCTCACTGCTGAATCCTGCAATAGAGACACATTCAGGTGCCAGAAAGTGTTTTTATGCACTACTCCAAGTGCCATTTTCAAGAGGATTGGAGCATGGTCTGAAAGGACAAAGTCTCCCACCCACATATATTTTATTACTTCTAATTGTTTCTTAGGGGCAATAAAGTAATCTATTTGGAAATACACCTGGTAGGCAGCAGAATAAAAGGTATTAGTCCTGCCTCTGGCCATGAAGTTGTCGCCATACATCCATTAAACCCATTTCCAGCAATAGCTCGGAAACATCCCTCCCTACCTTGTGTCCTCATGTTGGGGACCTGGACGAAGAGTCTATCTGAGGGTTAAATATTAGATTAAAGGCCCCTCCACAAATTAATGTTCCCTCAACCCAATCCTGAAGCAAAATTAAAATGCTCAGGTAATCAGAAAAGGGAGAACCTGGGGGGAACAGACAGATGCCAAAGTGACTTTAACTCCCACATAAAGCCCTTTTACCAGGACAAATCTACCTTCTTTGTCCTTCAAAGAATTTTGCATCTGAAAATTTACTCTAGCTGGTACCATTATTGCCACTGCCCTTCTTCGCCCCCTCTTATAAGAGGAAGTGACCACAGACCCAAACCCAAATTTTTGTAACTTTTTATGTTCTTTCTCTGAGAGATGGGTTTCTTGTAAAAGAAGAAAGTCTGCTGCTGTATGCTTTAGGTATGATAGCACCTTACTTCTCTTTGCTGGGTTGGTTTACCCGTGTACATTGTACGAGCAGATGGTAGTAACTTGCTTAGTCCTCATCATAAAGGCACCTCAAACCTTGATAGTTTTAACCCCACAGACACCCCATACGCTGCAGAGTAATCAATGACCCTTGTGACTTCTGAAATCGTACTGATAAACAGAACTTGAGACCCATAAAACTGATAACCAAACTTATCAACTATTTGAACTAGAAAACTTGTGAACGTGAACTTCCAAGGTAGAAGATCCAGCTCTGTGGATCCTATGCCCCCTCTGCAGCAAAGCCACAAGCGGGGCAGAGAGAGGTAGTGTAAACCCCAACTAGCTGGGAACCTTCTCCAGAACCTCACTGCTATTATTACTGAGGCTCCAATTACACGTAACTTGTCACAGCTCTTATTTAGCAAAGTAACTCACTGGCTCCCTAACTCATACGTTAGCAGTCATCGATCGCTCCCTGACTCCCCCCTCCCCACAATATTATAGTTAGCACATGTTGTAAAGTCAGCTGTTCACATTAAATTGTACAACATTCTCTGTCAGACATCCTGTAGATTACTCAGCCATTAACCAGCCATTAACCAGTAAAAAGTACAAAAAGTACATTTAAACAGTGGTGTGTATCTTTAACAGCAGTTCCTTCGGGTATCCAAATAAAGCTATAAATATCTAAATACCAGGCATTTACAGTTCTCATTGCTGACGAACCTCCCCCCACTGCAATAATATGCTCATGTTATACCCTCCCCCATCCCTCTAGCAACAGCAGCAGGCAAACAGGAAGGGCTATTCCAGGCAATATTAATGTTCACTTTATTTACATCTAGAAGTTCAGAGGCATCTCACACACAGTATAAAGTTGATGCACAGCCTACAGGTTCTTCCAGCGAACTGAGGTGACACTGCAACAGGTTGTCTAAAGCCACCTCGACTCTATACAGTCCTGTGACCTGTATTTTTCCTGCATTAACACAACAGTCTTACCAAGTCTACAGTGAGTGATGGGCAGTACAAAATCCCTGCTCCATTCATTCTGGCTGCACATCTCCTGTCGGTAAGTCCTTTCTACTGGTCTTTGCAATGCTCATGGCCAAATGCCCAAACGCTTCCTGTGCCCCTGCCAAATCTGCTCCGCTTCTTTTCCTTTGTGCCACACTATATCAGTCTGTCAGGAACCAGTGCTTTGAAGCATTCCGATCCAGAGATAGATCTGGAACCACCATGATTTTCTGCTGTAAAGCTCTCCTTGCTCCCTCCGGTGTACCATAAGTCACTGCATCCTCCTCCCAGACCACGCTGAGACTTGCTGGGAAGGGCATTTGGAATCAGACCCCACTCTTCTTAAGGGTCCTAAGAATTGGAATGTATCTGAGGTGGGCCTGTAACACTTCTGGTGGATAGTCATGGTCTAGACTCAACTTAGAGGAAAGGTACATAATCTCTTTCTGAGCCCAGGCCCTCTTAAGTAGATCCTCTTTAGTTTTATTGCTGGATACTTTAAACATGAAGGACCTTGGATGTGCCTTAGGGTCTGAGGGCTTTGACACCAGGGATCTGTGAGCATGTTCCACTATTAAGTTATAGCCCGCTGGCAGCTCCAGGACATATCGGAGTAAATTTTCAATGAAACTGGCCATCGGTCGAATCTCTGCTCTCTCCACTAGTCCATAGAGCCTGATGTTCTCATGTCAGGATCTACCTCCAAGTCCAAGCATTTTTGTTGAAGACTGATTGTCTGTTGGTATAAGAATAGTGCTGCCTGTCCCATATGAGAGGTCATGTCTTCCACCGTACTAATTCTCTCTTCCGCATGTTCCAAACATTGCTCCAGTTTGGTGAACTCTCTTGTTTTCAGTACATGAGCCTTGGATCTCCTTGAGTAAAGTTTCAAAATGGTTCCTGGTAAGAATTTCACTTTCACCCTCTGTATCATAATCAGATTCTCGGAGGCTTGATGGGGATGGGCTGCAGGCCTGGCAGGTCTTGTCACTCTTCAATCTATCTCCATCTGCAGATGCAACAGTCAATTTTCTTAGATTTTTAGCTGACTTATCCAATTTGCCACCTCTCCCAGACATATTGTAGCAGTTTGTTTAGAATCTAGTCTTTTAATGAGGTGTTTAATGATGAAGGGGAGCTGGAGCTCAAGATTTAGCCTGCTAGTGGAGTCATGATTTCATCGGATGTCTAGCACTTGCCTTGCAGCGACAACCATCCCAATCACAGTGCACTGCTGAGTGGCAGCTGCTACGTTCAGGCCTGACTACCAATACACCATCCTGAGCTCACTCCCAAAATAGGGTCATCTGCTGGCTCACCAGGTGGCCCCTTCATCTTTTTTTTTTTTGTGGACTCTCTCTGGCAACCCCTCTCATCCACGGCTCTACCTCCATGTCTAAAGCTTGCTACTACCAGGGCCGACCCAGCCCAGAGAATCCCCTGGCTCTGAACCTCCTGAGGTGCGGCTGCCTATGCCCTGGTGCTCTATCTAGAATCTAATGCGCCAGGCTAGAGTTGGGAGGGGGCCCCTGAATAGCGAGCCTGATGGCGGGAGTGTGGCTGGGACACTCGAGGTGCCTTCGCCTATCCTCAAGGCCAGGGATTTTCTTATGCAAACGGTTACCCCCTAGGAGTGTGGATGTGCAGTGATGCGGCATGGGACTGTAGGCGTCCCTGATCGCTCCTCCCCATGCTGCTCCTGGTACAAGTAGTACCTCCGGTCTCCACCGGGGGTCTGTACTGCACCGGAGAACACTGTATCCCATCCCAGGCAGAGGAGAGCAGTCCATTGGATGCTCTATCCTCTCCCTTCCCTGCCGACCTCCAGTGCCCGAGCTTGTTCCCACACGTGGGTCGCCAGTGTGGTGCGAGGTGTGGTGTCCAGTGCCTCAGCCCTCAGCACCACTGGGCTGGCCCTCATCTTTGTTTCTGACATAATTTTTTTTAAACATGGGTTGACAAAAGGGAAAAGCTCATTGGCCAAGCAGCATCACCTGACCATGGATTAAATTGACTATTTCATCCACAGTTGGGGTGAGATGCCTGGCCAGCAAGATCACTGGGCAGAGTGGGACTTGTTATCTGTGGGAACATTCAGCACTGAAAAGCAGCTATTAAAAATGTAGCCAAGTGAGGCAGCCCCAGCACCGTGATTTCTTGCAGCTTGCAGAACAAATGGAACAACTTGGTGGCCGTCTGTCTCTGCGTTAGGCATGGTAGAGTGCAAATGGTCAATGAAAGTCACACAATACAGTCCCCGAAGCAAGAGACACAGAGGTTACATATTCCACCCCATGATACATAGTCTGCTCTCCTTTCTCCTCACACATCCCAATAGCAGGTCTGTATAGAAAAGGGCACCCATGGCTGCTTGCTGCTGTCCTTTCTTTCCCCTCAAGTTCTCAGCAATTATGTAAGTGCTGCAGCACAGCCGATGGTAGAGGAACACAGAGAGACTGTGCACAGAAACTGGTAGCTGTGGCAGGGGAGCAGGATCACACCCAGAAATGAGCATTGGCTCAGCATGCCTCTCTCCATCAGCAATGTTCAAATAAAGGAAGTAATGTGCTATACTGTGCACAGAAATGGGCAACTGTGACAGGTGAGCAACTACATTTTGTTATACCCTATTCCTCGGATCGCACCTGGAAAAGAACATCTGCTCAACATGGCTTTCCCGGTCAGCAGTGCTGCAGGTTCTGTTGATTGTGCTTTCATAGTTCCACATCACAGAGCTCAGCCAGCCCTGTTGTGAGCAGCGCACTGCGCTGCCAACACAGACACTGAGAGTTTGCTAGTCTGGGAGACAAGACACCACTTACCTGCTATTCTGTATCACAATCTGTCCCCTGGCTTGCACCAAACTTTTCTTTTGTGTGGCACCATAGTACTGCACGGTAGTTGGCATATGCAACTGTGTGTTTGTCTGGGACCCAGATGTCCCACACCCACTGTGGTCATTCAAAGCTAGAAACCCTGGAGCAGGAGAGAGCAAGAGAGCGACAGAACGAGAAGAGATGCCACTGTTTCTGTTCTCCCTCCTGTCCAGTAGAGAAGTGCTCCTTCTCCAACCCCTTTTTTTTTAAACTTTATTTTTCCATTTTGCAATGAAGCTTACAATAGAAAATATTCCTTGATTCCAGGTATAGGATTAGATTCAGGAAATGCTATGGTAGGTAATACACAGCCCATCATTCATAGTTACAACATTGTGGGGACAATATGCATCTAATATATTATACATCAATTGACCAAAATAGTCTACATGCAGTAAGACCATGGACGTCCCTACCCAAAATGGTGTAAATCTAGAGAGTCCCATCTTTTCAGAGAGGCCTTCCTCAATTGACATGGTCCAGGAGTCCATGAAATAAAAGAATAGGTGAAAATAATCCCTTTTATGTAATTAGTAAAGATGCCCCTCAACACGCTTACAGACATTCCCCTTAAAGATAATAAACCTAAACTGTATTTTATAATCAGAGAACAGCAAAAGCCCTCAGCATTTCTTAGTAAATTTGAACATTTAAACATTCAATCCCTCCCCAAGTCTACCACAAGGTGATAGCTCTGTCCCCAGTAAAACTATATTTCTATAACATATTTGCTTGTAAAGAACTAGCATATTTAATCTAGCATGAGAAGACTACTTGTTAACTTAAAGCAAACTCAACAGGGTAAAACAGTTATGAAATTTCTCAGCATAAAAGCGAAATGTCCAGTTCCTTTTAACCAAGAACAGTACTGTACTAACCAACCCTCTAAACTGAGCATAAGAGTCTCAGTAATCAGGATTCTTCATCCTCCTCTTCTTCAGAATCTGAGTGACCATACTTGGCAAAATCTTTCTGAATCAGGTCCAGCATACAACCTGTGTCTGCTGGGTCATTATACAAGAAAGTTTTCCCGGCATAAATGATTTTCAGCCTCGCCGGCATTTGTAGTGCGTGGTTGATTCCAAGTTCTCTCAGGCCCGCTCGAACAGAATCAAATCTGCAGCGCCTCATTCATGTCGTGTAACTCAAATCAGGGAGCCAATGTACCAGTGAGCTGTCAGGAAGCGTAAGAGCCCCCAGGGATTTGGCCTTCTGTAAGATCATATCCCTCATATGTATTCCCGTGGTAACTGCCAAAACAGTTCTAGGAAGTTCAGGATTATTGGGTTTCCTTCTGCGGTAATGTGATATGCCTGGACAATCTGGCATTCTGCTCTTATTTTCAAAATGTCCTAAAGGAACTGATGTAGATATTCCACCAAACTGGCTCCTTCAACCCTTTCAGGTATGCCCAAAAATCGAAGGTTGCTATAACATGCTCAGTTCTTAAGGTAGTCGAGCCTGGTGCATAACAACTTATTTTCCTTCAGTATTCCATCAGTTACAGTAGCTGCTTTTGAAACCATTGAACTAAGAGCAGAATGATTTGTCTCTAAAGTAGTTACTTTAGTTTCTACAGTCATCAGTCTAGTGTTGAAAGTGTCTAATTTGCTGTCCATTTGCTGCACGACTTGTATTATGGTGTTTATTTTGGCTTCCAGGTCCCCGGGCATCTCAGTCATCTACCCACTGGTTGGAACTCCACTGGAAGAAGGTGCAGGGCCTGTCGCTCAGCCCAAATCTTTATATGTTTCATTTTTCATTCTTCCCAATTTTGGATCAACATGCATTTGCTCTGTAAAGGGCTGTAGCCCTTCTTCTCACTAAATTAAGGCTTGATTCGAGTTGGAAGTGAATAAAATCGAAGATTTTAGACTTTTAACGTTGTCTAGGTCTGGAGCTGAGTGACAGGCACTTATTCTTGTCAGCTGCTAGCCACGCCACCCCCTTCTCCAAACCCTGACTTGAGGCACTTGTTTGAATAGAAATCCCGATCCTAATACATTGAGCGGTCATTGAATGAGTACCACACTGAGGGAGAGAGAGTGAGACAGAGATACTGCCTTTCATTTCATAAGATATTTCTGCCATGGCTCTCTCTCACATCTCTCCTCTACCTTCCAGCACTCAGAGCAATGAGACCGGGACATCTAATTCACAAATCCTGCAGTCTCCTGTATCTCTGTTGTGACTTTTCACTGGGCAGCTTTTTGTTTTTGGGTATTTGTCCTGTGGCTGTGTGTCACACCTGTTCAGTGCCTTACAGCACAGAAGAATGTGCTTTTAATTGTGGCAGCTTAGTGCCTCACCGCTCTGTTCCTGAGAATGAGGACCCCACCCCTCCCCTGAGAGAGAGAGAGAGAGAAACAGAGTGAGAGCAACTGGAACATGCAAAACAGAATTCCTTTAATCTCTCTCTCTCTCTCTCTCTCTCTGTCTGTGATTGGCAGCTGTACTCTGTTTGTGTGATTGGGAGCTCACATGTTGATCATGACAGTTGACTCCGATGTGCAAATGTGTCTCTCGGGGGGGGGGGGGCAGCACAGTAAACCACATAGGAAATGTAACAAGCCTATAATGCACACCAAGTATCATAAATTATCTCAGTACTACAGTATATTTCTAACATTTGTATGTGCATAAAAGCAATGACATCTGCATTATTTGTTAGGGCCTATTTTGCAAGATGGCAGGATACAGTAACGTCTTGCTATTTAAAGAAGGGGAAAACCCCTTTTCTGTGGGTTTTTCCTTGTGTTGAACATAATCCATGTTATAAGTGCAATAACCCACTCCAGGGAATGCAGCTATAGGCATTTAATCCACATCTCCTGCGCTGTGAAGACACTCAGCCTGCAGCCTCGTGCCTCACAGTGCACCCGAAGCATAGATTAAATGGCCCAGATATTCAAACTGCGCCCAAAAAGTGCGCAATAGCAGGAGCAAGCACAAGTCTATTATGCCCATGCACAAGAGATGCAATATTCAAAAACGGAGAAGGCCAAACTGTGCCTACAGCCGACAACTGAATATCGCACCACCTGCACCATAGCGCAACTAGGGAGGGGAAGCTGAGCAGATCTGATGCACCATAGCACATCAAGGGATGTTCAGCTGAGCAGTCCAGAGGTGCCATAGCGCAACCAGGGATGCCCCCCAGCAGCAGAGCAATGTAACTGCACAACCAGGGAGGTAGGGGCCCACCACCCATGCCACAGATGGGCACAGGAACACACAACAGAACAGACATCATCCCCCCACACCCCATGCACTGCACAACTGGGGGAGGGCTGGAATAACCACTGGCCCATGGAGACAAGCAAACAACCCACAGCCTGGCCATGGTGCCCCATCACACCTACCAGCAAGCTGTGACTGGCACACAAGAAGGGCTGACCACCCCGTGCCACACCATCCCCCCCAATGCAGAGCACACCCTGCACTGTAACCCTCAGACACCCCCCCATGAGCAGTGACCACCACAGTAGGAAACCCCATGCATGCCACCACCCCCACTGTGACACTGCAACCCGTGCACCACAGAACCATGCAAGCCAGCCCCACCATGAGCACCCATCAGTGGGTGGCAGCACACAGCAATGCAACAACGGCAGACACAGTGCCACCATGCACAGTCCCCCTGAAGTACTACTGAGAGACCAACCATGTGTTGGCACATGAGGTACCCCACACGGGACAGGGTGTGCCCTGGACACCACCACCAGTGGTACGGCACCCTGCACAGTATTCCAATGACACACCCCGACCCACCACTGGCCACAACAGCCAGCACAGACACCCACAGTGGTGCATGGAAGCATACACCACACCGGATGCCACACAGTGTATGGACAGACACCCACCCATACCCAAGGGCACAACAACACAGGGACGCAGTGGTGGGGCAACCAAGCCCCCAGTGTGGGCCCATGTAAACTGTGTACACACAACCCGCAGTCCTCCATGACACTGGAGTGTTAGCCACCCTGCGCAGGCACTGTGGACCCATATACCACCATCATTCTCCCGGAGCACAAGTCACAGATAGTGGGGCACATCCCCTGCAACACACACAAGGCACAGCATGGAGGTGGGACAACTGTGGTGCCCACAGTGCCACCCGAGGCAGACATGCACCACACCAGTGACTGGAGGCAGCCCAGCAATGTGACGGGTACAGTGACTGCCCTGCAGGGACTGCCACCACTGACATGTCAGTGGACCGTGCATGTCACAGACATGTACATGTGCCAGCTGCACAGGCCATGGACGGGCCGATGGGTGCGCCATGGACACAGAGCACGCACCGTGGACCACTACACACAGTCATCCAGTGCACAGGGCACAACACACACACCACAGACACTGACTGATAGCTACCCTTACACCATAGTCACCTCCACACGGACACACACACACATACCCATGACCACACTACCCCTGACGCCATGCACACCACTGCAGCTAAGCACCTATAGCCCGCTGCAAGTCAGAGACCACTACAGTATTCATATCAAAATTAAATGTATTGAACAAATATATAAAATTCAACTATATACAATATTACATAAACTATATACAAGGTTGGGGGGCCACAAACAAGGTGGGGGTGGGTAGAGGGCAGGGGTGGACAAATGGGATGGGAAAGGAGGGGTGTCAGGGTGGGTCCAGGGGGGTAGGGGAATAGTGGGACCGACTGAACCCTATCAGGAGCACCTCTCCCCGCTCTGACTCCTCCGGGCTCTGGGCCTCCTCAGGACCTCGGTGTCATCAATTCATCTGAGGATGTCCAGCGACGCCCTTGCCACCAGTAATATCTCCTGCAGCGCCTCCCTGATTTCATGTAGATGGCGGATACCTAGGACAAGGGAGCACAGTCAATAGGTGTGAATGCACAACCCCATACAGCCCGCCCACTGTGCAGGGCATATGGCTGTGGGACATACCTCTGTGATGGTGTGTGACCACCTGCAGTGATCACGTCCACATGATCTGCCCACCCAGGTGCATACAGCCATGCGGAATGCTGCACACACCCACCGGCCAAGTCACGCACAGCGCCACCGTGGCTGTTTAATGACATGGCTATGTGGTGCAAAGGCAGTGGCACAACCATGTACCTGTTGCATGCATGGACTGCCATTGACGTACTCCCAGACATGCATTGCCACTGGACAGTGTTGACTGTAACAAGTAGCGTGCATGGCAGTGGTGTTGATGGATGGTGGCCATGCCCCGCTGCCCATCCTATCACACAGCATGCAATAGTAATCATGGATGTATGGCACTCACCTTCATCGGGCCGGTCAAGTGGGCGGTGAGGGCCCTCGCCCCGCCTGGCTGCACCATGCTCTTCCCACCACCGCTCTTCATGTGCACGGCAACATTCCTCCAGGCCTGTAGGGCAAACATGAAGAGAGGAACATCAGTACAATCCTGTAGCAAAGTCCCACTACCCCCAGGTGTGTGCCTTCCCACCCAGCCAGACCCACCCACCCCACACCCTGTGAACACCACCACAGCCAACCCCGGATGGTCCCTCCCACATGTGCTGGACACATACAACACTGTTACCCATATGTAAGATAAAAGTGTGTTGACGTAACCCCTACCTAGCCGTGGCACCATGCCCCTCCTGGCATGTGCCCGCAGGTGTGCCAGTAGCTCCGGCTCCCTTCGCCACAGGTCCCTGTATCTGTGCCTGCACTGCTCAGTGCTCTTCCCCCATCCAGTGGCCTCCTCAAGGGCAGTGGCCACCTCCTGCCACACCTGGGTCCTGGCCCTGTCCAGGGGCGCCTCCCCGAACACAGGCCCATGGCGTAGCTCCACAATGGCCACTAGGTTGGCCAGTTTGATTGCAGACCACTGGGCTTCCCTTCTGTGTGCCATTCTCAGTGCTGTATTTGGCAATATGGTGGTCTGCAGTGTGGCTCCCCACGTGCAGATGCTGTGCAGTACAGCACTGCCATTCCCTATCGCACTGTCACTGAACAGCGCGATAGAGGTGCACTCATGCCTGATGCATGGCGCCTAGAGGGCAAAGGTCGGGCACAGGGTCAAGGGTCTCTCGCGCATGGACATGCAGAGCACCATTGGAACACAATGTGTGTAGTGTGATTGGCTGCCTGTGTGCCAGCGCCATAGCGGCCTATCGCACAGTTGGCCCAGTGTGCCTATGATGGTCCACTGCCACACGCCATGTAGTGACCATCGCTATAGTGCCACTGGCACAATGGTGGCCATGTCCTGCATTGCCTACCGTGCACAGCACGTCATCAGCACAGCAAACGCCTGCGTCAGCAACCCGGGCATGCACAGTGAGGTGTGTACTACCATGTCACAGAACTGCACCTTTGGCTCAGCACATTCAACACAATTGCGCAAAGCACAACAGCGCGATATTCAACCGTCATATACAAATCATCTAATCAGCCATTCAATGGCGCAGCACTGCAATTTGCATCTACTTAAAGTTGCGCCTCGCCTCATTTGCATGTGTTGCGCTATAAAAGTGCGACATTGGGCTGCAGTGGCCATAGTCGGTTACTGCAGTCTTGGTGAGTTGCATGCTGTTTGGGAGTGTGGACTGTGGATTTAGGGACATGCATGGGACTGTACAGTCACAGGTAACAACTGCCATTCTTACAGGCTACATAATGACTGAGCAAGTAGTTGGAGAGGAGGAACAAAGTGGTGGGAGGAGGAGGAGGCCTAACTTTACCAAGGCCGAAACCGAACCCCTGTTTGAGGCCTACCTGGATCAGGAGCCACTTCTCAGTGGACGGTGGGGAACACCTCAAGCCCGTGCTGCTGCATGGGAGGAGGTGGCACATGCTGTGAACCTGCATGGCAGCCACCAGCGCTCCGTGCAGGAGTGTAAGAAAAAGATGGGCATGGACAGGAGGAGGATAAAGGAGAAGGTGGCTGCCATCAGGACAGTATGTGCTACAACAGGTGGTGGACAGCTGGAGGTGGTACAGCTGACCCCACAGGAGGAGAGGCTTGCTGGAAGCATGCAGTGCAGTGCCATTAAGGGTGTTCTGGCTGGTGGCTTCCAGATGGGTGGTGTCACATCACTGCATGGCAAATCATGGTCTGTCTTTGGGGGGGCAGGGTAGGTCACATGCAGTAACGTGACTTTGCTTTCCCTTACAGATCCTGAGCATCTGCATGGGTCAGCGGTGGTGGGCCTGTCCACTGAGGACAGTCAGCTGGAGATGGAGGAGGGCCCATCCACCTCCACAGGTATACGTGGATCATTGTGACAGCAGGGCTGCCTGGCTGTCCACACTGATGTCGTTGTAACAGGTGTGGAGGAAGCCCTGCCTGTGTCCCAGTGTGCTGGCGTCCACAGATGCCAGCATGCTGTGACTGGGGCTGGTGCAAAGTCCATCACCGGTGATGATGATGCTAACGTCATGGTCAGTGACATGTGTGTGCCACGGGATGGCCACAGAGCAGGGCACTTCACGACCATGGCTGTGGGTGGTGCTGCCGTGATGGCCTGCATGTCAGCACAGTTCCAGCCTGTGTCTGTCTGTCAGCACCAGTGGGGCAGCACTGGTGTCTGTTCAGGAGAGTGGGACTGTTGTGGCCACTGCGGTGGCACCAATGAGCCCTGGGGAGTGGCAGCTGGAGGGGCAGCATCAGCAGTCGGCCAATGGGCTTGGGGGTACAGGGTTCAGTGGTGGCATCTGTGCACCGCCTGTGGACATGCCCAGACATGGTCCTGGTGCGCAGCACCCACCCTCAAGGGGTGCTGATCATCAGGCAGACCCTGAGGGACAGGATGCCGATGAGGCAGATGACCTCTTGGACCAGCACACCCACCTACTGCAAGCATCAGTCCAGCAGCAGATGAGGCTTGCGATGTCCGTGGATGCACTGTGTGTGGCTCTGGAGCGGGCAGAGGAGCGTCGCAGCAGGGACACCGCTCTGATCCTGGCAGGGATGGACTGTTTGCAGGAGGATGTGACCGCTGCCATTGACAGGCATGCACTGGCATTCACTGCTGTCATGGTCACAATGGGCACACAGTCAGGTGCCCATGCATTGCGGACACCACGCAGTGCACTGTCCACCCCCCGTTCCTGGCGTCGTGCGACTCCCACCCTATCGACACCGGGTTCAGCTTCCCGAGCACTCCTGGTGCAGGCATGTTTGGTGTGCTGCAGACCCCTGCGTATGCACACTTGTGTTCATGCAGTGGAACCCCGGGGCGACCATCGGTGCCACCCCATGAGGCCAGTGGTCAGCCTGTCAGTGCTGGCGGATCTCGGCGGGGCTGCCCACGCATCCGTGGTGGCTGGAGCACTGTGTCGTGTAACTGACCTGTCTCCCAGCGTGGCTACTGTCTGGTGCTACCCTGTGTGCATTGTGTGTGTCAGTGGGCAGTGCACGGGTGGGTAACCGGCCCTGCACACGGACACACAGTCCACCTGCACACCCTCCTTGCTGCTGTCCGCAGTTGCTTGTGCATGATGATGCCTGCATTGCGCTGTACACCAATGTGCAATGGTGCTCAGCATCTGATACATGCACATGGACAGGCAGTGGGCGTGGTGGCCTGTGGACATGTGTGTTGCTAGGGTTGGCATTCTGGGTCGGTGTGCCTCCTGCCCTCTGTGCACATTTGGTGCATTGTGTGTGTGCGTGTGTGTGTGTCCATCTATGTGGCATGTTAATCCTCATCCATCCCTGGTTGTGTGTGTGCTTCTGTGCCCTGCCACTTCCCTTGACGGCATGCACCCCTGGTTTGTGTCCATGCGTGTTTGTGGGTTGTGCCTTAGCCACTGTTGGTTGTACATGGCCCCATGACTTACCTGGGTTGGCTGAAGTGCTCCTCCACGGTGTCCTGGTGCAGCTGTGCCAGCCAGATCAGTCGGGGGTTCTGTCGGCCAAGGGGGGCTGCCCATTACCATCGTCACCGGCGTCCTCATCGTCCCCATCACTGTCCCCCTCTTTGACCTGTATGGCTATCCCACATTCATTGGCCATGTTGTGCAGGATGCAACAGGCCAGGAATAGCCCACAGGCCTTTGAGGGTCTGTACTGTAGGGCACCGCTGAAGGTGTCCAGGCAACAGAAACGTGCCTTCAGCATCCCGAACACCCGCTCGATGACATTATGCATGGTGGCATGTGCCTCACTGTAGCGTTGCTGTGATGGAGTCGTGGGGCGCCGGTAGGGTGTGAGCAGCCAGGAATGGAGTAGGTATCCACTGTCACCTGGGTGTAGAGGGTGGCGGTTAGTTTGGTGATCAACATTGCCCTGCCCCGGGCCATGTGGGCCACTACCCATGTCACCTCTGTCCATGCCCCCCAGACCCTATGATTGTCCATGTGGTTTGCATACTCACCCACTAGGTGTCCAGTGGGGATGTCCCCACTCTCAAATCTGTGGCACAGTGCAAACTGGTGCCAGATGAAGGCATTGTGTGCTCCTCCAGGGTGCATGGCACAGACATAGATTATGCACCCCCTGGCATCGCACACCACCTGGAAGTTGATGCTGGCATAGCCCTTGTGATTAATGTATGTGGCCCCCTTGAGGCTAAGTGGTGTGTGTATGGCCACATGGGTGCAGTCTATTGCCCCTAGCATGCCAGACATACGTGCTACCCTGTGGAACTCTGGTATGTTTGCTGTGCGCTCCACCACTGTGCTGGGGAAATGGATGTACTCCGCAGCATGTGGCAGCAGTGTGCTGAGGAATTGGGTGAGGTGGCATGATGTGGCTGACTGGGTTATGCCTGTGGTGTCCCCAGTTGGTCTCTGGAAGGTACCCTTGGTAAGCAAGCACATGCAGGCTGTTACTTTAGTCTCCACTGACGGGGCATGGCTCCATCATGTGGGTGCCTGCATCACATTACTGCACAGTTCACAGAGCTGCCTCAGAATTCCCCTATTCAGGTGGTACCGGCCGCAATCTCAGTATCAGTGTACAGCTCAAAGCTGGTGCGGGCTCGGTACGCCTGTTAAAGACACTCTATCGACCGCCCTTCCACGCCCTGCCCCCTGCCACATGCCTTCCCCCCATAATGGCCTCTATCTAGAAGGCGGTACTGGCCATGTCCTGGCTTGTGTTCACCCCCATGGCAGCTGTTACTGTATTCCCCCCTGCTGTCCTCCCTGCTACTTCCCCTGCACCGGGAACACCTGCCTGTTGTAGCCTCTGTGCTGTGTGGCACTTCCTCCTTCTGCACTAGCTGTGGCTCCTCACACCTTCCCTGTGCCTGGCTGTTCAGTGTGCCCTTTCCCTGACCTGCCCTGTTTGTCCCTCCTGCCCTGTCTGTCTGCCTAGGGTTCTGCCTCATGTGGCTTCCCTGTAGCATTCTTGCACCTCTCCCTTGCTCCTTTTTATTTTGGCTCATTTCTGCTAAGGTGCAACTTCCGCTGGCTCCCCTATTGCGCATGGCGCAAGTCGTTGAATATCGCACTGCGCCATTTATGCATGATTCCTCCCTTCAGTTGCGCATGCCTTCATTATCATTGCGCTGTTGCTCAGCATGATTCAGAGTCGCCTCCTGCTGAATATCGCAGAATGGCTCAATTTCGGACTTGCGCAGGCGCAACCTTATTGCGCATGGCTCAACTCTTTTGAATATCTGGGCCAATGTCTATAACCACATATCCTCTCAAGGGTTATTGCTAACGTAGTTAATCTTATTAATTCTGTTTTTTTAATGGTTTCCCTCACCTTAGTTAAGTGATTTGATTTATCATTTACATAATAATCCGCTTAGTTTTCAGTGACTGTCCCAAATGATAAAATTCAGGGTGATGTGACAAACTGACCTGCATTTATTTATTTTATTTATTTATGACTTTGATAACCAGGTAAGTACGCTGATCCCAGGGACCATTTAAGGCATGAGCCGGGCCAAGACAATGGTACAGGAGTAAACTAAAGCATTGTACATATAACATGGAAGGCTGGTTTACACAATGATGTCAAAAGTGATAAAAGGAGATACAACAACAGTCTGTTACAATAATTAGGTACAGAAACAGAATACATGGTAGATAACTCAATGAACAGCAAAAATACAAGGTGTCAGTAACCATGACAACAAACAAGGGGAGGGAGGAGGTAAGTGCTAAGGGTGTGAGGGTAGGCAATGAGAAACAAGGGAAGGGTAACTAGAACAGGCTCAAGGAAATAATAGCATTCTGGGGATGGGGAAGGTTATCACTTACCTAATACATTACCCCTTAGAAGCTTTGGTGAAAGTAAAGCACACAATCATTTTTCCTTTCCTCACCTCCTCATTCTCATGTCTTGCTGCATTCTAATAAATGACATAGTCTATGCAATTTACTCCAAACTGGGCTGAAATAACAGAGTAAAAAGGAAAAAGAGATCAAGTGTCTGACTGCTGTAATCAACTGTAAGTGTGCCTGAGAGTTTCTAGAAATCTCAAAGTGAATTAACAGCAAGAAGTTCCATCTCTGTAATCTATGTGATGACACACTTTCAGAGCAAAAAGACTGTTTCTGCAGTTTATTAACAGTGGTTGTCTTCAATCTTGTGCAACTTCTTCGGTTGGGTTTAGAAGTTACTATAGCATAAATCTCACACTGCCGTGTGTTATTCATCGCATAATGCACTGATGCCATTTACTATTCTGTAGATAATGAATTCCCTTACATGTTGAATTTTAGTCGAAGTTCCATTCACTATGTATACCTAGCCAAAATCAGAAAAATACCCCTTTTGTAATAAATTTCCACTTTTATTACTGTAATAATAAGCACAATATTGGCAAATACAAAGCAAATTATTACAAGAAACATATCTGTTTTTAATCAATCAAGCAATCAAATCTGTATTTCACCAGGCAAGACACCGTTGAGAAAAAACTCATTTGCAAGATGGACCTGGGGTATGGCACACAAAAGACATATGATACATGAGAATCTAAGGCAATTCTTACAACAGAACTTGAGTCATTACAGGGTAACAAGTATGTGTATGTATACAAGCACAGGGGGATACAATGTACGCTGGTGAGTACAATAAATACAAGAAATATGTACAGCAGTAGAGAAGCAGTATGCATTGGTATATACAATGTGTACAAATTATATGCCCCACTGAGTAGGATGCAGAAGTGCAAGGGAAATGTTTTTCCAAAAAATCTAGTTTTGGCTACAATTAATAAAAATATTAGCATGCCTTTCAAATGTACCTGTCTAGGTACCTCCAAAGCTATGCACCATAGGACTTTTTTTATTTCTTCGATCTTAACCCATGCCAGGTCTATTTATATGCAAAATGTGGCAGTCATACTTTTTTCTTGAGAAAAAAAAAATCAATCAAAACATTTATAAAATACTCATATTTTGGTAGAATTAGACAATTTTACTACCAAATTAAACTGGAAGATGCCTGGAATCTTTTATATTCAAAAAAGGTAGGGTAAATTTTTTTGCCCAGTTTTGTTGCAATGCTGCTTTAATGTCCAGCACTGGTTTATCTTAGGGATGCACTGACACAGTCCACGAGGTCTGGACTTTTTCAGATCATGTTGTTTGAATGAACTGATCAAATTGGATAGCTATGTATCTGAGGGCATTGTATTCATTTGAACTAGATCAGGCAGCAACTATTGTCTCCTATGAAGCCTTCCCACCCCTCTCCCAACTGCAAATTAACTTCCCATCCTCCCCCTACATTAAAAAGAAAAAATAGAAAATTACCCCCACCCACCCAATTTGGGTGTGGGGTTTGCCATTTAGTAGCCTACTGGACACCAGGCCTGTGATTAACACCTTGAGAAACAGAACTGGCTCCCCAACCCAATTTGGTTGTGCGGTTGGGCTTTTAGTAGCCTACTAGTCACCCTGCCTGAAAAATACTATCACCTTAAGAAATGGAACTGAACAACTGAAAAAGTTAGATGAGCAAATAATATCTTATATATAACATCTTGGACTGCCAAAAGGCACTGGAAGATCAAGCTTGATTGATTGTGTTGTCAAGTGACTCTGATGTAGACGTAGCAGGAGACCCAGTTTCATGTCGGGGAGGTCATACAACATTATCCTCAGATGGATGACTGCCTCTAACCCTTCAGCTCAGACAATACTGATAACTCTCTTAGATACTGTAATTGAGGAGACAAGGACTGGATGTTCTGCAGTAGCTAAGAAGGCTAGGTTTCTGAAATATGAGACCTCAAAAACTCTTGTTTCTCTGATCACAGTTTGTCAGAGATGAAAAGCATTTGAACCTGCATGAGATGTGCTCTGTATACCTAATATTGTACTGTATGATGTGGTACAGTAGCTTCAGTGTTACTGAAGGTCCTGCAATGGGGATAAGGGCAGACTAGATGGGCCAGGAGGTCCTTTTCTGCCGACAGATTTCTATGTTTCTAATTTGGCTATACAGAATTATGAAATAGCTTAAACATAGTGACCTGATTTGTCAGAGCCTGTGCATTGGGATAGCACAATGCGGGGTTAAAAAGACAGTGCTAGCAATCAGGGGAGAGCACACTAGCAATATCAATGCCTTTATCAAATAGTCCTGATTGCCAGTGCCAGCACGGATGCCATCTTTACTCAATGAAAAAATCATCTAGTCCCTAAGACTAAAACTTCCTCAAAATAACAAACATATTAATTGTTCTTTTCCTTCATGTTTCCCTCTTTACACCCTTAAAAAAAAAGGAAGCACCGCTCACAGTTTCATTTATTGGAGTGTAATCCCAAGGGGCACTATCCCAAGGGCTACTACCCCTGCCTGCCTTAACTGTAACAGGGTGAGGGGCCCAGATCCGTTGGCGGGTGCCTCCACCCAGAGGTCGGGGTTAGAGCAGTCGAGGTTGACTTGGTCATAGCCCCTTGGGTTGCTGCAACCCCCCTTTCTTCCCACTAGTGGCCCACACAGTTCAGTTGCAGTAACTTACCCCCCAGCTCAAACCACTCAGCTCACTCCGGTGGCCCCCTGAAAAGTAAGGTACAGTTACACAATATTCACTGTGCAGTATTTCACCATCAATACACAAACCAGCCAGTGTAATTTTGCAGAACAAGCAATCGGATTTATTTAAGGGGGGTATAACAAGGACCGGGGGAAATCTTAGTGATTGGCTTACCACTACAATATGTGAGTATCTACCTAGGGCTCTGTGCACAAGTCTAACCTATAAATTGCTGTCTATGGGTACCCAAGCCCTAAAGGCTAGTTCCTCGATGCAGCTGGTTGGGGCCCTGACACAAACGAGAATTTAATTCCTATGAAGAATAGATGGAGCCAGCAGGCTCAGTTGGGGCAGTCAGCAAAGCAACCTGAAGATCTTGCCCTGGCTAGAAATATGTAACAGGGAGCTACCCTGCTTTAGTACTCACAACTCCAGAGAAAAAATGCTGTCACACCACTCGCAGGGCTGAGCCTGATCTTCAAATACTTCTCCACACATTTATATGGAAAACAACAGAGGGGTACCATACCAGGCAGCTGCTCCTAGGGCCCAACCGAACTCACAGCTATCGGGAATCTCACTGCAGCTTTACTCTTCTGACAGACCGAGTGCAATTCAGCCGATTCTCCAGTCCTCTACAGGTTGAGCCTGGTAGGTAGCTGTGCTTTTACACAGCCTCCTCTGATCGCCGCCTCACGGATTCAATCCGAAGCTCGCTGGCTATTCAAACGACCGACTCAGGCCTTTCACGTGCTTCCCACGTGAACACTCGATGGCGCAGGGGCCCAGAGCTCCTTTCTCATCTACAGCCACAACACCTCTGCCCCTTGGCAGTATGGGGCAATCCTCTCAGCTCGGGTGCCACCCGTTCCCATTGGTTGGCTACAGATGCCAGTCACTTACTCCTGCTCTCAGTGGTGCGAAAAAGGTGCCAGGGTCCAGACTCCACTGCCACTACTACTAGCTGTATCTTCATTGGTCAGCTGACTCCATTTGAGATACCCCCTGCCCCTATTGGACCCTTCAGAACGTCGTGGTCCAAAATGGAAGGACACAGCACACACAGTCTCAGCTGCAAAACAAACAGGTTAAACAAACTGTAATTCCCCCAACATGCTAGCTAGTCATGGCCAAATGGCTACATCATCCAAAAGGGCTCCCTCTGCACACACAGCGACTGCCAACAAAGGAGCGATTTCGCCGCAGCTCAGGCAGAATTCAAGCAGGGAAACCCCAATTCCTCTTGTACAAGCCCGCTGAAGCCTCCGAGCAGGCAGCTCTTAAAGAGACAGTACTGGAGGCTTTGGAAGCACTCACAACACCCACATTAAGGTGGTGGTGAGCCGAACACCAGTTAGGTAGTGAGCATTTAGGCAAGCTCCGGGAAGGCTTTCAAGAACCCCCATTTGTACGGAGGTTACAGGAGCATCTTCTCTAACCACTGATCCCCCTATATCCCCCTCCCCCACATACAAACACACACTTACCTTACATGCCTCTCAGCGAAATCTTTGCTGCTTGCCCTGCTATAGCTTAAATTGAATCCTTGGCTTTACTGAGGCCTTCTGTTCTGTGTATTTGTGCGGGAAGAGGTGAACATTTGGCCAGTTGAATTTTTCAGAATTTTTAATCCTTGAATTCCATGATAAACAAACATTTCATCTGTTGAATACATGGATTGACAGATGCTTGACAGATGCTTTATTAGTTGCTTTTAGCAAACGAAAATACTTCTTTTTAATAAAAAATAGTTGGCATTTTTCTTTTTAAAATATTCTTGGTTTACCCATTTTATATACACAGTAAGACATTTCACTGGTGTGCATTATACTGTTCTGGCCACACTTCCAGGGGCTCAAAGCCTCTCTACACCCCTGGGCATTCAGCATAATGCACAAAGGCCGCAGGCTGAGTGCTTCCCACCACCCAATCATGCATTAATTCCTGGGAAATTACCTACTGTCAAGGGGATTAATGCAGTTGTAACATGGAAGTGCTACAGAAATTGACTGCCAACATTATTATTTAAAATGCAAACAGAGACATGCATTTTTGTTTGAGTTTCTGTATGCTACTCAGCACCATATGTTTTCGTACATCTAACATCAGTTAATATTGTGGCTGCTATGGGTTCAGCATTTAGATTGTTGATCTGTAATGTCATTCAATAAATGCTATATCATGCATTTAATTTTCTAAATGGTGGTTAGTTATTACCATTCCTCATAACTTCATTTGTTTTCCGTGCATTGTGCTGTGAAGGATTATGGTAGGTTTTGTGCATGTATTGCTTGGTACGAACAGTGTGCGACTTTCAGTAAAACTATTTGCACAAACTTCTTTTCTGCACATTTTACCAAGATCAGCCATTTGGATTGCTGGATATTTTGTCCATGTCTCACTGTTGAGTAAGACGTCACTTGCGCTGCTTTTCGAAACTGTATAACTGTCGTCATGGGTCAGTGAGTGTCTGGAAAATTTCTCTTCGTGTGCTCAAGTAGCGCTTTTCATGTGGATGGTGTTTGTACTACAAAATAAAGCAGTCATTTCAAGGGAATTAATGACCACTTCATTTTGTACCACCGGGTGTGTTTCCACCTATTGTTGTGCCGGATTCACAGCACACATTATTTGCCGTGTTACAACTTGTGTTATTAAAGTGATTTTGTGATATTTCCCATAGCAAATGGGAGTGGTAACCTGTAGGAGTTGTGATTTAATCTCTTGTCATTCAAACTGCCAAAAGGTGCTGTCTTCCTTGAAAAAAAAAATGCTTTTAATTTCTGTGCTTTGCTTCATTTGCATGACCTGGCCCTTCTTTTTCTCAGTGCCGCAATCCCCAACTGTGACATCATGCAAGGGAAACAAAGCTGGTCTGAAAGAGAGACCTCTGTTGGTCAGTCTTGGAATTGCAGCTATCTACACCACCAAAATAGGGGACTACATCTCTCAGTAAAGAAATCTTGTCAGCTAGATACTATATGCACAATTCCTTGTTTTGAAAATAAACATATGAGAGCTTTTATTATTGAAGCCGCTACAGAAATATGAGATTGCTCCTCACAGTGAGGAAACTGGAAAACAACTTCTTATTGTACCCACAATGCCTTGCTACATATGTCTACATATTATTTTTATTTATTTTATTTAGTTAATCAAGTGTTTCTCTAGGAAGGCATACTGAGCAATAACTGTTCATTTCCAGATGTGTCTTGGGGGTCAGGGAAGTGGAACACAGAAACATGGAAACATAGAAACATAGAAATTGATGGCAGATAAAGATTGCTTGGCCCATCCAGTCTGCCCATTTCCCTACCTAATGGATAATCTGCAGATCCTAGTTAACCAACAGCCTACTTCCTCTTACCCCCGCTGCCTAGAATTGCCTTATGACTGTTCTATGCATTCTTGAATTCCACCAGTTTCTGACTCCACAACCTCCACAGGAAGGCAGTTCCATGCATCCACAACCCTCTCCATGAAAAAATACTTCCTCACATTACCTCTGAGCCATCCCCCTCTATCTTCAAATTGTGCCCCCTTGTTCTTGCACACCTCTTTTTCTGAAAGATGCTACTCTCTTGGACTTTGTTGATTCCCTTGAGGTACTTGAAAGTTTCTATCATGTCCCCCCCTCCACTCCTTTCCTCAAGGGTATACATATTAAGCTCCTTAAGTCTCTCCTTCATATGTCTTCTGTGCAGACCCTGCACCATTTTAGTTGCCCTCCTCTTGACTGCCTCCATCCTGTCTATGTCTTTGCAGAGATTGGGTCTCAGAACTGCATGCAGTACTCCAGATGGAGTCTCATCATCTGTCTGTACAGAGGGATAACAACTTCCTGTTTTCTACTGGTGATGCCTCCCTATGCATCCCAGTATCCCCCCAGCCCTCCTTACTGCCCTTTCATATTGCTTGCCCACCTTTAGGTCATCTGATATGACTACCCCAAGTCCCTTTCCATTGTTGTTGTTGTTAGTATCTCACCCCCCATTGTGTACTCTTCCCTCGGGTTTTTGTTTCCTAGGTGCATTACTTTGCACTTCTTAGCACTGAATCTAAGCTGCCATACATTTGACCATTCCTCCATCTTTACCAAGTCCCTTCTCATCCTTTCCACCTCGCCTTATGTATCAACTCTGTTGCAGATCTTTGTGTCATCTGTAAAGAGACATACTTTTCCTTCCAGTCCCTCTGCAATGTCACTTATAAAGACATTAAAGAGGACCAGTCCGAGTACTGAACCCTGCGGTACCCCACTAGTAACTCCCCTTTCTTCAGAGTGGACTCTGTTTACTATTACCCTCTGTGTCCTGTTCTCCAGCCAATTCTTTACCCAGGCTACCATCTTGGGCCCCACTGCCAGGCTGGCCAACGTGTATATTAATCTTTTGTGTGGGGCTGTGTCAAATGCCTTGCTAAAGTCTAGGTAGGCCATGTCCACAGCCCTTCCCTGGTCTAGTACTTTGGTCACCCAGTCAAAGAAATCTATTAGATTCATCTGCCATGACCTTACCCCTGTGAATCCATGCTGCCTTGGGTCCTGTGCCCCTCTGGTCTCTAGGTATTCAACAATTCTTTCCTTCAGAAGTGATTCCATCATTTTCCCAATCACTGAGGTTAAACTAACAGGTCTGTAATTTCCTGCTTCTGCCCAGCATATAGTACATGAGTACAATTGAAAAGACAGTAATACAACAGTTACACCGAATACAAGGGGGATTTACATATTAGGTAGATGGCAGTAAGCAAAGACAGTAGGAAAAATATGGTGGGTAAATACAGCAATCAGAATAGTATTACACGTGAGAATAGAACACAAATACAATAGGTAGTTCTCTGGATGAAAAAGGCATCTGTGAAACCTCATGAAATCATTTTAAGCACCGGTTTGAAACAGGGACCTCTGTCTTGGTATTGCAGACATCCACACTACCGACATAGGAAACTACATCTCTCAGTAAAGAAATCTTGGCAGCTAGATACTATATGCACAATGCCTTGTTTCAAAAATACAGTGTCAGTGGCTCAGCAGGTAGTACACTCGCCTCTGAAGCCAGGAGATCAGAAGGCTGTGGGTTCTACCCCCACACCAGGCACTTGGATTAAATCCCAATATTGACACTGTAATGCAGCATGAGGGGGGTGCTGTACTCCTGAGGTGCCGTCTTTTGGATGAGATGTCAAACTGAGGTTTCATCTTTCTGTTCAGGTGGATGTTAAAGATCCCATGACACTTCCCGAAAGAGCAGGAGAATTTTGTTTTATTAAAACTTCAAACCCATACATAATGGTGTTAACTCACACAAAATGAATATACAAATCATAAGAAATCTAATATGTATTACAATCATACACATTCCAATATCTTTCTGGATAAAAATAAAAATACCCAAAACTTCCTAATACTGAAAGAACCCATCACCCCACTATAAGAGTAAGGAAAATATTTTTTTTTTAAACATAAAAAACAAAACATAAACCAAACGAAATTCTGACATATAAAATCATAAAAATAAGAAAAACAATTCCAACCAGCAAAAACCTTCAGGCAAAAATGAAAATATGGTTCAGAAAACATAAACATTAAACAGTGTTAACTCATTGAGTCTGTTTGGCCATTTTGGGTCAGATTCTGCAATGGAGGTTCTGATGCCATATGTCATCAACTGGACCCTAATACACACTTAAAAGAAAAAATATATCAGAGAAAAAGAAAAGAGAAAAAAAACTGACATAGTAATATATTCATTAGGTCATTCACTGAATAATCTTATAAACTCAAATTCAGACAAAAGGCAACCCCCCAATAAAAAAAGAAATATAGCATATCCAAACAGAAAGAACCAATTGCAGACAATCCAACATTGCAATAATCAAAATTCTGAAAGAAAAAAATGAACGAGAATAACAAGTTCAAACCCCAGTACAGTACTGTCTGGAAAATAAAATTCAAGAAAAAAGGTGCCAATACCATTCCCAAATACCCCGTTTCAAGGTTACAAATTCAGTGTCTTGTAAATGAGATATTTCATGAGAGATCAGATGAAATAATTCTAAGGCAGAAATCTGCTGTTGTTGAAACAAAAAACGACATCTGACTTGCCAGATCCAATACAACAAGAATGCTGACAAAACATTAAGAGTACTAACACAATACCCACTCCAAGATGTTGGAAAAATTCCATAATATAATTGCAACATAGACATGGAACTAAAAGGATGTGTTTTCCAATGATCTTTCCATAAAACCCAAAAATCAAGGATAAAGAGGCAATAAAAATAGAGATGATCCATTGTTTCCAATTGTGTCAAACATGAGTGTCTTAAACAGTTTCTATCTGCCAAAGCCTTGTACTTATGGTTCCCTCTGGTATTAATTCTATCATGGGCTCCTAACCATACTATATCCCACAACTGCTGAGGGATTCTATGGTCCACATTATCTGTTTCCGTGCAGCACGCCATACATCGAATGGGAAGAACACCCCTCCCCCTCAGCTAGTGGTCAAACAGGAGTTCAGCATGTTTCATTTGCATCACAGGTAAAGAAAAAGGTCCATCTCCCCATGTGGCACACGGGGAAATGCCGGACCTCGCCCAATAACTAACACACTGAAATCTGGCCAATGGAAAATCATGTACACAAATGCTCACAGTCTGGGAAACAAAATCCCAGACCTGCAGGCAATAATGATAGAGGCCAAACTGGACATAGTAGCCATTAGCGAGACATGGTTTACCAGTAACCACACTTGGGAGACTTCAGGACCTCGCTATGTACTGTTCAGAAGTTACCGAGGTGCAAAAAGGTGGGGTGAAGTGGCCCTTTATGTCAATGAAAATATCAAAGCTACAGAAATTCAGAATACACATAAGGAGCCAGAAGAACTGTGAGTCACCCTGGAAACAGGAAATGGGACAGCCATACGAACTGGGGTTGCGTACAGGCCTCCTGACCAGGGGGAGGACATAGATACGTTACTGTTAGAAGATATACAAAACATGACAGCTAAAGGTGAGGTTCTGATAATGGGAGACTTCAACATGTCAGATACAGATTGATCAATACCAGCAGGGACATCTGCCAGAACTAGACACATGGTGGATTACCTGCAGGGGGAGGGCCTCAAACAACTGGTACAATAACCCACAAGAGACAGGGCTATCCAAGATCTAGTACTGACTAACAGGGAAAGGATCACAGATCTCCAGGTAGAAGGTCACCTGGGTGCCAGTGACCATCACATGGTATGGTTCAATTTGGCCACTAGAACAAAATCATCCCATTCCAAGGCAAAAATATGGTACTTCAGAGGGGCTGACTTTGGTAAGATGGCCAACAGAGTTAAGCTAGCCCTGGCAAAAAGAAATACAAGTGAGGGAGTACAGGCAAAGTGGGCAAGCATTAAAGATGCAATACTTGAAGCAACATCTCATTGTGTTAGTGAGAAAAGGAAGTTCAAAAGAAGAAGGAAACCACTTTGGTTCTCAAACACAGTAGCAGAAAAGGTCAGAGCCAAAAGGCTGACCTTCAGGAAATATAAGGGAACACAGCAGGGTGAAGATAGGGAGGCATACCAAACTTCCCTAAGGGAAGCAGGGAAGGCAGTAATGCAGGCAAAGGCCCAAACCAAGGAAACACTAGCATGAACAGTAAAAGAAGGTGACAAGACTTTCTATAGATACATTAGTGAAAGGAGAAAGTCCAGAGGGGGTATTGCTAAGATCAAAGGGGATAAGGGGAAGTGTGAGGAAGAGGACCATGTAAAAGCATTTATCCTAAATAGATACTTCTGCTCAGTATTTACTGAAGAGAATGTAGGGCAGGGCCCACAGCTCAGCACCATGGACACAGGGGGGAGGGAGGGAGGTGTGCACTAGTCCCTTCACAAAAGAAAGGCTCCTACAAGAGTTCGATAAGCCCAGGGTGGACAAGGCAATGGGACCTGATGGCATACATCCCAGGGTACTAAAAGAGCTAAGGGTGGAACTAGCAGAGCCACTATCAGAACTGTTTAGTGAGTCTCTGAGCACAGGAGAGGTCCCAGAAGACTGGAGAAGGGCTCATGTGATCCTGCTCCACAAGAGTGGTAACAGGGAGGAGGCAGGGAACTACAGACCAGTCAGTCTTACCTCAGTTGTGGGCAAGATTATGGAGACACTCCTTAAGGAAGGGATAGTGCAACACCTGGATTCCACAGGAGCACAGGATCCAAGACAGCATGGGTTTACAAAAGGAAGGTCCTGTCAAACTAATCTCATAGATTTCTTTGACTGGGTAACCAGAGTGGTGGACCAAGGGGGAGCAGTTGATGTTGCCTACCTTGACTTCAGCAAAACGTTCGATACTGTTCCACATAGAAGCTTGATTAATAAGCTGGGTAGGCTCGGGTTGGGTCAGACGTTGGTCAACTGGGTGGCAAACTGGTTGACGGACAGAAAACAGAAAGTTGTGGTAAATGGTACACAGTCAGAAGAGATGCAAGTCACAAGTGGGGTACCTCAGGGATCAGTCCTGGGGCCAATCCTCTTCAATTTCTTCATCAGTGACATTGCAGATGGACTGGAGGATAAGGTTTGTCTGTTTGCAGATGACACCAAGATCTGCAACAGAGTAGATTATTTATTTTATTTATTTTTATTTTAGTTGTTTAACTAGGTATAGCCACTAAGCTGAAAGCTTTTTTACAGGAGCGACCTGGGAGCACAAGGAGGTTAAGTGACTTGCTCAGGGTCACACAGTATGCAAGTGGAAGCTGTGGGACTCAAACCCAGGTCTGGTCTGCTGGATGTCACCAAATTTGCAGCTCAGAGCCTTAGACCACTGCGCTATACTGCCTCCTATGATCCAGATGGGGTGGGCGGAATGAGAAGAGATCTGGATAAACTAGCAAAATGGTCAGAATTGTGGCAACTGGGGTTTAAGGCAAAGAAGTGCAAGATCATGCACATAAGGAAGAGAAACCCTGAAGCCACCTATAGGCTGGGAGGGGAGTTGCTGGCAGTCACAAGGAAAGAAAGAGACTTGGTCGTCATCATCACCGATGACCTGAAATCATCCAAGCAGACCACTGAAGCAGTAGGTAAGGCTAGAAGGATGTTGGGTTGTATTAGTAGGGGTATCACAAGTCGGAAGAGGGAGGTAATAATCCCTCTTTACAAGACACTGGTTAGGCCCCATCTGGAGTACTGCATGCAGTACTGGAGGCCACACCTTCACAAGGACATTAACCAAATTGAGGCAGTCCAGAGAAGGACAACCAAAATGGTGCAGGGACTGCATCAGAAAACATATGAGGACAGATTAACTGAACTCAATATGTATACCCTAGAGCAAAGGAGGGAGAGAGGTGATATGATTGAAACATTCAAACACCTTAAGGGAATTAACAAGGTGAAAGAGTCTAACATGTTTCAATATAAGAAAAATAGCAGGACAAGAGGACACAGCATGAGATTAGAGGGAGACCAATTAAGGGGTAATGTGAGGAAGTTCTTTTTCACAGAAAGGGTGGTGGATGCATGGAATGGCCTACCTCAGGAAGTGGTGGATATGAATACAGTGCAGTTCATCAAACAGGCATGGGATAGGCATAAGGGAGCAATACAGATGAGTATGAATAGATAGGCCATTGACAGAACAAAGGCCAATGGCACATTCATAAGGTAGAAAAACAAATGGGCAGACTGGATGGGCCTTGCGGTCCTTATCTGCCATCAACTTCTATGTTTCTATTTCCTGATATTTCAGAAACGGCTGGTCAAAAGAAAAGTTGTTTAAAATGTGGTGCTACAATGCCTGTCTAGACTGGTTAAGTACCTTTTGCATTGTCATGTCCCATTTCTTTATAGCATCAAAAATTGTACCCCAATAAGGGGGAAGAATGTATCTCCTCTTATTCTTATGTAACAATTGAGAGGAAAACCATTCACTCAAAATCTCTCCCAGTACTAAAGTCAGCCGAGGATCCCAAGGTTTAGAGACTGATGAAATAACCGGTTTCAAATTGGTGGTAAGAAATATAGTAAAAAAAAAAAATGACTGGATGGATCACCCCTACCCCCCCCTTTATTCCTGTCCAAATAGAGAATATTCCATTTAACGGGGTTCAATCTGCTGCACCAAAAACCAGAAAAAAAAAATGACATTAAGGCAGTTTCAAATTGCTTCGGTAAAGGAAAAATATGAATAACAGAAAGAAAAATGGGAATAATAAATGTCTTGATCATAAAATCCTTTTGAGTTTACCCATCCGCCATTTATGCCACCCACTAATCTTATCCCATCCCTTATTTATGCACAGTTCCCAGTTATAAACGGCTAAATCCCCAACCCCAAAATAGATACCTAAAATCTGTTGAGGGGACTGTGACACTGAAATACCTGCAATTGAAACATCCCTCTCAGGCACATTTGATAAATTCAAACAAAAACTCTTGGAAACATTAACCTTGGATCCAATAATGCTTAATAATGATGATAAAACATTATAAACCAAGACTCCGGCACTAATATTTGGAAAAAAAAAAAATATAATACATCAGCATACCTAACGGTTTTGAGCGTCCCTAAGCCTGGATACTCAACACTCCGTAAACAAGGGGATCTATTAAGTACTCAAAGGATAGGGTCTAAAGCCAAAACATATAATAAAGGGCTCAAAGGCACCCTTGCCGTACCGCTCACCTAACAAAACAAGCCTTCCATATCCACCCATTAACATAAGGCCTGACATAAGCAAGGCCATAACAAACTTGTAACCAATTTACAAACATCATAGGAATACCATAAGCAGTCAATGTAAGCCATATAAAATCCTGAGATAAACAATCAAAAGCTTTTTCTTGGTCAAAACTAAAAACATAGCCCTCATGAGAATGTGAAGCTGTTTGGGTAAACAATTCTCTTAGTAGAACAAGCACAGCCTGAATGGAATGTGCAGGCAAAGAACAAAATTGACTGGGAGAAATTAAATCCTGCATAACTGATGATAATCTATTGCATAATAATTTAGAAAAAACATCTTAAAGTCTACATTTAACAGTGTGATAGATCTCCAATTAGAAATTGAGGTCCGATCACCCTTTTTAAACAGAAAAATCATCAAATCCTCATACATGGTATCTGTAATACAATCCTCAGTCAAAAACGTATTAAAAATACACAATAATTCATCCGGCATTAAGGTCCACAGAACTTTGTAAAGTTCAACAAATAAGCCATCCGAACCTGGAGCCGTTTTGTCCTTTAACCCTTTTATAACTAAACCCAGTTCCTCTTTAGTAAAATCACAAATCAATCTTTCCGACTGTACAGGGGATAAATGGGGAAGGTCCTCTGCAGCCAGGAGGGTCAAATAATATCCAGAGTCCTCATGTGTCAAGCTGAAAGAGGAACAAACGAAGTCTTCTAAAACTTCCAAAATATCTTTACTTGTAGTTCGTAAAGAACTTGTTTTGTTCCCTAAGAGCCAACATTTTCTTAGCTTTTAGCCTGTACTTACAATCCTCAAATGGAGTCGTTTGATGTTTTCTACCCTGCTTCCCAAAATGTTGCTCTATTTCTAAGGTCCTATGTCTGTCATATTGACAGTGGGATAATTCCTTTTTAAGGGTAGCCAATTCATCCTCCAGAGATGAATTACCAGCATTCACTAAGGAAGTTAATTTAAGCAATTTAGCCCATTAAATAAGATAATTCTGCTGGGCCTGCTGTACCAAGGCTCTCGAATATTGTTTAAAGAAGGCTGTCAAGCAGTGTTTAGTATCCTCCCACCAAAACATCCAAGAAGTATATAAAAAGCTTTCAGATCTTCTGTCCAGTAGGATATCAGTCAGGGACTGAAGGACTTCTGGACTATCTACACTACTAGAGTTCAGCCTCCAAATCCCTTTACCGGGTAAACTAGCCAAATATGGAGATACCACAACTCCTATTAAAGCATGGTCAGAAGTTTCTATAATATGCTTTTTTTCTGTCAGAGATAGGTAGGGAAGCAGTTAAAAACCAATAATCAGGTCTGGAGGACAAGATATCCTTACAAAATATAGGTTGCGGATGGGAAGCAAAAACATCATGCAAGGCAGCTTGTTTAATTAAGGTTTTCAATTCAAGACTATCACAATAAATCTTAATCCCTGCTCTGAATGGTTTTAGGCTAATATTAAAATCTCCTCGCCAAAAGATTGAACAATTAGCAAAGAGATAGGGCTGTAATTTCCATAATAAAGCTATACGAGAAGCGTTTTGCTGGGGACCATAGATATTAATCAATCTACAGAAGGCACCATGAATTTGAAAATCTAATATTAATACCCTACGCAGCTCCAAGTCCACCATTTTCTGAATCACACAATCAGGTGTGGAAAAACAAATGCCCAATCCAGAACATTGTTCAGTTCCTAGCAACCAAACAGAGTCACCCTTATACCATTCTCAGGAAGCAATCTGTATGTCCTGATCCGTATATAACCTAGTGTCTTGTAATAGAAAAATATCATAGGGCAATGAATGCAATACTGCATAAGTAGCTTTCCTCTTAAACTCAGATCGAATACTATTGACCTTAAGACTGGCTAATTTTAAAGTAAGTGCAAGCAGAATGACAAAAAAAAACAAGACATTTTCTTTTTGTTTGCCCTAGTGCTTCTCCTAGTAACAAATGGCAAGGGCTCCTGATGAACCGGAGCTTCTGTAAGCACAGTGGGTTCACTTTGGGTAGATTGAAAGGAAACATTAGAGTCCCCATCATCCATAGTGTCCCCCCAACTCTGTAAAGGTTCATATGGATTTGTCACTCCAAGACAAGAAGAAACTCTGGATTTCGCCTTCCGCTTAGGTACAGCCCGCTTCCTAGGAGCAGGTACAAACTCTAACTCAGAGTCCCGAGGAGCTACTGAGACAGAGCCAGGTACTGGATCTGGGATCACTGGGGGGGCATAGTTGTCGTAGAAGGAGCAGTCCTCTGTTTCTCCACATCCTTCGAAAAGTCTGAGGGAGGTGCTGAAGTAGAGTCTTTCCTTGCTTGTGCATTCTGGAATCCAAATGGAAGTGTATGAGTAAAAGCAGTAGGGTTGGAAAAACTGGCCTTGGCAGATTTATTAATATGGAAATCATGTTCAGAGAAATCAGTAGTATTATGCGCTGCCAGGGGACAGGAGAAAAATACATGGGATTCAGAACCACATAAATTACATGAAGGGGGAACTAAGCAAGTCGTAGCTGAATGTCCCAAAACTCCACACACAGAGCATTTTAACTGATCACAGTTTGAATTCGGATGTGATGTAGACCTGCACCTGTAACAGGAACGGGGCTGGTCAGGATAGAACAGGATCCCTCGATACGTCCCAAGATAGAAACAATTGGGAAGGTGCTGAATGCCATCGTCTGTTAATTTCAGCTGGACTGAAAATTTCCAACCCCCAGTCCAGAAGCCATTATCATCTATAATGGCCTGTGGCACCCCATTCACCATGCACTGTGCCTCCAACCAATAAAGAATATCAAGGACATTAACTCCATCAGTATGAAACAGTACAGTTATCAGTGTAGCAGTAGGTCTAGTAATAGAAATTGCTACAAACGGTTTCTATATGGGGGTATTTTTCACCAGTTAATAGGCAGCCCAGAATTGATCTAACAGATTTGCAGACTGGAAACTCACATCAAAACTGTGGTCTCCAGAAGCGTGAATAAAGGAATAAACCTCAGCAGGTGTAAAATGTAAGGAATCCAAAATTAAATATTTTCCCACATAATTTCTGTCGGGCGGGAGATCCAAACCTCCTTTCTAATAGATACGAACAACAAATCGACGTCTAGCCACCTCTGCAGGCTTTTTAAATAAGCTAGCATAACTTGCAGAATGAGTTTTCTCCTTACTCGCATCTTCCACAACATCCGCTAATGAAACATCTTGTATGTTAGTAAAATCAGTACCTGAGTGTGAGAATGGAGACTGCCCTCCTTGCGTATGTGGAAGCCCCTCACCTTCTGGAGTGCCCGTAAAGCCTTGGGTGTCAGACGCTGACTGCCATTTCAGCAATGAGTCAGCATCTGATGCAGTAGCATCAAAGAGGTGTACCACACCCTTTGATCCCTCTGACACTTCAGCAATCACTATTCATGGACTGTCCAGGCCATAGAGGTCCGATTTATGCTTAACTGTCAGTGGTGCAGGTCCGCTTGCGGTCGCAGAACTTCCTGGTACCAGGATATCAGGGTCTGAGATCCAAATGCCTTCTCGGAACAACCATCCCGCTTGCTGTAAAGCTGTCTCAGGTGTCCAAGTTGATTGTTCTGCTGTAAATGGAAACAAAATACAAGGAGAAAGGGGAGAAGGTAACAGCAGGCTTAGGGTCAGTGTCATCAAAAAGTCCGTTCTTCATCGTCAGGACTTTAGGGCTTTGTAAGGAATGTTTTCTCTTTTATTCATCAACCAACAAACCCTGATTAGCCACTGAGTCATGTGCAGTACCAATAAGGTTAAGCAAATGTGTCTGTTCCTCTTGTAATTCATGCAAAAGCTTGTCCTCCTCAGTCAAAGAAAAAATAGCAAGGTCTGGCTCCATATTCCATCCATAGTAGAATCCAACACAGCCACTAAAGGCTGTTTAAAGCACCTCCATCTCCCTGTGCAGCCACAGACAGACTAACAACATCCATGCGAATCACAGACAAGGGGTTCCCCTACTGGAAGAGTAGGGGAATTTCCCTGGTGCCCAGTGCCCTAGCCAAATTTCCCCCCATTCACTAAAAATACCACCAACAGCTTAATCTGGTTTAAGGTCAGTTGGCATTCTTCTGTATTCCCCTCCTTACCCTGGTCATGCATGAAAATAGGCAGAATTTGTCAAGTGCACTTAACCCAGTCAAAGTAAAATAAACATGAGAGATTTTACTGTTGAAGTCACTACAGAAATATGAGGCTGCACCTCACAGTAAGGACACTGGAAAACAACTTATTCTACCCACAATGCCTTGCTTCATATGTCTACATTTTCTTTTTGCAAACTTTATTTAAAAATATTAGCAGATCAAAATTGTTACAGACATAATTGTTCAAGACACAAGTCTACTCAGACAAGACAGTATGTCAGCATAATACCTCTTGCAGTCACCACCACCAAAATAAAGGACCGCACCTCTGAGTATCCAACATTTAAATCAACTCTATAATTTGCCCAGAATGTATTGGCAATGTATGTAAGATATTGACAGTTTCCTTGAATGACATCATTCTGGGGGTGTGGCCACACACATAAAACTGGAGGACAGAGTGCTCATGAAACAAAATGACTATACCTGATTTTTTTACAAAACAAATTGCAGCTTCACCATCCGAAGCATGAGCGTCAATGGCCCACTATGTGAAAAAGGCTTCTGCAGAACCTCACAAAATCACTTTGATGTGTTCATTTTAACTGCTGCACTATTTATGCCCAAGAACTACACAGCAAATACAAGCAAGTGAACATGTGCCATTGGCTAATGCTTGTTTGGATTCTGCAGAAATGCAATATGCAACACAATTCCCCAGTGGGATCAGAACCAGAATAATAGTAGCAGTAAGGCAGGGATCACTGGGGGGGTAGTGTGAGAACCCCCCATATAGACAATAAGGATCTGATTCATGAAGGATGATGCAGGGCTTGTGCCAAGCCTAGCATCATCGGCAATGTTAGGCACAACTGTGCCAAAGCACTTTATGTCAAGGCAGCCCGATTCACAAAGGGCTGGCATATTTGTAACCTTTTCCACAGTTTATGGCAGCTTGGCCAAAGGTTTGGCACAAGCCCTGTAAACTGGATCCCTCTTAAATGCAAAGTTAGACCGGGGGGAGCTGGTCTAACTTGCTGCATCTAGCACACCTGATCCAAACTTGCGATCGGTGCCAAATGTCTGCTGCAAGCCCCCTGCGCCATATGTTTGGTACACCAGGGACTTGCAGAAAATGCAAGTCCTTTGTGAATTAGGCCCTAGGTTTCAGGGTCTCGGGGTAGGTAAAGGGTTTATGGGCAGACTGGAATGGACAAAGGGTTTTCTTCTGCTGTAATTTTCTATGATTCTATGTTTTTATGTTACTTATATAATTAATACAGGAATTTATTAAGAGAAACCTTTTCATAGTGTTACATCAAGGGTATATATTCTTCTTAAAATTAATTCACACATACTAAGTCTGTAATGGTGAAAATGGGTCAAGGAGTGAACCTGTAGACATGATGGCAAGTTCACAGAGTACAGTTCCCACGAGTTCAGACTTAAAACCCACAGCACGGTATGGGGTTATTGGGGATTAATCAACACCCTGGGTGCATTGTGAGGCACAAAGCTGCAGGCCAAGTATCCTCACGGCACCCGGGGTGTTCATTAATCCCCAATAACCCCATACCCTGGAGTGGAATATTGCATTTATAACAAGGGGTGTTGCAACTAACAAAACAAAGTTAAACAAACTATTTTATTACAGTGGAAATACAAGAAATGTACATGTATCCTGCCAACATGTAAAATAGTCCCCAGAAATTACTGTTTATTTTCCTGTTTCCTCGCTCTCCCCATTCCCTGAACTGACTGAAGATGACAGAGAGAGAACAGTGTGTTTTGCTACCACTGTCTGTCTCTCTCCCCCCCCTGAAGTGCTACCAAACCACACTGTTTCCTGACTCCTCCTCACTATGTGTCGCTCACACAGGCAACTGAATAGGCAGAGAGAGAGAGAGACACACACACGGGACAGTGCAGCAAGTTTCAGTTAAGCACTATATCACTCTGTCTCTCTCTTGCTTTCTCCCTGCAGTGCTCACTATAGCTGACTCGCTCCCTCCTCCGTCTCGCTGTGCACATCACTGACACTGCACTGTGCTGTAGGGCAAAACAAAACAAAAAAAATACACAGGATCAGTGACGGAAGACACGGCAAGGGGAACACACACAGTCAAGGTCAAAGGGAAGCGCACATGGTTGGGGGCCAGAAAGGCCTAACAGAGTGCAGGCTGCCATCAGGAGAAGGGGAGAAAGTAGACCCACCAAGGGGCATGGTGGTGACAAATGCTATGGGAGCGGATGCAAGGGGAAACAACACTATGGGATATCTGTACAAAGCATACCATGAACTGCTGCCAAACTGTGCTGTCTCCTGAGTCTTTGCTATATGCCGCTCACAGGGGAACTAAATAGGCAGAGAGAGAGACATGCACACACAGGGGACAGTGCAGCAAGTTTCACTTAAGAACTGTATCGCTCTGTCTCTCTCTCAATCTCTCCCCTGCAGTGCTCACCATAGCTGATTCACTTTCTGTACAGAGCATACCACAACAACTGAAACTTTTGATTTACTGCCTATCACTACGCTCGCTTTGCAAATGGCTGCCTTGCACTTACATTTCCTCAAGGAGATAATGACTCTGCCCACTGTTCCTGCATCTTGCCCCCTCACACCAACTGTGTGTATACTGAGCATTAATCAATGATCAGGTGATGCTGACTGACCAATTGGTTTCCTGTTTTTTCATACCCCATGTTACAAAGATTAATGTTATCTTATTTGACTACTAAAAGTCCAAAATACTGTACGAATGCAAATATAAATAATGTATGTGAGCTCCCGTTGAGCTTCCGCTTTGCCCTTTCAAACACATTGGAAAATTATTTAGAACATCCAAGAGTAGAAAGAAACATAACTTCAGAATAGTATGAAACAAATGTAGTGTAAACATAATGACACAGAGATTCTGCCTGTAACAACAAACAGACCTAATTATTAGCTGCATTTGATGGGGCGGTAAATGGAATGGCACAATGGTCTCCAGAGCATGTTCTAAACAATGAATACATTCTGTGGGATTTCCAGAGTTGAAGCTAGGAAGAAGGGCAAGGGAAGTAAAGTAAGTAAAGTAAAGTTTTATTTATAAAGCGCCCATCCCCGGAGGCTGTAAGTGCTGTACAATAGTACAAAAGTATACAATAATAAAGTAAAACAGTTTAAAATGTAAAGAAGAATAAAATATAAAATGCAATAAGTGGTACTGTTGTCACAACTAAAGCTGAATAAAACGTAGTATAACTGAAGTACATTCAACAATTTTAATATAGAGAAAATGCTTCCTTAAATAGGTAGGACTTTAGCCCCCTTTTAAGGATGTTCCCTGCTGTTTTAAATTCCTATTTTTCTGATGCACCTGAAAATGCTTTCAAGGCTGTTTACTGACACAAGTACATTCTTAAATATATGAAACCATTATTTGAACAGTGATTTATCCTATTATGTTGTGTCCAGCTAAGAATATATACAGGATGGCAGCGAAGAAATTAACTCCTATAATTGTAGTCGCTGGCATCATTTAAGGCACTTTATGTGCATGTTTGTCTGTCTTTGGTTACTCTTTTTCTTTTGTATTAAAATCCTTGTCATTCTGCATGTGATTTTGAATTGATCGAATAGCTTTCCAGCAAGTTTGATTTTTTACTGGGATTTTTCAATTACTTTTGTCCTGAGCCAATCACCTCTGAAACTGCAACCCCAATATTTGTTTCTTTGGCCATATGCACAACCATATTCTACATTTATCAAAAGAGTTTTATGAAAATGGCATGGGACTGAAATTGTTTGATGCATAAAAACATACAAATATTTCTTCCATTTTTGGGAATGTTAGTTCTAAAGAGTGTAATAGTATTGGTAAATTACTCCTTATTTCTGCATTTGTGGAAAAAATTAAGCAAACGTCATGATAAATGATGTGTCCTTGTTTAACTTTTTCTTTTACACTCATGTTGACACATAATACACTGATGTTATAACTACATAAAACAATCTGCCCCTTACAGATTTTGTCCATAAAGAGGGATTAAGTCTCACCATGTAACTTAAAAACTAGCATGGCAAGCCATGTTTTTGTTGCGGATTTTCAATGCTCGGATGACCATCATATTCTGGGCAAAAAATTATGAATTTGACAAGGGGTTGCTGAAACACCAGGGAATGTCCTTAAGGGCTTCCAATAAGAGGGTCTCTCTTAAAGATCTTGGAAGCGAGTTCCATAGGGTCAGACCAACTACTGAAAATGCACACTCTCCAGATGATTTCAACCAGACCCTGGGAACTGCTAAGATGCTCCCTTCGGAGGAACAGGGAGGATGGGGGGGCTGGTAGAGAGACAGTAGGTCATGAAGGTAGCAAGGCCCCAGGCTATGTATGGCTTTGTAGGTCAGCAATCTGACCTTGAAGGCAATCCGCCACCTCACCGGCAGCCACTGAAGACCATGTAAGACCAGTATTATATGGCAGGACCTAGGAAGGCCCGCTAACAACCTGGCTGCCATATTCTGCACTAGCTGAGGTGATGCAGGGCTCCTCCAGTTAGTCCCAGGTATAGGGCATTGCAGTAATCGAGCTTTGATTTTACAAAGACATGTATTAGTGAGGGCAGGTTATCCAGGGGAATAAAAGTTTTAATCCGGGTGATATTCCTCAAGTGGTACAAATCACTTTGGACTATGGCTGACACCTAGTGTCTTGTGTCAGATCACTGTTGAGGATTATGCCCAGCTGTTTTTCCCCTTTGTTGAGATGGTCAACTGGGAGTCACCGAGTACTAAGCTGGAGTTCTTCCCAAGGTGGCCTCCCTGGACTACACTGCTCACTCTGTATGCATGTGTTGTTCACAATAAATGAATAAAATATGCTAATGGACTGGTGAGTCTGCAGCTTCTTTTCAAGCATGGAGTGCTGAGTCCTTTTCCTTTGCATTGACTTCTTTGGGACATTCAAGCACCAACCCCGAGGGAGTGACCCTTGTCTGTTTAGTGTTCTTCCTGACCCGCTCAGCAACCCACTGATGACCAGGCTCAGTCACCAATACCTCTGTCTTATCTGGGTTAAGTTTTAGCCAGTTGGAGAACATCCAGCCCTGGACCTCAGCCAGGCAAGAATTGAGTAGAGATTGCACCCTGTTGTCCAGGTGTGAAGGACATGTTCAGTTGGGTGTCATCTGCATAGCAGGGAAAACCCATACTGTAGCACCTGATAATGTCTCCCAGAGACAGCATATACACCGCAAATAGAATGGGTGACAGAATCGAACCCTGCAGGACTCCACAGGACAGGGGCATTGGGTGGGAAGAAAAAATTCCCATCACCACTTTTTGTGTCCTGCCTATGAGAAAAGACTTGAAATGATTGATGACTGTACCAGCAAGTCCACAATGTTCCTGAAGGTGATCCAGTAGCACCCCAAGGTCGATGGTGTCAAATGCAGCAGAGAGCTTGAGGAAATCAAGAATAGATCATTCCCCCATCTCTTGCCCTAAGGAGATCATTGTGCGCCCTGACAAGGGCACTCTCCGTACTGTGCCTGGACCTAAATCCAAACTGGAATGGTTCTAAGATGTCATAGGCTGCAAGACGTGCCTTGAGCTGTACGGCCACCACTTTCTCAATAACCATCCACGAAAATGGAAGGTCAGAGATGAGTCTGTAATTCACCAGGTCCAGAGAAGCCTTTTCAAGAGGGGGTTTCATGACAGCCTCTTTCAAAGACTCAGGGGCCCCCCCCCCGAGAGAGGGAGCACCAGAGTATCTTGGCAAATACTGGCCCGATGGACTCAACACAGCCCACTAAGAAGTGTGTTGGGCCAAGGTTCACGTCACAGTGCATTGGCCGCAGCTTTGAGACAATGCTACTAACCTCTTCCATCTCCACCAAATTAAACTCACTCCAAACTTTAAGAATGTCTTAGTTAATCGCAGGCTTAACTTCACACTCCAACTGGAAGGCCCTAGGGGAGACACTCGATTTGACAGAGCACACCATGTCAGCAAACTCTTTACATTTGGTAGATGACAAAGCTCTCACCAGCTGTACACAGGTAGGGTGAAGAAGCCTGTCTACTGTCTGGAAGTGCTGAGTTGGTCTGTTCTTAGCTGTGGCAATCGCCCTGGACAGGAACTCTGCTTTCTTACGAAAGACTGTCTTTTGATAATCCTTATAATGGAATTTCAAAACCAGTTTGTCCTCCTCACCTCGGGATCTCAACCAGCAGAGTTCTAACCTCCAACCCTTGGCCTTCAGCTCCCTGAGTGCCCCATCAAATCATAGATCTCTCAGGCAGAATCCAAGGGTCATATATGGACAGGTGCTACAGAATTGATGGCTGAGATAATGGCCCTGTTATAGGCCATCACTGTTTCCCCTGGTCCTGCTTTGCAAGCAGCCAACATACCTGATAGATCCAATATTGCCTAAAATCCTAATGGTGTCAAGCCCCTTAAAGGGCATTAATGAGCCATCTCCACAGGGATAGGATTCTCGGGGAGGGGGGCTCCCAAATGAGAACTTCACCATGCAATGGGAAGGGAAGGGGAAGGGAACATTGTTTAACCAGGAGTAGCAAACTAAGCCAAAGCTTGTTTCCAGATGTGACCTGGGAGGACAAGGAAGTTAAGTGACTTGCTCAAGATCATACAGTATGCACCTAGGTGGCTGTGGGATTCAAACCCAAGTCTTCAGATTTGCAGCTCAGTGCCTTAACCCACTGTGCTATACTGACTCCTAAATGATTGGATCAACCTCGAGGCTACAAGTCTCGAGAGCCAGTGTGAACACCAGATCCAGGGAGTGACCCGGGGAGAGGGTTGCAGAGGTAATTATGTGTGACAGGCCCAGTGATTCCATAGACTGGAGGAAGTCTTGACCAAAAGATGAGAGTTCATCATTGATCTGGGCACTGAAGTCACCCAGTATTAACCATCTGGGTGACTCTAACACAAGGTCGGCAACGAAGTTCATGACTTCCTGCAGGAACTCCTTCCTTCAGCCAGGAGATCAGTCCACAAGAAGGATCCTGCAGCCTGCACTTGGGGCCCCTCAGATGGCCACACATTCTAATGACCTGGTAGGTCCCACCAGGAGCAAGGAGAAGTTCAGGTTGGATCTAAAACAAATGGCCACTCCCTCACCCCTGCAATCCTTCCTGCAGTGTGCAACAGAAAACCCCACTGGGATCACCAACTCTAAAACTGGACTGGCATCGTTATCCAGCCAGGTGTCTGTGATGCAAGGCAGATCGACTGAGGAAATCAGATCTGCCATAACAGTGGTCTTATTCCTCACTGACCTGATGTCTGGGAAGCCACTTTTTCTTCATGTTTAGCACCAGGTGAAATTAGGTACTACAAATAACATTTGTAAATATATTCAATGCTATATTCAAAGTAAACAGCCTACCATTAACATTACCAATGCACATGCCTATCTCACAAATATTAAAGACCCTTAACCACATGTCCCCTTCCTCATTGTCCTGTGTCCACTCATTGTGGAGTTTCTGGATCAGGTGTCAAGCTACTTTAGGCTCTGAAAAAAAAATACACTCTGTCTGGAGGAGGCCAACTAAAATGGTGCAGTGTCTGCACCAGAAGACTTACACAGAGAGAGTAAAGAAGCTTGATATGTCTACACTCGAGGAGAGGAGGGACATGATAGAAACTTTCAAGTACATCAAGGGAATCAACAAAGTCCAAGATGGTAGCATCTTTCAGAAAAAGATGTGCAAGAACAAGGGAGCACAATTTGAAGATAGAGGGGGGATGACTCAAAGGTAATGTGAGGAAGTATTTTTTCACAGAGAGGGTTGTGGATGCATGGAACAGCCTTCCTGAGGAGGTAGTGGACTCAAAAACAGTGGAGGAATTCAAGAATGTAAGGACAGACATAAGGCAATTCTAGTGGGGGGTAGGAGGAAGTAGGCTGTTGGTTAATTAGGATCTGTAGCGTATGTATTAGGTAGGGAAATGGGTAGACTAAGTGGGCCAAGCGGTCCTTATCTGCCATCAGATTCTGTGTTTCCATGTCCTTTACCGTGACTTATAGGCATGCTGTAATCAGTAGCGTTATTCTATGACTTCTGAGCAATCTGTGAACGCCATCAAATTCCTTGCACCTTTGCCTTGTGTATTAACAGATGTCAGGGTATAAACCTTGCTGTCGTCAATCTGGATCAGCGATATCTGTCTTTCTGCCTCAGTTATTTTATCAAGCTCCTTGTCTCCCAGTAGTACAGCCAAGATGGTGCATGGTGTTGCATCTTTTGTGTAGGCCCCTAATGGGATGATTGGGTAAGTTTTAAGTTGTAATATGTCAGGCGGCAATGGTAGGGTTGAGGTTAACCAAGGGTACACAAATTCTCTGATGTTTCATGCCTCAAGGCCTTCCAAAACTCCCAGTAAATGAACACTGTAGTCCCTAGTTTAATTCTCTAGCCTTGTTGCTCCTGAATTTACACCTTAGTTCCCCCATCCCTCCTCCATGCGAGGATGTTGGCACCAGGATGAGGGTCCAGGCTGTGATGTGCAAATGCACTCCCCTACCAGGTGCCTAACAACATCCTCCCCTACCCACACCACAGCTACTTCACCCCCACCAGTACGTCAATGAATGGTGGTACCAGAGTGAGGTGTTGCTGCTCTCCTTCTCCAGAGGAGAAGAGTGTCCTTGAGGAAGCTTGGACCTCTTCCTCCCAGGTGGTCCCACTGTCATTCCTGAACCAGGGTCGCTGGGGTCATGAGCATTAGCTGTACCACTGCACTGATGGGTCACCTTCTCCAGGCTTTTAAACTCTGAGTGGAGGATGCAATTTTCTCTTTCCAGCTTCTCTTTGACTAATAGCACTTTCTTGGAATTGGCTTCAGATTGCTATGACCTGGTAACTACTGTATTCATTTTATATTCTAGAGGCTGCATCCGATAGTGCACACTGTCCAGATTCTTATCCAGGTCTTGATGTTGTAGTGTATGATTTGCCATCATTAGGAAAACATCTGTTGTGCTGTCCCCACTCAGACCTGTCAGCAGGGAGGTCTCAGACTGCTTGCTCTGTTATCCTGTGGTGCATTTTGCACAGTTTAAAATGTTTTGTGGAACTCATAGTGCCTTGCTGCTAGCCCATAACGTGCCTGAAAGGTTATATATTTGTCTGTTATGAGTAACTAAAGTTGCTATAAATCGTATTTTTATCAGTTTAAGGGACGTTCACAAGGGAACCATTCTTCTCTCCCTCTGACTGCTCATCAGCACCACCCCCACAATCTTTCTTAACTCATTGCCTCCTCAGGTGCTCTCTGAAGTTGCAGCACTTGTGTCCTGTATACTGTTAACAGTGAATCCTGGACGTTTGTAAGCAAAATGAAGTCATAAGCAGCATGCCGCAAACAAATGCTAATAGCTCAATAACCCTAAGTGCTAGACACAAAGTATGAGTGGCAGACTTGTTCAGCATAAAATTACCTTTCCAATGGTGGTATGCAAGTAATAATAATTAATTTCGTTTTTTTTTCTATGCTGGTCGAAGCAGCAAAAAAAATGTTTCCATTAAAAAATCCACCTTAAGCCTTTTTGTTGTTGGGAAATATGTAACATATTAACACAAAATTAAGCATCCAGACACTAGTTGTAGTTTGTATAATTTTTGTAACATAGTTTTTTACCATTTTAGTCAAGGTGCTTTGGTGAGGTTTGAGGCACAGATCTGAATCATACACACCATGCTATAAACAAATGTGTATATCTCCTAAAGTATACATGATACACACAACATATCAGTGGCAAAGTTGTTCATCACAACATTTCCTTTCTGACGGTGCTAAGCAATCAATTGTGCTCAATGTGTTTTTTGTTTTATATTGGCTGAGATACCCAGAATGTGTGTTTTATTCAACGTGCTTAGGTGGTTCTTGATGGACAAAATGTCAGCCGTAACACACCATGCCATAAATAAATGCGAATAACTCCTAAAGTATACCTGATACACACAAAATGTCAGCAGCCAATCTGTTCACCACTAAATTACCTTTACAATGGTTCCATGCAATCAATTGTAATCAATTTGGTTTGTTTTAAACTGACAGAGATACCCAGAATTACTGTTTTATTCAAGGTGCCTAGGTGGTTCTTGATGGACAAAATGTCAGTCATACACACCGTGCCATAAACAAATGCAAATAACTCTTGGAGTATACATGATACACACAAAATGTCAGCAGAAAATCTGTTCATCACTAAATTACCTTTCCAATATAGAAACATAGAAACATAGACTTTGACGGCAGATAAAGACCACTTGGCCCATCTAGTCTGCCCATTTCCCTACCTACAGGATAGGCCGCATATCCTAGTTAATCAACAGCCTATTTCTTCCTACCCCCCACAAGAATTGCCTTATGTCTGTCCCATGCATTCTTGAATTCTCCCACAGTTTTAGACCCCACAACCTCCTCAGGAAGGCTGTTCCATGTATCCACTACCCTCTCTGTGAAATAATACTTCACATTGCCCCTGAACCGCCCCCTATCTTTAAATTGTGTCCCCTTGTTCTTGCACGTCTCTTTTTCTGAAAGATGCTACCCTCTTGGACTTTGTTGATTCCGCTGAGGTACTTAAAAGTTTCTATCATGTCCCCCCTCTCCCTTCTTTCCTCAAGGGTATACATATTAAGCTCCTTTAGTCTCTCCTCATATGGCTTCTCTTGCAGACCCTGCACCAGTTTAGTTGCCCTCCTCTGGACTGCCTCTATCCTGTCTATGTCCTTGCAGAGATGGGGTCTCCAGAACTGGACACAGTACTCCAGATGGGGTCTCACCAACTGTCTGTACAGAGGGATAACAACTTCCTGTTTTCTGCTGCTGATGCCTCCCTCTTCATCCCAGTATACCCCCAGCCCTCCCTACTGCCTTCTCACATTGCTTGCTAACCTTAAGGTCATCTGATATGATTATCCCCAAGTCCCTTTCCATTTTTGTTGTTGTTACTACCTCCCCCCATTGTGTATTTTTCCCCAGGGTTCTTGTTTCCCAGGTGCATTATTTTGCACTTCTATGCATTGAATCCTAGCTGCCATACTTCTGACCATTCCTCCAACCTTGCCAAATCCCTTCTCATCCTTTCCACACTTCCTTGTGTATCAACCCTGTTGCAGATCTTTGTGTCATCTACAAAGAGGCATACTTTTCCTTCCAGTTCCTCTGCAATGTCACTTATGAAGACATTAAAAAGGACTGAACCCAATACTGAACCCTGCGGTACCCCACTAGAAACCCCTCTTTCTTCAGAGTGGACTCCATTTACAATTACCTTCTGTGTCTTGTTGTCCAGCCAATGTTTTACCCAGGATACCACCCTGGGACCCACTCCCAGGCTGGTTAATTTGACTATTAATCCTTTTGTGTGGACTGTGTCAAATGCCTGCTAAAGTCGAGGTAGGCCATGTCCACAGCCCCTCCCTGGTCTACTACTTTGGTCACCCAGTCAAAGAAATCTATTACATTCGTCTGACATGACCTTCCCACTGTGAACCCATGCTGCCCTGGGTCCTATGCCCCACTGGCCTCTAGGTACTCAACTATTCTTTCCTTCAGAAGTGACTCCATCACTTTCCCTACCACAGAGGTCAGACTGACAGGTCTGTAGTTTCCGGCCTCTGCTATTCAGTCAATTGTAATAAAAACAATTATTTTTATACTTGCTGAAATGGCAAAAAAAGTGCATTTTTTTTCAAGCTGCTTTGGTGACTATTGGCTCTTCATATAGACAAGTCAGTCATATACACCATACCAAAAACAAGCTGTGCATGCCACCTAAAGTGAGCAGTGTGAAAATATCCCACTGTGATTTCATCATCAAACAAAAAAACACACAAAACAGTCCGATTGTATAAAAGGACTACGTTCTGGCCAGGTATGTGATACAGAATAGATCTGAACTCATGCCAAGTGAGGGATAAGATAAGAGGGAACCATCACTTGTGGCAACACTACACTCCATCACTTGTTATATTTCCCAAGCTCACTTGCCACTCATTCAGATAAATTCTGAGATGTATATATATATATATATATATATATATGTATACACACACATATATAATATAGATGTGTGTATGTCTTCACATATACACACACACACACACACACACACACACACACATACATATATATATATATATATATATATATATATATATATAGTCTATCATCTATCCAACCATACACAAACAATTCACCATCAGCATATCCAGAGACATTCAACAACACAGCAGCATCACAAATATCATGATGTGCACAGCGGCACAATCTCTCGCACAACACGGACATATAACAATGAGCAGTGTTATGCACTTTATGGGCATAACATCACAACACAGACAAACATGTGCACGGCAGCACTCATGGTATTCGGCACAGCGGCCACAAATCTTATATAGAACAGAGAATGTTAACAACAAAATTATTACAAGCACAATCACGTTTTTCTTACCTTTTCAGATGGCATCCCACGATGATCTGCACTGAAGAGATTTCTGCATTATCTAACTTGAATAGTTCCAACCTCTATTCTGCTGTCTGGGTTGTCCTTCTGTAAATAAAGTAGTTCCATCCTCTTCTCTGTTGTCTGTGGCATTCTTTTATAATAAAATAAAGGTTCCATCCTCTTCTCTGTCTGTGGCATTCTTTTATAATACAATACAAAAGGTTCAACCTCTCCACTGTTGTCAGTGGTTCCCTGTGATGGAAAATAAAAAAAAGTAGTCTGTTGAAACTTTCTTGTCCTCTGTGATCCTCAGCAGTTCCCTTGTTGTGCTCCTGTCATACCACCACCCCCAAACAGTTGTGAGGCCGCCACCTCTGTGTGCATCTCATCACTCCATCCACGGCAGCTGCTCTAACTGTAGGTAATATGTTTTCTTGCATGTTATCGGAATGTGGTCTCTTTGGTGTCTTCAGTCCTTCTTTGGCCCCCCCCCCAGGACTTTGCTTCAACCAAACAGTCAACATCACGCACAACGGATTCTAACTCGCACACTCTAGTCTCTCGAAGTCGCTTCCCCTCCAGGAATTTGCTTCACCCAAACAGATATTGTGAACAATGGACTCTCGAAATAGCACTTCCTCTTGTCTCTTGAAGTGGCCCTTGTCTCTCAAAGTGGCCCCCCCTTCCAGGAATTTGTTTCCACCAAACAGTCAACGTCATGCACAATGGACATCGTGAAGGACTGCGTGAAACACCGAACAGGCAATGTTGCGGCCAAATGAAAATAAAAATTACTGAGCTAAAACCTCCACTCCACATAAATTATACTGAAAGAGGTACTGGAGACAAAAAACAGGCACATCAGAATAGTCACTTGACACTTTTTATTTCTGAGGTTTCTCCCAATTCCTTTTGATCATTCCAGTCCTATACTTTGATAATTTATTTTGTTATAGCAGTTCTCAGTCTGCCAGCTGACACCTCTGTGCCAGTACACCACCACTGCATCATTGTGATCGCTCAGTCAAAACATTGCCCACGGAACCACCAATTGGCTGCTCCACTGTGGAAATGATGTAGGAGTTGGCCAGTGACACATATGTCCGCTGTCAGGCTGAGATCTGCTCTGCTCATCACACATAATGGCAGGTGACAGCACTTCCTAGCTGACCAAGGGGAAACAAATGACCTCAGATAAAAAAGTTAACAGCAGAATCCCAAAGTATTGCCTGGTTTTGCCCTCCATTAGCAGTTTTAGTTGGCCTTCTTGGTCTGGTGAGTGAAAGAAACCCAACACCAACTGTGCCCTGCTGTGTGAAACCACACTTGTGATCCTTTTTCAATGCAACACTTCTACCATACCTTTATCTCACCACCACGCCTTTTTCTCACCACCCGAGAACTCCCAAGTAATGTTTCCACCACTTGTCTCCCTACTTTCACTCACCAGACCTTTTAGCTCAGTATTTTGAATTTTCATTTGGTGCAGCCCATTCAATGACTGGCATGTCACTGCATTACCTCTAAAACACTAACGGGCCAAGCAGGAGCTCCACCAACACAAGACAATCCGATTCACGCCCATGACACTGCATCTTTGACCTTTTCTTTGTCTCAATCCACAAAGATTTTATTTCATAAATCAGTAACAATACCTATATTTACAACTTTTAGATAACATATGCTGCATTTCCACCACTCGATTGTTACAGCACCAGCTACCTGCCACCAAACCATTTCATTCAGTTTCGCGCTTCTGCCATTGAACCATTCTTCATGTCAGCTGCTGCTCTCCTCTGCCATTTCCTCGTTCTGCTCTACTATGCATCTCCTACCACCTCTGTGCATCTCATCACTCCAAGTCACACACTCTGGTCTCTCTAAAGTCTCTTGAAGTTGCCCCCCTCCAGGAATTTGATTCAACCAAACAAACAGTTGAAGTCGCACATTCTGGTCTCTTGTGAAGTCACACACTCTGGTCTCTCACGAACTCGCACACACTCTGGTCTCTCACGAAGTCCCACACGCTGGTCTCTCACGCAAACTCACAGCACTCTGGTCTCTCTCACAGTCACAGCACTCTAGTCTCTCTCACAGTTACAGCACTCTGGTCTCTCTTGCAGTCACAGCACTCTGGTCTCTCTCGCAGTTGCAGCACTCTGGTCTCTCTCGCAGTTGCAGCAATCTGGTCTCTCTCACAGTCGCAACACTCTGGTCTCTCTTGCACTCACACAGTCTGGTTTGTCTGTTCACGTGCCCTGCAGCTCCCCACCATGTACAGTCAGAGAAGCTGCAGAGAAAGTACTGGGGGTAAGTCTTTTCTTGTGTTGCCAGTTTGAGACTGTATCTGTACTGGTGATAGTCAGGAAGACAATCAATGCAGAGGTGTACTTTGCACGTGCTGCATGTATATGAAGGTTCGGCATGTATTTTCTTCTGTGAACAATTTCTGCACCTCCCTTTCTTTCCTTTCACTGGGTAGTGTAGTCCATCACAAGTTGGATTCTGCGTGATTACTGGAAGTGAGGCACTATGTCTGCTATGTGCATATCCTTCCAACAGATTCTCCGAGAGGAGCATGTGGAAATTCAGTTGTCTGTGCTCGGTCACTCATCCAGTTTTCGATAGCTGAACATGATTCAAGCTCTCTCAGAACAGAGTAAATGCATTTGACAATGCCATGTCCCACAAAAACAAGAAAAGGTATATCCACCACTTCTTCGATTTTCTGGTGTGTGGGTACTGACTCTGATGCTGGTCAGCGACATCCATGCCATTCATGAGTGGGTTATACTGTTGCAGTATGTCCAGGCATGCAATCGATACAACAGTGCCATATCTTTGTCTCCTGGGCACAGACGTTGCTGGTGAGGTAGGGTCATGGTCTGTTGAGAGCAAGTAAATAGGATGGTTGTCTTTCCGTGCTGTGGTGACAAGTGAACCGTTCTGTCATTGTTCATAATAACCACAAGCTTTCTTCTTCATTGATAATGTGTTAAGTTCCGAAGGCCATCCAATCATGTTGGTCCGCATTGTTCCACATGAATACAAGCCAACGTTCAGTAGTTCTTTTGCCAGGTGAACCGAGGTAAAATAATTGTCAAAATATACATGGTGCCTTTTGCCACAAAGATCCTTAGTCAGGTCTTTCACAACACTCTCTGCAAGGCCCACTTCCACAGCACCAGCAACCTTTCCTGTGTACACTTGAAAGTCGGACACATAACTGTTATGAGGATCTGCAAGGACCCATACTTTTATCCCATACCGTTACGGCTTGCATCACATGTATTGCTTGAAGGACAGTTGTCCTCTAAAGCCCACCATTGCCTCATCAACTGATACTTTTCGGTGTAGGTTGTACTTCGTCTTGCATGCCTTGATAACATGGTTGATAATTGGTCGAATGCGATGTAGTTTATCATGCTCTTGTGATCCTCTTGGTGGATTTAGCGTGCTGTCACTGGTGTGCAGATACTGCATAATCTTCTCATAACGCTTAGGGGTCATTAACTTTGAAATTGGTAAATGTCCATAGAGAAGGTGCTTCCTCCAGTACATGCGGTAGTGTGGCGCCTTTATAACTGACATGTACAGTCGCATTCCAAGTAAAGCTTTTATGTCGCACGTAGTTACCGGAGTCCATCGGTGGTCAACTTTGTTTGCTTCTGCCTGCTTACGGGCACTGTACCGGTTTGTCTCCTCAACAATCAGGTCCTAGAGAATTGGTGGGAATGTCAGGTTCATAAAATCCACGGGAGTCTTCTCTGCACTCATCAGTGTGGTTGGACCCACAGGCTCCTTGAAATCCTCAACATGGACCTGCTGTAAGCAACTTGTCCATCCATCATTGTGACCCACATCCAGATGTGTCGAAGATTGCTCAGGTTGTTCTGCATCAACTTCATGTTGTTCATCATAATCATCAACTTCAATCTGGGTACTCACATGCTGCAGTGTAGCCAAAGGAAGATCATCTTCACTGTCTATGTCATTCCTCTGCTGACGTAGCTTGGCCAGTGGCACATCATCCTCTTCGCTCTCCGTGGAGTGCCTCTTCTGCTGCAGCATAGCCAGGGGCAGATCATTGTCATCACTGAACTCACTGTCACTGTCTGGTGTAATCACAGGCATCATAGGCACCGAGTCCACCTCGATGACAGAATCATCAAAACCTTGAAATTCATCCTCCTCATTGTCACTGGCACTATCAAACAGGTCTAGCAGGTCATTTTTGTACACATTCGCTACATTTCAGTTGATGATCTTTGGGGTTGCTGTATCTCACAGGACGGCTGTCTCTCTCGATCTCGGGGTAGTCTCTTGATCTCGGTAGTCTCTTAATCTCAAGGTAGTCTCTCAATTCTCGGGGTAATCTCTCGATCTCAAGGTAGACTCTCAATCTCGGAGCAGTCTCTTGATCTTGGGGTAGTCTCTTGATCTCAGGGTAGTCTTTCTTGGAGTAGTCTCTCAATCTTGGAGTAGTCTCTCGATCTCGGGGTGATGTCTCGATCTCGGGGTGGTCACTCGATCTCAGTGTGGTCTCTCGATCTCGGTGCGGTGTCAGTCATCTGCAGTACAAAAAAACAACCATATCTTTGCACTGCAGACAAGACTTACCTAGGCCACCACCTTCAAAACCTAAACAAGCAGTATAACCTGTATGCACACACATCACCAAGACATATGCCTAAGCCTGCCAAATATCACAAATGTACAGAAATACCCCACACCTTAAAGCTGGCACCATCACGGAAAAGGTTTTTTTTGTAAATTTACATTTGTAATCAGTCCCTCCCCCGAAGCTGTAGAGAGTGCTACCCTTTCGTTTGAGTGCAGAGATTACATCCATAGCTGTAACAAACTTTCTCTTGGTGTGCTTGGTGTAGGTAATGGTCAAGGCCCCTACATTTCTGCAGCACAGTGGGACTAAGTTCTGCGGCAAGACTACCATTTGCTGCAGAACTTCTGCAGCAGTGGTTTGTAATTTCTGCGGAAGTTCTGCGGCATTAACAAATTACCACATCACAGTGTCAGCTTGTCATCCTGACTTCACTTTCATGGCAGTAGTTATAGCAATCAGGATGGGGGAAGGCACAGTAACACTAGTTCAAAAAATAACAGACTTATAGAAATAATTTTGTGCCAAAGAAAGGAAAACAAATGTCTCTCTCTTAAGGTCCTAGCCTATTGCATAAATGAAATATGCAGAGGGGACCTTATGTGATAAATAAGATATTACTATACGCATTCTATCTATCATACTAATGAGGTCTCCACCGTCTATCTCTATATATTTGTATGCGCTTTCTACACCACCCATGAGGTTCCCACTGTGTATCACTTACCTGTATGTATTTATATGTAATATGTTACCTACAAAAAAATATGCATGTGCGTAGTGAGAGATACTGTGTGTGTGAGTGTGTGTGTGTATATATATATATATATATATATATATATATATATTTTTTTTTTTAATGTCCATGAAATTGCATCCTCATTCATATAGGTCCCATTGGAAATGGAATAGAGGAGTTATTGTAAAACTCATTTTTCATGCCAACTTGATTCCCCTGACACACTTCATAACACCATCAGGCCATGACATGCATGTGAACCAACTGTGAGATAGAGCTCTACAGCCCATCACAGTGTGTCCACCATGTGACAGAACACTGCGCCATACCTTCCCAGGCTCCGAGCAGTGATGTGTTCCACCAATCCTTGTGCTGCCCAACCAGTTCCCAGAGCTAATCTCTGAACCTGAGTTGCCAGTGTGGAAACACAGCATGCTACCCTCTGGCCCAATAGCTGTCCCTGCACGCAACATTTCTCCATAACTTTTAGGTGAGTCTGCGAACCAATGACAATACGTAATCAATAACCCTGGCAAAAATGCGTACAGCGCAATATTTATTTAGCAGGTCTATTCTTTCAACAGTTCTACACATTATTATATTCCACTTTTCTGGGCATAATTACTTTATTTTTCTTAAAAATGACAGTTAAATTCATTTTACCAGTTATTCATTTCAGATGGCATCTCTATACTTTAAAGACACAAATATGTTTGTACAAAGTGAGGTATGGACTTAACAAGTCTGTGCTATTGACAAGGTTTTGTTTACGTTGGCCCTAGTGCAATAATGTATGACTGAAAATTGTATTAGGCTGTAGTGCAGGTTGAGAAAATATCACCATGCATGATGTGCTGTGCCACCGTCTCTGGCAGCGGGAGCTGTGGTAGATAAGTGACTGTTCATTTCTGTTGCAGAATGCAGCCATTTCATTAGCTAATGTATGATGTTATAGCAATGATAATATCACATTCTGAGCATATGGAGGGGTTTGGATATAAAAAGAGGGGAAGGTAACCAGATTCTATGGATAAACAGAAATATTAATAAAAAATCACCAAGAAGAGTGAATTCTGTGGCACCACAGAAGTTCTGCGGTAGATTGCAAGTTCTGTGCAAAATTCTGCAGCCGCAGAATTCTATTGGCCTTGGTAATGGTGTCCCGGATCACATTTTCCAGGAACACCTTGAGAACACCGCAGGTCTCTTCATAGATCAGCTGTGAAATGTGCTTCACCCAACCATGACAAGCCAGACGGGGGATAGCTGGCTTTGTGATGTCCCTGCCCCCACCCCAATGCCCGGCAACAACACAAAATGTCATTCTGTTTATATCACATCACTTCTGTGAACACCCAGCTGCAGGTCAGAGACCACGAGAGTCCAGGGAATCCATTTTGTGGGATGGTGTTGTATGTTTGAAGGTTGGATGGAGGACCCTGACAGCATGGCAACCATTTAGTGTGCTGGCGTCAGGTCTTGGGGGGGGTCACCCAGACAGCAGGCACTGCTCTTTGCTGGATGGTGCCGGGCCTTGTGTTGCCCGCCACCATCCCACAAACAGCATTGCCTTTTTTCTGGGTGACCTCCCCCCAAGACCTGATGCCAGCACACAAAATGGTTGCCATGCTGTCGGGGTCCTCCATCCAACCTTCAAACATATAACAGCATCCCACAAAATGGATTCTCTGATGTTCAGCGGTCCTGCCCCCCTCCCCACAGGACCCGGCAGCATCACAAACAGTCATTCCGCTTTGCACACTCTCCATTCCCGCACCCCATCCACCCCCCAAACCCCATGACGGTGACTAAACAGCATTCTCTTTTGCACACTTGCCCCAAAATAATCAGCTCCATCTACCAAAACACCCTCCACCCAACACCCAGGTGTAGGTGGGGGTACCACTGGTCCCCAGGGAATCCAAGTTGCGTAATTGTGCCTAGTGTTTGACTATGGGGAGGAGGACTCAGACACTATGGAAACCATTCTGTGTGCTGATGTCAAGTCTCGGAGGATGGGGGTTCACCCAGACAGCAGATACTGCTGTTTGTTGGATGGTGCCGGGCCTTACATGACTGGGAACCATCCCACAAACAGCATTGCCTGTTGTCCCGGGGCTCCCCACCACCCTCCGAGACTCATCATCATCATCTCACAAAATGGAGTCCATAGTGTCCGGGACCTGCCCCCCATCGTCAAACACATGACACCATCCCACAAAATGGATTCCCTGATGTTCAGTGGTCCTGTCCACCCCCCTGCAAGACCCGGTAACATCACAAACAGTCATTCCGCTTTGCACAGTCTTCATTCCCGCACCCCATCCACCCCCAAAACCCCAGGACAATGAATAAACAGCATGCTCTTTTGCACACTTGCCCCAAAATAACCAGTACCATCAACCAAAACACCCTCCACCCTACACCCAGGTGTAGCTGGGGGTACAACTGGACCCCAGGGAATCCAAGTTGAGTAATTGTGCCAGTTGTTTAATTGTGGGGAGGAGGACTCTGACACCATGGAAACCATTCTGTGCACTGGTGTCAAGTCTTGGAGGGTGGGTGGGCACTCAATGAATTCCCTGGTGTATAGTGTTCTCCCAATCCATGCTGTGTAATGCTGTGCCAGGTGCCCCACCATCCAAGCGCAATTTTGTGGTGTTGAAGCATGACATTGAGAGGAATACCCCCTCCTTCCATCAGCCAGCACCAAACAACATTCCCTGGCATCTAGCCCAGAGATCGAGAGACCGCATCATCTGACTACTGGCACCATAAACCCCCCCCCCAACTGCAAGCACCAGAACACAGAATGGATTCCTGGAGGGTGGAGGCGAGCCCTTGGACACCAATGAATCTTTTTATTTGATGGTACCATGTCTTAGAGGGTTGGTGTGAGCCACCAGAGTGCAATGGATCCCTGCCACCCTCCAAGCACCCCTGAACACCGGGCACCATCACATGAAATGCAATATAGTGGCCCCCAACACCACACTCCAAGACCAACTAACATCACACAATACACAATGCCAAGTAGGCCCCCCTCCAACCTCTGGAATTCCAAACCATTCAAAAAAAATGCACCCATATTTTTACAAAAATAAACCTAGCATCCATGACCTACAACACCGTCACAGGCATTTGAGGACCCAACACTTGCAAGGGGTGCAATTTTACATACCTGGTCAGCCAGTGAGAGAGTTTCTCTGTACTTGAGCCCAAAAACAACCTGACCATGCCACTTTTGGGGCAGAAAAACAGTCTCTAACAGAAGAAAAGTAGCAATATAGCAAACAGGCTGCACTTGGAGGGGGCATGCAGCGTGCAGCATTTGGGGTTCTCCATTCCGATCCCATGGCCCCATAAGGATCTCTCGCCACCGAACAAATGAATGGAAAACAAAAAGAAAAGGCATGCTAATAATTTAGCAAATGGGCTGCAAGGGCGGGGGATGCGTAAGGATCTCTAGCCACCAAACAAATGAATGGAAAAGAAAAGGCATGTGAGGAGATATAAATGAAAAATAAAGAAAAGCAGCTGACTTGGAGAGCAGCATTCATGGAGAAGCACAACTTCTGGGTTTGGCGGCTTCTTAGTGACCGGCTCTCCAAAACAGTACAAAATACAAAAAGCACCACATTTTCAGTAAATAGGGCAAGCAGAAAAAAAGGACTTGGAAGCCAATTCCAAATGCTGAATTCTGGGCAAAACTAAAAGCATATCCTTCTCTCATGCTGCAAGCAACTAGAAAGGAGCACACCGAACTTTGCACACACTTATAAATGATTTTTCCTATAGGACCCATACCCTTACTATCCAATCATAGAAGGGTTACAAAGTGTAGTAACCCTTGGATTGATTGAATAAAGGTGACAATGATTGCCTGGCAAGTTATTTTAACTTATACAGCTGATGTCTCCAGGCGTACTGTGGACACATAGGGACACTGCTGCTGCTGACTCAGCTCGCTCCCGGACACACCTGGGGCAGTTTTGCTGCCACCGAGAGACGATTCCCGGAGACAAAGAGTTAAATGGAATGTGTTGGCCAGTTATATAGCTACAGACAGATAGATAGATAGATCGATAGATAGATAGGTAGATAGATAGATAGATAGATAGATAGATAGATAGATAGATAGATAGATAGACTGATTGCAAAAATAAAATGTTAATGCAGACATTAAAGTTGAAGAACTCAAAGTGCACAAAGAAACAAAATGACAATATTAGGGTTTAGAGTCTCAGGAGACCTTGGCAAACTGATGGTGTGTGTTCCTTGTGGGTGCAAACAACAGTCTCAAAAGCGGCAGATGGAACTTGTTGTACTGACATTCTTGCTGCTGTTCGAGCGGGGTTGAGCTAGCGGGTCGAGCTTTTAAAGTCCAGGCTCCTCCTTCCGGGTGCTTTGGCTGACTGCTGGCACACCTGAGCCCCCACACACCACACCAAACTCGCAATTCACAGCACACTGGGGCCAGATGATTGTCAGTAAGCTGAAACAGGCAAGAATCACTGCATTCAGATGGGAAAAAGACCAGCGGTAGCAGACAATAGTCTCAACAGCAACAGATGGAACTTGCTGTACTGGCTTTCTTATCAAAACCAAAAGGTTGGTACCTAAACCAAATATTAGAATCACACTGGATAGGGGGGTCGATACCAGTTCATTCACAGAAGAAAGGGTCCTGAAAGAACTCCTAAAACTGAAGGTGGACAAAGCAATAGGGTCTGACGGGATTCACCGCAGAATTCTAAAAGAACTAAGGGGAGAACTAGTGGCACCACTGACTACCCTTTTTGACAAATCATGGGAGGATGGTGTGGTACCTGAGTACTGGAGGAGGGCAGATGTGATTCCCCTTCACAAAGGTGGGAACAAGGCAGAGGCAAGAAACTATAGACCTGTTAATTTGACCTCAGTGGTAGGGAAAATGCTGGAATCACTTCTGAAAGAAAGAATTGTTGAGTACCTAGAGGTCAGTGGGGCTCAGGACCCAAGGCAGCATTGATTCACAGTGGGAAGGTCATGTCAGATGAATCTAATAGAGTTATTTGACTGGGTGACCAAAGTAGTAGACCAGGGAGGGGCTATGGACATGGCCTACCTAGACTTTAGCAAGGCATTTGATACAGTCCCACACAAAAGATTAATACACAAGTTAGCCAGCCTTGGAGTGGGTCCCAAGGTGGTAGCCTGGATAAAAAATTGGCTAGACAACAGGACGCAAAGGGTATTAGTAAATGGAGTCCAAAGTGAAGAAAGGAGGGTTACTAGCAGGGTACCGCAGGGTTCAGTACTGGGACCGGTCCTTTTTAATGTCTTTATAAGTGACATTGCAGAGGAACTGGAAGGAAAAGTATGTCTCTTTGCAGATAACACAAAGATCTGCAACATGGTTGATACACAAGATGGAGTGGAAAGGATGAGAAGGGACTTGGCAAGGTTGGAGGAATGGTCAAATGTATGGCAGCTTAGGTTCAATACAAAGAAGTGCAAGGTAATGCACCTGGAAAACAAAAACCCAGGGGAAGAGTACACAATGGGGGGTGAGATACTGACAACAGTAAAAATGGAAAGGGACCTGGGGGTAATTATATCAAATAACCTAAAGGTGGGCAAGCAATGTGAGAAAGCAGTAAGGAAGGCTGGGGGGATACTGGGATTCATAGGGAGAGGGATCAATAGTAGAAAACAGAAAGTTGTTATCCCTCTGTTCAGACAGTTGGTGAGACCCCATCTGGAGTACTGTGTGCAGTTCTGGAGACCCCATCTCTGCAAAGACATAGACAGAGTAAAGGCTGTCCAGAGGATGGCAACCAAAATGGTGCAGGGTCTGCACCAGAAGACATACGAAGAAAGACTAAAGGAGCTTAATATGTATACCCTTGAGGAAAGAAGGGAGAGAGGGGACATGATAGAAACTTTCAAGTACCTCAAGGGAATCAACAAAGTCCAAGAGGGTAGCATCTTTCAGAAAAAGAGATGTGCAAGAACAAGGGGGCACAATTTGAAGATAGAGGGGAACGGCTCAGAGGTAATGTGAGGAAGTATTTTTTCATGGAGAGGGTTGTGGTTGCATGGAACAGCCTCCCTGAGGAGGTTGTGGAGTCAGAAACAGTGGGGGAATTCAAGAATGCATGGGACAGACATAAGGCAGTCCTACTGGGGGGTAGGAGAAAGTAAGCTGTTGGTTAACTAGGTTCTGCAGCTTATCTGTTAGGTAGGAAAATGGGCAGACTAGGTGGGCCAAGCAGTCCATATCTGCCATCAAATTCTATGTTTCTATGTTTCTTGCAGGTCTTGGAACATTTAATTTGAAAGAACCTGCCAATTACAAAATGCTTATTACCCTGTCCATGGGTAAGTAGGCTGTGCCCTCCTTGGCATTTAATTCTGCTCATATAAACTGCAGAATTTGTACAGGAAGAAGGACTGATTTCTCTAGATTTAGAAGAAACCCCTTGGAGGCCAGAAGTTGCTGGGTGAGCTGTAGATGCTCTTTTATCTGCTGTGGGGACTTTACCACCACCAGCCAGTCATCCAGATAGGGAAATACTGTGACACCTTGCCTTCGCAAGTGTACCACCACCACAGCTAGCCACTTGGTGAACACCCTTGGAGCTGAGGTGAGATCGAATGGCAGGGCTGAGAACTGACAATGACCTGAAGGGACTCTGAATCTGAGATACTTTCTGTGAGACTCCTTTATGGGGATGTGGAAATAAACATCTTTTAGGTCCAGTGATGCCAGCCAATCTCCCTTTTGGAGCACTGGCAGAATCAGAGACAGTGTTACCAATTTGAATTTTGGTTTTGTCAGGAACCTGTTAAGGAGCCTTAGGTCCAAGATAGGCTGCAACACTCCATTTTTCTTTGGTGTAAAGAAATATCTTGAATATAGTCCTTTTCTCCTTTGCTGTGGAGGCGCAGGTTCCACTGCCTTTAGTAACAGGACATGTTTGACCTTTTTCCAACAGTTTTCTCTCCAGAAGAGAAGCTGGTTTGAAAACCCTTGTTTTCAGAGAGGACAAGGACATGAAATTTAGGGACAATCCCTGACCCACTATCTCCAGAACCCACTTGTCTGTGGTGATGGTTTCCAATTCTGGAAAAATTGAGTCAGTCTGCCCCCTACTGGAAGTGGAGAGGCAGCCTGAGAAAGTAAGTCAGGAATCCTGTTTGGATTGGGGCTGAGTCTGGGCACCACGCCTGGCACCTCTCCTGTTCCTACCCCTAAAATACCCTTGCTGGGGGTACTGGGGTGCTTGTGGAACTGCCATGGCCTGGTAAAAAGGCCTGGAGAGGAATTGTCTGCCCCTGCCTCCCCTGTTATAAGATCTAGTAGAAGGGAAAGGCTTTTCTTTTGCAGAATTACTGCGGAAGGTGACCTTATATTCTTTCACCTTCTTCATGTAGGCCTCTGTGTGGCTGCCCAAAAGGGAATTTCCTTCTATAGGAAAATCCAGAGCTCTATTCTGGGTATCTTGTGTAAGGTTTGTGGTTCTCAACCAGGCAAACCTTCTTTGGGCGATGGTATTTGCCATCCGTGTTGCAGCAGTCTCATTACTATCTGCTGCCATCTGAAATTGATATTTGGCAGCCTCCAAGCCAAACCTAGCAGTTTCAGCTAGGTCTGCAGAAAGAGAGGAAGGAGGTTTTCAGCCATAGCCAGAACAGACTGCCAGAGAGTCTTCTGGTATTGGGCTGCATAGGCTTGATATTTTGCCTGCCTGATGGCCAGGGAAGTTGACAAATAGCCTTTCTTAGCCATGCTGTCAATTTTTCAAGAGTCCTTCTCTGGAGGGTGGGAAGCCAGAGGGACTTTTGCCTTATCACATGCAGCAGCTTGCACCACCCTCTGGTGGTCAGGGTGTGAAAATAAAAATTCAGCCGCTGCACTGTCAAGCTGGTATTTTTTATTCAAACTTTTATTTAAAGGAGTGACAGACCCAGGAGCCTGGAGGAGTTTAAACTTATTAATGGGAAGCAACAGCTTCTTAGTGGGAGTTAGACCAATCATTTTGAGATACTCAGCCTCCTCATCTTCTACCATCTTAGTAGTAGAAATATCTAAGGCATCTACAATTTTCCTAACAAAGGAAAAGTGAGACGAATAATCTTCTGTAGCCCTGGGAGGAGAGCCAAACTCCTGTTCAGGGGAGAACTCAGGCTCTATAGGCTCACTTTCTTCTTCTTCTTCTTCCTCTTCTTCCTCCTCACCACACTACTGTGGAAAGGTAGGTGGGTTGAAGGGTACAGTGGTCTGAACTAGGGACTGTGGAACTGCAGCCAGTAGACCCTGTAAAGTCTGTATAATCTTAATAGCATGTGCAATCTCCAAGGGAGAAGGCACAGCTGCTGGTATCACACAAGTCTCCTTATCAGTACGGGATTCAGTGTGCTTAGTTTTCTTTTGTTTTTTTTTAGCTGGAACCAGAGAACTAGCCAGTTCAGCAGATCTATTTTTACCCGTGTCAGGGGTAGAAGTAATTGGAGCTGTGGTTTCACTCACAGACCAGAGGGTGTCCGCTGGTTAGAGCTGGAGGGACCCTTAAATCTTTTGTTTAACCTTTCCAGACATTTTTCAAGCGTCTTATCCGGGAAGGTTTTACATATTTCATAGTTAGTCTTTAAATGATCAAAGTTCAGGCAGAATACACAAATAGAGTGTTTGTCTGCCTTGGCAAAAACCTCACCACATTCAGTACAATTCTTGAAACTGGGTTTTCCGGTTCTTTTCTTAGGTTTTTCTGACATATTTGATCAAAAAAAACACAACCGCAATATATATACAAAACAAATTATTTTAAAATTTAAAAGAAAACAATTTTAATGGTTGTGGTTGGTTCAGGAACCGATTGGAGAAACCGAGCGGAACTGGGGAACCGAGGAGAATCGAACTGGGATTAGCGGTTCAGTAACCAAGGTTATCGGTTACACAAAATATAACTTTTTTAAAAGTTTTAAATGCAGTAACAGTAAAAACAAGGGGAAAAAACCCCGATCACCAACAAAAAGGACTCTGTTTCTCAGCGGTTATCCCGAACTGTGAGAAACCCAGAAAACTACTCAAATTGACTAAACTAAGCTAACGGTTCGTAAAATAACAAAGATAAGAGGCAGCAAATGAAAATAAATAAAATATACTTAAGTGTTTTATTTATTTAAAGGCTTTTCTGATGAGAAGTCAAGGAGGAGATCTCCGAGTGTATGGTCTTGGCAGGCAGAGAGAGAAATCTGAGGGTTAGAATGTAGGCAGTTGATAGGTGGCAGCATTTGAAAAGTGGCTCATGCCAATGATTCTATCATTTGCATAACTTTCTGTCTCCAGGCAGATCTGACTTAAAGGCACACTGCAGAAGAGGTAGGAATATTGGAGTATTCCTGGGGTGAGAATAGCAGTTTTTACAGAGTTTTCAATCACCAAAACGTGATTATCTGCTTACATCGTGTTCTGCTGGTTACTTGCTGCTCCCTGTGTTTGGCAGTTATTTTCTTCCATGTCTTCTTCAGTGGCACTGTAGAACTCTACTGCGTTAGTCTCTTCCACCATATCCTGTGTTGGCCCTGATAAGGAATGAGGAGGGGGTATTGTAAAGGGGTTTAAATCTCCTGCGTTATTACTTTGTTTTCTGATAACGCTTCTTCTCTCCCCCCCCCAACAGAGATTTTGTCTGTGTTTTTCCCAGTCATTTTACTTTTGGGCTTCAGGTCTGATTTGGGGAAATATACTCAAATTTCTCTCAAATTCTTGGGTCTGGTAACCATTCAGTGTACAAATAGAGCTTTTGTAAGTAACACTGTGTATAGATTTATTTAAGCCATCGGACAGTTTGTTTAGTCAACTTACCACAACTTTTTCAATAGTAGATTCTCTATTACAATATGTTTTTGTTCCGAGATTTTCAGACAAAACATGGCTTTGTTTAACAGCTTATCCATTTGCACACTCGATACTGAAGATGAGCTTACCTTGGTAACTTTCAAGGAATAAGAAAGTAATAGGGGAAAGATGCCTGTTTAAGTTCTAAGTCAGTGGTTTTGGCATTTTCCTGTTACAGATTCTTGAGTTCTAACCTTGACCCTTCTCAGTGGTGACACGCAATGTGAGTGCATTTTTTTCACTCACATCATTTCAGACAAAGTGTGGCTTTTAACATCTTAGCCATTTACAAGCTGGAGGTAGAAGACTTGGTTGCTGGCCAAGGCACCTAGCTTCACCTGAGCTCTTTCCTTCTAGGACTGCTTGAAAGGCAGAGTAGAGAAACTTACCAGAGCAAGGGAGAAGGATTGGGACTTACTTTGGCTAGGCAGATTTACTGTGTTGTGGTGTTTTTATTTTTTACTCATAGGGATTGCTACTGTTTGTTGCTAACATTTCATTGCTTTGTTTTTTCTCTGATTCAAATTGTTGTTGCTGGTATACCTTCTTCTGCATTGTTACAGGGTGTGCCTACAGGTGTGTGCTAACGGATTACTGCTGTAATCTTCTGATTCAAGTTGTCTTTTGCAAGGTATATCTTCTGTTACTGCTTTATTTTTCTCTGGATCAAAGTGTTTCTTGCAGGGTATATCTTCTCTGAAATTACTGTATTACAGGTGGAGCTTACATTTTTGTGACTTTTTTATCATTGGGCTAAGCAAAATTACTGTTTGACACTGTGTTTTATTTTATTCTTGTTTGTTGAAAAGGTTTGTTGTCTCAGAGGTGTTTCAGTCTCCTTCTCACATTGAAGGAGCTAATTGCTTTCCTCCACAGCTCTTCCAAAGGATTAGGTGTGTGTGGAGGGGGTGGAGCTGGCAAACTGTTAGTAATTTCCAACAGAAAGAAGGGTTAAAAGTCAGGTTAGTGGATATCTTGAGGTAGAAGACTTGGTTTGCTGGCCAGGCGCCTAGCTTCACCTGAGCTCTTTCCTTCTAAGACTGCTTGAAAGGCAGAGTAGAGAAACTTACCAGAGCAAGGGAGAAGGATTAAGACTTACTTTGGCTAAGCAGATTTACTGTGTTGTGGTGTTTTTATTTTTACTCACAGGGATTGCTACTGTTTGTTGCTAACATTTCATTGCTTTATTTTTTCTCTGATTCAAATTGTTGTTGCTGGTATACCTTCTTCTGCATTAGTACAAGATGTGCTACAGGTGTGTGCTAACAGATTACTGCTGTAATCTTCTGATTCAAATTGTCTTTGCAAGGTATATCTTCTGTTACTGCTTTATTTTTCTCTGAGCAAAGTGTTTCTTACAGGGTATATCTTCTCTGAAATTATTACAGGTGGTGCTTTACAGGTTTTACAGTTTTATCTAACATTAGGATAAGCTTTCAGGTTACTGCATTTGTTGTTGACTGATTGTTTCTGCTCTTACCTCCTTGTTCTTTCATCCGTGGTTCTTTTTAGGCAGGGGAAGGGCCCAGCCACCCACCCCCATCTCCAACCACCCCACGCTACACTCCTTTTATAGGGTACCACAGTTGTGACATTTCCTGTGGCAGAGCAGGAAGGGGCGGATCAGTGGGGCTTCCACAAGGTAATCTCATTTACAGGGGCACTAGTAATTTAACTTGTTATAACAAGTTAAACAAAGCACAATTAAACCATTACTTGCATTTTTTTCATTTTTTTTCCCTTCTAATTACTCTGACTAGGTTACAAACCCAGCAACTTATTTGGAATGGATTTCATTAACTGCAGGTACTGTGGAACAATTTTCAGAAGGACAGTCTTACAGGATTTAGGACACTGTCCTACATGCTGGGCCTTTGGAGATCTTAGGTCTCAGCTCCGGGCAGCATGGGCAGAGATTGCACGCCTCAAATTTCATATTGAAGAGGAAATACATTATAAGAACCACCCCCATTTCCCCAGCATCCAACAGAAAAACCTCGACCGCAGAGGGTAGTTGGTCCAGGAGGTTGGCAGGTGGTTAGGAGGAGACAATCAGGTGCCCCATCACTCTCTGCTCTCCAACACATTACCTCCAAAAACCATATAAACACTAGAAACAGGTATCTGCCTCTATCTCTGAAATCAAATAAAGAGGCAGAAGACACTGCAGAGCAGGACACTGCAGCACAGGAGCTAGCACAACAAAACTCACCCAAATCTGGAACCAAAACTAAACAAGCACAAAGGAAATCCAAAAAACTTCTGATCATAGGAGACTCCATGATTCGGGGAGTTGACACCCATCTCCAGCCAGGGGTGATGGTCAGATGTCTCCCAGGTACATCTGCATGGAGAGACACTGACCGCATTGCTAAAATTGTTCACAAAGCAGGAGAAAACATTGATGTCCTAGTACACATAGGGACTAATGATCTCACCAGCCGGTCAGTTGTGGAGACCAAGGAACACCTGACTAGGCTGGGTGACAAACTATCATCTATTTTGTCCGGCATCTCCTTCTCTGAGATCCTACCAGTCTGGGAGAGGGAGCAGATGGACGAAGGTCAGAGAAGGGAGATAGGGAGCTAAACATGTGGCTCAAGGACTGGTGCCAGGAAAAGGACACAGATTTGTAGGAACTGGCAACAGTTCTGGGAGCGAAAGTTCTTTAAATTTGATGGACTGCATCTGACTAAAGAGGGAGTCAGTGCATTGGGGCAGAAGTTTGACGCCTTTGCAGAATATTTAAACTAGCAATGGGAGAGGGTGCAGCACCCACACGTCGAATGGGAAGAACACCCTCCCCTCAGCTAGTGGTCAAACAGGAATTCAGCGTGTTTGCCGCTCATTTGCATCACCAGGGTAAGAAAAAGGTTTGTCTCCCATACGATGCACAGGGTAATACCAAACTTCACCCAACAACTAACACACCAAAATCTGGCCAATGGAAAATCATGTACACAAATGCTCACAGCCTGGGAAATAAGATCCCAGACCTGCAGGCAATAATGTCAGAGGCTAAACTGGACATAGTAGCAATTAGTGAGACATGGTTTACCAGTAACCACATAGGAGACTTCAGTACCTGGCTGTGTATTGTTCAGAAGAGACCGAGGTGCAAAAGGGGAGAATGGCCTGTATGTTAATGAAAATATCAAAGCTAAAGAAATTCAGAATACACATAAGGAGCCAGAAGAACTGTGGTCACCCTGAAACAGGAAATGGGACAGCCATAAGAACTGGGGTTGTCTACAGGCCCCAGACCAGAGGAGGACATAGACAAATTACTGTTAGAAGATATACAAAACATGACAGCTAAATGGGAGGTTCTGATAATGGGAGACTTCAACATGCCAGATACAGATTGGTCAATACCAGCAGGAACATCTGCCAGAACTAGACTCATAGTGGATTCCCTGCAGGGGAAGGGCCTCAAACAACTGGTACAGCAACCCACAAGAGACAGGGCTATCCTAGATCTAGTACTGACTAACAAAGGAGGGATCACAGATCTCCAGGTAGAAGGTCACCTGGGGGCCAGTGACCATCACATGGTATGGTTCAATTTGGCTACTACATCTAAATCATCCCATTCCAAGGCAAAAATATGGGACTTCAGAGGAGCTGACTTTGATAAGATGGCCAACAGAGTTAAGCTAGCCCTGGCAAAAAGAAACACAGGTGAGGGGGTACAGGCAAAGTGGGCAAGCATTAAGGATGCACTACTTGAAGCAACATCCCATTGTGTTAGACAGAAAAGGAAGTGCAAAGAAGAAGGAAACCACTTTGGTTTCAAATACAGTAGCAGAAAAGTCAGAGCCAAAAGGCTGGCCTTCAGGAAATATAAGGAATACAGCGGGATGAAGATAGGGAGGCATACCAAACTGCCCTAAGGGAAGCAGGTAAGGCAGTAAGGAGGCAAAAGTCCCAAACTGAGGAAACACTAGCACGAACAGTAAAAGAAGGTGACAAGACTTTCTATAGATACATTAGTGAAAGGAGAAAGTCCAGAAGGGTATTGCTAAGCTTAATGGAGAAAAGGAGCAAGTGAGGAGGAGGACCCTGTAAAGGCATCTATCCTAAATAGATACTTTTGCTCAGTATTTACTGAAGAGAAGGTAGGGCAGGGCCCACAGCTCAGCATCATGGACACAGGGGGAGGCAGGTGGCACTACTCCCTTCACAAAAGAAAGGGTCCTACAAGAACTTGCTAAGCTCAGGGTGGATAAGGCAATGGGACCTGATGGCATACATCCCAGGGTACTTAAGGAGCTAAAGGAGGAACTAGCAGAGCCATTAGCAGAATTGTTTAATGAGTCTCTGAGCACAGGAGAGGTCCCAGAAGACTGGAGAAGGGTTTATGTGATCCCGCCCACAAGAGTGGTAGCAGGGAGGAGGCAGGGAACTACAGACGGTCAGTCTTACCCTCAGTAGTGGGCAAGATTATGGAGGCATTCCTTAGGAAAGGATAGTGCAACACCTGGAATCCATAGAGGCACAGGATCCAAGACAGCATGGGTTTACAAAGGAAGGTCCTGTCAAACTAATCTCATAGATTTCTTTGACTGGGTAACCAGAGTGGTGGACCAAGGGGGAGCAGTTGATGTCGCCTACCTTGACTTCAGCAAAGCTTTTGACACTGTTCCACATAGAAGATTGATAAATAAGCTGGGTAGGCTCGAGTTGGGTCAGAAGTTGGTCAACTGGGTGGCAAACTGGTTGACGGGCAGAAAACAGAGAGTGGTGGTAAATGGTATACAGTCAGAAGAGATGCAAGTCACAAGTGGGGTACCTCAGGGATCAGTCCTGGGGCCAGTCCTCTTCAACATCTTCATTAGTGGCCTTGCAGATGGACTAGAGGGTAAGGCTTGTCTGTTTGCAGATGACACCAAGATCTGCAACAGAGTAGATGATCCAGATGGGGTGGGCAGAATGAGAAGAGATCTGGATAAACTAGCAGAATGGTCAGAAGAGTGGCAGCTGGGATTTAATGCAAAGAAGTGCAAAATCATGCACACAGGGAAGAGAAACCCTGAAGCCACCTATAGGCTGGGAGGGGAGTTGCTAGCAGTCACAAAGGAAGAAAGAGACTTGGGCATCATCATCACTGATGACCTAAAATCATCCAAGCAGACCTCTAAAGCAGTAGGTAAGGCTAGGGGGTGTTAGAGTGTATTAGTAGGGTATCACAAGTCGTAGAGGGAGGTAATAATCCTCTGTACAAGACACTGGTTAGGCCCCATCTGGAGTACTGCGTGGCAGTATTGGAGGCCACACCTTCACAAAGACATTAACCAAATTGAGGCAGTCCAGAGAAGGGCAACCAAAATGGTGCAGGGACTGCATCAGAAGACTTATGAGGACAGATTAATGGAGCTCAATATGTATACCCTTGAGCAAAGGAGGAGAGAGGTGATATGATTGAGGCATTCAAACACCTTAAGGGCATAAACAAGGTGAAAGAGTCTAACATGTTTAAATATAAGAAAATAGCAGGACAAGAGGACACAGCATGAGATTAGAGGAGGCTGATTAAGGGGAATGTGAGGAAATTCTTTTCACAGAAAGGGTGGTGGATGCTGAATGGCTTACCACAAGAAGTGGTGGCTATGAATACAGTGCAGGCTTCAAACAGGCATGAGATAGGCATAAGGGAGCAATACAAATGACTATGAATAGATAGGTCACTGACAGAGCAAAGGCCGATGGCACATTTATAAGGTAGAAAAAGAAATGGGCAGACTGGATGGGCCTTGCGGTCCTTATCTGCCGTCAGCTTCTATGTTTCTATGTTTCTATATTAAAGATAAGCTTCCCCACTCGTGAGGGAGCAATCTTAGACCTCTTATCCTCAAACAGGGGCAGTGAGAGGATCTCAGATCTAGAAGTGGGTCGCCATCTCGGAACAAGTGACCATCAAACAGTGTGGTTCACATTAAACTCAGCTACAGAGTCAAGCCATACAAAAGTGAGGGTACTGGACTTCAGGAGGGCTGACTTTGGAAAGATGGGAGAGTGCCTCAGAAAAGCACTAGCAAACAGGCTAGAAGAAGGTGTGGAGCAACAATGGGGAATCATCAAAACTGCCATCACAGAGGCAACAAGCCTTTGTGTGAAGCAAATAAACAAATCAAAATGAAAGAAAAAGCCACTATGGTTCTCAAAAGAGGTGGTTGTGAAAGTCAGGAAGAAAAAGATAGCATTCCAGAGGTATAAGAAAATACAGAAAAAGCAGGACAGAGAGCTGTACCAGTTAAGGTAGAAGGAAGCAGGGAGGGAAGTCAGAATAGCAAAGGCCCAAACTGAGGAAAAGATAGCCAACTCAGTTAAGAAGGGGAATAAAACCTTTTATAGGTACATCAGCGAGCGTAGAAAGACAAAGGGAGGGATAGTGAGGCTGAATAGAATGAACGGTGGGTGGGCTGGGGGGACAGTGAAAAGGCAGGGATATTGAATGAATATTTCTGCTTAGTATTCACAAAAGAGGAGGGGGAAGTGCCTAATCCAATTAACAGAGGCACTCTTGATAGGGCAGTCGATCCCAGTCCTTTCACAGAAGAAAGGGTTCGTCAAGAACTCCTAAAACTGAAGGTGGACAAAGCAATGGGGCCTGATGGAATTCACCCCAGCATTCTGAAAGAATTAAGGGGGGAACTAGTGAAACCACTGGCAACTCTTTTTAATAAATCAAGGGAGGATGGTGTGGTACCTGGGGACTGGAGGAAGGCGGATGTGATTCCCCTTCACAAAAGTGGGACCAAGACAGAGGCAGGAAACTACAGACCTGTCAGTCTGACATCTGTGGTAGGGAAAGTGATGGAGTCACTTCTGAATGAAAGAATAGTTGAGTTCCTAGAGGCCAGTGGGGCACAGGACCCAAGGCAGCATGGGTTCATAGCAGGAAGGTCATGTCAGATGAATCTAATAGATTTCTTTGACTGGGTGACCAAAGTAATAGACCAGGGAGGGGCTGTGGACATGGCCTACCTAGACTTTAGCAAGGCATTTGACACAGTCCCACATAAAAGATTAATAGTCAAATTAACCAGCCTGGGAGTGGGTCCCAGGGTGGTAGCCTGGGTAAAACATTGGCTGGATAACAGGACACAGAAGGTAATTGTAAATGGAGTCCACTCTGAATAAAGAGGGGTTACTAGTGGGTATCTGGGTTCAGTATTGGTCTAGCCCTTTTTAATGTCTTCGTAAGTGACATTGCAGAGGGACTGGAAGGAAAAGTATGCCTCTTTGCAGATGACACAAAGATCTGCAACAGGGTTGATACACAACGAGGCATGGAAAGGATGAGAAGGGACTTGGTAAGGTTGGAGGAATGGTCAGAAGTATTGCAGCTAGGATTCAATGCAAAGAAGTGCAAAATAATGCACCTGGGAAACAAGAACCCTGGGGAAGAATACACAATGGGGGGAGGTAGTAACAACAACAAAAAAGGAAAGGCACCTGGGGGTAGTCATATCAGATGACCTTAAGGTTAGCAAGCAATGTGAGAAGGCAGTTGGAGGGCTGGGGGTATACTGGGATGCATAGGGAGAGGCATCAGCAGCAGAAAACAGGAAGTTGTTATCCCTCTGTACAGACAGTTGGTGAGACCCAATCTGGAGTACTGTGTCCAGTTCTGGAGACCCCATCTCTGCAAGGACATAAACAGGATAGAGGCAGTCCAGAGGAGGGCAACTAAAATGGTGGAGGGTCTGCAAGAGAAGCCGTATGAGGAGAGACTAAAGGAGCTTAATATATATACCCATGAGGAAAGAAGGGAGAGGGGGGACATGATAGAAACTTTTAAGTACCTCAGTGGAATCAACAAAGTCCAAGAGGATAGCATCTTTCAGAAAAAGAGACGTGCAAGAACAAGGGGACACAATTTAAAGATAGAGGGGTGGCAGTTCAGGGGCAATGTGAGGAAGTATTATTTCACAGAGAGGGTAGTGGATGCATGGAACTGCCTTCCTGAGGAGGTTGTGGGGTCTAAAACTGTGGGAGAATTCAAGAATGCATGGGACAGACATAAGGCAATTCTTGTGGGAGGTAGGAAGAATTAGGCTGTTGGTTAACTAGGATCTGCGGCCTATCCTGTAGGTAGGGAAATGGGCAGACTAGATGGGCCAAGCGGTCTTTATCTGCCGTCAAAGTCTATATTTCTATGTTTCCCTTGAAAACTTCAAGGTAAAAAAATAGCTGATACAAAAGATATGCTCTTTCAGGTTCCAAATTAGTGTTTTTCAGTGGTTTCATATTACTTCATTCAACGTTCTTACCTCAAACCTGCTTGACGATAACAACCAATGTAGTTGCCTTACTCAATGCACTTTTTTGCACAGCACTGATGGGTTTGGATTCATGCACGCTTTAGTTAATATTCAAAGCCTTGCATTCCTGATACTTGCACTTCTTGTTTCCACATTGCGGGAGCTCCGACTCACTCTCTCCCCATGGCGCCATCTTGATTCTAGCTCCTCCTCATATAAAACCATATCCTAATTACCATTCTGCCCAGTAGAAAAAAAATTGGACCTAGGTAACCCACATAAGCAATTATCAAGTAGGTTCAAGAAGAACTTTGTATCCCCAAGGAAGAACCTAGGTTAGAAAAACAATATGACAATAACAAGTAATTAATCTCCCACTAACATTGAACATTTAGCTAAACATTTTCAACATTTCTCCAATACAACAGCAAGTGCCTATGCACTGAACTGCAGTCTGATCTCATCCCACACTGAACAGCCCAATTTCATCATTAGGCACTTTTACACACAGTGATCTTTCTTCAAATGAGCAGTACAGATCAACTGCAATATTACTCTGTGTGGTGTCTACAGGTGATCCGCTCTGCAACGGAAGTGAGCATTCACCAATTCTACATTCCCAGCTTGACTGGGTTCATTGATTCTTGTGGCATTTCAGCCAGCTGTGTACTAGCGCCCTTCTGCTCATTTCAGTCCCATGAAAAGGAAATCCTGTGCTCTCTTGGCTGTTGTAGAGCAGATCGTCTATAGATGCCTCACACGGTAACATTGCAGTTGATCTGTACCACTTGTTCTGATATAGGTCATTGCATGTATAAGTGCCTTTTAAGTGCAGGAGATCGAGCAGAACAAACATGTCATGGAATCAGAGGTACAGGTAAACCCCATGAAAAAAGTGTCTTTAGCATAGCCCCAAAGTGGCATTATAGATGAATTATAGATAACTTAAAAGTAATCATATCACTTATTTAATCTATGGGAAGGTATACAGACAAGTCTTGAGAAGACTCAGCAAAAGTGGGAGAAAAACATTTATAAAATCCTGAAAGGTACGTGATCCACACTGATTTACTCCACCATGCAGTTTTAACATGTGTGCAGCCATTTTACCCCAACAACCTGCAATAACAGATTTTCCCCCAATTAGCACCCAGACTTCCACATGTCTACAATATATGTTTAAAGTACCCATTAATCAAATAAAACAAAATAACCCAACATGGTACCTCACCCACAGATGACATAGTATTGATACCCATAAGACTAAAAGTTAGGATTCATTCTAAATGAAAGTTCCATTAAGTCAAGAAGCTAGAGTAAAGGGCATTCAATGTAAATAGTCTCATAGATTTTAAACTGTATACACAGGCAGTACAAATGAGGGTGTCCAAATGTAATATTTTAAATGCACTGTAGAGCCTTAAAGGATTGGACTAACACAACAACATTCTGGACAGACCTGAAGTAAAGAAGCTGAGGAGGGCATTGTATTAATGTCCCGCTTTACCATTCAAAGCCTTTTCCTCAGTCCCAGCCATTTCAGCTTTGATCCTTTTCACCAGCTTATTTGTCTCATGAGGGTCATTAAACAAGTAAGTGGGGCCCTTCTAAGTAGTTTGCAGTTTGGCAGGGACAAGGAGTGGGTGCTGTACCTTAAGTGACCACAGGGAGCCTCTGATGTAGTTGAATGCCTTCCGTCACTGTCTCATTGCATATGAGAGATTTGGGAATAAAGATAGGGCTGCATCCCCATACCACAGGTTCCGTTTCCTTCTGGCTAACAGGAGAATTTGATCTTGAACTCTTACTCCACTGCAGACCATTAAGAAAGTCTGCGTCCCAGTGTCACTTACCATGGGCCATCTCAGGGTGATTCGGGAGGCTTTTTCCAGCATGACAGGAGGGTTGTCTTCTGATAGTCCCAGCAGCTGAGGCAGCATTAGTGAAATAAAGTCCAACAGTGCCATGCCCTCTGCTTGTTCAGGTAAACCTATTAGGTATACATTTTGTTCTCTTGTTAAGTTTTCAACAGTCTCCAGTCTTTGTCGGAGCAGCATATTTTCTTTTACCAACTTTGCAGTGGCATTGGCTAACTTTAAAATTGTGCCATCCACCCTTTGCATAGTTTGTTCTACATTGTCCACCTGAGATTCTAGGGTAGAGACCTGAGGTGTCAAAGCATCCAGCTTCTTTCTCATGTTTTGGAAGGTGTGCACCAGCTGTGCGAGGGACATGTTGACCATGGAAAGAGAGACCTCATCAACATTACTTCCACATCTCCCCACAGCTGCCTCTTTGAGTCTCATGCTCTGGAGGATTTTGGTACAAAACATTTATTCGCAGGCACTGTGGTTTTAGGTCTGCCCATTTTTGGTATGCTGGTGGCTGCCAGCACTAGTTGGGTGATTTGAGCATTGAGTGTCAGCAAAAAAATGCAGTTTAAATCAAATAACGTTCTTAACCTTGGGAGCTCTGTAAAGGAATATCTGCTTCATACTACTGCTAAGTCATGCCACTTGATTTAAAGTTTTTTGTGGAAACATTAAATGTAATTGATTTCTGGCATATGATTAATACCAACACAAAAGAATACTCTTTTTGGTCCCCAGTGCATAAAACAGGGTCATGAATTGACCCGATTTTTATTCCCAAAACATTGATTTCCTCAATACAAGAAATTAAAATTCGCCCCATAGTCCTTTCCGAACATTCTCCTATAACTCTGTCATTGTCAGGCTTGAACAGAAGTAATGGTCCAAACAGATGGCACCTAAATGTTTCCTTACTAGATAACACCTCAGTTACTGAGAAAATGTCTAGACAAATCTCAGACTCTTTGGCATTACATATTCATAATGACATGTGAGCAACAAACTAGGAAGCGGTAAAAGGTATCCTTAGGGGAGCTGCCATTGATATTGCATTCAAAAAGAAAAAAGAAAGACAAAAAAATAGGAAAAATGAATTCCTTCAAAAAGATTGAGTTAGAACTGCAAACTGACAGTTCCAAGAGCAAATGGAAGCAGTAGTTTACAATCAAGCATGATTATGATGATCTCTTAAAGGAAAAGGCTATTTTTTGTTTTAGGAAAGCTAGGATCAGATATACTAAATCAGGCTCCAAAGCATAACGACTATTAGCTATTCATCTAAAAATGCCAATAATCATCTAAAAAATGTTAATAACCATATAAATATAGTGAATATCAGAGACAACAGTTTAAGAAAGCTAATGATGGGCACTGCAAATGCCAATGCAGCATTTGCTGACATTTACTCTGACTTATGAAAAAAGCAAATGGGAAATGTTTTTGAGAATGTTTTTTGAAGACTTCTGCTTCCTAAAATTAGTGAGGAAGCCAAGATTTAATGTACAAGCAAATAACAATAGATTCCCGAAGCAATTAAATCTTTAAGCAAAAAAAATCCCCAGGCCCTGATGGCTTTCTTCTACATTTCTATATAAAATTCGCAAATTAGATTGTAGCCATTTTACATAAAATGTTTATAGAAGCTTTGGTAAATAAAAAGCTCCTGCCATCCCTCGACAAGGGTCTTATCACAGTTTTACACAAAAAATATAAACACCCTGAATTATGTAAAAATGTAATTTGGATACTAAGATTGCATTTATTTATTTATTCATTTTATGTATTTGAAATGTATCACCAACAAAGGCATGCTGAACTATAATAGTTTGTTTTCAGATGCATCCTGGGGGGAGGGGAAATGCAAACATTATTTTGACCAGACTGAATAAAGTAATTCAACAGATAATAGGAACTTATTAGACAGTATTTTTAAAGGGAAGTCATGCAACTGATAATGTTAGAAAAGCCTTTCATATTGTAGAGATAACTAAGAACAGTGCATCCCCAATTGCGCTTGTCTCACTTGATGCGTAAGCGGCATTGATAGGGTTGATTGATCCTGTCTTTTTAAGATCCAGAACTTTTACAACTTCCCAGAAAGTTTTATTTGTTGGATAAAATTGTTTTATACCTGCCCCCAATCAGCTGTACTTACAAATGAATTAATTTTACCCTATTTTAATACCCAAAAAGGAACAAAACAAGGTTGTTCGCTTCCCCAGCCTCTTTATTCTCTTCCTCGAATCTCTGCTTTTGAAACCTATGCATGACAAAGACATAGAGAGGGTAGTTATAAAAAATAAGAAGAACTGGCCTGGTGGTGCTGAAGGCTGAGGTGCTGGACACCACACCTCATGCCACGCCAGCAACCTGGGTTTGAAAAATAGCCCAGGCTATCAGGGTTCACCAGGGGTGAGAGAGGGTCAAGTGTCCAGAGGACTGCTCTTCTCTTGGGGAGGGAGGAAGGGAGGGATTATTGTCCCTCCTGTCAGCTGCCCTCTGGTGGGGGCTGGGAGGTGGCCCAGGCTGGGAGGGCAAACAGCCTGCAATCGTGACATGTGCATGCCCCCACACACACGATCATGCATTGGGAGGAAGGGTGGTCCTGGAAAAACAGAAAATGGTGGCCAGAGGCTTCATGAAGCTCTACCCCATTTAGCTGGTTTGTGTCTACCACCTCCCTGGATTTGGATTGTGCTCTGGGGAGGGAGGAAATTCCCTTCCTGGCCCCACCATGGGGGGGCAAGCCATGGGGGATCTTGGGGTTGGTTGACGGAGGCTGGGCTCTCAAATGGGTGACTCAGGACTGAGTTCCCACTCCTGGTGTGCAGGGAGCAAAAACAGTAAATAAAAAAAAAGGTAAGAAGAACATCTGTTTAGCGTAAAATGATTATATTCTGCTTACAATCTCCAACCCAGCTGACATGATACCAAAAATAATGAAGGTCCTGAAGGACATTGGAAGCTTCTCTGGATATAAAACGAAAAAGGATAAGTCCCAGATACTGTCGCTTAATAAAATGGATGCAAAAAAATTATCTAAAACTACTGGTTTAATGTGATCTAAGGCGGATGTTCAATATTAGGGGATAAGAAGTGCTAAGTCCTATAGGTGCTTTGTAAAAATTAACCTTTTGACATCAAAACAGACCACAGAAAAGCATTTAGAAAACAGCACAGGCTTCCTTTAAATCTCTGGGGCAGAACTGACTCTATAAAAATTACTTTATTGCCAAAAATGTTGCATTATCTTATGCTCTTGACAAACTGTATCCCTAGAAAGGGGTTCCTAATGATTCAAAATGGTACTAATAGGTTCATCTGGAGTCACAAATGAATCTGACCCAGGCAAGCTTATTGCAAACTTATTTAGTTAGAGACAAGGGTGGTCTAAAGCTTTTAGGTTTCTACTAGTACAGTACTATGTAGCATGCAGGGTGTTATAGTATTGTAAATGGTTTAGGTCTCAAACTATACTCCACATAGGATTAATATAGATTCAGATATTTTGAAGGACTATAATTTTAACATGGATTCACTTTTATTCTTTAACTTTAAACTTGATAAAATTCTTATGAAAAATCAAATAATTTCTGATTCTATAAGACAAATGAATCAAACAGCAGCACTGTTAGACCTAACCCTATATAAATCTACAATGCAGCCTTTGTGGGGTTACCTTAATATTAGACTAAATAAAAATGTGACAATTAATGCCTATTTATACACACTGGGGATCACAAGTATTTCAGATCTTATAAATGAAAATGATTGGATTGGAACTGAACAGCTTAAAGAAAAACTTAACCTAACACAGGCTGACTCTGATTTTGTTATACATCTAACGACGGCAGTACAGAGATTGTATAATAGGAACAATGCACCCGGTCACAAAAATGATAATGCCAGAATCTTTATTTTTATTTGCAAAAATAAACATAGCATCTCAACATTTTATACATTTTTTAAATATACACAGAGGTACTACAGATGAGGCTATAAACTACTACATCAAAGTTGCAAATCTAGAAACTGCAAACTGGAAATGGGATGATATTCTGGATTTGACCTCATAAAACCTTTTTATTGATGAACTACATGATTTTACAATATAAGCTTTCAAAACGATCTATTTGTTATGCTGGTCAACATGAAAAAATGGGGTTACAACAAATGGATAATTGTATCAAATGTAATAACAGATAAGCTGGCTTAAAACATCAGGGGCCAGATATTCAAAGTTTTGTGCCGGGCAAAAAACATTTGCACAGGTTTAGCATGGGATTAACATGGGTCTTCTATATTCAAAAGGCCAAATAGTGCGGGCAAACTGTATTAGCACTGGGCAAACCAAAAATATATGCAAGAGGCAAAGTGAACATAAATACAGGCGCAATGAGATATTCAGCAACTAGCACCGCACTAGGGTGTTGAGTGCGACTTAGTGTGACCCATAGTGTGGTACAAATTACTGCCCAATAAAAGCTGGTCTTAACCCTGGGCAAACAGCTTTTCGTGACATTGGTGCATTGCACGGTGTTTGCGAGGGATTTGTGCAGCTTGCGTGACCCTAACATAACAGCATGACACTTAGAAAATGACAGACATGGAGGACACATGCTGCTCACTGATGGCACCACCATGATGCCAGCAGCTGTCACCAGTCCCAGCCAAGCACAGACAGTAAGGGGTGATCCAACCCACAGGTGACATCATGGTAGTGTGGTCATATAGCACACACCTGCAGACCATACGTCTATGGTGCCTAACAGATGCCAGCACACACATGCAGCATTGTGGGCATGGTGGCCATTGAGTGGAGGGTGTATGTGTGGCCAGACCTCACCACAGCCCAGGTGTGGCCACAAGGCTGAGAAACATCACGCAGTGCACATGGGCCAGTAGTGGGAATACGACACCACCTGTGTGCCTATCGGATCTCACATGTCCCCCAGCCACATACCTCACAACTGTACAAATGCCACAGCACACACAGCCAGCCATGTATATTTCACTGTGTGCATCCCATGCCACAGGTGCAGCATCTGCGGATCGCACAACAGCGTAACAGTACTGTCCACTGTCAGTACTTACCTGCAAGCTGGGCCTGTCACTGTGTACAGTGCAGTGGTCATCACTGCCCTACATACCATAGGCATTGCTGTGTCCCTCACACCACCAGCCCCCTTACTACTGTAGTGTCTGCTGTGCACTGTGGCATGACCTACAGTGTGACAGCTGCATGCAGCACCTCCACCACCTGTGCCTATGCTGTGTTGTCCCCTAGGGGAAGTTATGCTATGCTATGCAGTACTGTTTACATGTAGCCTGCAGCTATCATCATGCACTGCCTGACTGCCCTACAGGTGGAGCTGTGGTTGGACCTGTCCAGCCCCGTACTTCCAGACTGACCTACAGGTGGAGCTCTGGGACCCTGCAATAACGCTGGGCAAACTGCATGCAAATCAGGGCATGATGAGATGCTAATGTGGCTGTTTGCCCAGAGACTATCTAAGTAGGCTCATTTGCATGTCACTTTTGAATATGGCAAAGTTTAGCCCCGTGCTAACATGTTTGCACCGGGCTAACAGCTTAGCTCGCGCTAAAGCCGCACTAATGTGTTAGCGCGGCGCTAACGGTTTGGGGAATAATATACAGTGTAGATCACTGTTCTTTCCCATCTGCTGCTGCCTGCAGCTGTATTGGGTCCATGCTTTTGCTGGCACACATATTGGCCACATAGTTCATCTCTACCTACCCCTCACGTCACTGTGCACTGTGGTGTTGTTGTTGTGTTTTGCACTTCCTGGTTACTTTATTCAGTGCTGTCTTATTCCAGGGCTATGTTTGCCCATCACTCCCAGCCCAGTTTGCATGGCCTCAGTCCCATGCTATATTTGAGGCTGTTTGCCCCAGGCTATTCCTTTTGAATATAGCTTAGCCGAAGTTTCTAATATCAGCGGTCACCGGACAGTGTTAACTCAGTTCGGGGCAAAATTTGGAATATCTGGCCCCAGATGTTGGACTGCCCGAAGATTAAAAAACTTTGGACACATATTCATCAATCATTAAGAGACTTACCTAATGTTTATTCAAATTTCAATTTTGTCTCTTGCATTATTGGGCATGTTTCATTATCACAACAAATTTCTTGGGTTGATAAGTGCATGATCGCTCTGATTTCCATCACTGCTAAGAATCTAATTCTTAAACACTGGCTTGAGGAGTTTGTTCCTACTTTAACAGAATGGAATAAAGAGATTATGGAAGTATTACAATTAGAGAAAATTGCACATGGATATAAGGATGGGGCCAAGGTTTTTCAGAAGTAGTGGGGTCCTTTGTTTTCATACTCCACAACAATTTCAAACTAGTTCTTTCTGTCCTCTTCTTTCTCTCTTTAGAATCTTCTATTATCTCTCTCTCTCTTTTAACTTTTAGCTCTCATTTCTCTTCATCTACAGTCTGCATGGGAACTGATATTTAGGAATTTAAATTGTTATTTGACTTAGGTATTCTTTTCTTGGTTGTTGTTTTGACTAAAAGAATATCTGCATGCGAGTATCATCTGCTTATATGACAAAGACTGAGTGTTATATTTTTCAAAGTTTTTTGTATTGTTTATTGAAACTAACAAAAATGTATGGGGAAAAAGCCATATGACATAAAATTGAAATTGTCAATTTCCAGATCTTTGTTTAAAGGGTTGCAGAATTGCAAGTGTCTCAAATGCACTATTTTACCAGCAGGATTTGGTAAATTTTCATGAAAATCACAGAATTTCATGAACATTTCACAGAAACAGTGTTTGCAAATTTAGTCTGGCCATGAACTATACAATATGTTAGTAGGGAGAGTAACAGGCTGGATGCAGTTATGAGTCCTCTGCAAACTGCTTTTGAAACTGACACTCAGGGTTGATGCTTACCAAGAATATGTGGCAAGCCTTTTCACAACATTGTAGCTACATTGCAAAAGACCTGTTGTATAAGGTTAGTCTTTTGTTTCTTGCAGAATTTTTGTCCTGAAAAGGCCCATCTAACTGAAGCTTAATTCCAGATATGTTCCAGGAGCATGGGGAAGCTACGTGACTTGTTCAGGATCACACAGTATGCAAGCAGAGGTTATGGTTTTCAAATCCAGGTGTGCTGTACAGTATCTCCAGGTTCACAGCTCAGTGCTCTAACCTCTAAGCTATGCTGCCTGATCTAGTGTGACTGGTGATCGCCCTTTCTCTCTCTCTCCTGAGCACAATATGGGACATCAGAAGCCCATCTTAGAGTCGCAAAATATTCCTGACCCACTGAATGCTGAGCACCCATCCCTGGTGTTGATGGTAGAGATGTTGCAAAGTTTTATTCCGCCTGCGAAATCCGTTCGAAGTTGCTAAACTCACCCCATGAAAAACTTCATGAAATGACCTTGTATTGGCAAAACTTTGTGGGTAACTTCGAAGTTAACTTCAACTTTTGTTCCTAACCTCGAAGTTCTTGAAAAAAAAGGGGTTGTCAGGTGATTCACATCCTGCATATCACATGGGAGACCCCAGTCAGGCAGGAAGTGAGTGTTTCAGTTTCATTTCGCCAGTCAGAGCTGAGTGAAGTAGCTGACAGCAGCAGATCTCAGAGCTACCAAACAAACCCTATTCCAAAAATGCCATTTTGTACATTTTCTAATTTTAGTTTCACCTTCCTGTGTCTGTTGTTAATATCTTTATATATCTGTATTTTTCACTGAAAAATTATGTTAACATATATTTGTTTTGGTTAGTTTACAAAGTGTTGAGTGTGTACCGCGTGTGTGTGTGTGTGTGTGTGTGTGGTGTCTCTTTTTTTCTCATTTTATTTTTTAAATGGAGAGAAGTAGGAAGGAGATTTGCAAGGGTGGGGCAGCTGGGATTAGGCTTAACAGGAGAGGGTTTGAGATAGGAGGGAGTGAGCCCCCCACCAAGATCAGGATGGGAGTTCCGCTGCTCCACTGCAGCAGCAGGATGCCCAGGGCCCCCCCCCCAGCAGGAACCCATGGTATCTGCTCCAGTGATTCCTCCCAATGTTGCCAGTGCCACCCCCAGCAGCTCATCCACTGGCAATGTCCAGCACCTGGCACCACAGCATCTGGTGCTTCCTCCCCACGATCTATTGCATGGGAGTTCTTTGACCTAGATCCTGCACACAAAACAGTGGCCATCTGCAAGGTCTATGGTCACACTGTAAGGTGGAGGAAAAAAGGCAGCCACCTTGGGGCCGGCGACCAGCAGACACACCTCCGGATCCACCACCTGGCAGAGTGACAGGTGAAGGAGCATGAGGTGGCTGGAGCACATGGTGGTGGTGAAGGAGAGCAGGGGGAGGTGGTCCGTTGTGCGCTGTGAGTCAGCATGGTGGTCATAGGGAGGAATGCAGCAGTTGTCGACCACAGACAAGATGACAGGCAGCAGCTCAAGCAGGTGATGTGGACCCCAGAGCACCTGCCACACAAGGGATGTGAGGTATGTGGTAGTAGGTGCAACAGCTGTGCCAGGACTTTAATCAGTTTCAGCAGGAAGTGATAAATCAGCTGGACAATGTTATGTCCAGTAATGAGAAGATTCTCACTGTCCTGTCTGAGTTGCATGGTGGTGGTAGTCCTTGCGCAGCTAGTGGCAGTGGTGGTGCTGTGTGATGACAGTGTGACTGGTGTTGTCATGACTCATGTTGTGTTTTTGTGTCATTGGCAATTTTACTATTTTATAGGTACATTAGGGCGCGAAGAAAGACCAAAGGAGGGATACTGAGGCTTAATAAAGGGGAGGGAATGTGGGTAGAGTGTGACAGTCAAAAAGCAGGGATACTGAACGAATATTTCTGCTCAGTATTCACAAAGGAAGAGGAGGGAGAGGTATCTAAACCAAACAAGAGAAACACTCTGAAGATGGGGGTTGATACCAGTCCATTTACAGAATAAAGGGTTCTGAAAGAACTAATAAAATTGAAGGTGGACAAAGCAATGGGGCCTGATGGGATTCACCCAAGAATTCTAAAAGAACTAAGGGTAGAACTAGTGACACCGCTGACTACTCTCTTTAACAAATCATGGGAGGATGGGGTGGTACCTGAGCACTGGAGGAGGGTGGATGTGATTCTCACAAAAATGGGAGCAGAACAAAGGCAGGAAACTACAGACTAGTTAGTTTGACCTCAGTGGTAGGGAAAATGATGGAATCGCTTCTGAAGGAAAGAAGTGTTGAGTACCTAGAGGCCAGTGGGGCACAGGACCCAAGGCAGTATGGATTCATGATGGGAAGGTCGTGTCAGACGAATAGATTTAATAGATTTCTTTGACTGGGTGACCAAGTAGTAGACCAGGGAGGGGCTGTGGACATGGCCTACCTAGATTTTAGCAAGGCATTTGATACAGTCCCATACAAAAGATTAATACACAAGTTAGCTAGCCTTGGAGTGGGTCCCAAGGTGGTAGCCTGGATAAAAGATTGGCTAGACAACAGGACGCAAAGGGTAGTAGTAAATGGAGTCCACAGTGAAGAAAGGAGGGTTACTAGCGGGGTACCGCAGGGTTCAGTACTAGGACTGATCCTTTTTAATGTCTTCATAAGTGACATTGCAGAGGAACTGGAAGGAAAAGTATGTCTCTTTGCAGATGATACAAAGATCTGCAACAGGGTTGATATACAAGATGGAGTGGAAAGGATGAGAAGGGACTAGGCAAGGTTGGAGGAATGGTCAAATGTATGGCAGCTCAGATTCAATGCAAAGAAGTGCAAGGTAATGTACCTGGGAAACAAAAACCCAGGGGAAGAGTACACAATGGGGGGTGAGATACCGACAGCAGTAGAAATAAAAGGAACCTGGGGGTAATTATATCAGATGACCTATAGGTGGGCAAGCAATGTGAGAAGGCAGTAAGGAAGGCTGGGGGAATACTGGGATGCATAGAGAGAGGTATCAAAAGTAGAAAACAGGAAGTTGTTATCCCTCTGTACAGACAGTTGGTGAGACCCCATCTGGAGTACTGTGTGCAGTTCTGGAGACCCCATCTCTGCAAAGACATAGACAGAGTGGAGGCTGTCCAGAGAAGGGCAACCAAAGTGGTGCAGGGTCTGCACCAGAAGACATATGAAGAAAGACTAAAGGGGCTTAATATGTATACCCTTGAAGAAAGAAGGGAGAGAGGGGACATGATAGAAATGTTCAAGTACCTCAAGGGAATCAACAAAGTCCAAGAGGGTAGCATCTCTCAGAAAAAGAGATTCGCAAGAACAAGGGGGCACAATTTGAAGATAGAGGGGGGATGGCTCAAAGGTAATGTGAGGAAGTATTTTTTCACAGAGAGGGTTGTGGATGCATGGAATAGCCTCCCTGAGGAGGTTGTGGAGTCAAAAACAGTGGGGGAATTCAAGAATGCATGGGACAGACATAAGGCAGTCCTAGTGGGTGTAGGAGGAAGTAAACTGTTGGTTAACTAGGATCTGCAGCTTATCTGTTAGGTAGGAAAATGGGCAGACTAGGTGGGCCAAGCAGTCCTTATCTGCCGTCAAATTCTATGTTTCTATGTTGTTTATTATTTCCATGCTGTGTCCGTAATTTTCCCCCCGTTGTGTACATCTCTGCCCCCCCCAAAAATATAAAAAGTTATAAAAGGTAAAAAAAATATATTTTTTCTCTATACTTAATCTCTATCCTCTTTTTAATTACTGTCAAATATTTATTTCTAAACTTTTTGTGTTACTGTTATAAGTTGCCAAGGTCCGTATCTCACTCCATCCTTTCACTTGCTCACTCCCTTAATTTTATCCTCATGTACAGTTAAGCATTCACCTTTCTGTAATGAGTATGGCCTGTCCCTTTCCTGTTCTGTGTTCTTCACACATGAACAGGGTGTGCAAAAGTTGCCATTTCCACCTTAGCTGAACTTTCGCAGAAATATGGCAACTTTCGCTGAAGTTTCCGATCTTCCGCCTGCAGTGGCGGAGGAAGAGAAAGATGGGCCCCAGTGCATGTTGTAATTTTGGGCCCCCCCCCACAGCACCGCCCAACTCCCACGACAGCACCCCTTGCCCCCCTGACAGCAGCCCCTGGCCTAGCGCACCCCCACCATCAATTTTCTTGTGGGCTACTTCAGGATTCAGGCTGCTGCAGTGGCAACCATGGAGGGAGAGGTGCAGGACATGAGGAGGATAAGGTCAAGAGGTTTGATTCTGCTGCTCTTCATCTGCTGAGTCTTACTGAGGAGGAGAAACACTGTAGATGCTGAACACAAAGAGAAAAAAGTCACAGCGGAGTCACACAGGGAATTGTCAACAGTCCTTGTCTTAATTGCCTGGGGTGCTGTTGATTATTCTCTGTTTCTAACTGTATGTTTTGGTTCTCAGAAATGCCAATAAAAACTAGGCTTATAAGAAATTTTGCAGCCATGCTACCCTTTTGCTTCTCAACAACAATCGCAAAGTAACAGTTTCTACCAACTAACACAAATCACAGTTACCACTACAAATTCAACACATTTTCTTCATTTTTTTAGTATTTATTATAAATTACACCCCTAGTCCATGACCTTCTTCCCCAGGACAGCCAAATCAGAACCAACAACAGTCAAACTAGTCTTAAGTGTACCAAAACACTGGTCCACCGTCCATTATCTGATTAAAAAAACTTTCACAGACACATTTAAGCTGGGTCTCTCACTGACGAAAATCCTTAGAGGTGTAAATAAACTTTGTTCACACTTAGGTCATTATTGGCACGGCCACAATACCACTTCATAATCATTAAAATTCTACCTCACAGGAGGCTCAAATAAGAATCCGGCATCACCACCACTCCAAGGCTGACTGTCACCGACCTCACAATTAGTTTGATTGACTTACGGACGACTCCACTGCTCGAAGGATGCATTGTTACGTGGAAGACTGACCAAGACTCGCTCACTGAATCACAATGGCGACCCGGTAGATTTTGGCTGGCTCGAAGAGACCCACTCCCAGACAATGCGTCACTCTTGAGTCAGGCCGTGCGTGCCTTTCGTCACCAGCTGGTCCATCCCACTATCTGCCACTGACTTACTGAAGTGCTGACGCCTGTCATGCCTCAATCAACTATAGTTCCTGTTGAAGACTGCCCCAGTCACTGATGAGCGCTCACCTCTTAAAGTGACAGTACTGCAGTGCATACAGTACATAAAAAAAAAATGGACCATTCCAAGCGACTAAGAGGAATCTCGGTAAATCCTCCCCGCCCTGCATTCTGGGCCCCTCAAAGTGCGTTGGCCCCTGTGTGACTGCACCGGCTGCACCGGCTATTCCTCTGCCACTGTCCGCCTATGGCGGATCAGAAAACTTCAGAATGGGTTGAAATGTTCCTCCATTTCTGCCTCTTCCAATCACATTAAACCCCCCCGTGACTAGCAGTCCCTTGCCCCAGCCAATATCAATGCCATCCCCCCCCCATGACTAGCGGTTCCTCCCCCAATCACCGGTACGCTCAATGTGGACTTTATGCTATTGATCCTGACCACCCACCCGACATGTGTTTTTTTTAAAAACAAACCCAGTGGTTAGCGGTCCCTACCCCCTCCCAATCACTCACCCGTGTTCTGATAGTAGAAGTCAGTTAACGCCAGCCACTGCAATCTATATCCCCAGTATAAGACAAAAATAAATATAATTTTTCCGTGGGGGTCTAGTGGTAGTAAACCCCCCTCCCTAACCCCAAAGGCGAATACCCATCTCCAATACTGTATTTTTTTTCAACAAATTTCTTGGAGGTCTAGTGAGTAGTGACTCCTGTTGCACCTTCCCCCCACCCCAACAAGTAGTAGTGTCCCACCCTGATCTCCACAATCCTAAATGGAGCGGGCCACTGGCACAGCCCTCTGCTTTCCTCCATGGCCAGCAGCCCGCTGAGAAGAAGTCAATGAATGAGCGCATGCTGTATGTGCACACGCTCATTCATCGACTTCTCAGTGGGCTTAATCTGGTTCAGTTTCAGTTGGTTACCATCTGTATCCCCACCCCCAGGTCACCCCTGAAAAAGAGACTTCTAATCTCAGTGGGCTTACCCGGTCAACAAAATACGATAAATAAATAAATAAATAATGTGCTCATGAAACCCCAAGAAGTGTATAAAAGAAATAAAACAGATTCTAAAGACAACTAATATGTCAATTTATAACACCGTACCCATCTGACATTGCCAGCCACGACAATCCCTTTAAATAAGAGGTCTATTAAAACACATACCCTGCATCTACTGCTGCCCTCCCCAATCTTATCCCCCCACAGCTGAATCCTGGCATTGCCAGCCATTGCTGTCCGTGTTTTTTTTTTATTTCCATAATACCCACACTCACCCTCCAACACACACACACACACACACACACATATCCTGCATCTACTGCCAGTGCCCTTGGGAATCTTTCCCATACAGCTGTATATCCTGACATTGCCAGCCACAACTACCCCTTTACAGCTCACCCTTACACCACTGCCACACACCCTGCTGCATCTTCTGCACTTGGCAATCTTTCCCACATCTGGGCTGTATTCTCCTCCTGACTATACAAATGACACAACAAACCCTTTAAATTTCTATACTAAAATCCCACCTCACATAGTCCCCTACACTCACACACAAGCATCCTGTAGTTCTACTGCCCTTCCTTGCCTTGGTGATCTTTTCTCATTTCCCCACAGCAGCCTGAATCCTAACTTTGCCATTGCCAGCCACAGATCCACCCCCACATCACATACAATAAATTCCACCAGCACACACCTGTTTACCCCAACAAAATTTAAACACTTTTTCCCATAGCTGAACCTTGACTTGCCACTGCCACTGAGACACAGTTATAATTATAACTAAGTCTGCCATGACTATTGTGCCACTGCCAGTATGCCACAACTGAAGTCAGACATTGTCACTTACAATCGAATTATCACACAACCAAACACTTGTTGCACTCCGGTACATACACCTTCGATGAGGATTTTCTTTGAGATGGGGCGGGTGATGGTGATAGACCTGGTAGGTGGGTCGATGGACAATCAAGCGGCCTGCTGTGGCAGTTTAGAACATGTGGTGTTGATGGAAATAGGCCCTGCCTGCAGATAGAATACTTGCATTTTCCCTACAACAGCTATTCTGGCCCTGATTCCCTCAGAGTTCACAATGGCTACTCTAGAGGGCCATGACTGATGATATGAATGAGTGTAGCAAGCTATCTATAAATTGTACATCAACTGGCCAATCTGTTGCCCCCTCAAACAAATTTCATCAATTCCTATAGCAATTCTTAACTGTTCCATGTAGCAGAGCATAAGTAGTATAATTTGTATCTCAAATGTTGCAGAATTATGTATTTAATAATAAACCGACAAATAAAATAATGTTTTCTGACTTTTACTTACACAGTACATGTTACAGATATAGAACAAAATGGTAATGTTAAATGCATGCTGAAAATAGAAAACTGAGTTAGAGTCGATGTTTCAACCATAGGTCTTCTTCAGGAATTATCTGAAAGAGAAGAAAGCAGTTTGGGGAACTAAGAGAAATGTATGTGAGGAAAGAAAATAGGGGGAGGCAGTAGGAGAAATATAGAATAAAGTATGGGTCGGGGTGTGTAATGAGATTTTACACACACCCGAGTTGTGGGATGCTACATAAACCCGAGGGCGAAGCCCGGTTTGTGAAAAGCATCTCTGGCAGAAGTCAATATGTAAATAAGTTTTACCCGACCCATTATTATATAATTGCGGGTTTCCTTTTTCCCTCAGCAATTATATAAAATAAATAGCTCTATGTACCCTCGAGTGTATCTAACATCGGTCCTTTTAGTCCGGTGCGAGATTTTTGTATTTTAAACTGCTGCTTTTGTTCCCGTTTCTTGAGGTTTTCTGTGTTTCCTGGGTATAAGGGGAGAGAAAAGAAAATGACTTACCGCCGTTCTTGTGGCAGTTCTGTTTCCAGTAACACGGAAGCGGTGAACAGTCTCGGCTGGTCGCGCTGCTGCACGAGCATGCGCAGAGGAAGGAAAATCGTGCGCGTGTTTGCCATTATAAACGCTCCTTTATAACGGCAAATTACGCCACGGTTTCCCTATGGGAAAAAGGAAGAGCTGGTAATTATATAGAGAGAATAATGGATGGGGAAGGGTGTGATATGAAGAAATTAATGCACACCCGGAGTTGTAGGAGGCTTCACATAGGCTTCGAGGGGGCGAAGCCCGAGAAGGTTATCAAAAAGCATCCACACAATGAGGGTGTATAAATCCAGCATAAACACACCCTCCCATCTTTTATTTTTTATAATAACGGGCCAGCAATTTTTCTCCAGCCCAGTTTCTGCAACCCTCAGTCAGTGCACGCACGCGCGCGCACACACACAAACACAGATACTGTACCTCTTATTATTTATTTAAAACTTTTGTCCTTTGTTTTCTTATTTTTTTCCACTTACATTTGAAGAGAGCTGTCCTGATCAGGCTGGCGCTGTGTGTGACAGCACGTTGCTGTTCTGAAGCGGAAGAAGGGCGGGATCAGCCAGATAGTTTGAAATGGAAAAACAAATGGCAGGATCAACCAGGTAGTGTAAAATAAGTAAAATAAATAAAAAAAATGCGAGTATGAGGTCATTGTGGTGGCAGCTCCATAAGCGAGAGATGGAGCCGCCATGTTTGTGAGACTGTTTGGCCCACCCACTCACGGAACATTGGCCAATGAGGCAGCAGCATAGTTTGATTGGCATGGCTCGTGAATGTCATAACAACCAGCCGGTTGTTATGAAAAATATCAACCTGGTCAGTACATTGAGAGAAATTGTTGACCAGTTATTATATATACAATAATGTATGGGAAAGTGTGCTTAATGAGAAATTAATGGTTGCCCGAGGTGTGGGAAGCTACATAAACCCCGAGGGCGAAACCCGAGAGGTTTATTAAAGCATCCCACACTGAGGGCAACCATTAATTTCTAATTTAAGCACACTTTCCCATACTTTATTATTTATAATTGCTGGACAGCAATTTCTTCCAGCCCTGTGTCTGAATCTCTCTCACACACACACTCTGACTCCCTGTCTCACATACACACACACACACTGTGACTCTCTGTCTCACATACATACACACACTCTCTTTCGGACTCACACACACACACACCCTGTCTGTCTTCCCAGTCGTCTTTTTTTTTTCAGTTTGTTTTTTAATCGTTGCTGTTTTTTTTTTTTTTTACTTTGGCCAAAGTTCTGTGTTGAAATCGCGATCATCTTACCTCAAGGAGCGAGGTATGAGCTGTTGTTCATGTTGTCTTCTACGGCTTTCGAATGGCGCGATCAACCAGATATTTACATGACTGTTTTATTTTTATTTTAAAAAAAGACGTTGAGTACTTTCGGTCTGGTGGCTTGGCGGCTCCTCTCGGCTCCTCGCTATGCGGATAAGGAGCCACCATGTTTGCTCACGAGTGGAAGCCCGCCCAGTAGGACATTAACAGCCATTCAGGGAGTGGCTGTTCTCGATTGACATGGCGCATGTTTACCTATAACTGGGTCAGCCTATAGAAAAAATTGCTGGCCAGTTATTATATATAGAAGAATACATGGAGTGGTGTGTTTAACAAGATTTTACACACACCTGAGGTGTTGGATGCCACATAAATCCTGAGAGCGAAGCTCGAGGGGTTTATTTATGCATCCAACACCAAGGGTGTGTGTAAAATCTCAAGTTAATCACATCACCAATGTTTTATTTTATATAATTACTGGGGAGCATTTTTTTTTGCCACAGCAATTATATAAAAGTAAGCCACATCCCTCTGCAGCTGCCATCCCAGGGTTTCAGCGCAGTCCACTGTCAAAGCTTCACTGCTGACCCCCCCTTTTTTCCTTTGTTTTTTCACAGCTTAGACATAATAGTAGACATAGACCAGTTATTTACTTTTTTTTTTAAGTTAACTTACCGCCGAGTTCCAGTCACAGTGAAGTGCGCAGGCGTGCGGAGCTACAGAAAGGCAGAGAGGAAGAGAAGAGCTGCAGCTGGCGCATATGTTGACCAAGGAAAAGCCAGTGCATGTTGGCTGTTATAACCCATGGGTTATAATGGCAAATTATAACCCAGTTTCCCTTAGGGGAAAACTGCTAGCCAGTTATTTTAAAGTGATAACAGTTAAGGTAAGACTAGAATCTGGAAAATTAAAGGGTGATTATTGGTATGAAAAGGCAGAGTAGAAGTTAATGGGCTGAGGAGTCCTTAAGTGGGGACGAATTGCAGCAGTGTCAGTGGCTCAGTAGGTCGCATACTCGCCTCTGAGGCCGGGAGATCAGAGGGCTGTGGGTTCAGTTCCCACATCTGGCACTTGGGTTAATATCCCAGTACTGACACTGTAGTGCAGCATGAGAGGGGTACTGCACTTCTGAGGTGCCATCTTTCGGATGAGATGTTAAACCAAGATCCCATCTGCCTGGATTGGTGGTAGTTCAGGTAGATGTTAAAGATCCCATGGCACTTATCGAAAAGAGCAGGGGAATTTACCCGGTGTCCTGGCCGAATTTCCCTCATTCACTAAAAATACCACCAACATCTTAATCTGGTTCAAGGTCAGCTGGCATTCATCTGTATCCCCTTCCCCCGGGTCATGCCTGAAAATAGGCAGGAATTGTCTAGTGCACTTACCCGGTCAACTAAAAAAACTAACTAATTAACAAGACCTAGTAAGAAGGCTGAAAGGTGAAAGCTATGTATGCACACTGATTTTCATTTTCTACAGATTAAAGAAATACTCAAACTGAAGGGTCCAGTGATTTACACCGGATCTGTGACAACTGGTTCAAGGACACCCAGTGCAAGGACACCTCACCAGAGCCATTCAGTCTAACAACATTTTCTGTAATGAGACAATTTGCAAAAACAACCCTGACACCCAAAGGCCGTGAGACTGTAACCATGCAGAAAGCAGTGGTGTGATAAGTGAGGCTACCTTGTAGTCGTAGCCACTGTATTAGAGCAAAGATATCCTAGAACAAACCAGTATTGGGTCAAAATTGCTAGGCTAAATATTACACGGCTGCATGTATTTGCTCCAGTTGTTGTGCCATGAGTTTACACCATCCTGTACCTCTGGCAGCTCATAATACCTAGACACTGCAACTTCTCAAACCTGGATATCAGCAAGGCTACAAAAATGGCACAGCAATGCCATGTTAATGATAGAAACGTGACGGCAGAAAAGGACCCCACTGGCCCATCGAGTCTGCCCTTCCCCCTTCCCCCTTACTCATCACTTATACCACGGCTCCTGTTGCTTACATTTTTTATTGTGAAAAAGGCAAAACTTGATAGGCAACTTGCATTCAATGTGCAGGATGAAGATGCCGGGTGCTCATGCAATGCTTGTCAGAAGGCAATTTTTTTTAACCTGATGTTGTATTAAATCGAGCACACTGTCAGTTGAGCAGCCTTTGTTTACACTGACATCTGAATATCAAAAGACACTTGCACAATCTCCAGATCCCTGTGATGTCATAACCCTCTTGAGCTTCACTCTTGAGATTTATGCAGTCACAGGAACCCCTTGATGGATTACAGCAACCATAACAGATGGATGTCCATCTGTTATTCTATTTATATTACAGTAACTAGTTACATTTAGGGAAAAGTAATGTCATTACAGTTACTTATTACTCTATTTTAAAAGTAATCAATTACTATTACTAGTTACCTAGAAAAGTAATCGGATTACAGTTACTAGTTACAAGTAACTAGTTACTACCCAATGCTGTTGCTATGTGAGAGTGCGTGAGTGGTGCGGGTTTTGTGCAACTGCCAACTGCTCAAAGAAGTGCCAAACCATTACACAAACATGAGCCATTCTGAGAAATTACATTTAAATGTGTTTTTAGTGCTTAATAACATAACATGTTTCCCTCCCGATTTGAAAGTTGCACGTATGCTACTGGTTGCCATTCTGTGCAGCAGGCCTAAGAATTAGAGAAAAGGCACATGAACAAATTGCATGAGAAGCAAAACATACATCTTGAACTTATGATATCTGGGCCTGTCAGGCTGCTAGCCTGCCACCCCATCACCACCACCTAGGTAAATACTGTTCCTGCACGTGCCAGACAAAGTGTTGAAAATCACATGAGAAACTTGAAAGGGAAGATAAATATGATTCTGGTAGTCATGGGTTGAGGGCCTGCCACCACCACCACCACCGCCACCTCTGTGGCAGTCAGACATGTAAAGTTGTATTCCCAGAGAGAAACTGCATCCTGCTGCCAAACACTGCTGTTGCACTACCCATAGAAGTTGGGAAAAACAACACTGGAAAATTTCAAGAGAAGTTAATCATTGCTGCATAGCTGTGAAAGGCTGAACTTTTATCATCCCATCCCAGTAACGCAGCACAAATATCAAGCTGCTGTGTTGACAGTGAGAATGGAGGGCATAGCTTAAGGAAAGGGTGCTTTGCTACTGCTGCAGAGATATGGACTCTTGTTCGCTGTGGAACTGGATTTATGATGCTGACACATAGTGCACAGGTAAGTATTTCTTTTGTTTCATTATAATGGGGGAGCACTGGTACCGGTCAAAGGCTAATATGTTCATATTGATCTTTCATTCATTTTCGGTTATGGGTGCTGATGACAACATACAACTGCTGCTGCTGCTGCTGCTGCTGCTGCTGGACAGATACAACATAGATGTTTTAATTCACAACATTTGCCAACCAAGAAGGTAAGTTTTTTTTTTTTTGGGGGGGGCCTTGCTTCTGTGCCATTGATACATTAATTGTAAATCACTGTCTCTGCTTTTCTACATTACAGGTATTCCTTGTGCCTGTAATTTTTGCCAGTGATAGGCTGGATTCAATAAGCAAATGATGATGACTGACTGACTCAGGGCCATGATGAGTACCACATAGCTGTATCCATGGTATGGCACCTTGCAAGGTAATTATTATTTCATTTACCTTTGATGGAGGTGTGGGCGTTTTCATTGTAAACTGTGCCTGATGCAATACTCAATATTTCCTGTTGCTGATGTTATAATTTCAGGTACAGTACTTTCATGAACGTGTCTGCGCTGCTGCCTGCTGCTGCTGGATACTTGAGTTGATGGAACTGAGAAGATGGAGATGGCTGGCTTGCCCGCATGATGTCTTCACACACCATTTCATTCACATTAATGTCCAGATAGCACCTGTGAACACAAGAAAATATTTTTATAAAGGAATGTATCGAAATCTTTTACTATGTGATGTGAAAGATCTATATGCATGATTGAGCCTTGAGGAGTCCACATCATTATACACAACACAATATATAACATCAGCTGTTCAAACATCTGAGAACAGAGAAAAACGAGAGAACCAAAGGAAATGAAATGGAATGGAATGTGGAAAGGGAAGGGAAGGGGAAATAATTAAATCATAATGATACTTACTGTCAGAGTACTTCTGGTGGCTATGAAATGGTGTATGTTTGGGGTTTATGTGTATTGGAACCAGCGAGACCTGCATGTAGAAGAAATGACATGGAAACATTTTCATGCCGCAATGAGTCACATCATGGACTGATTTTCTACCTCTAGTAGGCTGATAGAAGTGCTGCAGTAAGCTAGGCCAGACCACTATGGAGGAAACGTTTTGTGAAGAACAGTGCAGGTGTCTTACTATCACAGCTGATGAAGAAAGTCCTTGCTGCAGTGTGGTTCCCCATGATGAGGTTTTGCTGGCTTATGTCAGTGGCTTGATATAGAGTGTAGGACCATCTGTTCTGTGGGTGTTCCAATCAAATGGTGTGGCATACTGTTTGATAATTCCAGTGAGGAGGACCAAGTTTAATCAAGCCAGAGGAGTACAGAGGAAGTAGAGGATGCTGTTCTGCATATCACATTTGGGGGAGTATGAAGCCTGTGCCTTTCTTTTGTTTGAAAGTCATGTTCCTGTTACATCCTCAGTATGCTCATGGAAGTGGTAGCCAATGCTGTTTCATACTTGCTGTGAGGAGGAGGACCCAGCTGAAGCAGTCAAGGGAGTACAGAGGAGGCAGAGGAGATGGTTCTGCTTATCACATTTGGTGTGGCGGGCAGCCTGTGCCTTGCTTTTATTTCATTATCCTGTTGAATCACTAGTAGCTCCAACTATGGTGGTGGAGGAGATGTCCCATGCTGTTTCTGCTGGTGCGGTAGGAGGATCCAAGGCGACTAGACCCATGAGATGAGAGGAGGAGGAGGAGGAGGAGAAGGAGGAGAAGTCTGAGATGGTGAAGCCACTGATGCACAGCTGTGGTGTGTCTTGCTGGCTTGAGTGGGTGTTCATTGTAAGTGCCATAATGCATTGTTTACAGGAGCTGTATTTAAGCAGAATTGCATGGTGCCGAAAGGCCTGTCACACAGTTTGCAAAGGGTGCTAACAGAAGACATAGACACGTGTTTCGTCCTACCAGGACTCATCAGTATGCCTCGTCTGTCTGGATATTTGAAATGTTCTTAGAATCTGGTTCCAAGCTAAGAAAGCCTATGCAAACAAGTTCAATTGGAGCACTTGTCACAATGTCAACCAATGGAGCTGCTCTTTGAGGCTGTGCCTTTCTTTGTATGCATCGGCTGCAAGTCTTAGTGTTGTTCAACATCTTTAGCCATCCAAGGCCAATAAAAGTGGGATTGGACCAAGTCTAAAGTTCTTTCACTGCCCAAATGTCCCTTATCATTATGCAGAGCTTTCAGTACAACTGGTTTGCACTTGGCTGGCAGCATCAGCTGTCACTTGACAGGCTCCCCCAAGTTGTTAGTTAGTTCTCTGTACAGCAGTTGTTCATGCAACTTGAGTCTAGGCCATTCTCGCAGTAGTAGGCTAGCAGTAGGGCTAGTGGGCTGCAGCTGAGAGACATCACCTCCCTACTTTTTGAAGCGTGCCATCCCGGAACTGTACAATAATGAAAGTGACATGGTACATCATGCCCTGCAGCATTCCTGTTAGCACCCTTTGCAAACTGTGTGAGAGGCCTTTCGGCACCATGCAATTCTGTTTAAAGTTGGACCAGCATAACATTCTGTGGTGATTTGCATATGCAGCCCATGATGCTTTGCATTGTGGGGGCATGTGTGATTTTGTATTTTCTTGAAACTTGGCTTCCCAGCCAAATGCCCTTCGGGGTAACCCTTGCCTCAATGTTTGTGCACAGAGGTTCTTTGTCTTTTAAATAGTTTTTTATTTTAATGAGCTCACCACAATATATCTAAGGCACACTGCCTTAAGGGTAGCTGGGCCATTCCACTGGGGTGTCAAACAGACGAGGCATACTGATGAGTCCTGGTAGGATGAAACATATGTCTATGTCTTCTATTAGCACCCTTTGTAAACTGTGTGAGAGGCCTTTCGGCACCATGCAATTCTGCTTAAAGTTGGACCAGCATAACATTCTGTGGTGATTTGCATATGCAGCCCATGATGCTTTGCATTGTGGGGGCGTGTGTGATTTTGTATTTTCCAATGTTCTTACTTGTCATACATTTTGGAGGGGTTCATGGTCTCATTATCCAGCTGAACCATGCCTAACCAGTTCGACAAAGTGACCACCTCCATGGGTCAGGTAAAAAGCATCACATTTTAACTTGTCGTATCAGAGCTCAGGTCTCCCTGCCTTCTCTATTTTTAATGAAGAAACCACTCTCCTGGCTTCATTACTTATATAGTGTGCTCTGGCCAATGAAAGGCTCGCAGGTGTTTAATGGGGAGCTCACCAGTCAGAAGAAGGTCACAATTCTCTTACATTCGAATCAGTATAAAGGGTTTGTCAAGCTCAACCCCTGCATTTACAATGCAACTTAGAGAGATTGGTGCACCTGTCATGCACAATGGCACCCACTGAACTGAACACCCACTCAATGCTGATACTGAAGGATGGGCAGCTCAGATATTTCAGGGCAACCGCTGTCAGTGCTGGCCAGTCATTGACCTTAGTGCCCCAGTATAACAGTGTCTCATCTTCAATGGCGAGGTTATTTGTATCTGCAAAATATGCATCTACCATACATTTTACCACTCGAAGACGTGCAGCGTGGTTATCCTCCTCCTTCTCCTCAGTTTCCTCCATGTCTGCGACTCCCACCTGACTGAGGGCAGCCCAAATGGGATTCGGCATAGGTTCCTTTAAGTTGCATGGTTTTTGTACAGTTTGACACCCATAGGATGATGAGGAGTAGGTGGTAGGAACACTGGCTCGCTGTGCAGTACCCTCATGTGGCTTTGACCCCTGTGCTCGTAGTAGCAACTGTGCACCACTTACCCTCTGAGTGAGTAGTTCTATCAGTCTCTGCAACTCCTGATGCCCACCTTTTAATATGGCTGCCAGCCCATGTTTATAATGTGGGTCAAGCACTGTGGCAATCCCAAACTCCTTGGACTGCAGAATATACTTTATGTGGGGTGTTGGAGTCTAATGTGGACAGCATGTATTCCATCAATGAGCAAATTACTCTGTCATTACCTGCCTCCAGCTGTTGGTGCACATTCAGCAGTGTCTGTCTCAGCACCAGTAGCAGAGGAATGGACTCATTGATGCAGGCAGTGTCGCCACTCACTGCCTGTGTTGCATGCTTGAAGGGCCTTAGAATCGAGATGAGCCCGTCCATTAGGTGCCACTGCTCTGTTGTGAGACAGATGGATGCCCCACTGATGTCATGACTCACATAAAGTAGCAGATACTCAGATATTGCCTTGTACTGCTGGTATAGATGCTCCACCATGTACAAGGTGAAGTTCCACTGGGTAACAACGTCAAGTTTTAACTGATGCTGAGGCAGCTTGTTCTTTACCTGTAAAGCACATAGATGGTCATGCACGTTTGCTGAATGTGCAAAATGGGTACAGATGCATCAGGCCAGAGTCAAAATTTCTTTTATATCTGGATGGTTAATGAAAATCTGCACAACAAGGTTAAGGCAGTGTGCCAAGTATGGTTCCCTAACAAATCCCCCATCTGTGATGCATTTCCGCACATTTGATCCATTATCACTGGTGATGAATTCAGCTTTCAATGCATGGGGTTGGAGCCACTTATCAATCTCTGTTAGTACCACTTCCAGCATCTTTTCTCCAGTGTGCAACCTGGGGATAATCTTCATGGTCAGTGTTGCATGCTGCCTAACACTAGGCATGTTGCCACCACTACAGTTTGTCCTAGTGCAATTCTTGCCTCTCCCCCAATCAGCCACTACCCCAGGTACCAGTGCCCAGTGTGCTGTAATGCACAGATAAGAGCTATCAGCTGTTTTCCCACTGGTCCATATGTCTGTGCTCAGATGTACATACTGTGCTGAGGAATGCTGCAGGGCATGATGTACCATGTCACTTTCATTATTGTACAGTTCCGGGATGGCACGCTTCGAAAAGTATGTATGTGATGGCATCTGCCATTTAGGCAAGGCACAGGCCATGAAACACTTAAGTCCCACATTCTCTACAAAGGAGTATGGCAACAAATCCAGAGCAAGCATTTTTGCAGCTGCTGCATTCAACTCCTGGGCTGTACCATGATTAGGCAGGAATTTAGTTTGCTGATCCAAAATGGTATGCAGCGTTGGCTGAACATTTCTTGACATTGCTGCCAGTGATGCACCTGGTGGTGTGCCAAACAGCTTGCCTCATCATTGTGCCATTAATGGGGTGCTCCTTGACTGAGGATTGCCAATGATACCCACAGGCGCTGCACGACAGACCTTGGCACCTTTTTGGTTTTTCATTACTGGGGTAGTGATCACACTTTGACTTGGGGTGGTAGTCCTGCTGCTTGGAGCACTACTTGGCCCACTTCCAGAATCCTCCTCATCCAGTACCACATAGATGTCCTCCTCCTCACCTGCACCATCTCCCTCACACAGTGCCGGATGTATTTGGCTTACATTGCCCGCTGATGTGGATGGACCGGACCACTGGCGCGGGCTGCTTTCTGGTGTTGACACCACCGAATTGGGTGCCTGTTTTTAAGGTGTGTATGTTGCCCACCTGTACTGAGGTGACTACCCTTCTTACCCCTACTTACTCAGGTTTCACTCAGCTGGCAAATTGCCACTGTCTCGTCAGAAGGGTCCAGTACATAAAAATCCCACACTAGGGATTTCTGGGGCCTTGTACTTACTTGGTGTCAAGATGACTGGGACAGCAAAGGAGAAGATTTGCTCTTTGTTATGTTGTGGGGTGACTGGAAAAATTAAAAAATGGGAGAAACAGTGCTGGGGGGTTCCTTTTCCTTGTTGGTTCTAGCAGTTAAGGCAACAGGAAAGACACATTCTGTAACATCCTGTTTTGCCCTTTTCTTTTCAGGCTCCCATGAGGGATCCATGTCTGACACATCATCCACATCATAGTCTGCAAAAAAGCTGTCATTCTCATCATCCTCTGCATGTCTGTCCTCCTTAGTAGCAACAGGTACTGCAACACACACCTCCTCTTCATGACAGGCGTCCTCATGTTGCTCCACACGTACCATCTCACCCTCACCCACTGGACACACATTATCAGGCTCCACTTCTGACCCACCATCACCAACAGCACCACTTTCAAACTGCACTTCAAAACCAACCGCCTCCATGCCGACAGTTGTTTGTTTAGCGGTGGTGCTACTGCTTCCTGTCACTATGTCACATGACATTGACACATCCATCAACATGTCTGCCATAGATTTGGCAGAGAAAAACTTAGAGGCAGGAAAGCCACCACCAGGGCATAATACATGCTACTACAGCTACTGCCTGCCACAGAGTCATCTGAATGCTGTCTCTCTGCTCTCACTAACACATTTTTGGTTCCTGCACCAATATTAGGGACCACAGATTGAGCAATGTTCTTTGTGACTACTCCACAGCCTCTCCCTTTAGTTGCCCTTTTCTTCTCAGTCATTCTTCAGTGCACACAGAGACACAACAGTCAATCTGGTTTAATTGTAGTCAGGAGGACAGTGATTTTTTTTCTAAATAAAGGTGTGCCTGCAGGGTCACAACAACATCAGTGGTCGGAAAACTAATGGAGGTGCTAATAAAGGAAAGGCTGGTAAAATACCTATAGAGGGAGGGCCTCCTAAATGACAATCAACATGGATTCACAGGTGGTAGGTCCTGCCAGACCAACCTGATTGAATCCTTTGACAGAGTGATGGAGATATGGGACCAGGGTGGGGTGGTGGATATGGCCTACCTGGACGTCAAGAAGGCATTTGACACCATCCCCCACAGGAGGCTGATAGGGAAAGCAGATAGCTTAAGAGTGGGGCGCAAGCTCACAAGCTGGTTAGAACACTGGCTGGTGGGAAGGACACAGAGGGTTGTGGTGAATGGGGTGCACTCTAAGGAACAGAAGGTGATGAGTGAGGTTCCCCAGGAGTCTGTGCTGGGACCCGTACTGTTCAACATTTACATTGGTGATATCACAGAGAGTCTTCGGGGGAAAGTCTGTCTATTTTCTGACAGCATGAAGATATGTAGCAATAGGGTGGATATGGTGGAGGGGGGGTGGAAAATATGAGGGAGGACTTGGTGACACTAGAGGAGTGGTCAGAAATGTGGCAGCTACAGTTCAATATCAAAAAGTACAAAATTATGTTCGTAGGGCAAAATAACCCAACGGTGAAGTACCGGATTGGGGGGAGAAGCTGGAGGTAATAGAACAGGAAGGAGACTTGGGGATCATGATTTCAGATAACCTGAATGTCCGAAATCAGTGTGATAGAGCTGCAGAAAAGGCACTCAGAATGCTATCATGCTTAGAGAGGGGATTCACAAGCAGGAGGAGGGAGGTGATCCTGTCGCTATATAAATCCATGGTCAGACCACACATGGAATATGGGGTCCAGTTCTGGAGGCCATACCTACAAGGGGACAAGGACAGGCTGGAAAGGATCCAGAGAAGAGCAACCAAGATGGTGAAGGGGGCTGCAGGGGAAGTCTTATGAAGAGAGGCTGGAAGAGCTGGGCCTGTACGCACTGGAGGAGAGGAGGGGGGGGGCATGGTGGCGACATTGAAGTATTTGAAGGGCATTAACAAGGTGAGGGTCAACAACATCTTCAGAATGAGTAAGAACAATTCCACTAGAGGGCATGCCTACAATCTGGGAGTGGGGGAGATGCAGAGGGGAAATCAGGGGGAGGTACTTTACCGAGAGGGTGGTAAGCCCATGGAACAGTCTGCCAGAATGGGTGGTGGGAGTGGATACGGTGGACAGCTTCAAAAGAGCCTGGGACAAGTACATGGGCCTAGCAGGCAAAGGACAGGCCAGTAAGGGGGAAGGGGGTATTCCTGGGGGGGGAGAATTACAGGCAGACTGGATGGGCTGTGGGGTCCTTTTCTGCTGACAGTTTCTATGATTCTATGAATCATTCTGGTTGAATCACAGCCAGGAGGACAGTGATTTTTTTTTTCTAAATAAAGGTGTGCTCGCAGGGACACAACAGTCACTCTGGTTAAATCACAGTCAGGAGGACAGTGATTTTTTTCTAAATAAAGGTGTACTGACCGGACACAACAATCACTCTGGTCAGGAGGACAGTGATTTTTTTTTCCTAGCACAGGTGTGCACATAGGGACGCAACAATCACTCTGGTTAAATCACAGTCAGGAGGACAGTAGGTTTTTCCTAGCACACATATGCATGTAGGGACACAACAATCTCTCTGGTTAAATCGCAGTCAGGAGGACAGTGATTTTTTTCCTAGCACAGGTGTGCACATAGAAACACAACAATCACTCTGGTTTAATCGCAGTCAGGAGGACAGTGATTTTTTTTTCTAAATAAAGGTGTGATGGCAGGGACACAACAATCACTCTGGTTAAATCGCAGTCAGGAGGACAGCGATTTTTTTCCTAGCACAAATGTGCATGCAGGGACACGACAGTCACTCTGGTTAAATAGCTGTCAGGAGGACAGTGAGTTTGTTTTCTAAATAAAGGTGTACCGGCAGGGACCCAACAATCACTCTGGTTAAATCGCAGTCAAGGGGACAGTGATTTTTTTCCTAGCACATTTGTGGATGCAGGGACACTGTCGCAGGGACATGGGTATAATAAAGATAACACTGGACACAGTAATAGGGTACAATACACCCGCAGTGTGTTTTATTTTATACAAATGTAGAGCAAAATAAATAAATAGAAATAAAACAGTTCAAACAGAACAAGAAAATAAACAATAGCTTAAGGCTATTTTACCTTACATCAGGTGTCTCAAAACAATTCATCAGTTTTTCCTGCTGTTAGAGATAAATTCCTGTTCAGGCATAAGTCATTCTGCTTTCCTTATTCCAGGTAAGTGAGACTGGCTATGCAGCTAATCTGACTCTTGGTGTTTGAGGAGGGCTTATATAGCCCTCCAACTTATGGGAAGTCCCACCCATAACATCCAATTAGTTCTAGAATTGTCCCTAAATAGGGAAACTCCTCCACTATTACATAATGAGGTTTAACTCACAGGGTATAAATACAGCCCTCTAGGGGTCACTGTCCCCCTATAGGAAATCCCCTTCCTGAGGTCTTGCTAACAGGTCAGTACCTTATTTTCTATATATGCAAACAGTGCAAACATTTATACCATGTGCTGTATTGTTATAGTAATGGACTGTAGCCTTTTATTTCATATCTCAGGGCTCTATAGAGAAGGAAACATTATAGGGCTCCTTTAGAGACCTGCATTGTCTCTTTATTCTTTGATTTGCTTTCTTCTTTATTGTGTTATGTTTATTTTACAGCCCTCTCTTTTTTCCGAAGACTACTCTCTGTAAAGCATTTCCATAAATAGGGATGTTCCTGTCCCTTTAAATCAGTTAATTTCTATATTACAGCAGAGCGTCAGGCTGCCAAAATAATCACTATCTAGCTACTCTGCTATGGGGCTCTGCATAAACTTGGTATGCTCCTTTTTTATTTATTTTTATGCTAGGTTGTAACTTTAAAGTCTAGGGACAGCATAGTCCCTTTTGTATTTTCAAGCACTCATTTATCAGAGTGCTCTATTCATTCAGGGAAACGAGGCAGCTGGAAATGAAAGTTTGCCATTCCATAGAAGTCTGCCTGTCTAGTGGTCTGGACTGGCTGCACACATGCCATGGACTCCTCCACGGCTAGCTAGCACAATCCTACAGCATATTTTATACAAAGCCAACAGCTGGGAGTCCTAATAATACAGGGGCATCAGTAATTATTTACTTAGACACCGAGCGGCAGCAAAAATAATAGTAAAAGTCTGCCGCTGGGTTCAAACAGTTCCTGCTTCGATGCAGGATTTCTTTGGCATAACATTCTACATAACAATGGCGCGTCAGCAAAATAATTCATACAACATAAGCATAATGCCAGTCTGTTTGTATCGATTAATCCACCTAAGAGGACATTATTTTGTACTTAACTGCCATTTTAAACATTTTTAAACATTCCTGAACCATATACATAAAAGTGACATACGCATTAACTTAATTAAGCATTGCAGCACTTTAAACTCATAATATAGCACAAAATGCACTCTATACACTTTAAAAAATGCACTTTATTCAACCAGCACCTTATATACTTAAAGGCACTTTATATATTTTGGCATTAAATGCCATAAAGGCACCTTATGTTATTCTTGCCTGCTGACCTTAGCCTGGTTGCTAATACCTCCCCATTGAATTGATGGCCCAACTGTGCCCCAAGTGTGTGATTTTGCACTTTTTTGCATTGAAACCAAGCTGCCATTCCTTTGACCATTCTTCCAGCTTTTTCAGATCATCCCTCATTCTTTCCGCACCCCTGGTGCATCCATTCTGTTGCAGATTTTTGTGTAATCCATGAATGGGCATACTTTCTTCCCCAGCCTTTCCACAATGTTGCTAATAAAGACATTGAAGAGAACCAGGCCTAGTACTGACCCCTGTGGCACCCCACTGGTCACCTTGCTTTCTCCACAGTGGACCCCATTTACCGCCACCCTCTGACTCCTTTAACTTAGCCATCTTCTAATCAATTTTACTACTTTTGGACCCACTCCTAGGTTGCCCAGCTTGTTCACTAGTCTTCTATGTGGAACAGTGTCGAAGGCCTTACTGCAATCCAGGTAGGCCACATCTACCGCTCCTCCCTGATCCAATTCCATGGTCACCCAGTCAAAGAACTTGATCAGGTTTGTCTGGCAAAACCTCCCTCCTGTGAAACCATGTTGCCTTGGATCCTATAACCCACTGGTTACAAGGTATTCCCAAATCCTTTCCTTCAGTAGTGATTCCAATACTTTACCTACTACTAAAGTCAGGCTGACAGATCTGTAATTTCCAGCCTCCTCCCTATGTCCATTTTGTGTAGTAGGACCACATCTGTCATCTTTCAGTCCCCTGGCACCCCCCTTGTTTTTAGTGATAGGTGGAACAGAGCTGGCAGAGCTGCAGCCAGCACCTCCTTGAGCTCCTCAATATCCTAGGGTGCACCCCATCAGGTCCCATTGCCTTGTCTACTTTTAATTGTTCCAGTTCCTTGAGGACTCTCTTCTCTGTAAAAGGACTAGTGTCCACCTACCTTCCTTTAATGCCCTTGTCCTTCATCTTTGGCTCGTCACCCACCCCTTCCTCTATAAATACTGAATAAAAGTAACTGTTCAATACAGATTGTTCAATAAGGATGAGTAACTCGCCTTTGGAGGAATGGGAACAGGTAGAGGAAAGAAGCTCAGTGACTAAAGCAGGGGACATAACAAGACAACAGTAAACTCCAGCAATAAAGATAGGAGCAGAGAAGGGAAGGGAGAGTTTAAGGAGCAGCAGCTCATAGGAGGAGGCAGAGGAGACAACATGCACAGGCACAAATTGGATGCTGTTGGAGAGATAAATAGCAATGCCACTGCTCCTCTTGGGCAATTCTGCCTGGCTAAGGAGTAGCCTTGGATAGCCACAGCAGAATTCTGGACTTTATCAGACAGTCAGGATTCAGAGATGACTAGGACATCTGAATGAAGGTCAAGCATAGTAGGTTGCAGTTGGTCAGTTTTTGGGAGGAGGCTGCAGATGTTTAAATGGGCAACCCATGGTCCTTTGTGAAGCTGAAAAGGTGAAGTGGGGACAGGGTCAGAATTTAGTTCAATGTCACCTACTACTAAAAGCATCAAGAGACAAGGGACTTAGAGGAACCAGTAATATAATTTGGGAGGAGGAAGGAGGGGAACAAAAAATTGGGAGGATAAGGGGGAAAAGGAAAGAAAGTGCCAGAGAGCTTCAACATAAAGCCAAGGAGGAGGTAGGAGATAACACATAGCAGGCCAAGAGGAATGAGAAAGGGAGGGAAGAGAGGAAGAGAGGAGAGATGAAAAATGCATGTGGGGAGGTTGTAGGAGAATAGGAGGGAAGGAGTAATAGATAGTGGAAGTCAGGAAAGGGGAAGAGGAGGGAGAGGGGAGGAGAGCAAGAGAAGGAAATATCATATTGGAAATAGTGTTGAAAAACTGAGACACCTAGGTAGGAGGTAAATGAGAAGGCACAAAAGCTACGATTGTGGGGGTGGGGTAGTCTAATTGGAAGAAGCTGGAGAGTGGGCCTTACCCAGACATTGAGACTACAGTGGAAGAGGCCTGAGTGATAGTGAGTCAACAGAGGAGTAGGCCTGACCCGGTTTGGGAGAAGAACAGGGATGTAGGCCTTAACTAGAAATACTAGGGGGGGTGAGTGCATGAATCAGAATACAGATGCCAGGAGGATGTTAGCCAGATGTAGTCTTGTACAGAAGATGGCTATGAGAAGATGTAGGCCAGACCCAAATAGGGAGGCAGACAAAATGTAATAAATTATAAAATTATAAAAGGGGAATACCCTCACTAGAAGGGAGGCAGTAATAAAAGTAGCAATGGTACTGAGCAGCGCCAAGGTATGGAACTCTAATTTTTGTGTACTAAAAGACAGATATTACATGCCAACCAGTGTACATGCACATGCTGCACAATAAAGACACACACATGCATGTAAGTACACACATACACCTCAAAGAATAAACAAGCATAGCCCACACAGTACACAAACTTGAAACTTTTAACATGATGGGTTCCTACACTAGGGCCTCTGGTGCTGACATGATCATTTCTCATTTAGAAATAATGTTTCAAGCTGCATTCAAATCTCAAAGTCTCAGCTGTAACTTTTTAAATGATCAACAATATTGAACTTCAAACCTTGCTGAAACTCTAGCACTAACATCAGCAATGACATCTTACAACCTTTGCTATACTGCAGAAATTGTAGTGAGAACAAAAAAAAGTCCCACACTGGGGACTGAACCCAGGACTCCTACGCACTATTGCTTGGTAGCCTGTAACTCTACTATGTACAAAGGTTCCTTGACAGGAAATGCATTCTGTGGCAAAGGACATTCAGCACTGAGTGCAGACACACACATACACACACACACACACACACACACACACACACACACACACACACACACTATAGTAGATTTAATAATGAACCAGTCAGTCAATTTGAAGTAATGCTCCCAAGTTACATTTAAACCTTAAAGTCTCAGCTGGAAAATTTTAAGTTATGAAACTCTATCACTAACATCAGCAAGGGCATCTAAAAATTTCTCTCATACTACAGAAATTGGGGTGAGTGAAAAAAAATTCCCACTCTGGGATCAAACCCAGGCCCCCTACCCACTATTGCTGGGTAGCCTGTAGCTCTGCCACTGAATAAAAGCTCTGTGACAGAAGATGCATGCTGTGGCAAAAGATATTCAGCACTGGGCGCAGACCCCCCCACCCCCACCCATTCACACACAGCTGCACTGAATGTAGTAATGAACCTGTCAGTTAATTTGGAGTAATTTTCACAAGTTGCATTCAAACCTCAAAGTCTCAGCTGGAAATTTTCAAGTTATTAGCAGTATAGAACTTCACATCTTGCTTAAACTCTATCACTAACATCAGCAATAACATCAAACAATTTATCTTATACCACAGTAACTGAGTAAGAAAGAAAGAAAAAATGTCCCACACTGAGGATCAAACACAGGCCCCCTACCCACTAATGCTTGGTAGTCTGCATCTTTACTGATGTACTAAAGCTCATTGACAGGAAATGTATACTGTGGCAAAGGACGTCCAACACTGAATGATCCCCCCCCAAAAAAAAAACAGCTGCAGTGGATTTAGGAATGGACCAGTCTGTCATTTTGAAGTAATGTTTCCCAAGCTGTATTCAAACCTGAACGTCTCAGCAGGAACTTTTCAAGTTATCAGCAATGCAGAACTTCAGACTTTGCCAAAACCCCATCACTAACATCAGCAAGGGCATCTAACAATTTCTCTCATACTACATAAACTGTAGTGAGAACACAAAACGTGTCCCACACTGGCATCAAACCCAGGCCCCCTACCCACTACTGCTTGGTAGCTTGTAACTCTACTGCTGTACAAAGTCTCTGTGACAGGAAATGTCTGTTGTGGCAAAGGACATTCAGTACAGAGTGCAGACCCCCCCCTCCATACACACAGCTGCAGTGGATTTAGTAATGAACCTGTCAGTCAATCAGAAGTAATGCACCCAAGCTGCATTCAAACCTCAAAGTCTCAGCCAGAAATGTTCAAGTTATCAGCAATATAGAACTTCACATCTTGCTGAAACTCTATCACTAACATCAGCAATGGCATCAAATATTTCTCCCACATTACAGCAAATGAGTAAGAAAGAAACAAAAAATGTCCCATACTGGGGATCAAACCCAGGCCCCCCACCCACTAATACCTGGTAGTCTGTAGGCCCCCTATCCAAGACTACTTAGTAGCCTATAGCCTTACTGCTGTACTAAAGCTCATTGACAGGAAATGCATGTTGTGGCAAAGGAATTCCAACACTGCCCCCCCACCAGTAGCAGCAGGGGATTTAGTAATGCACCAGTATCTTAATATGAAGTTGTTTCCCAAGTTGCATTTAAACTTGAAAGTCTCAGCAGAAACTTTTGAGTTATCATCAATACTTCAAACTTTGTTGACTCTGGTGACTCTCTAGACCTCAAACTAATTGCACTCACTGCAGAGGAAGTACTCCCTCCTATCATAAAGTTACTTAACCTCTCTCTAACCCTATCACAATTCCCACAGGTATGGAAAACAGCCATTGTTACACCTGTTCATAAATCTGGGGACCGTGCACTACATAGCAACTATAGACCTATATCAATCCTTCCTCCCCTTTCTAAAAAACTCAAACGTATTGTTTCCAGCCAACTTGTGGACTACCTTAATAAATACTCCTTACCGTGTGAGCAGCATCATGGCTTTCAGAAAGGGCACAGCACCACCACTGCACTCTTAGAATTCACCAGCTACATCCACCGATCAATTGACCAAGGCAGTCTTGTGGGTGCTGATTTATAGACTTAACCAAGGCATTCGACACGGTCAATCACCTGCTCCTCCTTGAACAGCTCTCACTAACTGGTCTCTCCCCGATATGCTGCCTTGGTTTAGAAGCTATCTTGGGGACAGATCCCAGTGCGTGAAGATTTCCAATGCTATCTCCAACCAGAAGCCTGTTCGGTCCGGTGTACCCCAGGGCTCAATCTTGGGTCCACTCCTCTTCAGCATCTTCCTTAACAATCTACCATCTGCTTGCCACCAATAAACTCTGCTGTACATGGATGATGCTGTCATTTTTGCAAGCCACCCTGACCCATGCCTCCTCGAAAATAACCTTCAAAATGGCTTCATGGAAGTTGAATACTGCTTCCGCAAACATAAATTGGTGCTAAACTAGAAGAAGACCAAAGTCCTGTTGTTCTCCTCAGCCCGCAGTTGACATAAAGCTCATGCTCTTACCATCCGAAATACCCAAGGTGACCTCCTCGAACAAATACAGCACTTGAAGTACCTAGGGGTTACCCTTGATAGACACCTTACCTATACACCTCACATCAAAAATGTTACCAGAGCCGTCAACACCAGGATTGGGCTCCTTTATCGACTGAGAAAGTACCTAACACCTGAAGCCCTAAATCTTGCTCTTCACAGCTTGGTACTCTCTATAATCGATTATGGCCTTGTTTTTTATGGAACTGCTTCCACTACTGCACTCAAAAGGCTCACTGTTGCACTGAACAAGGCCTGTAGACTCCAAATTGGTGCACCATGCCTCACTCACACTTGCGATGTCTATAAACAGGCTGGGTGGCTCAACTTACATGGGAGGATTAAATACCACACCTGCCTGCTTGCCAAAAAGATTCTTCTTGGACACATGCCTTTGGGATTGGGATGCTTACTTCACAAATCTCCCAAGATCCAACACACGTGCACCTCATCTTCTGCACTCCTACTAGTCCTGATGTGCTGGACTACTCAATGCAAATGCTCCTTCTGTATCAGAGCGCCTTACTGGTTCAATGGCCTCCACAACGGACTGGCTAACCTTACTAATCTCGGAGAGTTCAAACACAAGCTTTGACAGCACCTCCTAACTTAAAAACTCCTGTGATTGCTCCACCTAACATCCTTGTCCCTTATTTCGGGACCTCCTTTCTTTGTTCTTCCACTGTCACTTGCCTCTGTCTTGCCCCCTCACTCTCCTCTCCCTTCCTTCCCCCCACTTTCTCCCTTTCTCCCCCCCTTTCTTCATTATTCTTTTCCTTCCTTTACTGTCCTAGCTGCTAACCTGACAATGCCGCCTGGCTGCTCCCCACTTCTTTGGATTTAACTGGCCCCGTAATTCCTCCTCGTCTTACTCCCTGCCTCTAATCACGTGCTAAACTAATGTGGTTTTAATGCTGTTTTCGTGTTCTGTATTATAATACCTGTAGCTTAAATGCTATGTGAAACTCGTCTGTTTCCCTATATCTGTATGTAACCCCTCCCTATTGACGTGGAACCTTTGTAAATGAGCTGCCTGGAGCTCAAAGGTAACTGTAATCGTAGATTGAATAAATAAATAAATACATAAAATAAAACATAAAATGAAACTCTATCACTAGCATTAGAAAGGGCATCTAACAATTTCACTAATACCACAGAAATTGTTGTGAGAAAGAAATAAAATGATCTGCACTGGGTATTTAGACCAGGCTTATGTAGATCTGAAACCATATGCCAGGACCTAAAAGCCCTATCACTTACATCATTAATGACATCACATAGCCAAACCACTCACATTGAATGTACATCTGAACTTGACTAAATGCAAAGGAGTACACATGACCTCAATAGGCACTTACAGTTCTATTGTTGGCACCTAAAAGCTAAGTGGGAAGGCTGCAATAAAAGAAGAGCTAGTACAAGAACTCTAAAAGCCAAGCATCCATATTACAAGTTAATATTTAGAAACAAACACAAGCAGATACCCCTAAAACAAAGATATTAGTGTTGCTCAGATAGTATCCTAGAAATTAGGATATCCACGGATACCTTAGATTTGGCCAGATAGTTGCTGTAGTAGAATAGTAGTACTATCTGACCATGGATCCTACCTTCAAGGATCCAGCTTGGATCCTAACTATCTGACCTAGGATCCCTGGATCTGACCTAGGATCCAGGATCCATTACTATCTGACCTGGATCCTAACTATCTGACCTAGGATCCCTGGATTCTCACTAGGAGCCATCGCTATCTGACCCTGGATCCTAACTATTTGACTTAGGATCCCTGGATCCTAACTAGGATACCTGGATCCTAACTAGGATCCATTACTATCTGACCTTGGATCCTACATTTATTTTTTGTAGGATTTCAAGTAGGATCCAAGGTAGGATACCAGCACTATCTGACAGATAGTGGTAGGATTCACAAAAGCACTATCTGAGCAACACTAAAAGATATGTAACTATATGCAACAAACAGAGCCCATCCCCAGTGTCACAAAACGACTCCCCCTTCCCTGAGTTTTCTATGCACCACTAGGATCCCAGCCCAAGTGCTGCCATTCACCACAGCTCCACAGACCTAACTCAATGTGAAATAAGCCAATAACCAGTGTCACAAAATACCCCTTGTAACACGGCAGTAATGGCACAGACAGAATCGGGATCCGGGATAGGCTGAAAAGCATCACGGGACCATAGCCGAAGCGGGTATTAAACCAACATATATGCCGTGCCCGCTCCAGCAGTACCGTGACCAGCCAGACCCCCAGCCTAGCAGCACTGGGTCCTGTGGCCGAGCGAGAGGAGGAGTGGCAGGAGCGCCGGGGAGTCAGCCGCATTACCCGTCTGAGGGTGGAAACAGGGAGGGGGGACCTGAACCTGCGGTGCACCGAGTGGCGAGACTTCCAGCGTCAGACCTTCACCGCCCATGGCACGGAGACTGTGTTTGATGGAACGGGGCCACCGGTGACTGGGAGTGGAAGCAGCCGGGCAGATGAAGAGAGCGCAGGGCACACCGAGGAGCAGGAGGGGCAGCCCAGCTGGAGCACGGCAGGATGGAGCAGTGTGTCGGAGGCAGAAGGCAGTGACACCCCTGGCATCCATAGCGCCAGTGCGATCCTCCTGGGAGCGGCTGAACCGTGCACCTGAGACCTCCCACTGCGGGTATCAGCAGAATACCCGCACCAACCTCCACACAAGTGCAACAGCGATGTTGGCCGCATGCCTCCGGGTGAAGCTAGGGACAGAAGCTGATCACCAGATAGGTACGTATCTGATGGTCCACACTGTGCTCTGATCCTGAATTGCAGCTGCACAAACCTCACACCGCTGCCGCCTCTCATTGTCGATCTCGCACAGGGGGGTCCTGCCAGCTGCCTCCACCGACCCACGGCCCATGTTACAAGGGCATTAAGCCACTCCGTCGGTGTGCTCTAATGCGATTGATGCATGGTGGGGGTGGCAGCCTCGTCCTGGGCCTCGGGCGCCCCCCCATGCATCAATCCAGCATTAGAGCACACCTCCGTCGTGGCTTAATGCCTATATATCCCCTCTCAAATTGTTTATGTGGCACTGAGACTTCATCCCCAGTGCCTCTGATCACGTCAAACTTCTCTGATCTAACTAAATGTGACACCTGGAGACCATCCCCAGTGTCACAAAGTACCCACCTGAATTGTTGAAACACCCCAGGGAGCACATCCCTAGTACTGTCGCCCCCCCCAAAAAAAAAAATTTTTAAGCAGCACTGGCAGTCGAACTGCCCACAACTCGATAATGCAGGACTGTGAGCCTATCTCTAATATCTTCAAAGACCCTATACCACTAATTGTAGCACTTGAAGCCCACTGTTGTTCCTGCTAGATACCCCCACTCTGCTCCTCTTCTCCCAGATGGTGAACATCACAGCCCCATTGTTTACCTCCCTTGCCAGCTGCTGTCTGATTTTCATTATGCAAACTGAGAACTAATGAAATATTGTCTATTTCATTAGTTTGCCTTTTGCAATACTGAAATTCAGATGGCAGCCAGCAGAGCAACTGATATGGCTGTGCCAGTCACTGTCTCTGTGGGGTAGGTTAAGGCTACTGGACACTAGGGACTGCTTGGCATGTCGTGGGTGAAGGAGAGAGTGCCACTGGAGACAAAGATTTGCTTGGCACAAGATGGAGTGGGGGAATCACTGGATGCCAGGGGTTGCTTGTTATGTGGTGAGGTGTTAGGGAGTACTGGATGCCAGGGACTTCTTGGCATGGGCTGAGTGAGGAAGTAGGTATTAGTGGATTTAAGGACTGCTTAGTACAGGATGAGGAAGGAGCCACTGGATGCCAGGGAGGAAGGGGGTGCCAATGGACACCAGGGCTGCATGAAAGAGGACAGGGTATTTTATTTATAATTTTTGACCAGGAAAGGCACACTAAACTGTGATAGCTTGTTTTCAGGTGCATCCTGGGGGTGGGTCACATGGACTACTTTTATTGATGCAGAAATGCTCCATGAGATCGAGAAACTTCCCCTACTTTGGGTGAACTACTGTCAAGGTCAGAGAAGCCTGTGTAAGTTGTGCCTATTAACATTGTAACATCAAAGGGCCCTGATGACACCCATTAAGAACTGCTTGCAAATCATGTTTCGTGGGACAGCAGTGGTTCTTCATATCAAGATCCCCAATGAAATTATTCTGTGAACCCTTACAAACCTGTGGCACCTGTACAAAGCATGACGCTTGTTAACGAACAAGATGCAGCTGCAGTAGACCCATTGAAGCCTGGAGTAATGATGTCCTGGACTAGTGGTACAAGCTATGATGGTAAAAAGACTTTGAAATTGCAGCCTGGATGGCGGTCAAGCTGTCAGATTTTGGTGGAGCTGGCATGAACAGAATAAGTGTCAGGCTGGTCATCAGAAAAGGCCCTTCTTAATGTGGGCTGATGCGGAGGGCCAGACAGGCAAGAACTACCATATCAAGAGGAGCATACCTCTGAGGAGGCTGCAGAAGTGCAGTCGTTCAACTGACCACTGGTATGAAAGGAGCCGTACAAAAATAGCAGGCAGCCCCACAACCAGAGAGACTGGGTCCAGATTTAGAACAGCTAAAATACAGTAAGCAGGGGTCTCAGTGCAGAGCCTTTTAATATGGTCTGAGATGTTTGAGGGGCAGGTCTGCTCTCTGTTGGGGGGAATGAAGGACTGGGGACATCCAAGCTATCACAGGATCCACTGGTTCAATGTTCAAAGGCTATTTCAGGTAACCATGAACCTTATATAACTCAGAAGACAAGTTGCAATCACCCTGCCTGTGAGGGGGAAGGCAGCCTTAGTAATGGTGTCCAAAAAGAAAATGAACAATAATATGCTAATCTGAAACACTTAAAGCAGCAGTACTACGGAATCAGGAAGTGAGCTATCAAAATTATGTTTTTCAGCTGTAATAATGCAACCAAAGTTCCAGTTTCCATACCTGTAAATGTTTTTTTCCAGTCGTCTTTAGTTTTTTAGATATTTGCAATTTATTTGAAGTGTTGTAGCGCTACAAGAAATATGGCGGCTGACTAATTTCAGCTGCGCTTTTTCTTCAGGTCGCATCACATCTTTTGACAACAGCAGAGGGACCCCCTGCTGACCATTCCTGATGTTCCTGCAAGTCATTCACATGTTCAGTTGGCAGCAGAGGGGGTTCCAGTGCAACATGCTGGGTGGCAGACATGTAAACAAAAGCAGAGAATAACTTAGTAAATTACTCGACGATAGTACAATGCCGGTGAGAAAGAGTACCAGGTATATGATTAGCAGGGCACAGGGAATAAACTGTCAAAAAAGTGCAATTTTGTTTTCCATAGTACTGCTGCTTTAAGATACCCTACCCCTCTTTGTCCTCCCTTCAAAAATGCTCTAACCCAGAACTGACTGCATCCTGCTAACTGCATCCCAGGAGAAAAAAAATGGAGGCATAAGGGCTGCTGATACATCAACAGAAGGGCAATCAGGACGGGGTACTCATGCTGGTTCTGGGCAAGGTTCTGCATACAATAATAGAAATACAGAAACAAGGGATTCAAGGAGTCACCCTGACCATCCCCGGACCAGAACAACCGGCCTTCAAATTCAGATCTATTTGCTTCTATAGGTGAACTGGCCCAGAGAAGAAATACTGTTTGATTTCACTACAAAGGGGGGTTTGAACTTCACTTCAACTGGGTTTATGTAGCCAAGACTTTATTGAAGAATTCCTTGGGTTTTTTTATTCAGAACTCTATGCCCTGGTACATGTCCAGGAAGCAACTATCTTCAATATTAGTTTGAAGACAAATGCATCCCTGGAATGGTTCTGGACTAAATATAATAACCTAAAAGATATGCCTTTTTGGGCTCTTTTGTGGCCATCCCACTGATAAAGCCTACTGTAAAAGTACTCATCATTCTTTTTAGAAATGAGGGATCAGAGTTTCTGACATTTGCTATTGGCTTAGACAAAAATGCAAAGTTTTGGATCATCTGACTTCAGTCATTGACTTGGAACTTATTTGGGCTGGGGGAAGGAAGTTTAGAGTTGAAGTGTGATAAACGAATAAGGAGGTGGTTCATCTGCCTAGCGGTTTCCTTTTGGGATGGACAGAGATCTTTGTTTTTACCAAGGCCAATGAAAGACCTGCAACAAGGATGGTTCTCACTCACTCCTAAATGGGACATGAAACCAAATGCTGTATGGCTTGTGTATGGAATATGGTCACAGGAGCTACTGTAATCTTTGTGAAGATCATGGACACACATACTATACAAATTGCCCATGGGTATCCCACAGTAGGGATGATGGACTAGACCAAGAACACCTGGTGGAACATGATAAAGCTCAGGGGGTTGCCACTCATGCATAGACCTTTGGTGTGGAGGTGGATGTGTCCCAGCCTTCAGCTCAGCAACCTGCTCATGTACTGGCCCCCTTCCCCTATGAACCTGGTAGTGACTGATGACCCAGTCTTGGAAGAAGTTATGGGAGACCAAGACTTGGAATCCATTACTTTGCCTGAAGTAGATACTGTGCCTTTAACAACTCCTACTGAGGTTTCAGTCCTAGCTGGCACGGCCATTTTAGACCCAGGCCAGACTCCCTCTGCATCAGTGGATACTGGCATGCCACCTCCTCCTCTTGAAGAGGACACTTTATGAATGTTTACCCAGAAAAAGGAAGGGAGGAGTAGAAAACACTAAATTAAGCTTCCAAGAATCACCTGATTTCTTTGAAGAATACATTTGGCATGCTTGCCAAACAATGGTGTGAAACAGAGGGGGATGGGGATTCGGAGGGTCCCTCTCTTGCTTCCTCCCAAAAGGATTACTCCTCAAACCTGGAAAAATCTCTATCAGAGACGTCATCCTCCAGAACAAAGAGAGGTAGAATGAGGTTGCCCTCCAAAAGATCATAACTGTATTGTGACTTTTTGCCCTACTGACCTTTATAACTGGTCTCCCACTTATCATCATTGCTATAAATGTAAACAGTATCAAGATTCATAGAAAACATGTTTGTACACATGCAGTCTTATAATTCACTCTGGGAGACATTTTTTTTGACAGGACACCAGAGTTAAATCACAGTTTGAGCTTTTGCAAGTCACTGCACAATAGGAGGGAGGGACAATTGTTTTGGTCAACTGGTGATTGCACCTGCAATTGGGTTGGCATTTTGACAAGATGTAATGCTTTTGAGGTAACTCATTTGGTTGGTATAAACCCATGGAGTGCAGTGTGTTAGATGATACCTCACGTGGCACACATTATCAGTTGATTTGTATATATGCACCTCAGACTATTGCTCAGAGGGGGGATCTTTTCAAAGAAGTACAGCCTTATTTACAGACACATCCAGAAATGTGTTTTTGGTGGCGACTTCAACTGTACACTCTCCTGAGAAACTAGTGGTCTAAAGACTGCAAAGATTTTTACGGATGTTAACTATTTATCAACAATGTTACAAGTAGCGGGATTACAGGATGCCTACAGGTGTACACATCTGTCAGGAAGCAGGACATTTCTGAAAGTTAGCCTTCTACCAAAATTGATTATGTATAGTATTTCTTTAAAGACCTTTTCAGGTGGAATCTGCCAAATACAGTAGCTACAGAGACAATGGATCGCTGCACGGTGAGGAGTACGGGTAATTTGCAACAAGGCCATAAGACTGGCGATGGGGTTTGGCATCAGAATAACTTCTTGTTTTTAGATGAGTTGGTAAAAAAAGGCTTGGGGGCACCCTATTTAAAGAGGACAAGAAATTATTTCTGATTGGTAGCTGTTTATAATGTTCCCATTTACAGAAATGATATCCAGAAGCCTAAATGATCCATATGTAACTGTACCTGAATACCAAGTGATGTGAAAAACTGCACTTTGCATTGGTTTTGCTTTTATGGGCAGCATTCTGTTACAGTTCTCTTCATGGAATCAGCGATCTGGAGTTTTAACCATGTCACAGTTTGTGCACAGAACTCTAAGTATGGTTCTGATAGGACAGTAGCTCATGTTTAGCATTCTGTACACAAAACATGACATAGTAAAAACTCCAAATGTCTGGTTCCATGAAGAGAACCTTGCAGAATGTTGTCCATAAAACCAAAAAAATGTAAAACACAGTTGTTCACATCAGTTTATATTAAGGTACAGTTAAATAGGACTCTTTTGGAGGCAAATCTTTCACTTCTCTTACTAGGAACATTACTGACTGCTACCAACTAGCACACATTTCAAGGATTTCAGTCATTTGTATAGATAACAATGTGGGGCAGTGGTGAGAGGATATGAAACACGATTTTTGTGTCCTTTTCCAGAAACCTGCTTTTCAGAAATCAAACAAGAATAGTGCCAGCCCAGTGGTGCAGAGGGCTGAGGCACTGGATGCGTTACCTCGCATCGTGCCAGCGACCAGGGTTTGGGAACGGACTGGGGTCGTCAGAGAACCGACATGAGGGGGAGGGATGGAGCAGGATCAAGCAGCTGAAAGGCAGCTCTCCTCTCCTGGGAGGCTGTTACCCCCCTGTAGTTCCGCTGCCATCAGGTGGATGTCCAATGGTCAGCATAGGAGGAAAGGGCCAGTAAGTAGCGGAAGGGGCATCCCAGTACAGCGGCATGCATGTACCTCCACACAGGCATGCATGGCCAGGACAGGGGCTGGGAGAAAACTGGGAAAAAATAGGAGCCTTAAAAAAAAGAAATCAAATAAAAAATGTATCCGTTATCTAGACCTCCATGCTCAGCTAAAGAAGCTAATAAGTGAAGCTCAAATCAGGGGTACATTGAATTAATTCAAAATGTACAAAAGGTGATGAAAGAATTTATGTATGACCAATTTCCTTAGAGCAGGAATTGGTATTTGGAACAAAGGGGATGAGGCAGACTTTCAATCCCCTTAAAGGAATAGTACACCCAGAATTTGCTGAAACATATGTTGTGCAGAGTGTTTTCATTTGTGTGTGAAGTCATAGTGTGTCCTTCCCTCTGTCTGCTATTAGTTTTTCCTAAATTTGCCTGCTAGCTTTATGGCAGTTTTACAACCTCTGGGGATCTCCATCTCAGCTAAGTTTATTGCTTTCCTTGTTCCTATAATGCATCCTGTCTTATGAGACAGTGATGTAGCCGGGACCATATATTCAGCAGCAAACACTACTTTATAATCAGTTCACAACAGTTGAGATGGTTATATTTTAAAAATTATACAGAGTTCAGCTTTGTGACTTCCCTCAATGTAAAGGTCCTTTTGTTAAGAACAATTGTGACACTGGTTGTGTATGTGTAACTTGAATGATTTTCAAGATATTTACATTTGTTTGGCATGTCTCCTAGAGTGTTCACTTAGAGAGAAAAAAATGTCTGCTGTTTGCAAGTGCATCTGCACAAATGCCAAACAAGTCTAAACATCTTTAAAACTAAGCAAGCTACACAAAAACAACAAGCAGCAAAGTTGTTCAGGACAAAAAGAAATTTACAAGTAGGACTGGCTTATGCCAATGATATTCATTTGTTTTTTTGGGATGTAGGATCAGGGGAGCTGGAAAAGGAAGTACTTGAAGCTTTTTGGCTTATTTCCCATTCTAAAATAAATTATGCTAAAAGTACAGGTATTTGGCTTGGTTCTGTACATGATCCTACCTAGGAAGTGAAGAGAATAGAAACTGAAGTTTCTACTGAGAAAATCCTTGGAGTATATTCGAGTTGGGGAACTTGGACTGGATAAACTGGGAGCACTGGATTCAGTTGGCAAAAGCTAACTTATTGCTTTAGCAATCTTGGAGATTAGCAAAATGGAAGCTTTTTTTCATTCTTAAAACATGTTTGCTTCCAATCTTTTTATTTTAAGTTATGTCAACCCAACTCTGGAAACCAGATTGTGCAGTCATTTCTTATGCTTTCTGGAGTAGCAGATTGAACCCCATTTAAAGACAAACCTTGCATAGGCCCATTAAAGATGGAATAATAGGGATGGTGCACCCAGTAATGTTCTATTTCAGTTTTTTGTCTCCTTTAAAGACTGTCTATTATAATAAAAACACCAGATTTATGTCAATTATGTTCTACCTTTCTTGTTTTCTAGTTATTTATTATTTATTTATTTTTTACTTCCCTTGCTCTTGGTCTACTAAATATTGTAGATAATGCAGCAATTAATTATTCCACCAAGTCTTTCACAATGTATCTGACTCTCCCCAGCTAACCACTGGACTTTAGAAGGGCTGGACTTTAGAAGGGCTGACTTTGGCAAAATGGGTGAATACCTGAGGAATACACTGGCAAATGGGCAAAAAGGAGGGGTGGAAGAACAATGGAGAAAAATCAAAACTGCCATCACAGAGGCAACAAGCCTTTGTGTGAAACAGATAAAGAAAACAAAGCGGAATAAAAAACCACTATGGTTCTCAAAAGAGGTGGCAGGGAAGGCTAAGGAGAAAAAGGCTGCATTCAAAAAGTATAAGGCATCACAGAAGGAGCACGACAGGGAACTGTATCAATTAAAGCAGAAAGAAGTGGGGAAGGCAGTCAGAATAGCAAAAGCCCAAACTGAGGAACAAAATAGCCAAGTCAGTTAAGAAGGGGGATAAAACCTTTTATAGGTACATTAGGGAGCATAGAAAGGTTAAGGGAGGAATAGTGAAGATTATTAAGGGAGAGGGGAGGTGGGCAGAGGGAGACAGTGAAAAGGCAGAGATACTGAATGAATACTTTTGCTCAGTATTCACAAAAGAAGATGAGGAGGAGTTATCTAAACCAGACAATAGAAGCACTCTGGGTAGGGGGTGACACCAGTCCATTTACAGAAGAAAGAGTCCTGAAAGAACTCCTAAAACTCAAGGTGGACAAAGCAATGGGGCCTGATGGGATTCACCCCATAATCCTAAAAGAACTAAGGGAGGACCTAGTGACACCACTGACCACACTTTTTAACAAATCATAGGAGGATGGGGTGGTACCTGAGGACTGGAGGAGGGCAGATGTGATTCCCCTTCACAAAAGTGGGAGCAAGACAGAAGCAGGAAACTACAGACCTGTAAGTTTGACCTCAGTGGTATGGGAAAATGAAAGAATCACTTCTGAAAGAAAGAATTGTTGAGTACCTAGAGGCCAGCGGGGCAGAGGACCCAAAGCAGCATGGATTTACAGCAGGAAGGTCATGTCAGACGAAGCTAATAGATTTCTTTGACTGGGTGACCAAAGTAATAGACCGGGGAGGGGCTGTGGATATGGCCTACCTAGACTTTAGCAAGGCATTTGACACAGTCCCACACAAAAGATTAATAATCAAGTTAGCCAGCTTGGGAGTGGGTCCCAGGGTGGTAGCCTGGGTTGCAAACTGGCTGCACAACAGGACACAGAAGGTAATAGTGAATGGCACACATTCAAGAAAGGGGGGTCACTAGTGGAGTACCTCAGGGCTCAGTACTGGGTCCAGTCCTCTTTAACATCTTTATAGGTGACATTGCAGAGGGTCTGGAGGGAAAGGTATGCCTTTTTGCAGATGATACAAAGATCTGTAACAGAGTTGATACACAAGGGGGGTAGAAAGGATGAGAAGGGACTTGGCAAGGTTGGAGGAATGGTCAGACATATGGCAACTTAGATTCAATACAAAGAAGTGCAAAGTAATGCACCTGGGAAACAAAAACCCAGGAGAAGAGTACACAATAGCAGGGGAGGTACTAACAACAACAAAAATGGAACGGGACTTAGGGGTAGTCATATCGGATGATCTAAAGGTGGGTAAGCAATGTGAGAAGTCAGTGAGAAGAGCCAGGGGGATACTGGGATGCATAGGAAGGGGCATCACAAGTAGAAAAAGGGAAGTGGTTATCCCTCTGTACAGACAGTTGGTGAGACCCCAACTGGAGTACTGTGTGCAGTTTTGGAGACCTCATCTACGCAAGGACATAGACAGGATGGAAGCAGTCCAGAGGAGGGCAACTAAAATGGTGCAGGGTCTGCATCAGAAATCATATGAAGAGAGACAGAGAGAGCTTAATATGTATACCCTTGATGAAAAGAGGGACATGATAGAAACATTCAAGTACCTCAAGGGAATCAACAAAGTCCAGGAGGGTAGCATCTTTCAGAAAAAGAGATGTGTAAGAACAAGGGGACACAATTTAAAGATAGAGGGATGGCTCAGGGGTAATGTGAGAAAATCTTTTCACGGAGAGAGTGGTGAATGCGTGGAACTGCCTTCCTGGGGAGGTTGTTGGGGCTAAAACAGTGGGGAATTCAAACATGCATGGGACAGACACAAGGCAATTGTAGTGGGGTGGCAGGAAGTAGGCTGTTGGCTAACTAGAATCTGCAGCTTATCCAGTAGGTAGGAAAATGGGCAGACTGGGTGGGCCAAGTGGTCCTTATCTGCCATCAAAGTCTATGTTTCTATGCTTCTAACCACATAATTGCTGTTTGTGACATCATAGTCTGTTGTCATGGTTAGCACTATCAAACTGTCCAAAGTAGGTCGGCACCTCATAACCATCTATTCTTTGGATGAAATCCACATACGATGTATCAGGATAAAAGCCTTTTATTTCCAAAATAGGCAAACAGATCAGCAGGCATACAAGATGTGAGCTCAATACACCTTGCCCCCTCCCCACAGAACCAAACGTTTTCGCGTCACAACTACGCTTTCTCAAAGCTTCCACACTGTCTGACCACCAACACTGTTACCCAAGCTACCCGGTGCTTTGCCCAATCAACCTTTCCCAAGGGGCAACTATCTAGAGTGAGGATCCTCCTTTTATACACTGAATGTGGCATCATTCTCTTCACGTGTATTAATAAAATGTTTTTCTCTTTCTCTTTCAGCTGTATGTTTGGAGGGCACAGGATCTTTCCTGTTATGGTTATTGGAAAATGGGAAGGCTCATTACGGATTGCTCCTGACTCTGGTTTAACTTACTTTTTTCTGCCCTTTCCTGACACATATCTTCATGATTTGAATTGTGTTATCATAAGTAAACTGAAACCTTTAAAAACTTTAAACGTTTGTAATTTATCACGAATGAGTGTCGTGATTAGGGGTTTCAATTTATGTTTATTCTTGCATTTCATTAAGAAAGAATATATGCCTCTTAGTGTTCAGCATTGGTTTCGGCCTTGTATTTACTGTAATTCATATTATTGAGGGTGCCAAGTCATTGATGTTTAAAATTTTTGGTATTTAACCTTTGTTTAACTAAGTGTTCTTGTTTACATAATGAACTAGCAGTAATATGTTTGAACAGTTGTTAACTTTGAGTTTATTTTTTTTTTTTTGTGACAAGTTTATGATATCACATTCAGTGTATAAAAGGAGGGTCCTCACTCCAGGTAGCCACCCCTTGATGAGGCCTTGACTGGGTGAAGCGCTGGGTAGCTTGGGTAACAGTGCTGGTGGTCAGACAATGTGGAAGCTGTGTTATTTGTACACTGTTGTTTGACAGATTTAATAAATTGCATTAGCATTTAAAAAGAACAGAGTGCTGTTCTTTATTAGGCTACTTCTGCTACATGTAAGCCTCCACTTTGGGACTTCGAAGTGCTGGTCTATTTGCCTCTTCCTGGACTTTTGGATTTAAGGTGTTCCCTGATCAGCACCCATTCTCATACCGGTAAGCACTGCACTTCTTTGTAACACTACAGTCTTTGTGAATGGACTATCAAGATGTGCTGTTAATCTTGGAAAGGAATATTGAAAATGAAAAAAATGTATACTCTAGTACGTTGTAACAGCTGAAACATCTTATTTATAAAAGCACATGCTGAAGTGCAGAGTTACTCTTTAATTTAGGCCCAATCCTTACAGGAAAAAGTAAGATATGCAGCTGCTTTGTTGAAATTTGGATGATCCCCCTTTTTCCCTTGTGGAGGGAAAAAAGCTTGAGGATGCCCCCTTTATCTGCTTTGGACAGTATCCCGGAATATGCTTAATCTGCTTCTCTTAAAATTAAACAGTGGAAACCGGCCTCAGATCATATCACTACCAAATTAAGGAAGCAACTGTATGCTCAGGTATTAACTCTGGTATGCAAGGAGCAGGAGGATTTTAAGGTTTTCCCTGAAGGCCAAGAACAGCAAAGTGCTAGACCAATTTACTACTCCAAGACCCTCTACACAGTAGTGGGATGTACATTGGCTCAAGATCCATGGGAAGTTAGGAGGTGAAGGACTCCCTAAAGAACAAATGGATTGAGGAATGCATCTGTGCTAGACAGCTGCATGGAGATTCCTGAAACCCAGTTTTGATTGTCCATTACTGGTTTTTGGAGCTTCTTAACAAAGCAATGGAAGCAATGTTTGATCACTAGTTTGAATTATCAAATATTGGCATTAGGTAATATTCCTTCAGATTGGGACCAATGCAACAAAAGTACACTTATTGTCTAGTTCGGTATTATTAAATATTATATATGGCAAGCATGGACATTTATTTTACAACAAAAGATACTTTCCCATCATGAGATCCTAGTTGGAATGTTTTATGACAATGAAAAGGCTATGGTTTTGTTTCACCCTACCCACCTTATGTGCACACTTTCATAACACAATTAAAACTTAGAACTGTAGATCAAGCTTGTTTTTTTTCTTTTTCCTTTCAAGTTTTTTTTTCCAAAAATGTTGTTAACACATAAAGTGGTACAGGAACAAGATTGTGTAGCCCCCTCCCTACCCCAGTGCCTAGGGACATGGTGGTAGAATGTCCGTAGGGAAGGGACAACCACAACAGAAACTGTACAGCTGACTTACATTCAATCCTCTGGACTGGGGTGCAGGACTCTTCCGCTGGGTGATGGGCTAGGAGGCAAGTTGGTTAGTGGCACACAACAAAATGCAACAGGCAGGAACAAATCACTAGTGCAATTAAAGAGAGACACCTGCCAAAAATGCTACATTGCAGATTTAGAATAAGCATACCCCTAATAAATCTCATAGCAAAAATTAGGTTTCTACATTACTTCGTTTTAAAGTTATGAGCTATTTTGTAACCCTGATATCGCTACCTATTCAAAAAAGCCAGTTTCAGTGAAGAGCCACTGATGAGGTCTTCTCCTGAACACACATTCTAGTCCTCCCTGTCAGCAACCTTATAGGACCTGCTTCTCCAAAGTTTAAGAAATTGTAGCTATAATAATCCTTTTTTAAAAAAACGGACATAGGGTTGGCTGCACTGCTTGTGTTTTTAGAATATTAAGATGCATGGCGCTGCACTTTAGAACATGTCAGAAGGTGGTTTTGGAATGCAGTACTGAATCAAGGCATGGAATATCATGGTGGTATACAATTTTAAAATGTTGGGGGGATTACACCCAATCTCAGAATGTGACAGGGATGTGCCATCTCAAAATGTGGTGGGACAATCAGTCCCGAAATGTGACAGAGACACACATTGAGGAATTAGTTGGGGACTGGTAATTTTGGAATATAGTAGAGATGTATGCTTTTGGAATGTGACAGAACACACCATTTATTCTGAGATTGCTTTTCCCTGCCACATTCCAAAATTGTACGCACCCACCGTATGTCAACATTGCGCATCACATCCCCACCACATTCCAACATTATGTGTTCCAGACGCATTCTAAAACGATGCATCCCTGCTACATTCTGAAATTGCACATCCCTTCCCCATTCCAAACTGTGCATCTCTGCCATATTCTGAAATGGTACATCCTGGCAAATTCCATAATTGCACATTCCGGCCAAGTTGTGTTTCAATGCCACATTCCAAAATCGTCACTGCCATGTTCCCAAATTGTGTGCCAAGCCACATTCTGAAATTATGTATCACCACCACATTCTGAAATTGAGCATCACTGCCACATTCTGAAACTGAGCGTCACCTCCACATTCCGAAAAAATGCATCACTGTCACATACCGAAACTATGCATCACTGCCACATTCCAAAACTGTGCATCACCACCACATTCCAAAATTGTATGTCACTGCCACATTCTGAAGTTGTGCATCACTGCCAGATTCCAAAATTGTGCAAAGAAACATAGAAACATAGACATAGAAACATAGAATTTGACGGCAGATAAGGACCACTTGGCCCACCCAGTCTGCTCATTTCCCTGCCTACTGGATAAGCTGCAGATCCTAGTTAACCAGCAGCCTACTTCTTTCTACTCCCACCCCCTAGAATTGCCTTATGACTGTCCCATGCATGCTTGAATTCCACCACTGTTTTTGACTCCACAACCTCCTCTGGAAGGCCGTTCCATGCATCCACAACCCTCTCTGTGAAAAAATACTTCCTTAAATTACCTCTGAGCCGCCTCCCCTCTATCTTCAAATTGTGCCCCCTTGTTCTTGCACACCTCTTTTTTTGAAAGATGCTACCCTCTTGGACTTTGTTGATTCCCTTGAGGTACTTGAAAGTTTCTATCATGTCCCCCCCTCCCTCCTTTCCTCAAGGCTATACATATTAAGCTCCTTAAGTCTCTCTTCATATGTCTTCCGGTGCAGACCCTGCACCATTTTAGTTGTTCTCCTCTGGACAGCTTCCATCCTGTCTATGTCTTTGCGAAGACTGGGTCTCCAGAACTGCACACAGTACTCCAGATGGGGTCTGACCAGCTGTCTGTACAGAGGGATAATAACTTCCTGTTTTCTACTGGTGATGCCTCTCCCTATGCATCCCAGTATCCCCCCAGCCCTCCTTGCTGCCCTCTCACATTGCTTGCCCACCTTTAGGTCATCTGATATGACTACCCCCAGGTCCCTTTCCATTTTTGTTGTTGTTAGTATCTCACCCCCCATTGTGTACTCTTCCCTTGGGTTTTTGTTTCCCAGGTGCATTACCTGCACTTCTTAGCATTGAATCTAAGCTGCCATACATTTGACCATTCCTCTAACCTTGCCAAGTCCCTTTTCATCCTTTCCACCCCACCTTGTGCATCAACTCTGTTGCAGATCTTTGTGTCATCTGCAAAGAGACATACTTTTCCTTCCAGTCCTCTGCAATGTCGCTATAAAGACATTGAGGAGGACCGTCCTAATATTGAACCCTGTGGTACCCCAACTAGTAACCCCCTTTTCTTCAGAGTGGACTCCATTTACTATTACTCTGTGTCCTATTCTCCAACCAATTTTTACCCAGGCTGTCATCTTGGGACCCACTTCCAGGCTAGCTAACTTGTATATTAATCTTTGTGTGGGACTGTGTCAAATGCCTTGCTAAAGTCTAGGTAGGCCATGTCCACAGCCCTCCCTGATCTACTACTTTGGTCACCCAGTCAAAGAAATCTATCAGATTTGTCTGGCATGACCTTCCCGCTGTGAATCCATGCTGCCTTGGGTCCTGTGCCCTCTGGCCTCTAGATACTGACAGTTATTTCCTTCAGAAGTGATTCCATCATTTTCCTATCACTGAGGTTAAACTAACAGGTCTGTAGTTTCCTCTTCTGCCTTGCTCCACTTTGTGAAGGGAATCACATCTGCCTCCTCCAGTCTCGGGTACCACCCCATCCTCCCATGATTTGTTAAACAGGGTAGTCAGTGGTGTCAATAATTCCACTCTTAGTTCTTTAGAATTCTGGGATGAATCCCATCAGGCCCCATTGCTTTGTCCACCTTCAGTTTTAAGAGTTCTTTCAGAACCCTTTCTTCTGTAAATGGGCTGGTATCAACTTCTGTATCCAGAGTGTTTCTACTGTTTGTTTTAGGTACCTCCCCTCTTCCTTTGTAAATACAGAGCAAAATATTTGTTTAGTATCTCTGCCTTTTCACAGTCATCCTCTGCCCACCCACCCCCTTATGAAGCCTCACTATCCCTCCTTGGTCTTCCTCGCTCCCTGATGTACTTATAAAAGGTTTATCCCCTTCTTAACTGAGTTGGCTATCTTTTTCTCAGTTTGCGCCTTTTGCTGTTCTGACTGCCTTCCCAGCTTCCTTTTGCTTTAACTGATACAGTTCTCTGTCCTGCTCCTTCTGTGATCCCTTGTACTTCCTGAAAGCTTTCTTTCTCTTGAACCTTCCTGCCACTTCCTTTGAGAACCATAGTGGTTTCTTACATTGTTTAGTTTGTTTATTTGCTTCACACAAAGGCTAGTTACCTCTGTGATGGTAGTTTTATTATTCCCCATTGTTCTTCCACCCCTCCTTCCTGCCCATTTGCTAGTGCATTCCTTAGGCACTCACCCATTTTGGCAAAGTCAGCCTCCTGAAGTCAGTACCTTTGCCTTTGTATGGCTTGACTCTATTGCTGTGTTTATTGTGAACCATACTGTTCGATGGTCACTAGTTCCCAGATGGCTACCACTTCTACATCTGTGATCCTCTTCATCTCCATTTGAGAGAACCAGGTCTAAGATTGCTCCTCTCAGTGGTCTCAATACTAGTTGTCTAAGGCATGCCCCCTGTAGGGCATCTAGAATAACCCCACTCTTCGAAGTGGCTGCTGCAACTGCACTCCAGTTAACATCTGGCATAGTCCGATTGCCCATCAGCAATATCTCCCCTTTTTCTGCCTTACTAAGTATACTTTCTATCATTTCCTTGTCCATTTCCTCCCCTGAGAAGGGGGTCTGTATACAACCCCTGTGAGGACTGTGGTGCCATTGACGGTCTCCAAATTTACCCACAGCGTCACTGCCACATTTCAAAATTGTGCGTCATTGCCACATTCCGAAATTGTGTATCATCACCACATTCCAAAACTGTGCGTCACCGCCACATTCCTAAATTGTGCATCACTACCACATTCCAAAATTGTGTCACTGCCACATTTCAAAATTGTGCATCGCCACATTCTGAAATTGTGTGTCACTGCCACTTTCTGAACCTGTGCATCATCACCACATTCAAAATTATGAGTCTGCATAACCACTTTTCAAAACTGCACATCACCTCCTCATTCCGAAATTGTGCATCACTGCCACATTCCAAAATTTTGCGTCACTGACACATTCTGAAATCATGTGTTCCAGCCATTTTCTGAGACGGTGTCATTGCTGAATTCCACAATTGCAACCTGGTGACATTTTGAAGTCTCATACCTGCAGTATTTTAAAAACTGCACATAACTTTGTCATTCTAAAGCCATGTTTGCCACTGCATTCTATTCCCCCGTCACATTCTGTGGTACTGTACCTTGCATCTACGCATTATGGAACTGCATATGCTGACCCACCTCGTGTCAATTTTTCTTTTTCAGATGTTTACTACACCTGCAGTTTTAAGTAATATAGGAGAAATAAGTCATATAAGGTAGCTTGCAAGGAAGACTAGGTTATGAGTTCAGGAGATGACATAATCAGTGGCTCTTCACTGAAACTGGCTTTTTTGAACAGGCAGTGAATTAAGGGTTACAAAATAACTTGTAATTTTTAAACGAAGTAAATCAAAGAGCTGATTTTTGGCCTGAGGATGAATGAGGATATGCTTATCCAAATTCTGAATTTATTGATGCCAAAAATGTTGGCCTCAGTCCCTCTTTAATGAGCAAACCAGGATCCTTTAATATCAAAATCTGATGCTCCATGGCGTGTGAGGATTTGATGGTACAGCATCCCAATGGGGAAACAGTATGACAAAGGGACCCGGGGGGCCCACTAACTCAGTGTCCAAGCATTGTTCATTTCTAGTCCATATTTGCAAAGTCCATTCTCATTGGTTGCAGCACTCAGTTCCCATATTACATTCGTGATAGCTAAACATATAACCCCAATGCAGGCAGATTCATTTTCCCACACTCGGTACACTTGTTACTGGCAGCTTCCCATATCCCACATTTAGTACACTTTCCCCTTTCTCACAGTACAGCCAGCTTCCCTCTCCTGTCTATACTCCTGGTGGGGCTAAATCCTCTCTTCAGCTCTAGAAACAGAGTGCAGTTGCTTTCTCCAACTGTCCGCAGTCTATTTTATTGAATGCTGGCTGCATTTATCCCATGGTCCAACTCAGAGGTTCCATGCTCCCTGACAAGACAGGCGGTATTTACCCACAGGGATGCTCTCATCATACCCCCTAATGCCTAGTTGGTGGCTCCCTCTTTACTCCTCCAAATGCATTTCAGGTTCCAATGCCTCTGTAAATCACAGAGATCCTCTGATAGTGGTGTTTTTCCCCACTGTGAACAAGTAGTCCAGCTTTTAAGTCATGCTGTGGACTAGGCAGTCTATCATCCCTGGGTTCAATTCCTGCTGAAGCCAAGCAAGAATAACTTACCTCTCTCTCCCCCTTCCAAGAGCAGCTCACCCCCATGGGGGAGAGGTTTAGTAGAATGTGACTGCTGCCATGCCCTCCTCTAGATTCTGTCTTTGGCCTCCCCCCCCTCCAGAACAAAACAAAAGGGCTCTTGCAGAAATAGGCAGTTGTCCCCACTCCTGCCTAGGGACTGACTCCTTCCCACCTGCACTCTTTACAATTGCTTCTCTTTTATTGATTTTGTAGGCATTATTTTCCTCTCTCATTTCTCTTTTTCTGCTATTTGACTTAACCGAGTTAGTTTTTGCATGATACAATTTGTGTTCACATTGCATGTGTATTGTTTTTGCTGTACTTTTTTATTAATAAAAATTCCCCTTCTCTTCTCTTATAAATGCCTTAAAATCTTTAACTTCCACCTAGGCAGTGACCAGAGATGGTCAGAAGGGACCTCAGTTCCAAAATGGTGACATATAGTCTTGATCCCCTCTTTAAGCAGATCTCACAAGAGCGGGCCAGATGGATCTGTCTCCCCACTTACTCTGTGGGATTGGGTTAATTTGATCAAGATGAATTTAACCAGGTGATTCATTAGGTTTCGTTTACTCGTTTGCACATCCCAAGTATCCCATTTTCTTTCGGCAAGGAAAGCAGTGCAGAGGGCCTACCATAAGCTGGTACCTCCCAAGCTTATGGGAAGCCTTAAACTCCCTCACTTTTTTATCTACTACCTTGCTTCCCACTGTAGCAAATATTTACAATGGTTGACTGCCCCTGCCTTGGAACAAGACTATTCTTATATTGCTATGTGATTACAGATAGTGACTGCTTTATGCCCTAAGTATTGTATAGACCCAAAGACTTTCATATACACCACGCTTAAAAAGCTCCCCTAAACCCTGCATCATACCCCGATAGCAGCTTCTATGCAGGCTCATCACCAATTATGCCATCTCCTTCAGCAACAACTGGCGTATGATACATCCCAATCTCTGCTCTGAAATCCTAATTTTTGCATTGATGGCAAAACCATTACTTGGCACTTCTGGTAGGATTTGGATCTTAATAAGGGAGCTCACTTGCTTTCAGGTAACAGTTTTGTAGGTTTCAATCATTTTCTCTAACAGCAGTGGCTTCCCTACCAGCATGGCCTTCTCCTTCCTTCAAGACACACACGTGTTAGTATATTATATTCGCTGCCATGTCTGGTCCTCTGACTTTAGCACTGCAGTGCTGCCCTTGGTGGATCGGGCTATACAGCTGCATCCCATTTCTCAGCTTTATCAACACATTTCAATCTTACTAGGGATAAAGTGGGTGAGTTTGTATCTTACTGGGTACAATTCCTACCTAAGTTACATGAGGAATATGACTGGCCCAAGATATGGAAAGGCTACAGCTGCATCCCATTTCTCAGCTTTATCAACACATTTCAATCTTACTAGGGATAAAGTGGGTGAGTTTGTATCTTACTGGGTACAATTCCTACCTAAGTTACATGAGGAATATGACTGGCCCAAGATATGGAAAGGCTATACAAGTATGTTAAATTTGATATGTATAGACTGATGCAGGTTTTTTTTTTTAGTAGGATCTATTTATGCACCAGACACTAGGGCATCTCTCAGAGGTGCACTCTCGACTCCACTGCTGCTACTCCCCACCTGAGACACTTCTTCCTCTAGCTCTCTCCACCCAGACTTCTCAGCTCCCTAGATCACCCTCTGGAGAAGGGCCCACCTCACCTACCTGGTGGCCTAATGTGATTAGAGGATCCGTCCAGTGGGGAGTCCTGAGAAGATATCGGAGGGAGAGGTCCAGCACTGGGGATGTGGGCGTGTGTTCCTGATGCCCTCATCACCTCCCTAGCATCTGTAGTTTTTTTCTGCTTTTGTTTCCCCCTCAGAGCTTGGATGTGCAATGACATTCATGGCACAGCATGCCAACGTTCGCTGCAGTTCCACCCCACATTGTGGTACTGCTAATTCCTTGCACTGCCTCTGACTTCTTTCAGGGGCTGCTAAGGAGCAGTGCAAACCTCAAAACCCTCCCCAGGAAGGGAGATCAGTCCTCCAGACACTTGATCCCTTCCCTCCCCTGCTGACCCCCAATGACCCGAGTCTGTTCCCAAACCCGGGTCACCAGTGTGGTGTGAGGTGTGGCATCCAGCGCCTCAACCCTCAGCGCCACGTGTCCGGCCAGACTGATGCAGGTTAAAATTCTCCACAATATGTATTATACTCCTTTCAGGCTGCATAGGATACAATGACTACAGTCAGATTGCTGCATCAAGTGCGGATCTGCTGCAGGCACTTTACTGCATATTTTATGGCAATGCCCTCTTGTGCAACCATTCTGGACAACTATTAAGGATAAACTGGACCATCTTCCTGGCCTAGATGAGGCTTGGCTTTCCATCCAGAAATTTGTATCATAGGAGATTACTCTCACCATTTAATTGGTTCACAAAAATATTATATGGTCTTAATTTCAGTCTGCGCAAAAAAGGTTATTAAGAGACATTGGCAGGGTCAACTCCAACCCACTTATCAGGAATGATATATGTCTAATGCGAAGGACAGCACCTCAACAGTGTGGCACCCCACCTTGTACTGCACTAGTGCCAGTTATGGTATTACCTCAAGTAACTGGTGTGGGGCTAGAATCTACAACCTTCCTATCTTCCCACACCAGAGATGAGAGTGGTACCTACAGAGCCAGTGGCACTGATCTGGTATGGGAGGAAAGTGTCATTTGACTGCAGGGTGAGCTTGGCATGGAATGGAGAGAGGGAAGGGAGTGCTGCTGTACACCAGGTACTGCTTGGCAGGGGACAACTGGGGTAGTATTACTGGATACCAGAAAGTGCTTGCCACAAATGTGACATTGTGAATACAAATTAATGTGCCTCTGTTAGTAAATATCCTTCTAAAATTGATGGTAATGGATGGAAATTCATTGCAAAAAAAACACTACATTCAGGCAACAGTAGGGTTGAGGCATGAAGCCACGAAAGTTGGGCAATGCTGCATTAGGGTAACAAGTTCTTCTAAACACTGGTGAATGTGTGATGTTCATATGGTTTGAATGATTACTCAAATCAGCGTTAGCGTTACCCTAACTTCAACATCCACTTTCAGAGCATTGGTGCATGCGCACAATGTTAGGGTAATACCAACACTGCTTTGAGTATGGGCAGTATGACACCAGATTCTCTTAGGCCACACTTCATTGACTTTGTAGCCCTGCCACTGGGTATCACACTGATCCAAGAGCCTCATTATGGGGGAGGTAAGCCACGGGGAAGAAAGAAAAGCAGGTAAGACGGTGTGGGGCAGGAAAGCAGCCATGACTGAAACACGGCCGTGCTTGAAAACAAGGGGATGAGTTGTGAATTAAAAAAGATTAACTGCAAAGAAACAGCAACAAACTACACATTTTATGATGTAGTACAGTGTTGCTTCGGATTAAAGCAAGCTTCACAATCTTGTATCCATTTTACTGTAAGATAAATCCTAGTAGCACTATCTCCAACCATATACTGCTCATGGGTTTCATTGAGTGTGGTGAAAGACAGATCTTTATTAATACTACATGAGAAACAAAGCCTATACAAATCTGTGGGGTGATCTAGTGTCAATACTAAAAAAAAGCTGTCTTTCCTCGTAGCTGAAATTTCCTCTGTTTGATAAGAGTCAAGTGGAGGCAGAGTGTGAGATGTGAACAGAGGGATGGTGCCAGCTGGAAACTAATTTCTTTTAATGAGAAGAAAGCTTTAGTGCACCACAGAGATTTAATTTGCAATATATTTACTGCAACTGAGACACGCTTCAGGACATCCAAGCAGGCATGAAATTTTATTTCCCATTTTGGAGCCGCCCAGTGAAAAAAAGAAGTAACTCAGCACTTTTGTTTTAGAGGGGGCTGTTGTAGAGTCAGAATAAAAGAAAATGTACAGTAAGGCTGTAAAACAGCAGTGTAGGACAGGCAAAAGTGATACACATAGTACTACATCAGAACACTTTGAAGACAAGGCCCATAAGATGGCCCAGAGAAAATGCAAAAGTCCAGGAAACAGCACACACCTCTTGGAAATACCTTGCCACAAAGCTCATAGTTCAGTCAAAACACACTGATGTATAATCCACCAGTAAAGTGCACATTGCTGCGCTTAGTAGAGGTTCCTTAGATGGACTGCACATCAATATGAATAAACTATGCACTTTATGGTAAGCTATTGGTGAGTCCATCTGTTTCTGAGAGGTGTATGCAGGACTCTGGTAATTCACGAGAGCATGTCAAGCTCACATAGCAGTGTACCCAGCTTTCTGTACTGCTGAGTGAGAGGTTGCTTCCTGGAACCCACAGACAATACAATCCTGGATCCCTGCACCATGGCAGCAGGAGTAGAAGTGGTCTGTGCTTTGGATGTAGGGATGTAAGGTTACACATTGCCCAGGTCTGTTATTGACTCTTTACTGGAAGACAGTGGGTGTTTGGCACATTAAAGAGCAACTGACGCCAAAAGTGCTACATTGCAGAATTAGAATAAGCATACTCCCAGTAAATTGAATACCAAAAACTAGATTTCTACATTACTTCATTTAAAAGTTATTAGCTATTTTGTAACCCTGATTTCACTACCTGTTCAAAAAAACCTGTTTCAGTGAAGAGCTGCTAATGATGTAATCTCAGGAACTTACAGTCTAGTATTCCCTGTCAGCAAGCTTATAGGGCCTGTTTCTCTATAGTTTTAAAGATCACGTGCAATAGTTGTCAAAAGTAAAACAGGCAGCACCATTCAAAAAACAGTGCTATAAAAACTATATGTGTTCCAGATTTTATAACAAAGTAGATACATTTGTATTTTTTATTGCCTTTTTGGTGTGGTCTGTTTCTCTAGGGTTGCTGGATGCTAAGTCAGCATGCCTACCAGGCTGCTGAAGCCATTTGAAGGGCTACTCTACTGTGCCTATTAGGTAGTTGTATTGCTGCTAGTATTGTAATATTGGTAACTTCACTGCTCTTTGTCAGTGTCTGCTTTACAATATGTTTTAATAGGGGCCTTATATGTGTTAATTCCTACTAGGGGTGGAAGTGTTGGCTCTGGTAAAATTATAATTTTAATTTAGAGTAGAACATAGATAAGCCTGAATGTACATCAAAACAGTCTAACAGGGAGAACACATTGTGCTGGCTAAATTAGAAACTCCAAGTAAGTTTTCAAAACAGCATTACCTCTCCTACCCCCATTGACAAGGAGATGGAATAATTGTTTTAAAGTGCCTTTCTTAGAAATTGCTTCAATTGAATGATAGGTGTAAATGATCTCAGCCTTTCACCACATCAGAAACTTATTCAGTCTGCAAACCTCACAACAGTGTGCTATGACACAACATCCAGCAACCCTGGAAAAAAGGACCACAGCAAAAAAGACACCTAAAAAACAAATTGTCAGCTTTTTTATAAAGCCTAAAACACACATAGTTTTTAAAGCAATGTTTATTGAATGGTGCTGCCTGTTTTACTTGTGAAAACCAGTGGTGTCATCAGGCTGTTTGGGGGGGGGGCTATAGCCCCCCAATATAATCTAGAGCCCCCCCAATCATCTCCCTCATCAAAGAAATGGAATCACGGCTTCACTGCTGAAAAAAAATAAAAGAAGTTGTGATTTTTCTTTAAGACGCAGTGATGCAGCACTTCATAGCGCCACTGCATGGAGCGCACTTTCATTTTCTCTGTTGGTGTTGATGGAGTTTGTCAGCTAGAGGTGACTGAGAACCGGAGTCGATGGGATGTACGATGCCACACAACACCATGGGAGGGGACCAGGAGAGCTCAGAACTTGTTGGGTGCCAGGTGGAGATTCAGAAGAAAAGATATGTGGCAGCAGGTTAGAAAAGGCAGACAATTCTAAGCCGCTCTGCAGTTGAGCTAGTCTGTAAGCCCCTTTTTTAACTTATTTCTTTTCAGGGCTGTAGCTGCTTATGCCTAGGGACAACATAGTCCCTTCTCTTCCAAAGTGCTCGCTTGACAGAGTGCACAGTTTATTTTTTTAAGCGGGGTGGCAAAAAGAGAAAGTAAAATGTTCCCTGCTGCAACTGCGACATAGCAGTTTTCATTTGGAGAGAGAGAGAGAGAGAGAGAGAGAGAGAGTGAGTCGAGGAGTAAGTAGGCTCCTCATTTACTTCTATTACTCTTATTCTCTCTAACTAGACCCCACAGGGTCTTTTCTGGTAATCTGAACACCTGGGAAACCTCCAGGGAGCACAGAACAGTTGATATGAAATACAAAAGAGCTGACCACTGCAGTGCTCTGTGCATGAATCCCACTTTGAATCGGAATTTCTGCCCCAATTCTATAACAGCCCAATCGGCTGCTCGTTTCTTTAGCTCCTCCATGACTGGCTGTTTTAAACAAATAATTTTTTACCTTGCCAGCAGCTGGGAGCCAAGAATAAATATTTCAGAAGTAAGGAGGGGTTTCTGTGATATACAAAGCGGCGGCTGAATGAAAAGAAATGCCGCCCGGTTTACTTCTGAATCCTGTTTTGATGCAGGATTGATTTAAACTCTGGAACACAACAGAGCGGTGGCTAACTGAAATACTATTAAAACATATACTTGCCACTCCATTTCACTCCTTTAAATAGCGGCTGTACTTACAGTACAAGTCATACAACACATTTTCAGCAGCTCAACCATTCGTTTTTAAAACCCCTCACATTTTTATTTATTATGCTGCATGTTACTTGTTTATTTCTATTAGTACTGCAGCACTTTAATCACACAATAAGCACTTTATGTGTTCTCATAACAGGTTATATTTGCAGGCACCGTTGCATTTTATTTCATTTCTTCAGAATATTTTTAAAGGCACAGATGCACTTTATTTAAACCAAGGCATGCTGGACCTGAACATGATGCTAGAGGTGAATGGTGGTGAGGGATGAATATAAGAAAAAGAGAATATAAGACAGTAGGAAAGAGATATAGAGTTCATTTCATTTAACAGTGTCAGCGCTGGGAGGGGGCCATGGTGGCCCTATTTATTGAAGGTTTAAAAAGTTGTAACCCCAACCACGATGAAGAACCATTAAGGTTTGAAGCACCAGGGAGTTTTGTGCGCTAGCACTATCACTAGTTCTCTGTTACCTCTGGGACTTTAATGAGTTTAAGGATTATATCAGAGCTTTGGTGCCGATTACGTATGTGCATTTCATAGAGTGCAGGCTACTTTTGAATCTTGCATACACCATACTCCTGGCCCTACACCCTGTGTCCAACCCCAGAGGAGTGACTGGGTGGTTCCACTCAGTTCGGCCAGCAGTGCACCAGAAGTGGGCATTCAGCAGGTTGAGGGAGGCTCTGGGGACAACAGAACACACAGGCCAGGCCCTCCACCAAGCACCAGGGACTGAATGACAGAGGGGGAGATATGGCAATGCCTCTGCCTTTGTTTCTGCCTAGCCTTCCATTTCCCTGCCAAAAAACTAAAGAAGCATTGCTTTTGCTTTCACAACAGCCAGTCAGTGTAGTGTATAAACATGTGGTGTGTTTTTTTTCAGACATAAGAGGTGCACATTTCTTATGCTGTGCAGCAAGAGTGATCTGATGCAGTTTTTGGTTGCTGCTGTTAAAGAGGATTCCTTAAGCCTCGGTCGTATTACCAATCTGGCATGCAGCTGTTACTGGGATAACTAGTATGTTTGGATGTCTCGTGCCTGTCAGGATCTTTCTTGGGTTCCATGCCATTGGTTTCTGGTTGAGCACAATTGGTAGAGTGGCAATTGGTGCCTTGATGGATTGAGGGTCTTTTTCTACCTATAAAATTCTGCTTCTCCCTAGTTCTTTTTGCGCAGTCGGTGATTGCTAGCAGTTGTAATTGAGGCATCAATTTCCCTGGTGAATGTTGGCTTGCTCTGACAGCTACATTCAGAGAAAAATGTTTAATGCATGCTTACATTGAGGTAGCAGGTCCTGCTGTTTAAATGCTGCCCCACATTCCTAAGCACCATAATGAATATTCCTAGCACTCAAACCATCCATCAGAAAATTCATTTATTTTGGTGCAAAAAGTGCTATCCAGTAGTTGCCTTTTCTAAGTGCTATGCAGACAGAAATTATTCAGTCACAACACGTGATGCAGTGATATTATGATGCAGTGATATTATGATGCAGTGATATTATGATGCTAAATAAGGGCAATCACTGTGGCACAAGTTCTAGGTGTGCTCACTATTGCACATCTGTGGTAAAACAGCAGCGGCAATGCAACTGGTGCAAAGAGACAAGGTGCTGATAGACAATGCAAGACACAACACTGTAGTAAAGTACAAAGGTTGTCTTACTGTAGAATTGCTGCAGTTGGCTTTTGCACTGCTTAAGTTTGAGTGACTTCAGCATGTGACGGAACTTCAGTCAGTTCAATGATGAATAAAATCAAAGGCTCAGAAAAAATGAAAGGTATAAATATCTGTTTTGGAAGGAGCCTTAACTCTCTCAGAGAGGGTTTTATGTTGTGGGTTACTGGGTTTATATTTGTATTTGTGGCAACTGGCAAGCATGCTCACACAGCCTCAGCCTGTGATGCAGACTACTGCCTAAGCTATAACCGTTTTGTTGTTTTTGTGATACAGTGTGAACTGTGAATTAATATGGGCTGGCAGTATAGCCCAGAGGTTATAGGAACGAGGTGTGAACGAGCTTGGTACATCCAGCAGACCAGACCCGAGTTTCAGTCTCCCAACCTCCACTTACATACTGTGTGACTCTGAGCAAGTCACTTAACCACCCAGTGCCCCCAGGTCACCCCTGAAAACTGGCACTTGCGCCTAGTGGGCCTTACCCAGTTACCAAAGACTTAAATAATAAATAAATCAAAATAAAATATTGGTGGGTACTACAGTAGTTGGTATAGTTTTCAGCCCTGCCTACCAAAATCAGGCAGCTCACTGTCAGTGATGCAGAGGGATAACTGCCTAAGCTATAATTTTTTATGATACAGGGTAAATTAATATTGTATAATTTTTGATAAAATAGTTTTCTTATACCACAATTTGCACCTGCCTTGGTGGTTGGCATCTTTATCAGCTCTACTGTGTGTTTCAGCTTGACTTCACTGATAAATCTCAAGGCTCTTAGGAGAAACGGCTAGAGCTGGTTGCTCAAAAATTAATAAATACCAGCACTTTCTAAGTGATTTACCCTCAGAGACAGGGGTTTGTGAGTTTGTAGCAAGCAAGCCAGACAATGTATGTGATACTATTGCCTAAGCTATAACCCTTGTTTTATTTTTGATACAGGGTGAATTAGGGCAGGCAAGCAAGCTGTCAGCTAAGCTAATTAGTCTCATTTACTTTTTGATAAAAAAGTGTTTTTCTTATACCACACTCAGTACTTGGCATAGTTGTCAGCCCTGTTGTCTGTTTCACTCTAGGGTACTGTAATCTTCCTAGCAGATCTGCTGGGATAATAGTGTCTGACTTTTCCAACAGATCTGCAGGGAAATGGTGTCTCTCTGTCCATTGTCCTTGGTGGTCCAATAGTAGCAAAATCTTTCCACATGTAAGAAATACAGGTGATGTTAAACAGGCTCTTCAAACACATTTTTCGCCATTAAAATGCAGGAAAAGCCACCATTTGATGGGAAAAATTTCAAAATTTTACGGGGGAGCATGCCCCAGGACCCCCCCCTACCTTGATTGGGATTTTAACAGTGGGGCATTAGCCCCCCCAACTTTATACCTCTGGTGACGCACCTGGTGAAAACCATTGCACTGAGAGTGCTTTAAGCCCATGGTTTGATGGGCGGAGCAACAAAATCACTTCCCCATCGAGCTTAAAATGTCACAACATACTGGGCTTTACCATGATTCTTTTTCATTGGTGGCCAGAGGCGCTGCTCTCCATTGACCTCCAACCCTCCACTTTTGCCATTCTTCTATTGACCCACTCGCTCCATGGTTCTCTAATCCCCCCCACACCTGTCCAGCGGCTCGCCTTTCCTCTGGCTGCTGGCTTTGCTGCTCTCACTCTGGCTCTCCTCTTTCTCCACCCACCCCATCTGCCACTTTGGAGGCCAGCTTTTTTCTCCTTTCTGTTGGCTGCCTCTGGCCCCCCCCCTTTGACTGTCATCTTCCACAAACACACACACATGCAAAAAAAATTCAGTGTGCTACGTCTTCGGCTACTCCATTCCTGTATCCAATCTGCCTTCTCTCTCATGCCCTGCTCCTCCGGGGTTTGCCTCTCCCTCCCACTTGTTGGCCCCTTCTCATTTCTTGTCGGGTGGGCCGTCAGTAGCTGCTGCTGCTCTGGCAGCATCTCCCTGCTTTTCTCTCATTCTTCTAGGAGAATGTTTGCACTACTGCTCCTACTACTACCTGCTTTTGCTTTCCTTGGGCTCCATCTGCTCCTGCCTCATTTCTGCTCCATGGCTCTAGCGGTGGCTCTCGCTTCCATTCCTCACCTGATTGCCTCTTCCCCATGGGTTCATTTCTCCATGAGGCAGCATGCGAGCAGTACGGTGACCGGATAGTTGAGAGCTGCCATAAATCCTGCATGACACAGAATTTCCCACTACTTGCCTTCCTCGTATTTCCAGCTTTGGGATACCGCAGTCTTTTGAACTAAGTGCCTACGTGGTTTCCTTCGAGAGCACCGCCGGCAATATTTTCGGGACCTCCCATGACTTCTGGTAGGTTGCTTACCTAGGCGACTGTATCCGATGTTTTATCCTGCAGTTTGTATCCTCTGTGAACTGGGACTTCATCTCCTGTGGAGGCTAGTAATCTGATGCCTGCTGTGCAGGTACTATTTCCCAGCAAGCAGATGCAGTCACATTGCATTTTATTTTTCATCAGCTATAGTTTGCTACAGTTTTCAATCGACAGAATAACATCCGTGATTCAACCATGGCAGTAAACTCTGCTACTTTGATTGTTCTGTGGGGTTAAATAATTTTAACTGATTGGATTGGCTCCTATTTATCTGCTCACAGTTCCTGATCCACTATCTCCACAAGCCTCCTGTCCGCCTCTGTTCTTGGGGAGCGGCGCAAAAAGAAAAAAGAAAAAATTAAATAAAATCAAAGCTCTTGCCCTTTCTGTCCCCGTTTGCAGTTCCTATTTGGGGGGGGTTTCCTGCCTTGCCAGCGCTTGCTTGATTCCTGCTTCCCATTCTTCCTGGTCTTCTTCTCTGTCCAACCTCCATTCCTTCTCGACCCTCCTCTGTCCTATTCCGGTCCACATTTTGCCCCTCTCCGGTCCTCAATTCCTCATCTTGACCTGCTCATCTCTTTCCATTGCTCTATCTGTCAACTCCTGCACTCCTGGATTTCCCTCCATCATCATCCTTCGTCCTTTCATCCTTACTGGACATCATGGATTCTCCTGTCATGGCCTGCAATCGTTCTTTCTTCTGGGCATTCCTGTCATGAATCCTATACCAGCTATACCTCGCCTCAACCTGCTCTTCTAGTTCAATCCCTACCATCCTACATCCTTTCCTACCTCACTTTCCAGTACCTGTCTTCCTGGCATCACTCCATCATCATACTTCATCTGTTCTTCTGTTACCTTCCTCGGCTGCATTTGATATTTCTATTTTGGGCATAACTATCATTACTCATATGCCCGCCTCATCAATCCACGGTCCTCCCACCACATGTATCTGGTTTCTTATTCCATCCATCATCAGCCATCCAGGATTCATCCAGTCATGGCTTCTATATTTCTTCTCTGTCCCTCACCATCAAGAACCATGCTGGGAACCCGCTCGAACATGTCAAGGAGTTCAAGTACCTTGGTATTACCCTGGATAGTACCCTTTCCTACACTCGGCATTTTGACACTGTTTCCAAGACCGCCAATATACGGATTGGACAACTACACAAACACAAGCACTGTATGCCGCGGATGCCCTAACCTAGCCATCTACAGCTCTGTCACCTCTATCATTGATCACGGCCTTGCCACTCATGGCCCGGCCTCAACAAGTGCCCTCCACAGGATCTCAGTTTCTCTCAACAAAGCCTGTAGACTACTAATGGGTGCGGCCCGACAAACTCACACCTGTGACCTCTATGCACAGGCCAGCTGGCTACTCCTACTCAGCAGAATACAATAGCAGACCTGCTTACTTACCAAAAAGATTCTCCTCAGTCTCATGCCACCTGGTGTTAGCTCACTCCTTACTACCTACAGTGGCACTCAACAAACACATGTTGCCCAATCTCTAACCTTTCAGGTTCCCAGATGTCATACCTCCATGGGTCAGCAGTCCTTTATCTATAGAGCCGCTCAATGGTTCAGTTCCCTCAATAAAGAAGCACTTTCCTCTACTACACTTGGACCCTTCCAAAGGAATCTCAAACTTTACCTCCCCTCTACCACTCAATGTGACTGCTTCTCTGAACAGAGATCTCTCTAAACACCTCCCAGCTCACTAATGTCTCACAGCCTGCTGTTTCCCAGTCTCATTCCCTCTAGCACTGGGCCTTCCTTGTGACTCCTTTCCTGCTTTGCATCTCCACTGGTACAAGACATTTTCCACCACCATCGGACAGTGGCCCATTAGCCTGCCAACTTCCTCTCCTGGTGGCACGCCTGCAATACTAACTGCCTATGATGCCATCTATCTCTTATTGTTACTGCAGCCAGCTGCCTACTCAAGCTGCTCATTATATGAATATTATCTCAAAGTATGTTATAACTGAGTATCTTTATTTTTTCTTTTAGTTGTTTTGGTTGTTTATTGTGCATTCTTTTACTACCTCTGTATGTATGTTGACCCTCATCCTTTGACGTGGAACCTTTGTAAATGAGCAGTTTCTGCTCAAAGGTATTTGTAATCTGAGAATTTAATAAATAAATAAAAAATTAAAAATGCTATGGTTTTCTATTAGCTTGCTCTACTATTCACATAGTTGGGCCATCTATGGCTGACTCCATCTGGCCTTCCATCGAACCTGGGCTGCATGCTACCTCATCCAACTCGCCTTCCTGTCGTTCTCATCCTGTATCAGCTGAGTCCTATGCTACCCCATTGACCTCTCTCTGTCCTTTCATACCTCGCTTTCCTGTACCAGCCTCTATGGCTTCAATCCCACATTGTAACTCATCCATTTTCTAATTTTACCTTCCTTGACCTAGCACCTTTTCTAGCACCAGCCATCATGGCTTCACTCCACTATTCGCTTCACTCCTCATCATACCTCATCCAATTTTGCTCACTCCTCCTCATACTTTGTCTAGTTTCATTCCTCAATCGCTCAACCTGAGTTGCCCCTGGTTCCAGATCTCTCTTCTTGGCCTCAGAGTCCACAGCCTTTTGAGGAGCCTACTTCCTTTTGCTTCCTTCGTACAAGTTCATTTTCAAGTTCATTCCTATTTCCTCTTTCAATTCCATACTGGCCATCTGGGATTCACTCCACTTGTGGCCTGCTATCGATAATCTTTTTGGGCTTACCTACCATGACTCCTATGCCACCTATCAACCGCAGCCATCATGCCACATGTATCGAGTTCATAACTCCAGTCATATCAAGTTTATAAATCCAGTCATCATCTCCTCAGCATTACCTCAAGGTTTATCTATTTACATCGCTTACTCGAATATTCCTATCATTGAATTCCATACTACCTCATCAACTACAAACTCAGGGTCTAATCGCTCAGAGTCTAATTGTTTACATCACATAATCAAGCATGCCTCTTCAACGTCAGTGTCTGCTCAATTGCATCGCTCAATCAAACGCATTGCTCAATCAAGCCAGTCTGCATTTGTCTCCTCATCAGCACATCTGGAATCTCCTGGTGAGCTCATCTGGATACCCCTTGCTCCTCTGTCTCATACATGGATTTACTCCCTCCCATCCTGCTCCTCTGATCTACTATCTCTCATTGACTGCTTGAGTGTATCCTCCTTGGGTCCCTGCTACCATATGTTCCTTATTTTATCTGTGCTTCTTCTGAGTTTTTCCCTATCCTAGCATCATCCTCCTTATTTATACCCCTCATCTATGAACCATTCTCTTTACCAACATATGTCCTCAAATCAAACGTTGTCAGCCTAGAGGGAAGGCGACCTAGGCCTTGGATCCCCAGAGGTTTCCTCCTCAAAGGGGGGTTTTTCTCTCCTCCATGCCAATGGTCATAGTATTAGAGTTAGTATTTTCTTCTTGTTAATTAGGTTCCACTGTTGGATGGAGGTGGATGGTGGACCGGCTTTCCCCTCTCTCCTTAGGAAGTTAGCCCTACTCTTCATAGAATTCATTCATCATCCTCGCCTCTTTGAAGCTTGACATCTTTGGGCATTCTTTTTGGGCTTCTTCCTAACCTACCTTTAGCTGGTCCATTCATTCCTGGCACCTGTGGGGGGGAGAACCCTCCTCTAGGGTTCCTTGCGTTGTACCCCTACAGGGTGCTATATCCCATGGATAGAGAGGGGGAAAGCCACAAAGCACATCAAGTTACACAAGCATCATCTCATATCTCATTCAGATGCATAAGCACATCAAATGGGAGGGCTTTAAGCCCGTGGTTCGATGGTCGGAGCAACAAAGTCACTTCCCTATCGAGCTTAAAATGTCACAGCATCCTGGGCTTTGCCAGGATTCTTTTTCATTGCCCACCATCCACCCCTCCTCCTCCTCCTCCAGCGACTCATCTCTCTTCCCCATGGCTTCTTCCTAACCTACCTTTAGCCGACCCATTCATTCCCGGCACCTGTAGGGGGGAACTCTCCTCCAGGGTTCATTGTATCGTACCCCTACAGGGTGGTATATCCCATGGATAGAGAGGTGGAAAGCCACAAAGCACATCAAGTTATACAAGCATAATCTCATATCTCATTTAGTTGTGTAAGCACATCGAAATCATCTTTAAAACTTTGGAGAAACAGGTCCTATAAGCTTGCTGACAGGGAGTACTAGACTGCGTTCCTGAGATGACATTGGCAGCATCTCTTCCCTGAAACAGACTTTTTTGAACAGGTAGTGAACTTAGGGTTACAAAATAGCTCATAACTTTAGAATGCAATAATATAGACATCTAGTTTTTGGTATGAGATTTACTGGGGGTATGCTTATTCTAGTTCTGCAATGTAGCACTTTTGGCCAGAATGGTGTAAGTGCCTCATTCTGCAGGGATGCTGCATTGATGGTATGTAAGGAAGGGAATGCCTAAAAACATGCACATGCCAGTGACTGAATGTGACTGTGTTGGCAATGGGGAACCAGCGAGGGGTGGGGGAGGCAGGAGAGACATTACAAATAAAGGGAAAAAAATTCTTCCTTTGGGTAGCCCTGACTCCAGTGCTATAACTCCTTAGTTGCCTTGGGCCTGGCCTAGTAGGTTGAATCTCTATTTCTTTCTTTTTTGATTTGTTTGGAATTTTTGGTTGAGTAAGGCACACTGCACTTAAGCAGACCCTCTGACACCAGACAGATTAAAATAGGTACACGTGTGTTTGTGCGACAGTGGCTTATAGCAGGCTAGCCTGTAACACCTCCCACTCAGCTTCCCAGAGCAACCAGGCTCAATCATGGTCCACAGCCAAGATTAAAAAACTGCTTGTTATTTTATTAAAAAAAAAAAAAAAAAGAAAAAGAAAATTTCCATCAACCTAAAAGAAAACTTGAATTATTGGACTGCCGCATTCCTGCTCAACCTACACACAAAACATGCCGCCCACCCACTGCAGCATAAATTCCCCAAACTCCTGCATGCTGCCAAAATAAAACCAAACTAAAATCTAGTGGAGAAATGAGGCAAAAAGACATAAACGAACATTTAAAAAAAAGGAAAGAAACTTTCAAGAGCTGCTACGATCATACATACAAACATTCGAAGAAGCCAGTAGAAGGCTATTTGGTCTATCAAGTCTGCTCATACTGTAGGGTCCACAGCTTGAGCTAATGCCCCTGCCCTCCCTCCCCACTACTCCCATCCTCCCTACCAATGGTCCTTACTTTCCCCTATGTCTATCCCAGCCTCTCTTAAAGCTGCCCACTGCCTTCAACGAGATGACCTCTTCTGGCAGTGCATTCCAAGTGTCCACCACTCACTCTGGGAAGAAGTGCTTCCTGACCTCCTTCCTAAACCTCCCACCCTCCAGCTTAAGACTGTGCCCCCTAGTGTTAAGGTTGCCACTCAGCTTAAAGAGACTCTCCTTATCAACTTTATTTATCCCTTTCAAGTACTTGAAGGTCCCAATCATGTCCCCTCTCTTTCTCCTGTCTTCCAGGGAGTACATGTTCAATGCCCTCAACTTCTCTTCGTGTGCCTTACCCTGATGACCCACTATCATCTTTGTAGCCCTCCTCTGGACCTTCTCCAGCAGGTTAATGTTCTTTTTGAGGTGTGAGCACCAGTACTGAACTCCATACTCTAGATGCGGACTTACTTTTGTAGATCAGGGAGGGGCTGTGGACATGGCTTACCTAGACTTTAGCAAGGCATTTGACACAGTCCCACACAAAAGTTTAATATACAAGTTAGCCAGCCTTGGAGTGGGTCCCAAGGTGGTAGCCTGGGTAAAAAATTGACTGGAGAACAGGATACAGAGGGTAATAGTAAATGGACTCCACTCTGAAGAGGGGGGGTACTAGTTGGGTACCATAGGGTTCAGTTCTAGGACTGGTCCTCTTTAATGTCTTTATAAGTGACACTGCAGAGGGACTGAAAGGAAAGGAAAGGTATGTCTCTTTGCAGACAACACAAAGATCTGCAACAGGGTTGATACACAAGGTGGGGTAGAAAAGATGAAATGGGACTTGGAAAGGTTGGAGGAATGGTTAAATGTATGGCAGCTTAGATTCAGTGCAAAGAAGTGCAAAGTAATGCACCTGGGAAACAAAAACCCAGGGGAAGAGTACACAATGGGGGGGTGAGATACTTACAACAACAAAAATGGAAAGGGACCTGGGGGTAGTCATATCAGATGACCTAAAGGTGGGCAAGCAATGTGAGAGGGCAGTAAGGAGAGATGGGGTGATACTGGGATGCATAGGGAGAGGCATCTCCAATAGAAAATAGGAAGTTGTTATCCCTCTGTACAGACAGATGGTGAGACCCCTTCTGGAGTATTGCATGCAGTTCTGGAGACCCAATCTCCACAAGGATATAGACAGGATGGAGGCAGTCCAGAGGAGGGCAACTAAAATGGTGCAGGGTCTGCACCAGAAGACATATGAAGAGAGACTTAAGGAGCTTAATATGTATACCATCGAGGAAAGGAGGGAGAGGGGGGACATGACAGAAACTTTCAAGAACCTCAAGGGAATCAGCAAAGTCCAAGAAGGTAACATCTTTCAGAAAAAGAGATGTGCAAGAACAAGGGGGCACAATCTGAAGATAGAAGGAGGATGGATCAGAGGTAATGTAAGGAAGTTTTTGTTCATGGAGAGGGTAGTGGATGCATGGAATGGCCTTCCAGAGGAGGTTGTAGAGTCAAAAACAGTGGGGGAATTCAAGAATGCATGGGACAGACATAAGGCAATTCTAGGGGGTGGGGGTAGGAGGAAATAGGCTGTTGGTTAACTAGGATCTGCAGCTTATCCATTAGGTAGGGAAATGGGCAGACTGGGTGGGCCAAGCGGTCCTTATCTGCAGTCATATTCTATGTTTCTATGTTACCAGTGACCTGTACAAGGGCAGTATAACCTCCTCTCTCCTACTACTGATCCCCCTAGATATGCATCCCAGCATCTTGTTTGCCTTTGCTGCTGCTTTCTTGCACTGTGTGGAGTGCTTCAGGTCACTAGTGATCGTCACTCCCAGGTCCTTCTCCTCCTCTGATGCAGATACTTGGACTCCACCAAGGTAGTACTCTGTCCTAGGATTCTTGGCTCTAACATGCATAAGTTTGCATTTTTTGGCATTGAAGCCAATCTGCCAGATCCTGGACCACCTCCCCAGCTTTTTAGTTCTTTCAGAGCTACAACATACATACCTCCCACTGATGATCAAGATTCAATAACCTGCAGTGCTGACACTCCCACCAGTAGTGTCATGACATGGGAAACATTCAGGCTGCAGCACTGGGCTGCTTCTGGGGGTCACAGATGACAGTTATCATGAGGACGGATGGGGTGCTTTCCACTCAGACCTGCATGTGGCCCCATCACGGGCCACACATCACTGTGCACTACTGCGAATGATTGAGGAACACAAATTAAAATTGTATTTTCTGGTGGCCATCAAATTCGGTACACACTGAGAACTTCTCAGGATCCGGTGCCACTGTAAAACAGCCAGTGTAGTACTGGCCAAATCAGTACAGATAGAGGGTATGCTTAAGCTCATTTTCAGGTGCAGCCCACAGGGAGTGGTGTACAGCAGAAGGAAGGAATACAATGTAACATGATACAGTAAACAGGTGAAGTGTAAAAAATAAATTTGTGCAGTACAATGAATAATTCAAATGAACCCCGGATTATACAAAAAAAGTAATAAAAAAATTAGCCCCTCAAAAAGTACAAAAATACCAAAACAATTTAACAAAATATAACTACTGAAGAATAAATTAGGAAAGCCAAGGCCATATAACAGCTGCATCTAATTCAGGTGGGAGGTAGAGGGCAAGGAAGACGTATTTGGAGATAAGTTTGGAGAGGGGGGAGTTAGTTGAATCAACAGGTGTGGACAGAATATTCACAATGTACAGCTTTGAAAGCAATGGTGAAGGAGGAGCAAGAGGAACAGAGGGCATAGGGAGAATATTCCAGAGGAATGGGAGGCAAGAGGAGAAGGCAGCATAACCAGGAGATGCGGAGTCAGCAAAACATAGAAAGTAAATGAAAGGAGGAAATGGGAACCATAGAGTCATAGAAACAATTTAATGGCAGATAAGGACTGCTTGGCCTGCTTAGCCTGCCCATTTTTCCCCTGCCTATACTGTCATCACAGACCCTACCCAATCTCTGCCCCCCTATTTCCCAACTAAGATTCCCTTGTGCCTATCCCATGCACATTTGAAGTCCACCAGTTTTTGCCCTCACTACCTCTGCTGGAAGACTGTTCCAGGCATCCACCTCTCTCTGTGAAGAAGTACTTCCTCACATCTCTCCAAATTTCCCCCTTCCAGCTTCATTACGTGTCTCCTTGTGTGCATATTTTCTCTGGAAAAATACTCCTTTTCTGTACCTTGTTCAACCCCAAGCATAGCCAGTTTTAGGCACCAGCAACCCTGCAGTTGCTGAGGCCCCCTGCTCATGGGAGGGCCCCCAGCCAGATCCAGAGTACCACTTTAACTTTTTTTTAAATAATTATTCAAGTTAAAAACAGAACAACAATAAGGAGCTTCACTCTGTGCAGCCTTCTGAGGTGGCATCATAATGTCATGAAATTACTGGCCAAGGAATGGCTCAGTCAATCAGAGGCCAATCAACCGACATGGACTGGACGGGAAGCGGGCCCCAAGGACTAACATTTCTTTTCCCTTAAAAAACACAAATATGTAGCTTGATGCATTAACAATAAAATGTGCATTTTGAACAGAGTAAAAGATATGGTCAAGTTGGGTTAGGTAAGGGCCCCTTAACTTATCTTGATGGGGTGCCCCCAATACTCTAAAGCCATCCCTGACCCCCAAGTACAGGAGGAAAGTATTATTCAGAGGAAAAGATGCATGAGAACAAGGGGACATGCAATGAAGCTAGAAGGAGGAAATGTAATGAAGCTGAAAGGGGGAACATTTAAAAGAGATGTGAGGAAGGAGGGAAGAGTGATAATGAGAGAGGTCAAAATCATAAATTGGGAGAAAGGAATTGCAGTGAGGGAAACACCTGCCATCAACAGATGGGAGGAGAGGTGGGAGTAGAGGGAACAGTAATGGATGCAGGTGGGACAGGGTTGAGCAAAGCAGCAGAAGGAATGGAAGAGGACCTCCAGTCTAACCGGGGTGGATTAAAGGGTGGCTCTGTATATCATTCCACATAGTCAAACAGCAGGAGAATCAACTGTCATGGTAGGCCCAGAATGGCAGTCAGGATCTTTTCTAGTAAGGGGCGCTGAGCTTAGGGTGTAGCATTTTATGGATGATGTCATGTGGGAGAAATCAAGGTTTCGATCCAGCCACACATCAAGATACTTGAAATGGGGGTTGTCTTCAAGGGGAAGTCATCCAAGATCATGAAGATCAGGGTATTGTGGAGCCTAACTAGTCCCTTCTTGCTGCCAAATGTTATGGAAAACAATTTTGTGGCACTGGGCAAGAGGGGGTTTGAACTGAGTCAGCATTAGATGTTGTCAAAGTCCTACTGCATGCTGCCTGCCCACTGGTGCAAGCAGTAGCTCTGTGTCTTGCAGATCCAATGATCCAGGTTTGGGAACAAGTCTGGGGCATTAGAGGATCAGCTAATGGGAGGAGGATCAAACTCCAGTGGACAGCTGTCCTCTCCAGAGTGGCTGGGCTGTGGTGCTCAGCGATAGTCCAACCCCCAGCATTGTCTGTGGTTAGTGAGCCAGAGACTGCAAAAGAACGGGGATTGGAAGAGAGGCCAACATTGGTGCGGCAGGCATGGGAGTGTGTCTGACATCATTGGGACATCATTGCATGTCCTCTTCTCCAGGGAGGAAATCAGGGTGGAAAATGGTGATTGGACAGGAGGGCGGCGCTGTTCTTGCTCACCACATCCTCCACCGGATCTAACCTGCTCAGGCTTGGATGCCCTTGGCTTCACCGCTACCTGTGGCCAAATTAGACTGTATGGGGAGTTAGCCAAGGAGCAGAGGAAACCTTGCCTTGGGGGACAAACTGAGGGGTCTGGCCACCAGGTGTATCATGGGGGGAATCCAGAACAATAAGCAGTAAAATCTCAGCCAGACAGGAAAGAGCACTGGATCAGGTCAAAAGAGGTCTCATCAGATGTTGAGAAGGAAAAATAAGATTTGCAAAAAAAAAAGTGTCCTGCTGTACATACATTTCTAGCTCACGGGTCAAGGCTCCAGAGGCAAAGAGTTCAGTGTCACCCATGTGCATGTGGCAATACTATACAAACTGAGGAGAAACCCTTGGGAAAAATGAAAAACAGGACTGGCCCAGCATTGGGTTCTTGTGGAGACATGAGGTCATAAATATGGGGGGAGGTTGACTACTTACTTGGACTGACTGGTACTTGTCAAGCAGGCACTGTAAGAGAAGAACCAGCTGACTGATAGGTCAGACAGACTTACCGTTGCAAGCTTATCAGATAGGAGGGGATGGTAAACTGTTAAAAGCCTTGTTGAGGTCAACAAAGATGGCAGAAGTGAACAGCCCCTGATCCATTCCCTTTAGGACAGAGTCAGTGAGCCATAGTAGTGATGAGATGGTGGAATGGGATTTCCTGAAACCAGACTGGAAGGGGCAGAGAAAGGGGAAGGATGAATCAATGAAGGAGGAGAGTTGGGAGAGCACCTGTTTTTTGGCACCTCAGCCAGAACAGGAAGCAGAGAGATGGGGTGGTAGTTTATGGGAAAGAATGGTCACCCACTTTGTGAAGGGAGAGGACTTTAGCTCACTTCCATGCAAGAGGCCCTTTACCAAGTTGGAAAGAGAAGTTGAGAAGGTTGGAGATGGGGCCACCAGTAACAAGATTAGAGAGGTAAAGGAGTTTAGACCATCTGGGCTATTTTTAGTAAGGTTGAGGGACATCAGGTCAGCTAGTGGAGCAACTGGGGAGATACTAGATTAGAAGAAAATAAAAGAGGGCAGTGGAAGCAAGAAGGCAGGAGTTGAAGACTAGAGGCAGGGGGTAGGGGGTTTCAAGCCCCTTCCCCAACAAGGTAAAAACATAGAATTTGTTAGCAGAAAAGGACCGCTAGGCCCACCCAGATGTTCCCTGCCTAATCCATCTCCACAGACCCTATCTGGTCTTCTGTAACCCACCCGCTGCAGGTGGGGCTAAGCCATGGGGTGACTAAAAGAGCCACAAATGCTGGGTTGGGGATACTTGGGGAAGGGGGCAGGCTGCCATGGCAGAGCCAAGTCTGGCTTTGTACACAGGAAGCAGTGTAGGAGAAAAGCAAAAATGTAGGGTTGAAGCAGGTGTGTCCAGTGGTGTGAATGAGCAACCTGAAGTCCGGGCTGTTGGGTTCCCTTTCAGGGATCTAAACACTGTTGGGACTCAGAGTTTGCTGGACACGTATGCACATTTAATTTAGCATGCATGCACTAGGGAGGGATGTGCATGCTTGGAAATGTAGAATGTGAAAATCCAAACCTCCAGGGGGATTTCTTTTTTTTTTTATTTTATTTCTGTTTCTCCCCTTGTGTTTTTTATTTATTTAAACATTTGATAACTGGGAAAGGCACGCTGAGCCGAGACTCGATTCCAGGTGTGACTCACACTTGCCCCCTCTCAGACCCCCATCGACCCCCAAACCCATTATCTCACCTTCTCCCAGGACTTACCCAGTTCTCCACATAACCCAATGGTGGGGACCCCTCCCCGACTAAGCCAGGTCCTGAATAGGGAACATTAATCTGGTCATCTGGTACAGTGCCCAGGCCTGCGAGTGCAGCATGAGGCTGTCATGCTGCGCAGCAGGTGACTTTTTTCTTCCTCTTTCTCCCTTGAGGATGTGACAGGGTGAGCCCTGTCTGGGGTGGATGCCCATGTGTTGGGTGTCCGTCCCTCCCCCATTCCTTTCACTCTTTGTTTCTGTGGGACAGCTGCTCACATTGGGAATGAAAATGAAATACATTTGTTGTATGCTTGTCTATTTTAGGGTGTCACATTTAACGATTTAATAGAAATAAAAAGAAAAAGATATGATGAGTTTCAAGGGTTAGCAGGAGACGGGAGAAGAGAAGGGCGCCCTCATTCTCCCATTCCCCTTGCAAAACCCAGTCGAACCCTCATGGCCTTGCTATCTTATTAAAACTATCTTTTCTGAGATGAAACAAAATGGAAACATAAAACCCCCTTAACATAAAACCCCCTTAATGAAGAAAATAGGAGTTGAATCTAGGCTAGAAAAATTAACATGTATGAACATATATGTCTTTTCTGTTTGACAGGGAACTCCTGAGAATAAGAGGTTTATACTGGTTTTAGCAAAAAGGGGTAGATCACCTGACGATGATGTCATCCAAGAAAGATATAAAAGCCCACCACTTGGAGTAACGAGGATAGATAGGGGAATCAGTTGAATAGTGACTACCAAGTGAGGAGGACCTCAGAAGTGTGTGCTTATTTCCACACTGTTCTGTTTGCAAAGGCTGAAGCTAAGCCTCAGGAATTTTCAAAATTAGAAAGTTTGCTGGATACTGGGCATTGAATAATCTTTTCTGTATGCTTATTATTTTTATTTTTTAATTTTCTGATTTGAATAAAATAACACAAATTTGCGTTTTTATGCACCTGACTTCTGGTTTGTTGTGTCTGGTTTGTTCCACACCTTTACAAAGGACACCTTATGCTACTACATCAATATTGCTTGCGCAAACACTTACATCAGGTCAGAGGCATCTTCCCATTCCAACCAGTCCTCACTGCACCTCCCCCTGTAGTTACACAAAGGGTGGTATAGCATTGGGAATCTGTAACCCTTCTGCCTGGAGGAAAGAAGCATTTGCTCAGATGCATGACTTTTCCTCTCACCAACCAGCCCCCAACTTTCTAGATTAATTCTTGAACCTAGGCTGCCAGTGTTGCGAGCACTAGTTGTCCTACTGCTCTGGCAGGCCCACCAGGGGTATTTCTATCTTTTGAAAAATCTGTTGCTGAAAGGAGAACTGTGCTGAACCTGAAAGTCATTTTTCCCAGTAGAAGCTGTTTTTACATATTGGTACCAGTTCTGTTACTGTTCCATCTATACAGGCATAGGGTGTTCATGATTTACTAACTGGTGGTAAATACCGTTTTAGAGTTGAATAGTGAAAGAAGACACACATAAATATGAGGAGCTGGAGAAGGAAATTAGTGCCTTATAAGAGGAACTTGATAAATACAAAGCGCTGTCAAAGTTCAAAGAACTTGACAAACAAGGGCTAAAATTAAGAAATATGAAAAATTGGTAATTGAGAATAAGCAGACTAAACTAATAAGAGATAGTCGGGCTTATGAACTGGGTAACATTTTTACATGTCCGAAATCTAAAAAATGTTCAAGAAGCAGGGGACACTCTCAGAACAGAAGGGTAACATTTAACAATTGCTCTCTAAGTAGGGATAAAGTAGAGAAACAGAGTCACCTGTAAGTGTATTATTAAGCACCTTAGACACCGATTCAGATGAGAGCACTAGAGACTCCACCTCTAATGAGGCTTTTCTAGGCAAAACAATAAAACAAACAGTGGCTGAAAATACAAAAAAGTCTAAGAAAACAAAGAGGACAACATGCAGTGGAGGCAGAGGCAAAATGATGGGAACAGCCAAGAAGAAGATATGGGAGGAAGATTAAAATAAACAAATATTCAACATTTCGGGACAAGAACTGACAATGATGGAAATTAATCTTTTACAAAAGGGACTTTTGCACCAATGCCCACTGTAAATATCTTTGATATAAATGTTGACCTATTTAAATTTTTTAGAAAAATCCAGCTAAGGCACTTCCTCGGAGCAACACATGATCGGAATGAACCAAGAGACCCAGGTGGGATCAAACAACAGAGGAAGAAAAGAATACTTGGAGCTAACAGGATCAGATCAACCTTTATGCCAAGTTAGAATTATATGGCAATTCAAGCACCCTGAATTACAGAATGAAGACCTGACACCCAATAAGCATTATGAGAGTGCTATATTGGATATGTGTGAATTTAGAAATGTGCAAAAAGAACTTTAAACCAAGATATTTTCTCTGCCCCATCAGTTTAAATGCTAGCATACTAACTTTTCAAAAAACTGTCCTTGCGCTGGTTAAATTTGTCTAGTGCACTTACCCGGTCAACAAAAGCTAAAATAAAAAAATAAATAAATAAATAAACCACTTCTTGATGGTGACCTGAGAGAATCTAGATGTAATGTGTCAGCTTGTGATTGTAAAGCACTGAACTTTTTGAGAGAAGAAATGTTGTGGTCATGAAACCAGAACGAAATACTGATATGGTATCTATGATTTCTTAAGTAATGATGACTTTTATGAAATCCTCAACACAAATCTAATGGAAAGGTACAACAAGCGTATACCAATGCATAACTGAGCAAGTTAGAATTACAGAGGATATTACAGATGTAGAATCGGAATATCTCTTAACAACTTTTCCAATCATCCCCATTTTCTATGCCTTATCAAAAACCCAAAGAAGTTGGACAGGCCACCTGGATGTCCCATTGTCTTTGGGGCAGAATCTCTTACAGAGAAGATCTCCAGATTTATTGAGATCTTCCTTCAAGAAAAAATTTACAAGCTTTGATTCCCACCTCAGAGACACAGGGGATTTCTTGAGACAATTTCAGATATTTGTCTGGGGAAAAAAAAGGCTGGTCCTGGCTCTCTACAGATGTACAGGCCTTATATTCATCCATTGGACTTAGGATGGACTGGATGCAGTGAGGCATTTCCTAACCAGATAAAATAGAACATGCCCTGTTGACTTCCTTCTAACAGGGATGAAATTTACCCTTGAGCATAATATTTTTAATTTTGACTGCAAAATATACCGTCAATGTTGCAGCACTGCAATGGGGACAAGTATGACCCCATTGTATGCCAATTTAACTATATTTTGTTTAAATCAACATAACAGTATGTACTATAATTGTTTTTATTACTGGATCTAAATGATGTCTGTAAATAACTTGGGTATACCCCCCGTGTGTACAAGTCAGCCAACATTTTTTCTCTGTTGCTGTTACAGCTTCATGTAACTTAAAAAATAAGCTTTAGTGCCTCTTCTAACAGGTGATTATTATTATAGTCTTCATACAAAGAATGTAAACATCGGTATCTCCGCTAGCAGAAGAAGTTTTTATCTCATATTAGTTTTTATTTATGCATATGTTATAATTAGCTTTAGTTGTCAACTGCTTCATTTAACTTAATGATTTTTTTTATCAAGCATTTTTTTCCATGGAAGTTCATTTTCCACTCGCTATTGCTGTATAAATGATGGAGAGTGCATGTTGTCAGTCGACTTTTACATCGGCTAACTCCCCACTCCTCATCATTATTTGGGTAACACTGCGGAGTTACTGCATGTTTTGGAAAAATGAAAAATGTATTTTTCCATGTTTATTATCTATTTTTTGTAGCATGTTGATGAATGTAAATACATTTATTTCCATTATTATTAAAGCCAATACAACCTTAGAAGTAGATAATGGGGAATTTCAGTTTTTGTTCTTTCATATCAATTTATTTACGCTCTGCAATAATGTTGGTGGTAACATTCTGTCTCTAAGTATTCTACAGAGATCTACAATCCAAATATGAAAACTGACTTGATATAACAGAATTATTGTGGATGGCAATGATTCCTGCACTTCTAAGATGGAGCTATAGGGAATTAGGAGGTGCAGAACTGATGTGGGTCACCCTCAATTCAGGAAACAAAGCCACTATTTCAGACAGGCATTATCTACAGGCCTCTGGCATGGGGGGGAGGCGTTGTAGGGAAATTCATTCTGCCAGATGTAGAATGGAGCCTCCCAGCTATGGCTTCAACTAGAGGCAGGAGCATCCTGTACTCTCTCCAGGAGGCATTCCTCAGGCAACTAGTCAGTGAACCCACACATGATGGGGCAGTACTGGACCTGGTGCATACTAACAGGGACAGTGTTGCATATATCAAGGTAGGAAGCCATCTAAGGACCAGTGATCATCATACAGTGTGGTTCAATATACTGTAAGAACAGCTGTGGATTCCAACCACACAATGGCAAAAGTCCTGGACTTCAGAAGAACAGATTTTATAAAGATGGGTGAATGCCTCAGGAATGACCTGGCGGGGGAGATGACCTGGGGGTGTGGAGGAACAGTGGACAAACTAAAAGAGGACATAGTAAAGGCAGAAAACCTCTGCATCAAGCAAGTAAGCAAAAGCAAAAAGGAGACTGCTACGGTTCTCAAAAGAGATGGTAGAAAGAATAAAGGCTAAAAGAGTAGCATTCAGAAGGTATAGGGAGACCCAGGGAGAGAGGAGGACATGGAAGTGTATCAGTGAAAACAGAGTGAGGCAAGGAAAGCAGTGAGAAACACAAAGGCATAAACTGAAGAAAGAACAGATCAGGCAGTTCAAAAGAGAACAAGACATTTTTTAGTTGTGTTAGCAAAAAAAGGATGACAAAGGGAGGGATTGTAAGGTTAAAGGGTAAAGGGGGGACTGTATGGAGGGAGACCAAGAAAAGGCAGACATCTTGAACAAATACTTCTGCTCAGTGTTCTCAGTGAAAGGAGAAGGGGAGGGATTGCGAAAAAGCATCAGGAGCTTTGTTGGGAGAGAAGTGGGCACTAGTTCTTTCTCTAGAGAGAGAAAGACTCCAGACAGTACTCGCTAACCTGATGGTGGACAAAGCTATGAAGCCAGATGGGGTAGATGCAAGTGTGCCGAGGGAGCTGAGGAACGTACTAGCTGCACCGCTAACAGACCCATTTAACAGATCACTGGAGACGGAATGGTCTAGGAGCACTGGAGAAGAGCAGATGTAGCCTCACTTCACAAAAGCAGTAGCAGGGAAGAGGCAGGCAATTATAGGTCTGTCAGCCCGACATCAGTGGTGGATAAGTTTATGGAAACACTGCAAAAGGAAAGGATTGTGGAATATCTTGACTGCAGTTATTGAATCTTGAAAGGCAGCATGGATTTACAGGGGGCAGGTCATGCCAAACAAACCTAACAGATTTATTTGACTGGATGACCAAGGAATTAGATCAGTGAGGAGTGATGGATGTGGCCTACCTAGATTTCAGCAAGACTTCTGACACCATTCCACATAGGAGACTGGTAAACAAGCTGAGTAGCTTGGGGCAGGCAACAAGGTGGTAACCTGAGTAGGAAATTGGTTAGGGGATAGGAGACAGAGGGTGGTGGTAAGCGGAGTTTGCTTCAAGGAAATGAGGGTGTCCAGCAGGGTAGCTTAGGGTTCAGTGCTAGAACTGTCCTCTTTAATATCTTTATAAGTGTCATAGCAGAGGATCTGGAAGGGAAAGTCTGCACTTGGTTCAAAAATGCCTGGGATAGGCAGATGGGGATCATGGGTGTAAGGAAGGGAAAAAGAGACAGTGCTGCAGAAAAAATATTGTCTGCAGTGAAAATGAAAGTAGAAAAAAATTGGCAGACTGGGTGGACCAAGCAGCCCTTATCTGCCATCAGATTCTATGTTTCCAGGACACCATCACTTTTGTCCAGTTATGGTTTAATTAGATAGATTCATGGTGATGTGAAGAATCACAAGCTGTATTCTCAAAGTAAATAAGTTAACTGGAAATACAATCAGTTACTAATTAAATAAATAATTCTAATTGGAATTAGGACAATAAAAGGGGCCATCTGGGCAGAGCAGCAGCTTCTCCCCCTGACAAAGAGGCTGGTTACGCCTTGAAGCCCCAGGGTTCCTGCTCCTGGTCTTCAACTTATTTTGATTGCTACAATTTTTCAATGTCAGTATGAGACAATAAACAGCTACTAACAGCATCACCAGGTCTGCAAGTGCTTTCTTTCTTAACTTATCTGCTTCACAAATCTCAAGAAAGCATCAGGATTTACTGAGTGTGCTGTACCAACCACACAACCAAGTACTGCAAAACTAGTTATTTTCACAGAAAGTAAATTTAGTGTAAACACAAATGCAACCATAATTGCATAAATTAAATTTAATGCTAAGTCATTAGCACCACATTCGCTATAAAGGAAAAACTGTTAATTAGTGTAAATGAATTATAACGCAAATTAGTGCTTCAGCGAAAACAGTGAAAATTATTTGACAGTGAAAATGTCAAGTTTTACAGTACTTTATGCCAATTTGATGCTGGGAAAATAGAAAGAGTATACTGTTTTTAGTGAAGACTACCCCTTCGGTGAGAAAAAAAGTCAGTTGGAAGTGTTATATAGATGATGTAATATTTGTCTTGGGGGCAGCAAAATTGAAGTGCAGGATTTTGTAAATTGGCTAATGTTAACACCATTAACTTGAGATTTACTTCTGTTACAGATGAAACAGAAATCAGTTTTCTTGACCTCACATTAACTGCAGAAGCTGGGAAGACTGTTTAAACAAAAGGTAATCATAAAAAAGGCAACCAATTCACTGCTTCGTGCCAGTAGTGCCCATCCAATGTTTCTTAAACATTTCATCCTGTTTGTACAATTTTTAAGAATAAAAAGGAAATGTAGCAATGATGTGCGCTTCAGGACACAGGTAGAGGAACTGGAGGAAAGATTTGCAGCATGGTGCTATTCAAGGGAACTATTAACAGAAAGCAGACAGAGAATAGAAGTATTAGACAGAAGGAGGCTTCTGGAGATCAAAAAGAACAAAAGGGAAGCTAAGCAACCCATCACCCTCTCAATGGAGTTTAATGGAATCACAGGCAAAACTGCAAAGATTGTTCATAACAACTGGACAATTCTTCAGGCAGACAGAGATGTCAGATGCTGTGGCAGGGAAAAACCAAGAGTGAGTTGTTGCAGACCTCCAAATCTGTGAGATAAGCTAGTACATAGTGGCTTCCAGAGTAATTATATAACTCAAAGTGAGAAATGGATACCACAAAACCAAAGAAGTTTTATATATGTGGGAAATGCATATCTGTCATTTTTGGAAAATGGACTAAACAACTTAAGGATTCAGTTAAAAATACTGTGTGCAGCATCAACCAGTTTATTAGCTGTTTAAACCCCTTTGTGATCTTCTATATCTTCTGCACCCATAATTTGCTTTATGTTGGCCACACGATATGGCCATTTAAACAGCAATTGCAGGAGCATATTCACTATATAAGCAGAGGACGAGAAGATTCACCATTAGGCTTACATTTCTGTATATATCATCACTGTAGTTCTCATTGTTGTAATTTTGTAGCTTTAGAACACATGAAGGCTCCAACAAGAGTAAGGGACCAATTACGCTCTCTCCAGCAACAGGAGATGTTTTGCAATTTTAAGCTGCAGAGCCGTAAAGGGAAACTAACACAAAATTATAAAATGTATCAATATTGTTAGCAATGGAAATCTGCTTAGCATAAGCTAATGACTGAACCTCTAACACTTTTAGGGTCAGAATTGTAACCCCTCCCTTTATAGCTGCAGGCATCCATTTTCTAAATCACAGGCACAGGAAATCACATCACATCAGGGGAAAACAAAGGGAAAATACAGTGCTGTCAGTAATTTATAATGAATAGTTTTTGATCCCCTAAACTTTCAGTGACATTTGCGGTAAATTGTGCTGATGGCATTTTCAGGCATCAGCATCCCTGCCAGCGAACAAATTTGTAAAGCCACTGTTTCATAGAGATACAAGTATATTGCCCTGTTGTAAAAAAAAGTTGTATGCTGCCAGTGCCAATAGTTTCCGAGCTCCTTTAGGGTTCTGATGATTTGTACAGTGTTTTTTGACCTTACAGTTGAGTGAAATGTTTTGCACCTGTGTGGTTTGCAAAGTCCTGCTAGTACCACTCTAAACAATGTTTGCACCAGTGCTGTTTTACATTTCTTTGTACTGAAGCAGTTGCATATAATTAAGCAATAAGGCATGACAAGGTGTGTGTGATTGTGTAATAACGTCGCTCCTGGGGTGGGTTGACGCACGAGGTGAAGCCGAGTGCTTCCACCACCCCAGGAGTGACGTTATTACATGATAACACACACATTGGAGTGCCTTATTGCAATTATACAATGGCTCAATGTTATAGAAAACAAAAAATTAAAAATAAAAATGTTTTTAGTAGATTTTTAGTGAGGCAGTAAATCTTTGTTTCTGAAAAAAAAAGTAGCTCATAACAATCATCCAAAAAATCAATACAGTGATGTTATTGTGTAATAACATCACTGTCTCAGGCACACATTGACCAATCAGAGTCCAGGAAATGTTCTTGCTATTGTATAATTTATGTTTCACTAGCATCATTTTATGTAATAAGAGGCAGTGTAGTCTACTGGTTTGAACAACAGATTTGCACCTGGGAGGTCACAGATTCATACCTCAATAGAGCCAAATACTAACAGTGTGACCTTCAGCAAGTGACTTGACCTCCCTGTTCTCCATTTCACTCAGCTGTATAAATGGGTAGAAATAGGATCCCACTGGAAACAAGATGCAACATCTCAACTAAGCTACCTTTGGTAAATCAGTTATTGTTTCATGCTAGTGTGTGATAGGGAAGATAATTGGTATAAGTGATACTGGGAATACGCAATACAGGACCCTTTAAAGGGTTCAAAAATTAAAAGTATTTATTTGAACACTCTAGAAATAGGCTTTATTTTATCAAAATTAAAAAAAGTTTATTTTCTTTATAACTGCATCTTTTTCATTCTGTCCTGCTGTTCCAACATGAAATATACAGCAGCTCCTCATCTCATTGAGGCACAACCATTTCAGTTCCCTGACCCTCCCAACTACAATCAGTAAATTAGAGACTAGCTGAGACTAGCTCACCAATAGGCCGGCAGTACTGCAGCAGGTGCTGCTTGTAATACATTTTCTGTGCTAAAATAAAGCAGTACTGCAGCAGGTGCCACTTGCAATAATTTTTCAGTGCTAAAATAAAGCAGTACTGCAGCAGGTGCTGTTTACAATAAGTTTCCTGTGCTAAAATAAAACAATACTGCAGCAGGTGCTGTCTGCAATACGTTTTCTGTGCTAAATAAAGCAGTACTGCAGCAGGTGCCACTTACAATAATTTTTCAGTGCTACAATAAAATAGTACTGCAGCAGGTGCTGTTTGCAATAAGTTTTCAGTGCTAAAATAAAGCAGTACTGCAGCAGGTGCCACTTGCAATAATTTTTTAGTGCTAATATAAAGCAGCACTGTAGCAGGTGTTGTTTGCAATAAGTTTCCTGTGCTAAAATAAAGCAATACTGCAGCAGGTGCTGTTTGCAATAAGTTTTCAGTGCTAAAATAAAGCAGTACTGCAGCAGGTGCTGTTTGCAATAAGTTTTATGTGCTAAAATAAAGCAGTACTGCAGCAAGTGCCACTTGCAATCATTTTTCAGTGCTAAAATAAAGCAGTACTGCAGCAGGTGCTGTTTGCAATAAATTTTCTGTGCTAAAATAAAGCAGTAATGCAGCAGGTGCTGCTGGCAATAATTTTTAGGTTCTACAGTAAAGCAGAACTTTTGTGTATTTATGAAGTATTAAGTACTTAAGAGTGTTTAGAACTTGTAGGCATAGAAATGGTCATCCCTTAATGAGACGAGGAGCTGCTGTATATTTCATGTTGGATGAGCAAGATAGAGTGAAAAAGCTGAAGTTATAAAGAAAGTAAGCCTTTTTTTGTTGTTAAAAGAAAGCCCATTTCTAGAGTGTTCGAATAAATACTTTTAATTTTTGAACCCTTAAAAGGGTCCTCTATTGAGTAATTCTGATATCACTTATACCAGTTATCTTCCCGGTTACACACCAACACAAAACAGTGATTGATTTATCAAAGGTAGCCTAGCTGAGACGTAACATCTTGTTTCCAGTGGGATCCTATTTCTACCCATTGTACAGCTGAGTGGAATGGAGCACAGGGAGGTCAAGTCACTTGCTGAAGGTCACACTGTTAGTATTTGGCTCTATTGAAGTTTGAATCTGTGACCTCCCAGGTGCAAATCTGGTGTTCAAACCAATAGACCACACTGCCTCTTATTACACAAAATGACGCCAGGTAATCAACAATTATAAATAACTACTTCAGTACAAAGAAACGTAAAGCAGCACTGGTGCAAACATTCTTTAGAGTGGTACTAGCATGCCTCTGCAAACCACACAGGCACAAAACATTTCACTCAACCAAAGAGTCACAAAACACTGTACAAATCAACTTACCCCAAAGGAGCTCGGAAACTGTTGGCAATGGCAGTACACAACTTTTTTTTACAACAGGGCAATACACTAGTAGCTCCATGACACAGTGGCTTTACAAATTTGTAAGCTGGCAGGGATGCTGATGCCTGAAAATGCTATCAGCACAATTTACAGCAAATGTCACTGAAAGTTTATGGGATCAAAAACTATTCATTGTAAATTACTGACAGCACTGTATTTTCCCTTTGTTGTCCACCGATGTGATGTGATTTCCTGTGCCTGTGATTTAGAAAATGGATGCCTGCAGCTATAAAAGGAGGGGCAATAAAATGGGTCACAATTCTGACTCTAAAAGCGTTACAGGTTCAGCCAATAGCTTATGTAAAGCAGATTTCCATTGGTAACACTATTGATACATTTTATCATTTCATGTTAGTTTGCCTTTAAACCAGAAGGTTTGAATTTAGGGTTTGGTTTAAAACTGTTCTTATGAACTAGGCTATAATACACTCATTAAGATTTTCTCATACCTATTTACATATTGGAACATTCATAACAGACTTGAATAGTAAATGTAAATAGTGGATTTAGCTTACTTGTATAAGTATACATAGTGTCATAGCAGGGGAAGTGTTGTTTACTCCATCTAGGGCGATATATAGATACTGTATAATGGAAATAGTAGAACTGTTGTTTGAATATAAATATCAGTTCAGCCTTAGAGGCTTTTTGAATATCTGTTATTAGGTCTGCATTAACACTGTCTTTTCGTCTTTTCTATATATGATATGTTAAACTGTGGATGGGGGAAGTTTGGAAGCTTTGCACCATCTAAACCATTATGGAAATATCTTTTTCAGTAAGTATAAATGGAATACAGCCAACTTAAACTAACGGAGCAGTGAAAATCAGCTGTTCAATCAGAGATTCAGTTTTGATACAGCACTATCGGTGGACTCTGTTCACAGCCATTATTGGACTGACATCTTTGAACAAAGTTCTAAAGGACTACATGAATTTTGTGCTTGGCATCAGATTTAGACATGAAGACTATCATGAGTGTATTAGGATTTCTCAATTTTAGTAATGCAGGGCCGGCCTTAGTACCATGCCAGCCGTGCCCCAGCACGTTCGGGGCCTGCCCCACAACTGCCGCCACAGAAAGCAACAATATTGTTTTACATTTGTCATGATATTTATTTGTTTATTATTGTTTGAAATAATGCTGCTGGCTGCACTGTGCAGCACTGTGCAAATACTACTAAATAAGATTCACTTTCCGACTCTCTTTGCTGAGCAGCTCTGTCCCGCTTCCAAGTTCCAGGCAGTAAGCCCCCCCCACCTCTGCCTCTGCCTCCATGAATTGCTAGCTATCAGGGGTTTAAAACTTTAATTTAAAATGCACCTGGCGGCCCAGCTCCCTCCCTGAATGATGTCAGTCTTGTCACTTGTAAGAGATCATGATGATGAACGATCACCAATGAGTGGTGATTGAACTGGTGGTTTGTAATAATAGGAACACATTGCACAACAGAATAGAAGACCTGCTAATCTGTGCCTGTGATATGACTAGAGAGATAAAGGTTATTATCAGTCAAGCAGTGCCAGTGTCGCGATTAAAGTCTTTACACTGTTCTATGTTTCATTCACTGAATTGAATCGTTATCGACGATTAGAAGAGGTGCACAGACACACACAAAGTAAGTTTGTGCCTGCTCCATCTGGCATTCGGAGCAACTTTTTTTTTTGCACCAGGCAACAATAAAGGAACTAACAACAGCTGAGAGCTGATGAAATTATCCCCATGATTCAGACCGCTCATCGCCCCGATTCACCCAGAATTGTTGTAAATGACTTAGTACTTAATACTGAGTGGTCTATTAACAAAGTTTTTAATTTGAAGTCAAGTGATGAGCTTAACTTCAAATGCAAACTTTGCCAGACAGACCACTCAGTAAGTATTAAGTCATTTGCGGCGATCCTGGGCGACAAGCGGTCTGATTCATTCATAAGTGACACACACATCTTCAGCTCTCCAGACTCCACAGGCTCTATTATATTTCACTCCTCACACCTCAGAAAAAGTTTAAATCATTTAACTTGTAACCAAGTTGGATTAGCGGAGGTGTGACTGAGTGTTTTTGTCCTTCTGTAATGTCCCTGGGGGTCTGACTGAGAGAAGTTGTAGGCAGGAGGTTATTATAGTTAGTGCCATTTCCAACTCACAGAAATAAATTATTGATTTAAAAAAAGAATAACACATATCCAGACCAGCAGAAACTGTACCTGTGTTGTCTTGTCCTGTCCTTACTCCTTTGATTGCTCCATATTGTGTAGTGACCGCTGTCTGCCTGGCCTGCTCATCATGTGAACTAATAATGCAAGCAACTTAGTTTTAATATGAAAGGGGCCACTGCCTAAAATGGAATTTAATATACCAGCAAGGAATACAGGAATGTTAGACAGGGCCATGATGCCACTGGAGGAATGTAATGTGCGCTGGCACTGGACACAGTATAACTTTTGTTTTCTTGCTGGTATGCGATATTCCATTTTGGGCAGTGGCCCCTTTCATATTAAAACTAAGTTGCTTGCATTATTAGTTAACATGATGAGCAGGCCAGGCAGACAGAGAGGTCAGAGGCCACTTTTTTTTCTTGCTGCTGGCATATATTCCATTTTAGATAGTGGCCCTTTTCATAGTAAAACTAAGCTGAATTGTACTGCACAAGATGAGGCAGGTGCAGGCTGACAAAGACCACATGCACTATACAGTATGGGACAGAGAAAGGGTTAAGGACAGGCTGTAATGTCAACATGTCACTGGGCACTAGCTCTGATATTTGTAACAGAGAAAAAAAGTAATACAGTGCCCAGTGGCAGTGTACACCCACACTGTATTATTTCTTCCAGTGCATGCCCCTGTCCGACATACATTCCTGTAAATCAGATATCAGACAGGGGCATGCCACTGGAGGAATACAATGTGCACTGCCACTGGGCACCATATTTCTTTAATATCACTCTCTTCCAGTTACAAATATCATCCAAGCTAGTGCCCAGTGACATGACATTAAAGCCTGTCCTTACTCCTTTCTCTGTCCCATACTGCGTAATAACCTTTGTGTCTGCCTGCCTCTGCCTCATCATGTGCAATAATAATAATTCAACTTTTTATTTATTTATTCATTTGTTAACTGGGTAAGCATATGAGCCAAGGCCCTTTTTCATATGCGACCCATCTTACTATGAGAAGGACCACTGTCTAAAATGGAATATATACCAGCAAAAAAAGTGACACAGTGCCCAGTGGCAGTGCACATTGCATTTCTCCATCCTGTGGCAAGATGATGCCCCAGGCTGTCTGACATACAGGAATGTCAGACAATCAATCAAACAATCTATCAAAATCTTTTTTTATCCAGGTGAACATCGCTGAGCAAGCTCATTTACAAGATGGACCTGGTTAGCTCCAGGTCAAATGGTACAATAAATACAGAGATATTTACAATAGGGCCAAATAACACAAGTAAAAAACAATTAATGCAAGCAAGTACTCAATGTTACATCAGTCATATTAGTTCAGAGTGCTTCTGTAATATTTAAGGAGGACATAAGATGAGGCTTAGTAGGAACTTCGTAGGAAGAAGTGATTGCCAGCTCGTATAGGGAGCTGACGTGAGCACAGAATTTCAAAAGTAGTGCAATTACACAGTATCCCTAAATGTAACACTCTAAACAGAAGGATAGGGATCTAAACGGTCAAGGAGAAAAGTAAATACAGCTCTTTTTTTGGCAAATTTCGGCATGGAAATCAGATTTATGCTTCGTTTAGAATGAACACAGAAGCAGACTGCAGGAACCAATCAGAAGTCAAGGCCGAAGAGTGCTCACATTCCAATTGGATGGCTGCTAATGCTGTGCCTTGCTAATGAAGAGTCCGAGCTTAGGTTCTCGGGCACCAATAGAGGCAGCACCGACCGCCCCGTGACTGGGTTTCCCACACCTATGGGCAGGGAGTCTGTGGAGAGCATATCCTTGGAAGGGGATGGAAGAAGGGGTCGATATTAGGTACTGGGCCATGGACAATGGAACATCTGAACCAGCAGGAGGACCAAAATAGCAGGACAACAGAATTGGGCATTCCTTGATGCCTAAAGATAGGCCGAACCACAGAAATTCAAAAAGGAGTGTAATCAAACAGAGTCCCAACTCATGACACTCTAAACAGGAACAAACACAGAAGTGGCTAGTTTTCCATTAGCAGATTATACAGACCTGCCACTAGAGGGATTCTTGGTCTTCTACATAAATCACTGTATTCATTCGTGAGCAATATGGCCGGCATTATCATTCTACTTCTTTCCCGGTGCTGCTACAAGGTGACTTGAGTCTGAAGGGTGGATGGCCACTAACTAAGTTGCTCCTGCTCTCCTTGTTCCCCTTTCTGCTGTATTTTCTCATCTAGGTTTTAAGTGAGTACCTAGGTGGGCAAATTACTTGCCTAGAAAATATTGCACTAATACAAATCACGAGACCACTCAATCTGAGACTATGGTTCTCCTTATTGTGTTTTTATTGCTCCTAAGGTGCAGAGTTTTCAGCAATACAGTGCAATTCGATGTACCTCAATGCAATTCAGTTCTCCAATGTACCTTATCAATACCTAATGTTATAACAGTCTACCGTGCAGACACTATGTCATTCTCCTCTCCCTTTTAGCCTATTCCCCGAGTTAGCCCTTGCCACTACTGTCCTCACCTATGTCTACCAAGCACTTACATTGATCATGATCAACTGTCATTACAGTGGTGCCGCCTCTTGCGCAGCACGATATGGTTACCAAAAGAAATAAAAAGCAGTCTCCATTCTTATAGGCTCCTTAAAGAAAGTTATACTTCTCTTCTTCTCTGCTCAGGAAATGTGGAGCTCAACCCTGGCCCCCATAACTTACCTTGCCTATAGATTTTGCTGAGGCCACAGGTCTCAAAATGATGATAGTCAACATTTTAAGCCTGCCTAAAAAACTTGTACAGCTGCAAGCCTGGGCTACACGTTAACCCAGACCTTATCATAATTACTGAGTCGTGGTTAAAAAGACCAACACTGATCAACAAATATCACTGCAGGGCTACAATTTATTTAGAGCAGATAGAGAGTCTAGAGGTGGGGTGTGGTTATCTCCGCCAAATCTAAGTACTTGGTCACCAATATTAGTTGCAAATCTCTAGCCAAGGAATTTGAGTTAGTTTCATGAGCCTTCATCTCCCTCCTCGGAATGTATCACTATCCTAGGTGGCTATAGACCCCATCTGGTGGTGATGAAGTCCTTAATCTTTTGAAATCCATGTTCATAGATGCAAAAACTGAAACAATATTTCTAGGAGATCTAAATATGGACTGGCTGTCACCTAAATCACACGGCCTCAAATCCCTTTGTGACGAGCTAGGTCTTGGGCAATTAGTCAGTGAACCTACTAGGAACAACACTCTAAATACTGCCAACAGTTCCATTCTAGATGTGGTACTAACCACCCATCCACACAAAATATCTCATTTGGCTGTGTTTCAAAACGACATGAGCGATCATGGAATTGTTTCTTGCATAAGATCTCAAATTAAGGCCCGGCAGCAACCCATCTTTATAACAAAAAGATCCTTTCGCAAATTCAGTGCAGTAAACTTCCTATCTGACCTGAGCATGATCAGATGGCAAGATCTTTACCTAGCCAAAGATGTCAACAAGGCAGCTTGCATCCTTAATGACAAACTCACTACAATAATAAATAAGCATGCCTCTTTCATCAAAGTAAAGTCGGAACAATTCCAACCCTGGTTCACCTCGGATCTCAAAGGCAGCCCTTATAGCTCGAGATAAGCTCTGGGCTAAAGCTAGACATTCCAAAGAATCTTCGGATTGGCAGGCCTTTAGAACAGCCAGGAATAACTGTGAGAAAAAACTTTGCTCTGCTAAAGGTAACTATTATATTTCTACTCTCGAACAAGCTAAAGGTAACCCTCATAAAATATGGAAGACTACCAACGCTATAGAAGGACGGTCCATGGCCCCCTCTGTCCCAACAAAGATAGTTGCAAGTGGCAAGATTGTGGAAAACAAGTCCTTAATCCTGGAGGAATTTAACTCCCACTTTGCCACAGCTGGATTAGCTTTTGACTCGTCACCTTATGCTGGTGCTGTGGTGAGCCAGCATACCCCTCCCGCCACATCTAGTCCTGCACCCAGCCCCTTCCAACTGCATGAGATCACTTATAAAGAAGTAGAAGATTCTCTTAACTTAGACACCAAAGCACATAGGGACATGGCTTGGAACCCTTTTTCCCTAAGGTCAGGCTACACCCATCTCACTGCCCCACTCCTCCACATCTTCAATCTTTCCATTACATCTGCTACTGTGCCGCCCTGCTGGAAATCAGCACATATCCTCCTCTATTTAAATCTGGTGACCCATGCGATGAAACAACTATAGGCCTATCTCCATATTGCCTATCCTTTCTAAAGTTCTCAAAAACTGATCCATATTCAGTTAAAATCTCATTTGAAACCTTCTCTCCATTAACCCAGCTCAATCTGGCTTCCAGGCTAATCATAGCACAATCACTGCACTAGCAAAAGTAACCAATGATTGGATCTCTGCTATAGATGCTAAGAAGGTAACTGGTGCAGTCTTTTTGGACCTCAGCAAAGCTTTTGATACTGTTGATCACAAACTATTAGTCAATTGCCTTGCAAAGTTGGGTGCCACATACCATACCACGCAGTGGTTCTCTAGCTACCTAACTGGAAGATTCCAAAAAGTAAAGGCAGAAGGCTTTTTTTCTGCTGCCTTGCTAGTTGCAAGAGGAGTCCCCCAAGGATCCATCTTAGGCCCTATCTTGTTTTCTCTGTACATTAATGACTTAGATGCTAACATATCTATGTCCAATTTGCACTTTTTTGCAGATGATACTGTGTTGTATACTTCAGGCTCATCGTTATCTGAAGTCAAAGGAGTGCTTCAAGCGGACTTCGCACAACTTGAGCATAATCTAATAAAGGCAAAGCTTCTGCTCAATGCTAAGAAGACTACAGCGATGATATTCTCCCGCAGTGCTGTCACAGGCCCCCCCAATACCCTTGCCCAAGACTTCATTGTCACCACGCTAAACGAGGCCTCTGGAAGTTGTAACCAAATTTAAATATCTAGGTATCTGGATCGACAATAAATTATCTTTCAGTGACCACGTCAAAGATGTCTCTAGAAGGTTAAAAGCAAGGTTAGGTTTCTTCTACAGAAATAGGACCCTTTTCCCCCTTGAAACTCGAAACAAGCTTGTACAGGCCACTTTTCTCCCCCTACTCGACTATGGCGATGTAATCTATTCCTCCACCACTCTTGCAAAACTAAGTAAACTGGACATCCTTTATCACCGTGCGTTCACGGTTCATTTACCAACTCCTTTACCGTTCGCACCACTGTGACTTATATGCAGCTGTTGGTTGGACATCCCTTACTACTAGACGCCTGCTCCATGCTGGGCTATGGTCTCTTAAACTGCTCCTGCAGAAATTGCCTATCTCTCTTCCCTTATTAGTATCTCACATAGTGCATACTCATTAAGAAAATCTGACTTTATTATGCTTGACACACCAGAAGGACTTCCTTTGGTAGCGTGCTATTGCATATGCCCTTCCCTCTATTTGGAACCAATTACAAACCGTACTGAAACTAACTAGCACAGTTTCAATAAACTTCTACAAATCGCTAAGTTCAGCCAAAATAAAAGACACCTGTAACTGTCATTAAGTCTCTTTCTTCCCCATGTGTGCCATATTTATCCACTGGTAAGGTATAATTGATTTGTCATATTAACTGATTTCCCTTCCCATTCTGCTCCTGGCTTTATCTTTGCTTACGCTCCACTGCTACCCTATTAAATCACTCCTTCCCCCCCCCCGCCCATATCAGTTGTAGACTGTTGTTTGTTCTAGCTGCCAAAATACTGTATATGCATTGCACACACCAGTCATCATGTTTCATTTATCAGTATGCAGCCTGTAAGTCGCTTCCCTGTCTCATATCAGTGTTTACCACCTGCGGTCACCCTATGTGGTACCCTTCTATGTATACCCAGCCTGTATCATGTAACGTGCATTTCATGTATATACTGTTATTACCTATCTGTGTTTGTACTTTAAGTGTTTATGTCACAGGACCTCCTTGTGAATGAGCTTGCTCAATGGAGTTTTCCTGCAATAAACTTGAACTTGAACTAAAACTTGAATAAATAGAGGTCATAACTGTTAGGCAATGCCTGATGCCACTGGAGAAATGCAATGTGAACTGCCACTGGGCGCTGTGTCACTTTTTTTTCTTGTTGGTATGTATTCCATTTTAGACAGTGGCCTTTTTCATAGTAAAACTAAGTTGAATTATTATTATTGCTCATGATGAGGCAGAGGCAGGCAGTCAGAGAGGTTACTACACAGTATGGGACAGAGAAAAGAGTGAGGGCAGGTTGTAATGTCATGTCATTAGGCACTAGCTCTGATAATATTTGTAAGAAAGTGATATTAAAAAAAAAGTATGTTGGATGTTGGGGGGCAACATGGAATGGAGTGGTGGGGCCCGACAGAGGGCCGCACAGGGTCCCAGAATTGTTAAGACCGGCCCTGCACTAATGTTGATAGTTGTAAATTTGCTGCTTTTAAATATTATAGTTAGCAATTGTACTTTGAACACTTGGGTATTGTACTGTATCTTGTTATTAGTATAGGTATTTGTAAATTGGCCCATATGGTCATAACTAGTGTGTTACACAACTCCAGTGGGAACACAAGATAGTGAAACTGAATTATCCAATCAGTGGGCTGACTTGCCTGTTTAATGCAGCTACTTGTCATTGAAGACATGCCCCCTGATTAAACTCCTTTGAGTGAAGCACTGGGGCAGGGCAAGTCCAGCAGCACTGGGTGGGAGGTCATTTTTCTGTTAAGTATATCCCTGCTTTTCCATATGCATAATAATTTATTCACTGTGATTGCACCCACAATGATGTAATGGCAATGGAAGTACTGAGCAATTAACAACGTTATACATTTTGATACACGAGGCTTTGTGGGTGCTGTGGTAGCTGAGAAGTCTAGGTTATTTTACCTCCTCTGAGTGCACTTTCATGCCTTCTTGGAACAGGTAGGGGGAGTGACCTGTTCTAACAGGAATGTCAGGACGTTTGCTACAAGTGACATTGGCCCCAGCACGCTCGATTTGGCATGAGTCTAACGGAGGATTAAAAGGCAGGAAAATGGTGTTCTTCTCTGCTGACCACCATGATCAAACATACACGCTGTAAGGTAAGCTAAGAAGTGAAAGCACTAGTGTAGTAACGATGACGGGAAACAGAGACCTTACATCATATTTTGTTTTCTTGTTTTATAGACAGTAAATACAGAAGGCATGAATAGAGCCATTGAAGAGTGAAGTCAAAAATGGGAAACAAGTAAGGAGCTCCACCTCATAGTAGTTTGGGTACATATCTTACATATTTACAAATAAAGTAGGACAAGTATTTAAATATAAACAACATGTTTTGAGATTAAGTTGAGATTTATTATGTGTTTATGCTGTTATTTAGACAATCAAAAATGCATTGGAGAGCGAGCAGAGCAACCAACATAGTTTCCTTTTTAAGAAACATTTAAAGTGCTATGTTTGTACTAGTAGTTTAGTCAGCAGTTTAAATTAAAAATATCTGATTAAAACGGGGTCTTTTTTTTATTCTTTATTTTTAGGGTGGTCAGCATCTAAACAAAGTAAAATTTAGAACAGCACTACAAACAAGTATAGATGAGTTATACTGTGGTGAATGGAGTTTATTATTTTGATTATGTACTACTGACTTATTTATTTGTTTTACCAGAAATAACTCCATTGAGCAGGGCTCAATTGCAAGGGGGTCCTGGGTAGGACAGGAAAGAAATAAGTAAACAAAGCATACAAACTGGGATTTGAAGTACAAGAATACAATATTATCTGACATTTTATATTTTAAATCTATAATGATGGCTTTACTTATGGAAGAACTGAGTAGTGAATTCAACAATTAATGAACTAAAGAAGTCTTGGAAATGCAAGTATAAATGTGATTAAGAGAAATATTAAAGTAGACAAAATATGTCTGCTAGAATGATTTAATATGAAAAATTAATATGTATATATTATTGCATATTATAGGTCATTACTTCCTCCTGAAAAAGTAGTGAAATCACTACAAAATGTCAAGTTTAATGACCTTGTGGCGTCAATAAAATATATAGAAGTGAACATATTTTTGGGTGAACAGCTTTTATTATGAGACCACACTAAGGGTAGTACTATCTTCTGTTGGTCTTGCGCAGATATCTCCCACTACTTTGTGTTTATTCCACAGAGTGGGGGCTTCCTACCGCACCTTCCCGGCATATGGCCCCATATTAATTTGTTATCTTCCAGAGTTTTCACAGAAAGATATGTGATTGCTAACTAGAAGTGAAAAATTCTGCAATTTCCAAGATGCAACTGTGGTGCTTTGCCAAAGGACAATAATGTTAACAAACTCTAGCCAGAGCCAATATGACTGTGGAGAGCTTCAAGAAGCCCCAAGTAATGAGCACCATGAGTGCTGTTGAATGCCATCCCACATACAGCATGGAAGGAAATCTTCAGCATTGACAAATGCTTGTTTTTTTGTTATCTTTGCACAGCTTCCAGCAGTCTTAAATGAAGACATAATCTCTAATTGCACACTGCAGTCACTAAACATTTTAATTTAATTCATCTTGCTCTGTGCTGCATACTAGAATGTAATCCAGGCTACCCATTGCTGACCAGGGATATTCTAAGCTGGAAGAGCATCTCTGACAGGTAGCAATGCTCGCAGACAGGGGTGCCAGAAGACTGAAATAGATGGGGGTGCTGAAAATTGGAAGGGCATTTGTTAGGGTATAAAGGGCATTTTTTACAAACCATTTTTCGATATACACCATAATATAACAGTATAAGATACTGTCAACCACAGAGATTAAGTATTGCCAGAGGCAGCCATTATAATGTCTTGAACCATTAATTGCAAATACTGTATAGTTATAAAATCTGCTTTTAAGTATGTGATATAGTTAGAAATATACTGATTATGAATTCAATGCATCTTTGCTAAAAAAATAAAATTGATGTTGATTAGCAAATACTGCTGGTTTAAGTGAACAAACCCCTAACATAATTTCGCAGAAAAAAAATATGCAGGAATGGGAAGTACTAGATTTTAAAAGTGTGAAATTATTACCATTCATGCAGTATTCAGACTTTATAACATAAGAAGCGTTACTCCTGTGAAAACAGGGTGGTGCATCTCAACTGGAAAATCTGTCTGTCTGTATACACACACACACACACACACACAAATGTGTTTAGCAAATATGAGCTATGCTTTGAACTTTTACTCTGAGGTGTGAAATGGTCATAGTGCCCCTAGTCTAGTAACACATAAAGACTTGATGAAAATTAATTCAGTAGGCTATGTTGAATCTTACCAGCAATCACACGACATGACATTGCTGGACGGGCATGTTTATATCATTGTACTACTTTTGTTATGACAAATGTGACTTCTTTTTGATTCAGATAGAAAGACTGTATTTTTCTTACTAGGAGGCAGTATAGCATAGTGATTAAGAGCACTGATCTACAAAGCTAGAGACCTGGGTTTGAATCCCATCAGCTCCCTCTTGCATACCGGGTGACCCTAAGCAAATCATGTAACTTCCCTGTGCTCCCAAGTCGCACCTGGAAACAAACTCTGGATTAGTGTGCCTTTCCTGGTTAAACAAGTCCCTCCCCATTACTGTACATTTTCTTGCTAAATGAAGTTTGGCTATAAATAAGAACTCTTGCTAGGACATTCAGGACGTAATGTAGTGTAATAATGTATAGAAGAAAAAAAAAACTTTTTGCAAGAGAAATGCTGCATGTAGTGGATACATGTCTGAACCAAAACAGAAAATGTATACTGTCTATAAAAGTAGGCAGTATAGTGCTGTGGTTAAGAGCACCAAGCTGCAAACCTGAAGAGTTGGGTTTGAATCCCATCAGCCTCCACTTGCATACTATGTGACCCTGAGCAAGTCACTTAAATTACCTGTGCTCCCAGGACACACCTGGAAACAAGCTCTGGCTTAGTGTGCCTTTCCTGGTTAAACAATTTCCCCTTTTCCGTTCCATATATCTGTTGGGGTTATGTCAGGAAGTTGGTATTGTGTATAACATTAAGTGCTGCAAATATAATTCTGTTTGTCATTCATGCTAAAAGAATATTAAAGTGATTACAAGGTCTTATAAAGGTGATGATTTTCCTGTTTCACAAAGGCATCTTTTACATCTATATCAAAATTAAACCATCACTGGATCTCATTTTCAGTACCAACCATATGGCTTTTTAACACAGCAACAACCATGGTGGAGGTGTTAGAAAAACATCCTTTCAATAAGTGTATTTATTTATTAATGCATCATTCATGGTTGCATTTATGAACATACGAACATACTGTAGGAATGTGCCAACAGAAACAGATCTCCTGCTCTATCAACATCTGCTCAAGTGTGCAGCTAGCCCCCCTGGGTTGCAGCTGCCCCACCCCACCTCCCCTTTTGTCCACCCTTTGCTGTTCTCAGCCTCACCCACCCACACTCTCCCCTGTTCTCTGTCCCATGCCCTTTTAAAACTACCCACCATTTTGCATGATATCACCCTCTCTGGTAGGGCATTCCACTTCAACACCACTCTCTCTGTGAAGTAATGCCACCTCATCTGCCTCCTAAATCTTCCCTCTCTATTCTTAGCCTGTGCCCTCTACTATCCCTTCCCTTCCTCAGTTTAAAAACCCCATTGGTTTCATCCTTGTTGATTCCCCTCAGATTCTTGAAAGTTTCGATCATGTCCCCCCTATCCTTTCTCTCTTCCAGAGTACATATTCAGTTCCCCCAGCCTGTTCTCATGGCCTGTCCCCTCCATTCCCTGTATCATCCTCCTTGCCCTCCACTGCACTCCCTTCAGTAGCTTGATATCCACCCACAGCCATAAAAATTAGTGAGAACTTATTTATTTGGTCTGAATGTTAACCACAAATCCTACATTTATTTTATTAAGTTATTCAAAAAAGTTTTTTTTTAAAAAAATGCAAACATTACTTTTTAATAATACAAGCAACAATGTATGGGTGACTATATACAACAAGCCTGTGTTTCCATCGAGGGCTAGAGATAACAGCATATGGAGCTCAAGAGCACAGCTGGAGGAGTTCCATGCTGTTATCTCAATCCCAAGATGAAAACACAAGTGGAGTTATGTATGGGCACCCATATTTTGTTTTTTATAGTGTATGGTTTGCTAGAGGGAAATAGGAAGTGGAACCTAGAAGTGGCACCAAAAGCCAGTACAGAGAGAAAGAGTGCTCAGTGAAAATGAAAGTGAGCTTCCCAGCAGGAGTCAGCATGAGCAGAGTGAGCTCAGTGACTATGAAAGCGTGCTGCCATTGTTTTGGAGAACACAACTACTGACTTTTTAAAAATTACTTCTGTGGGGCCAGCCCACCGGCACAGTGGTTAGATTTCCACCCGCGATGCCGATGACCCGGGTTTGGGAATGAACTCGGGTGTCAGAAGGCCGGCCAGGGGGACATGCCTTGAACTTCCAACAACCACTCGCCTTCTCCTAGGAGGGAGGAAGGTTCATGGCTCAGTGTTTGCTGGCCCCTGGTGGAGGCCAGGGGCATGGCAACATGTCAGGCCTTGCTGCAGGAGGGAGCATGGTGGACGTCGGCTTGCACCTTGACATCATGGGGCACGTCACGCTCCCCGAGAAAATCTGAAAAAGCAGCCCATCTGGCCAACTGGATGATGGCTGCTGGTCTGGCCACACACCCAAAGCCCAGACAAGAGCATCCATGCTGACCTCTGCCACACCCAGGATACATTGGAAGCCCTCTGGAGTGATTTTTCTCCCCTGACAGCCTCCCACAGGAGTAGGGGCCCACCTGACAAAGGGTTACATCAGATTACCCAGGGACACAGTGATTAGCGGTGGTGGATGGCATTCGGGACTCAGCAGCAGTGGCACGGGCCTTGGCTGGCCTGATGTAGTGGATGGCCAGGGGGTCAGAGGAGCAAAAAAAATATTTCTGTGCAGGGTTTACTGAAGGGCAGTCACAGTATTGAAGTGAGACTGGCACTGTGGTACCTGTGGCACTGAGAGCCAAAAACAATATAAGAAACTGGCAAGAGACAGCGCAAGGCACAGTACGACTGAATCCCTAATGACAGAATGTGAATAAAACCTTTTAAATCATCCATAGCAACTTTTAAACTGTACATAATGACTTTTTGAGAGGCATCAATTTCCATATATAATAAGCTTTAACCATATACTATGAAAGTATTAATAATTTAAATAACTGATAGCTGAAAACAATATTGAAATTACTCTTTTATGATGTTGCCCTGACTCCAGGTTTCATGTCTCTAGCCCTAACAGTTCCAAAGTTAGCCCTTACAAAAGATAGGGGACCGGATTTTCAAATCCCTGACAATGGCAGCTTGCGCCAAGTGCCATCGTGTCCAGGACCCTGTGCCAGATTTTTCATCCAGCAGGGTTCCAGTGTCTAAGTCCTGCAGCTTGTGACAACAGTGGCAGTGCACCAAATGGATGGTGCAACCACCAGGAATGCTGCAACAGCTGCAGGGTGTCAGCGGCACCCACAGACAGTGGCATGGTACAGGCTAGAGCCTCCCCCAACACCACTGTGCTACCAGTAACCTCACCCCAAACACACCAGAACCCTGGTGACCTAGTGGTCCCCCACCTGGCAGGTAGTGCCCACCACCCTGCTCCCTTCCTATTCCGTAACTCACTCTGGTAACCGGCACAGCCCTCCACACACCATCACGGCTGGACACTGAATGACCTGTCAGAGCATATACCTATGGTACGCACTGTCACAGCTCATTTGGCAGCTGGCTGTGGTGGTGTGAGGAGAGCTGTGCCAGTAGCCGGAGCGGGTTATGGAATGGGGGAGGGAGCAGGGTGGTGCACACTACCTGCTGGGTGGGGGCCACTAGGTCACCAGGGTGCTTGCACAGGGCAGTCGGGCATGGAGGGGGGCCACTAGATCACCAGGGCATCACTTCGGCAGTGTCATGGTATAACAGGCAGGGAAGGGGGCCAATAGATCACCAGGGGGCATCACTTGGGGTGGATCGGGGCAGGCCACACAGTGCCACATACTGGACAACCCTCCCTGGAGTTGTTCAAGTACTGTTAGACCAGCCCTTTGCTGATCTAATGGTACTTAGCACTTTGTTCCTGGGAAGGGCTTTGAAATTTGGGACTTCAGGGCTGTGGTGGTCAGGGTCTGCCGCAAGCCCCCTATCGGGATGCCGCAGTCACTGTCATGGCGCAGGGCCTGTGCTAGCACACTTTGGAGCAGACAGCCTGCTGATTGATGCAGGCTACCTTTTAAAATCACTCGGGGTGCTGCCCTTGGCGCAAGGTGCTTGTTGCGTCCTACATGTCAGATGCAAGCACCTTGCACCAGTCTAAGGGCTTTGAAAATCCATGTCTTTGAAAAAAGCTAACTTTGGAAATATTGGAACTAGTAATATATACTAATACACAATTATCGATCATTTTAATTAGCAGTAATTGAAAACTGTATTGATGCAACAGTTCTAGTTTAGTGCCCTGACTCCAAGCCTTCATTCAAAAGACAACATTTAATGTATAGCTCTAATGGTTCCAAAGTCAGTCTCTTCTAAATAAGAACCATTAGGGCTAGAAACTTATTATTATTTATTTATTTCTTTTAAATTAAAACTTGGAATCATGTTGACATAGATAAGTTCTATCAAAACTGTTTAAAATGATCAATATTCTGAAATAGCAATACATTTTATAACATATTTAAAATGATCAATAATATTTTCAAATATGAATAACTCAAACCCGTACTGTATCTATACAGCATATCTACTGTATGTTTCCCAGACTCCAAGTTTTCATTTAAAAATGTTTCTAACCCTAACACTTTCAAAACTAACTTATTCTACAGATAATTTATTTGTGAATGACTAACTTTTGAATTGTTAGGGCTAGAAACCTAATGGCTTTAATATAAAAGCTTGAAGCCATGTTGACATGGCTTGTCCTGTTGATAGTTTGATAATGTCAATATACATCAATACATTTTTAACCATGACATTATGGTTACAAGTGTATCAGTATATATTGATGTACTGTATATTGACTCATGTATCCTTATGAAGTTGATCTTGTAGCCACTGTATGGCACCTCAACCCTTTTATAACCCTTTGCTATCAGTGGGAATGTGACAGTTCTATAAATAGCTGGGGTCAAATATGCATAAGATAATAGTGCTGTTCTATCAAGGAGAAACACATCCATTTTCTGGTTCTTTATATTATCTCTCAGAGATATTAAATAAACAAAGAGTCTTCTGTCTCTCTCTAATCCATGTTACAACTTCTCTTCACTTTTCCATGAACTCCTCAGGCCAAACAATGCACCATCTATGTATCTTCAAGTCAACAAAGAGTGGTTCATGTGTGGAACAGGCTCCCCCTTGAGGCAGCGGCTAGCTCTTCTATGCACCAATTTAAGTCTAATCTGGATAAGTTCTTCAGAGAATCAGGGAAACTTTATTAACCTATAGCGAGCATCATGGATGAAAGTCTATTTAAGCTCTGAAATTACCTATGATACCTACAGTATGAACCACAGTCTATAAGGAGCTAAAACCTTGTTCTTCGCTCCATTGTGCAGCCTTCTGAACTATATACATGCCAGCTGGCACAACATGGAGGCGGAGCCTGTTACCTCTATGACCACTCCATCATTGATTTGTGATAACAGCCAATCACTATGCAATAACCTCTAGGCTTACGAAGCCTAACTTAGCAATGACAGGAGGGTTTCTGGAGGGGGGGGGGGTGTCTGGGAAAAGAAAGGAAACTTACCGGAACTACAGATCTTCAAGAATATCTTCTCCATATTGCAGAGGGCCTGAAGGGGAAGGTGTGCCTCTTTGCAGATGACACAAAGATCTGCAATAGGGTAGACAGACCAGGAGGGGAGGAGAAAATGAGGAGGGACCTAGCTAAATTGGAAGAATGGTCCAGATTGTGGCAGTTAGGATTCAATGCAAAGAAGTGCAAAATGATGCACTTGGGGTGCAGGAATCCAGAAGAGGATTACATGATGAAGGGGGAGATATTAGCAGCCACAAAACAAGAAAGAGATCTGAGGGTCATCATATATGACAGCCTAAAGGTGGGCAAACAATGTGCCAAGGCAGTGGGGAGAGCCAGTGGGATGGTGGGGTGCACAGGGAAAGGTATTACCAGCAGAAGAAAAGAGGTCATAATGCCACTGTACAAGTCATTGGTGAGACCTCATTTGGAATACTGTGTCCAGTTCTGGAGGCCGCATCTCCGGAAGGACATAGACAGGGTGGAGGCAGTTCATAGAAGGGCAACAAACATGGTGCAGGGCCTGCACCATAGGTCATATGAGGAGAGAGTGGAGGAACTCAATATGTATACCCTGGAAGAGAGGAGGGAGAGGGGAGACATGATAGAGACCTTCAAGTATATCAAGGGGATTAATAAGGTACAGGAGGGCAGCATCTTTCAGAAGAGAAGCTGCTGTAAAACAACAACAGGGCATGACATGAGGCTGGAAGGAGGGTAGACTGAGGGGCAACATGAGAAAGTACTTTTTCACAGAAAGTGTGGTGGCTGCTTGGAACAGCCTTCCCCAGGAAGTCGTGAGAGCAAGCACAGTGGGGGATTTAAACATGCATGGGATAGGCATATGGGAACCTTAGGGGGGGAAGGCAAGGCAGAAACTGTTGACCAAGTAGGGTCAGCGGCAGCTAATTAAAGGTAGGGTATATAGGCAGACTAGATGAGCCTGGTGGTCCTTATCTGCTGTCAGTTTCTATGTTTCTAACTCTTTGGTCTTGGGGCTGCAGGAATATCTTTGCCATATACAGTGGAACCCACCAGGATGCAACACAATACTGCAGGATACTGTAGCAGAGTTACTGCTGGAAACAAGCCAATTTCAATAACAGTTAACTTCTTTTGTCATGCAGTGTCTGTGACATTGCGTTGTATCCTAGCAGCTCCATTGTAGCACAACTCTGGCCTTGGATCTGGAGGTATTAGAATCCTGAAGGAGTAAACATTTTCAGTCAGGGCATCAGTAGCAGTGCTGGCATCAGCGCATGGATGGCACTGCATGCAATGTCTATGCCATTGCTAAAACCCAACTGCTTAAGTTTTGTTAGCATGGAAAGTAAAAATGTGCCAGACAAGCATATGCTTGTACTAAAGTTTACAAACTGTAGACAGAATGAGAAGGGACCTGCAGAAACTTGAAGAATGGTCAGGGGTTTGGCAGTTGAAATTCAGTCCAAAGAAGTGCAAGATAATGCATATAGGGCACAAAAATCCTGGCACAATATATCAGTTGGGGGGTGAGGATATAGCATGCACCAAGCAGGAAAGGGATCTTGGGTTATTATCTCTGATGACCTCAAGGTAGGGAAACAGTGTGACAAGGCAGCAGGTGAAAGCAAATAGGATGCTGGGATGTATAGGCAGGGGCATCACCAGCAGGAAAAGGGAGGTCATAATTCCGCATACAAGACACTAGTGAGGCCCCACCTGGAGTACAGTGTACAGTTCTGGAGACCATACCTACATAAGGACATAGACAGGGTAGAGAAGGTTCAGAGGAGGGCAACAAAGATGGTGCATGGATTGCATCACAAGTCCTAGGAAGACAGGTTGAAGGAACTCCCTGGAGGACAGGAGGGAGAGATGGGATATGATAGAGACATACAAGTATCTCACAGGGAGGAATAGGGTGCAGGTATACACTATTTTTAAGTGAAAAAGATGTTCCAGGACTAGAGGGCATGGGATGAAATTGAAGGGAGGACGATTCAGAGGAAACATGAGGAAGAATTTCTTCACAGAACAGGTGGTGGACAAGTGGAACACCCTGCCAGAGGAAGTGGTGGGGGCTGAAACAATTACGGGATTTAAGAATGCATGGGATAGACATAAAGGAATTCCAGAGGTCAGGGGTAAGGGGCAACAGACTTCTAGGAAAACATAAACTGAACTTACAAGATCAAATGGGCAAACTGGGTGGGCCATAGGCCCTTATCTGCCGACACTGTCTGTGTATCTGTGTATCTATCTAAAAAGAAAGTTCCTGGCTCAATTGTGATTTGGATCACTGCAATGGGCGGCCAGCCCAATACATAACAGAAATCCACACAGCAGCGCTCCAGAAAAAACATAGAAAGCCAAGTAATCCAACTGAATTGTCGGTTTATTCTTGCATTAAAGGAAAGGAAAGGAGAGGAGAGGAAAGAGAAGAGAAAAGAAAAGGGACATAGTGAAAATGAACACCTGAATATAAAACTACCAACTAATAGATGGGAGGGAAGATCTTTCCTCACTAAGAGACGTCCTCTGAGGGGGACGGCAGGTAGTGCATAAAATATAGGATAAAGTATGGGTCTAGGTGTGTAACGAGAATTTACACACACCCGAGGGGTTTATGTGAAGCATCTAACCTGAGGCTGTGTGTGTAAATTCAAGTTTACACACACACCCAGACCCATATTTCATTTTATATAATTGTTGGGTTTCTCTTTTTCGCCTCAGCAATTATATAAAATAAAAAGGCTGCTGTGTCACTGCCGCCGCAGTCCTATTCCGGTCAGCTTTCTCTTATTTAAAACATTTATTTTTCTGACAGTATTGTGAGGGAGGATCGATCTGGTAGAGATGTGGTACAATTAATTTAAATTTTATTTTACTTACTGCCGAGTGTCCATGGCAGTTTCTCTTCAGGTTAGGTTTGTGGTTCGGGAAGTAAAAAGCGAGCGAAGAGTTTGAGCAGGCGAATGCGCAGAGAGGGGTAAACCATGCGCATGTTTGTCGTTATAAACGCTCCTTTATAATGGCAAATTATGCCACGGTTTCCTTGTGGAAAAAAGAGGAAGCCATTAATTATAATACAATATAGGTAACCTGAGCCAAGGCTGTGGTTGGCAAAACCCCAGGCAAGTCAGCAAAACCCTGAAAGAAAAAATATGAGGGCAGAGACTCTGGGCAGCTGTCCTCTGAGTGCTTCCAGGCACATGAACTGAAAAAAGTAATGGGCAGTTGTCCAGGAATGTAAAAGAATAGGCCATGCGTGCCCAAACACCAAATACGCACCCAGTGGGAAAAGTCTCCCTACGGATATAAGTGGTAGTCTGGAGGCTGGAGAACAATATAAGCAACTCCAGTATTTATTTCCCCAATATAACAAAAATGGAAAAAATACAAAAAACTCCACTGTAGAAGCTGTGTCCTTGGTCTGTTGGCACAAACCAAAAATCATACCTACCACACCTGTGCAGTTATTATTTATTTTTTATTTATTTGAAAATTAATAACTGAGACAGGCACACTGAACCAAAGCTCATTTCCAGGTGTGACCTTGGGGAGGGGAACAAAGGAAAACAGCAGCAAAATACATAAATGTAACAACTGTGGAACATTAGATAAAAATGTGTGCAAAGTTTGAATAAATAAAAAACTTACGTAAGCAAAGAATAAAGTACGGTACATCTCAAAAAGAACACTTAACAAGTGCACATTTAGAAGAGGTAGCGATACTCAGTGAACACCACACTGATGACAACAGATGGCCGGCCTGAAGAGGTGCTTGACATCTGACATCATACTGGAGGGAAGAGATTGAAGTGGTATGGCAGTGAAACAAGGCAGAAGCAGGGACCCAACTGGCTGCTTATCAAGAGGGATAAGGCTTGGCCGGGGGGGGGGGTCATGAGGAAGGGTAACAGGAACAGGTGGGTAGGAGCTGGAGTTTCAGCTGCTGCTCAAGACAGCCAGGGGGTGGGGAGCGTCAAAGGGAGGAGGGGAGTTGATTCCAGAGTGTGGGAAGTCAATAGGAGAAGGCAGATTTTGCAGCAGAGGAGCGGGGGTGAGGAGTAGCAAAAGTACTGTGGTCCCATGAATGAAGGGAACAGGAAGCAGGGGGCAGTTGGAAGAGGAGAGAGGAGATGTAAAAGGGAGGGGAACTAAACCAGTATTTGGATATGAAGGAAGTACAGAAGGCCTGGCAACATGAGGGCAGTAGAGATGAATAGAGTGAACAATGGTGTGTGAAAGGGGGGGTGAGTTTGCAGCAATGAGGCAGAAGGAGCTGCATAGGGTGGCCAGTCTGGCAAGGGAGGTGGAAGGGGTGGTGCCATGGACCACATATGCACAGTCGAAGACAGGGAGCAGTATTTTGGTAACAAGCTTCCTGTGGACATGCAGAGATGAGCAGTCTTTGTAGCGGTATAGTGCACCAAGCTTGGGATGGAGTTTTGCATGGATGGCATTGATGTGAGCTGAGATGTCAAGCTTGCTGTTTAGCCACACACCAAGATACCCGAAAGTCTAAGCTGTCTCAAGAGGTGTGTCACACAGGAGGGATATTGAGTCTGGCCAGTTTCTGATGGGGCCAAAGGCCCAGGACACCATTTTTTTTAGTGTTGACTCTAACTTGTTTGGATTAGAACCAGTGCAGAACATTGATGAAATCCTGCTGGAGCAGGTCTTCTGCAGCTGAGATGAAGGGACTGGAGGTGAAAATAACTGTGTCATCTGCATATTGTACATGTGCATATGAAAGCTGACACAGGGAGGGGGGAGGTCGTTCAGGAAGAAGGAGAAAAGAATGAGACCCAGGATGGAGCCATGTGGGATCCCAGCCTGGATAGGAAGGGGAGATGACCGGGCATCTCCAACCTGTACCAACTGTTGTCAGCCCATTAGGAAGAAACAAAACCAAGAGACAGTGGAAGCTGAGAGGCCAGCAGAGCTCAGCTTGTCCAGGAAGAGTGAATGTGACACTGAATTGAAGGCTTTTGGCTTAATTGATTAATACAGTGGCTGTAATGAGCCCCTGATCCATCCTGGTGAAGATGGAGTTAGTGACAAGCAGCAGTGAGGAGATGGTGAAGTGGCGCTTCCAGAACCTAGACTGGAAGGGTGAGAGGAAGTTGAAGGATATAACGAACTCGAGGGGTCTAGAATGGACTAGTTTCTCTTGCAGCTTACAGAGGGAAGGGAAGAGGGAAATGGGATGGACATTTCCAGGGTAGGAGGGGTTACCTCCTTTATGAAGTAGAATAACTTTGACCAGCTTCCAGGAATGAGGAACAGTACTGAGGCAGAAGGAAAGGTTGAATAGGTGAGTAAGGGGAGTGGCAATGGCAGGAGCTGAGAGGTGGAGGAGCTTGGGCCAAACCATCAGGGCTGGACTTTGATGGATTGTGGGAGGAAAGGGCAAGTAGTGTTTTATGAATGGTGACTGAGGAAGTGGAAGCCAAGTGAGGGGTAGGGGTAGGGGTGGGGAGCAGGAGTGGAAGGAGAGAAACCTGGGGTGGGAAAAGAAAAAAGGGCACAGGTTGTGAAGAACTCATTGAAATGAGCAGCAACAGAGGTTGGGTCAGACACGGGTGAACTACTAACCACAAAGTTTGGGGGAGTGGACTGGGCAAGGGGCTGAAATAGGAGTAAATAACCTTCCAGAATTGAGCTGGGGAGTTAAGGTTATTCTGGAAGTTGGCCTTGAAAAGGTGCAATTTTGTGACCTGGGCTGCCTTCATACAGTTGTTCTTCAGAGCCATGTAAGAAGTAAGGTTAGGAGAGAAGTGGGATAATTTGTAGCAAGCCCATATGAGGTATTGGGACTTGCACAGAGCAATGATTTTAGTGGTAATCCAGGGGTGATGGGAAGTTTTTACTCTGGATTTCCTCCATGGGGCATGCTTGTCCCAGACAGATGAGAATCTGGAGTGAAACAGTGTGAGAGCTAGATCAATGCCAGAGGGAGAGAGGATGGCTGACCAATCTGTTGCAGCGAAGTTGTTTAGTAGAGCATTAATATTTAGTGACCGTAGAGACCTGGACCAGATGTATTTTGGAGAAGAGTTGGGGCACCAGATTTTCCTAAAGCAGAATGTCATGCATCCATTACCCCTTACCAAAACAAAAAGAGGAGATACACATCGAAAATTGAAACTGCTAAGCAGCTAAAAACTGGACCATAAGTTCAAAAGTCATATAGAGCAAACAGAAGTTCTATAATCACAGATGGAGAAAACCCTTGACTCAGCCCTTACTGTGGAAGACACTGAGAAAGGGGACCCGTTCAGTTGATTTTGATGGAGGGATGACAGTGTAAGGGCAGCAGCTTCTTTTTCAGGTTCAGATACTGATTCTGCAGAATCTTGTGATTGAAGGACAGGCAGGCTTTGTACGAGTCTGAGCTAAGATTTGGGGGGAGGTAAAGCATGCCTTTAGTGTAACCAGAAAAAAATACAAAATGTCCTGGTCCCATAGGCCCTTATCTGCCGACACTGTCTATGTACAGTATCTATGAGTCAATGTCATGATGGCCATACAGGAAATACTGTTCCTGCAGAAGCTGAATGGTTAAACAGGAATTATACACTTAATGGTTACTATGAAGGCACAGGAACCCAAGCTCTTGAGGTGCCGCAGGAACAAAATTCCTTAAGGCGAAAGGCATCTTTACCACCTGTTTGGTATACCAAGAAGGCACAAGAACTCTTTTGATTAGGGTTTCACTCCTAGAGATACTGCAGGAATTAACTTACATTAGGTTAAAGGTACTATAGCATGGGAAAGGAACCTAAAAGGAGAGTCAAAGATGTTAGTCAATTCATAACTTTCTAGTCACAAGTTCCATAAGGAGAGTATGAACGATTTTACATTCAGTGCGGAGTGCCAATGTCATTCAAATAGGAAATCCAGTCCAGGATTTAACTAGAGAGCTTTATTCCCCCCCCCCATTTTTTCTTTTGTTTTATTTTCTGGGGTTTAATTAATGTTTTAATTTGCTCACTTTGGGTGTTTGCGGTTCACTGTTATGAAGGTGGATTACATGCTTCCAACTTAACATTTATTTTGTAAATGTACATTGAGTCCTTCAATTTAAAAGTATAAGAGCAGAGGGGACATTGGTAAGCCACACCCTCGATGAAAGGTCCTGTATCTGACCTGAAGTGCTGGGGATGGTGGCACACCTTTTTGTTATACCACATCAAATAAAATGGTGACTTATTTTTGCTACTCTTTTGAGTTCTGAGCCTTCTTTAAATTTTAGTTCCAGGAGAGCAGCCCCCTTTCGTTGTTCAGTCAGGATTTACTGTAGAAGACATCATTTTTGTTGGAAGAAACTTTTCGCTATATTCACTATTTAAAAAAAAATAAGCAAAAATGTTGTTCTAGTGAAAATTATGGAAGTAGGCCGGTGTGTCATGTAATATTTTAATATGCTGTCGGTGGCGCTCGGTCATTAGAAACAAGGAAAATAAAAAAGTCACCTGATAGTAGGGTACAATAGGTAGTCAATCCCACCGCTGCACTATCCTGCACGAACGAACATGAACGAGTTAAACCAATGCTGCAAATTGGAGTTGTGCAGCCAAAATAGATTCAGACTTCATTTGAAATACTGTATTCCATAAAATACTATTATCTCAAAAAGAAATTAAACATAGCCGGCCTGGTGGTGCAGGGAGGTGAGGCATTTCTGCCTTCCCTCGCACTACGCCTGTGACCCGGGTTCCGAATGACCTCAGGTCATCTGGGAGCTGGCACGGGAGGGGAGGGTCAGAGCAGGATTAAGTTGTCTTGTGGCAGCTCTCCTCTCCTGGGGAGGGTGGATCACCCTCCCATAGTCTCGCCATCACCGGGTGGAGGTCAGGTGGTGGTGCAGACAGGCATAGGCGACCAGTAGGGTGGGGCATCCCACATCTGGCAGAGGGGGTGTCAGCAGGCTGTGAGTTCAGTTCCCACACCTGGCACTCGGGTTACTATCCCAATACTGACACTGTAGTGCAGCATGAGGGGGATGCTGCACTTCTGAGGTGCCGTCTTTCGGATGAGACGTTAAACCGAGGTCCCATCTGCCTGTTCTGGTAGTAGTTCAGGTGGATTTTAAAGATCCCATGGCACTTCTTGAAAAGAGTAGGGGAATTTTTTATTAAATCACATCAAAACAAATCACAAATAACTCATACAGAGTGTTAAATCATACAAATCATTTTCCAAGGAAGAGAAAAATTAATCACAGTTCTTACAAATGTGAACTAACATAAAAAAGAAATACAAACCATTTCCAAAATATTCCCAAGCCTAAAGATAAATCACAAAAAGCCTTCCCCAAGACTTCCTAAACCTATTTATATTTAATAAACATTGTAAATCCCTCCCCAACTAATTACCTTCCATACGGTGAGCTTTTCACAGTCTTTGAATAAATCCGTTCCATAGCCCCTTGAATTAATAAGGCAACTGCCTCATAAGACATTCTCTTTTGATACAGAACCCACTGGCATCTAGCTTGCCATAAATAATAAGATAAACAGCTACAAAAAATTTGCCATGTCTCCCTATCATACCTACTACCCAACTGGAAGGTAGTACCCAAAATCAGGGTATCATAATCCAAATGTAATAACCATAACATGTTCCATTTTTTGGCTAGGAATTTCCACAAAGATATGGCATGGGGCAAGAGCATAAGAAATGTTCCATTGTCTCTTCTTGGGTAATACACTCAGGATAAGGACAGTATCTATCAATTGAGGCCTTATGTTTTGCATTCCCCCTTACATTAATATGACCATATAAGGATAGCCACACAAAATCCCACATATAATTTGGTAACCTGGGATTGTTCAATCTCGTAAGTACCATCGCAACTTTTGAAGAGGGACAATTTTTAAAGGCTGGTACCATTTAATGTAGTGAAGTCCTTACCATAGTATATAATTGAGACCCTGAGCTATTTATGACCATCTGAACTGAAAGGTTCCATTTAAAAAGTTTCTTTGCCACTGGCAAAAAATAATGAGGCAACCCCAGTTTTTTAAGAGGTTTTGGAGGAAAAGCCTGCCATAACCGAAAATAAGGAGCCAACACCTGTTTAAATAATGAACCATGTAACGTCCGAATTGGAGTAAATCCCAAAGAGATGTTTTGTGAGATAAACAATGTATTAACAAATATGATCGGATCTACTATCCCAAGTCCTCCTGAATTCTTATCAAGATATGTATATTGTCGTTTTATAGGGTTAAGCCTGTTACCCCATAATAACTGAAAAAATAAACTATACAGTCGTGTTTCTAGATTCATAGGTAAAGGAAATACCATTGCTGTGTACAACAGACAGGGAATAATATATTTCTTTAATACCTGTACCCTTTTTAATTTTTACAGTTTCCTCCGTTTCTATATATTAATCTTTCCCTCAATCCTTGTTAAAGCATTTTCCCAGTTCAATTCTGGTAAATTCTTTGGCCCATATAACAAATCCAATATTTTTATTGGAGCTGATGAGATTTTGATTCCTTTTATAATCTTGTCCGATATCTCCCCAAGCCCTATAAACAATCCCTGACTTTTTTTTTTTAATTTTTGAGTTATATACCCTTGAGTAATAATCCATAAAATCCCAAAATCCAGAAACTTGTTCAACATTAGCAAAGAAGACACATAGATCATCTGCATAAGCTTGGATGTATAGATCTTTTGACAAGGAAGGGCCCACCACACAGTCCCATTTTGGGCATTGTGAAACAGATTTTATCAGAGTATCAGTTACGAAAGAATATAATAAAGGGCTCAAGGGACAACCCTGACGAACCCCAATAGGCACATGAAAACCCTCCCCACTCATGCCATTTACAATTGGGTAAACCACAGCCCTGTCATAAAGTGATTTCAGCCAACTTATGATTACTGCAGGAATGCCATAATGTTCCAAGGTTAAAAATAAGAAAGGGTGATATACTCTGTCAAAAGCCTTTTGCTGGTCAAATGATATAACACAACCTTGTTTCTGATTTATACCAGTAAATTCAATGAGATCACGAAGGATCATATGAGCATGTTGAATTTTCCTTCCAGGTAATCCACAGTATTGATATGGGGAGAAAACTGTGACTGCATAATGCTTCAGTCTGTTATTCAAGATTCTTGTAAAAAGTTTATAATCCGTATTTAAGACAGTAATCGGCCTCCAATTATCAATTAATGTTATATCCCCGGATTTATAAAGAAAAATCACTAGCCCAACTGAGAACCAAACAGGAAAAACCATTGTAGCTAAGAAAAAATTAAAAACCCAGTTCAAACAGATGGAAAATTCCAAAGGAAAAGCTTTATAAAGCTCTGCAGTTAAGCCATCCTGTCCAGGTGAAATTCCAGAGTTTAGGGATTTAATGGCTTCCTCAATTTCAGAACTGGAAATAGTTTTAGATAAAAAAGATTTATCAAAAGGAGAATCTGGTATTTCTATTGAGGATAGGAATTGTGACATTTCCTCAACACTAGGGGGAGCTGTAGGCATATGAGACAATAAACAATTCTTAATTATAAGATGTAAACCCACAGTGTCCTCCACCAAGGTACCTTCCTGGTTTCGTAATGCAATTAAGGAGGTATTAGTTTTATATTTTTTAAAGGCCGTGAAGGAATCTCCCTGAGGCTGTCGTTTGAGACCAAATTGTAACAGAACCTGTGAAGTTTTTGCTCTATTATATTGTGCCAGATACATCTCCTGTTTTAATGCCTGTATTTGCAAAGAATAATCATGTGTAGAGGTATTGGCTATGGAGAATAAATAATACAATTGTTGTCTCAGCTTTTGATAGTTATGCTGTCTATAGTTTTCTTCAGACTTCCCTTGAGTTTTTAATAAATTACACAGATCAGTTTTAGTATCCTGCCACCATAGCCCCTTATCATCATATAAAAAAGAAACTGACATCCGTGCTTTCAGCAATACATGAATCTTATTAAGCACTCTAGAAGACTGTAATAAAAGAACATTCAGTTTCCATCAAGGTTTTTGCCACCTAGGGGCCTGACTAGAAAAAAATTTACATTTAAGTAATAAATGATCTGAAAAAGACACTGGAATTGTATAAAATGAAAAAGGTAATTTTTGTGACAAAAACATATAATCCAAAACTGATGTATACTTCTTTTTTTGAAAAGTAAATTTAGGGCCTCCCTGCTGGTGAGTACTGCCTAACACCAACCCAGATGAGTGAATTAAAGATTGAAAAGCATGTGTATCACAATATAGTTTCTGTATTTTTGTTAAATCCATTAAGGATTTCCCACTCAGGTAGAGCTCACAATTAAAGTCCCCACAAAGAAAAACATTGAATGAAGTTATTAAAAAGGGTTTTATCATTTGAAAAAATGCTACCCTTTCAGCCTTAACCTGGGAACAACAGACATTAATAAATCTACAAGTCATAGATTTCCAAACCCCGTCCAAAATCATCAGCCGTCCTGGAATTAAATCCATCATTTTTAATAAAGAAAATGAATAAGAGTTAAAAAGAAAACCTAAGCCATCAGCTGATTGCTGACCAAAAGACCAATACGAAGGGCCCCAACACCATTCTTTTTGAAACCCCCTAGACTGAGTATCGGTATAAACCCAGGTCTCCTGCAATAGACAAACATCGAAAGGAGTGCAATGTACATACTCAAAAATAACCTGCCTTTTTTTGAAATTTAACAAACTATGCATGTTTACTGAACCCCAATTTAAGTAGGCCAGAGGTAAGGAGTTGACAATCAAGTATCTTTTTTATGCCTTTTTTTCTTTTTACTCTTATAACCTTCCTGTACCACAAAAGAGGAAGGAGGGTCCTCCCCTAAGGTTTGAGAGTCTAGATCTTGACACTCCATAGCTGAATCACCCCATTGAGATGACAAAACCTTGAAAGGATTGCTAGTCTCCGTTACTACCAAAGAAGGAGTCACAAAAGGAGCTTTCAAAATCCTAGGGGACCTTCTTACCAAAGGCAAATCCACTGGAACCAACTCCTGAGGGCCACTCACTTTTTGTTGGGTATAACATACAGGGGATGTCATAGCTAAAACTGCTGGGGTCTTCTGTAAAGGAACCTCAATACCCTCCATCACAGGTTGTGAATCGAGGACCTTTACTGTACCACCCTCACCATATTTAGTCAGATCAACTCCGGCTGCCAAATCCTGTGCTTTTTGTATAAAGGTATCAGGACTGCTGATAGATGTTTTATTTTTAGCTGTCCACCCACACTCCGAGAACATATGGCCAGTGTCATCACAGAGATCACATTTTGTCTGGTTTAAACATTCAAAGGCTATATGACCAGTCTCACCACAGTTGTCACAGCGAGGCCTGTCACATGAACTCGACAAGTGTGTCTGAGAGCCACATTTATAACATGCCCGGGGTTGTCCAGCATAAAAACAGACCCCTCTGTCCCAACCCAATAAAAAGGAGTTTGGAATATGTAAGATTCCCGAGTCCATCTGTCTAAGTTTTACCTTGAATTTCCAGCCACCTGTCCAAAACTGTTGATCATCTAAAATAGCCTCTGGGGTACTTAATACATCACACTTTTTTGATAACCAATACACTATATCATCAACATGTACTCCTTCGTTTCGGAACATAATAGTAACAAATTTTACTAAGGGTTTTGTCAGGGGAATGACCATAAATGGAGTCCACAAAGGGGAAAATTTAACTTGAGTGTAACGTTCCCAAAAGAGATCCAAAGCATGGGGAGAGCGAAAACTCGCATCGAAATTATCCTCTCCAGAGATATTAATAAATGCAAAAATCACTCGAGGAGAAAAATGCAATGATTCTTTTAACAAACACTTCCCCACATAAGTCCTATCAGGTCTCACTTCTAAACCACCCTTATACCTTAACCTGACTGCATTCCTTCGAGGGGCTGCTTCTTTTTTTTTTTTCGAAAACAAGTCAGACATTAGGGTTTTATGTGTTTCTACATTCTGGTCTCCATTGGTATTAGGCTCAGTATTCAAGTCGATCAAAACCTCAGAAGGAAGAGTGTGAATATGGTCCCGGGGAGGTTCTTGTTTCTTATTTTGTTGTTCAATCTCTATGGGCTCAATTGCTGTAAAAAGTGAACATTCCTTTGGACGCCAAGAAGGCTCATTTTGTGAAAAGTTCAGTTTGGGGTCCCACTCCGGCGTAGGACGCCAAGAGCCTTTTTCAAATGACCAACCAGCTGCACTTAATGCAGATTGAGGGGTCCAGCCATCCTCAGATAAGGGTTTTAATGTAGTAATAGTTCCAACGACAGTTGGGGCAGGGATAGGGCGTGGGTCTATTGTACCAGTTTGCAGCCCCAAATTACCCTCAAATTCCTTTTGGCAGAAAAAATTGCAGCTCGTTTTTCCTTTCCTTCTTCACCCACCTTATCACAATGTGCAGGTACACGTTTTAAAAAAGAAAACTCTGAAACCCCAGTTTGGCTCATAGGGTCAGACTGAAAAACGCATCTTACCTCTGACTGCTGAGGTATCACGCAAATCGTAGGTGCAAGGGGTTGTAAAACAAAACCCGAGTCTTTTGACAGCTTCTGCCCCTGCCTATCAATCACAGAGCCTCCAGACAGTGCTTCAGACACTTCTGGGTTCCCACCGGTTCCCATAGCAACTGGAGACACAGAAGAAATCAACGTAGCCGACTGGCCTCCTAATTCTGGCTTTTGACACAACACCACCGATTCAACATTGCCAGCCAAACTCTGTGAATTAGGGTAATTCAACATTTCCAGTTTTAACATCTCCTGCTTTTTGACTGAACTCGGCGTATTAGAGATTACTAGCTCACGTAAGGGGCTCACATCAGAGACCACAGCTGTAGACAGATTTCCCGTACCATCGAGAGGCAAAAGTGACTTTGCTCGTTCAGATTCCAAAGGAAGGATAGGTGAGTTTGTCTCCATGAGTACCTGCCGTTCAAGTCCAACAACAGTAGTAGCTCCCGCTACCAAGGGGTTTCCACAGTTCGTCAAGTCATCCGCTGTAACTGCAACATCGCTGCCACAATTTGTCGAATCCAAAAATATTGCGTCTGTTTCCTTGTTCAAATCCCGAGATTGACCATTGCTGCAACACTGCTCCTTGAGCTCCATACTGACCGCTCACCACTGCAACGAGCCAAAAATGACTCGATTCAGCCACTAGCCCCCTACTGCCAGCAATGCAGTAGGGGAATTTCCCTGGTGCCCTGGCCAAATTTCCTCTGTTCACTGGAAATACCACCAACAGTTTAATCTGGTTCAAGGACAGTTGGTGCTCATCTGTGTGGGGAGTCAAGGGGGAGGGGCAGCTGCAAGTGGGGTGCTAGCTGCACACTTGAGCAGACTTGATAGACCATGTGTCCTGTTTCTGCTGGCAAGTAGGAAGTAAGGGCATGGTGTGTGTGTGCCTCCACACGCACGGGCTTGCACCAAGGACGCGAGGGTCGGGCAAAAACTGGGGAGAAAAAGATAAATACAATTGAAGAAAAAAAAGAAATTAAACAGAAAAAAAAGAACAGGATTTTAGGTTGGCTTTCTACTCCAGGTTCAATTCAGTTAATTTCAGATTCAGAGATCAGCGTTTCTGTGTTAGTTGCTGTGTGGTCCTCGTTGGCATCTGATGTCAGCAGACCAATCGGTTCGTGCTCCTGAAAGGAAACAAGTAGACAAGATACAAAACTACAGAACAAGAACAAATTTGATTGAAAATACAGGTATGCTATCAGGATGGACTTACCTAATTCAAGCAGTTTGTATGTGCCAGTAGAATACCTGCCTCCACAAAACCCCTGATACAGTAGGCACTCAATGAACGCAGCTCCCAAAAACTTTGTCCTAGCCAGGTAGTGTATCTTTCTTTGAGGTGGTGAAGCTTTAAGTCTATTTTAAATTCCTGGCTGCCTTTTGACAGTTCTCAGAGATCATTCCTGCATACCAATTTGTGAATAATTTCCTGAGATTATCCTTAAAAAGTTTATTTATACCTATGTCCAGAGGCTGTAAAAGGTCAGTGCAGTAGGCTGGTATAAAGGTGGGTACAATATTACGCAATGGCAAGAACAACAGGGCATTGACAACTGACAACTGCTCCCTGACAATTCAGACGATCACAATTTTTTGAGCTGCTTGGTAATGTCCGACATTGGGAGAGTGGGTCTACCTCTGGATTTCCTGGGCAGTACAGCTGCAAGGTGTGACTGGCCTGGTGTCATTTTGAGCTGCTCAAGACAATCTTTTTTAAACTTTCTGATGGTACTTTCATTGATGTTATGTTTTGTTTTCTGTTTGTAAAACCGCACAGCAGACATGACACCGTGGTCTGCCACATGCCTGCCAAACTCAAACCTGATCTCTGGTGTGTAATGAGCGTAGGTATCAGGCTGTCTCTTCTTGGCAGATGGGGAGGGCAAAAGCAAGTTTCTGGGCAACAGCAGCTGCAACAGGTGCATCGGCACAAGATGTCTGTGCAAGCCCTTCAACATTGATATCCATAACATGAACCGGGTACTCCTGCTTTACTGGTTTTGTTTTCAGCCATAAAAGCAGTGACATTGTCAAAATGACAATGAATGAAACAGTGTAGTAACGTCAGTAACATCAGACTGCCAACAGAGTGGTGGACTGACTGACTGAATGCAGGCGGTTTTATGGACCGCTAATTACAAATGTATTAGTATTGTGCCTGCGCTAATTAATTCTGCTGCGAAGTAGTCCCCCCAGCTGTAACTATGATTTCTAGGGGTCACAGTTTCATTCTCCTCTACAATATATAGGGCTTAGCAGGAGATGATGTGTATATATCCAGATCCTGGTTGTTCGTTCTGGGACTTAAAGAAGGAATGTAGTGCACTTAAAGGCAGTTAGAGGTAAGAACAGATTAGGACACTAGCCTATATTCATGAACATTACCTCCAGTGTTAGCACCACTTTCCTACCTCAATTCAGCAGTGTGCCACTGAAGAACACGGGAGATTGCTGAATCAGGTTAGTAAAGGCAAAGTAAAGTGTTGCTAACATGTAGTTAATTTTCGTTCTGCCCAGTGGCACTGAGGGTTGAGGCACTAGATGCCAGGCCTCACGCCATGCCGGCAACCCTGGTTCGGGAATGGACTCTGGCCACTGGGGGTCAGCAGGAGAAGGAAGGGATTGTGCATCCGAAGGATTGCTCTCCCTTCCCTAGGGAGGGATCGGGGTCTCGCACCACTCTCTAGCGGCTCCTGAGGGAACTTGGGGTCAATGCAGAGATGTGGTATCACTACTGCGGGGAGGAGAGTCGGTGGATGTCAGCACATAGTGCCATGACGTCATTGCACATCCACGCTCCTGTGGGGAAAAGCATATGAAAAATTCCCCGGAGGACTGAGGAGGCAATGAGGGCCCCAGGGATCTGGTCTCACATCCCTAACGCTAGACCACTACTCTGATGGTCCCCAGGCACCACCCACAGGATGGACCCTCTACTGCCAGAAAGACACCGTCATGGTAGGAGAGGCAGGCCCTCTCCTGGGGAGTGATCTGGGGAGCTAGGAAGCCCTGGTGGGGGGGACCATTGGAGGAAGGGCCTCAGCAGGGAGTAGCAGGACAGGATCGAGTGGGCACCTCTGAGAGATGCCTCAGTCCGAAGGTGCATAAACAAATTTAAAAAAACATTGTTAATTTTCATGAATGTAGGTCACTGAATGCAAATGAATTTATATTTCTCGTAACTTGTACGAAACAGAGCATGGAGGTTAGGATGCCTTGCTTGAGCCACTTTTCAAAAAATGAAATGGCAAACTGAAAGAGCTAAAAAGGGGAAAACTGGATGAACACAAGTTTAGAAATTAGGCTGAATTTCATTTAATTTCATTTCATTTATTTAGTGTTATAACCATTGAGCATAGCTCATTTACAGTGGTGACCCGTGTGAAGCAATACGTACAATACAGACAGTGTACACACAAAATACATACAGTATTTAAGTTACACATATAATTAAGCAAATAACCAAAAACCCATTATGCAAAGCAAGAACAAACATCCTGTACCAAAATATAATACAAAGAGCAGTGTTTCAAAGTTGCAACAGATGGAGGCTTGGGGCCCGATTCTACAAGGGTGGCGCAAGTCACCGCCAAACGCAACTTGCGCCAACCACAACTGTGACACGGACCCTGTGCCCTATTCTAGAAGGGGCAGGGTCTCTGCAGCTAAGTCCTGTGACATGTGGCCAGGTATGCCGTACAGAGGGCGTACCTGGTGAGCATGTCGCATGCCACAACCGCAGGTCACAAGTGCACCCCCCTGCCCAGCAAGCCACATTAGGCACCCCGCAGGGCTGCCCACACCCCCAGTCCGCCCTGTAGTGTCTGATAAGAGTGCCGCAGGGCTGCCCAGACACTCAGCCCCAAGTGTTCACATGAGTTTCGCAGTGTTGCCCATATCCCCAGCCCCCAAGTCTCTCATGAGCCTCAAGGACTGCCCACATCCCCAGTGCCCGAATTTCTTATGTGCAGCCTCAAGAGGTAGCGCAGTCACCCTCACTTCGCAGCTCGGCTCGGAAGTCACACACAATGTAGCATTGTGCCCTGTAATTAGTGGCTCCCTCACTCCAGCGCTGTGCCAGTCCATTTAGCACCCTCACCCGCCCTCAGTTACGACTGGTGACAGCTCACTCACTTTCCATGGTCAGTTGCTGACCGAGGCTGTAGGGAGCTACTGGGAAAGACATGCTCAGAAATCCATTCTGAGCGTGTCTTTACATTAGCGCTCCTACAGCACTCAGTCGGCGGCTGGCCGTGGAGGTGAGAGGTGGGCTGTGCCAGTCCCCATCTGGGGATGAGTGGGGGGTACTGGGTGGACTGACATGGCTGGGTGGGGGGCCATTAGACTACCAGGGCTGGGTATATGCCGAATTTGAGGTAGCGACTCGGGGTCGGGGCATGGGTGTGGGGGTGACTGCGCTGCCCTGTGGGGTTATTTGCAATGGGAGATCTGGGGCTAAGAGTGTGATGTTGGCTGGGGCATTCATTCTCACAGGGATTGGGGGCGGGGTGGGCAGTCTCTGTGGGGCTGTTACCGTGTGGGGCATGGGGGGCATGTACAGTACAGGGGATGGGGCGGGGGTGAGATGCCCATTGGGGCACCAACAGCAGTGGTCTGGGCATGGGGGGGAGGGCACATGGACCAGGTTCTACAGGACCCTCAGAGGACGTATGTAAGCTACACCTGCTAAATGCAGGTGTAACTTACGTTGCCGGTTCTCCTCCGGGGGTTCTTGTAGAATCCCAACAGTGGGGACTTTGTTGTTGCCCTTCTGGAATGGGGCACAACTGCTGCCGTAAACCCCCTAGCACCATGTCGCAGGGGGTTTATGGCGCAACTGCTGGCATAACAGCTCTTCAGTGCAAATGGCCTGCGACATGTTGCAGGCCACTTTGTAGAATCACACATGTCACAACTGCTGGCGTAAGTTGCTACCTGCGCCATTCTACTTGGCACAAGTGTTGTTAAGCCAGGCGTAAGCTTTCTAGAATCGGGGCCTTGATGTCCAATAACCTACAAATCAGGCAGAAGTTAATCCCATAAGGTAAACACAAAATTTAAATCCATTAAAGCATCAACTGCACCTAAATGAAGCAAACTGCGGAGCTAGTATGCTAAGATAGCATTAGGAATTCGCAGGACACAAGAACATATACTGAACAAAGCCCCTAATGACACATTAAAGCAATCTTAACTGTAAAGGAGACTGTGATAAATATAAGGAGAGATCTGCTGCTGTAGTCACAGCTGAGTGAAAGAAGAGGTATACAAAGGAATATAATTGAACAAAGAAAATAACACTGACAAGGCTGACTTGCGAAGCAACAGATACATGATAAAAATTCAACAAAAGACAGAGCAGTATGGTCACAAACAGCAGAGGCCCAAAAGGAAGCAAGTGTGGTGGGGACGCAAGGAGTGCCAGCAACCCCAGCCATAGGACGGTAGCAAAGACAAAGAGCTTCCAAAGGAGGCTTGCTCATACACCCTTTAATAGTTCAGGGCATGACAACTATCCTCACTGCCCCGCCAAACTACAGCCAACAGCCTTGCAACATACTGATATCGGTACTAGACAATGAGTTCTGCTGTTCTCACACACTGGATCTCCAGAAAGTTGCTGCAAGTGAGGGGCCCTTGCCTCCTCAGACAGCCTGGCAAGAGACCTGATTCAAGGGTGCCCCGAAGAGACACCTTTACCCTCCTATCATTCTGTCATCTTGACACTTAGATGCCATTACCCAACTGATATTCTAAATTCACCCACTGGCTCTCTGAGACTCTAAAAATCAGTAGGCTTCCTAGTCTGGCATTCTAGTAAAGAAGTCTGCTCCCCCTGCTGGTGGGAGATAGTTGTTACATGGTTGCTGTGCAAAGGTTTTTAGTTAGCTTTGTTCCACATTAACAACTGTTATGAGTGACATGGTAGTGTTTTGAGGGTAAAGTGTAGTGAGACAATGGGCCTGATTCCAAAAGGCGTTACACCTGGTGCAAGGCGATTTACGCCAAACCTGATGACGCAGATCTCACCTTGCCCCAGGCATAATGCAAGTTGCGATTCCAAGTCGCAGCTTGTACCATGCCGTATGCGAGTTGTGCCAAAGGTGGGCTACGTCACCCACTATGCTCGCAACCCGCAATGGCATGGCGCAAGGGTGGGTTACAGCAGCAACTGTGCCCTATTCCAGAAGGTCGGCTGCTGTAACCCACTTATGCCATTCCAGAACAGGGAATGGCGTAGCGGGGTTAGGCCAGCTAGGAGGTGGTCTAAGGGGCATCCATCCTGGTACAGCAATGGATGCCTCCCAGCAGCACCATGAAAATTACAGTTGTGTGCTCCCTGCCCCCCACCCTGTCATGCCCTCACCCCCAACTTCAGGGACCCCAGGGTCCATTTCTTCGCTGCCTCCCCCAAGCGCATGTGCCAACTGGAGAGCCTCCCCAATGCCCCCAGGTGTTTGTTGTTGCATTTTGGGGCAGGGGGCTCTATGGGGGCAGTAGAATGCATGCCACGGCTGCCACAAGTCATGGGCATAAGTGCCGGGGATCCTGCTTGTCCTGGAATATGGTGCAGGGTCCCCGGTGTAGCAACACATGGCGCAACTCACATGCGCCTGCGAGTTGCGCCATGCATTTTAGAATCGGGCCCAATGTGTTTTTTTTTTTTTTTATTTAAATAGTAGTTAGATATTTTTAAAGAAATCCTTCCAGAAGATTTAAAAAAACTACACACTGCATGAAGATGTTAAAGATAGCCATCATAAAAAACTTAGTCCTACACGAACAAGGCAAGGCAAGGCAAATTTATTTGTATGGCGCCCAATCCTGGGGGCTCAGGGCACCTCACAGAACAATAAAATAAACATTAAAACATAAGTATAAAATAGTATAAATACAATTAGCACATAAAACAAGTAAAAATGAATAAATTGGGACCAGACAACATTAGAAAATTCAGGATTCATTAAACGCAGGGCCAAAAAGGTGTGCCTTCATCTTCCGCTTAAAAGCCTCCACCGAGGGGGCCTCCTGAACTGCAGATGGTAAAGTGTTCCACAGGGACGGCCCAGAGATACTGACAGCATGATCCCCAGAAGTCTTGAGCCATACCCGGGGAACAGCCAGGAGGCCCCTCGAAGTGGCACGGAGGGAGTGGGCAGAGGTCACCAGTGTTAGGAGCTCAGACAAATAACCAGGGCCAAGTCCATTAAGGGCCTTGTAAGTGAGAATCCCCACCTTGAAAGGGACCCTCCACCTGACTGGCAGCCAGTGCACAGTACGCAGGACAGGGGTCGCATGACTAAGCCTAGAAAGGCCAGTCAGTAACCAAGCCACTGCATTCTGCACTAGCTGCAGCCTACGAAGGGTCCCTCCCTTGACCCTGAAGTAAAGAGTGTTACAGTAGTTGAGTCTGGAGGAGACAAAGGCATGTACCATTGTTGGCAGGTCCTCAGGTGGAATGAGAGGCTTAATTTAGGCAATGTTCCGCAGACGGTAAAAACCACTGCTTACAACACACGACACCTGATCTTCAAAAGTCAGCCTGCTGTCAAGGATCATGCCCAGATTCTGCACCCTTGTGGAAACTGTCGATGGAGCAGATCCCAGCACAAGACCGGAAGCTGCCCCAGACAGCAATCCATTACGCCCGTGACCTGGTTCGATCAGCCATCCAGTCATTGATTTTAGCCAGGCAGGTGTTAAGCACATCCACAGCTCCTGATGTTCCAGGAGCAAATGACAAATACAGTTGGGTTATCATCCACAAAGCAGTGAAACTCCACACTGTATTGTCGATTGATCTCATCCAGAGGCAGCTTATACACTGCGAACAACATTGGCGACAGGATCGAGCCCTGTGGCACTCCAAAAAATAGAGGCATTGGGGAGGAGGAGAAATTCCCCATCACCACCCGCTGCACCCTGTCTGAGAGATAGGACTCAAACCACCTGATAACAGTATCGGCGAGTCCACAAAACTAACAAAGCCAATCCAATAACACAGAGTGATCCACATTGTCAAAAGCTGAGGAGAGATCGAGGAGTACAAGAACTGACCTGCCTCCTCTATCTCTAGCCCTGAGCAGATCATTATGCACCCTCACTAGAGCTGTTTCTGTGCTGTTTCTGGCTGGAAAACCTGACTGAAATGACTCACAAATGTCCGAGGACACCAGGTGATCCTCGAACTATCTGTTGAGCCACCAACTTCTCAACAACCTTGCTCAAAAAAGGCAGATTGGAAATAGGACGGTAATTTTCCAGGGCATCAGGGCCAAAGGAAGATTTCTTCAGGAGGGGCCTAACCAGTGACTCTTTCAAGGTAACTGGTAGAACCCCCTCTGCCATCAAGCACCTGACAATCCTGGCTAACGCCAGGACAACAACATCAACACATCCCATTAAGAACTGTGTCGGGGCTGGGTCCAGTTCACAAAACGTGTGCTTCAGCTCTACGATGACCTTAGTCACTTCAGACACCTCAACTGGCCTAAACTCTTCCCAGATGGGTGGAGAGCCTCTATTCCCCCCAGCCTGACCACTGCTAGGAAAAAGTCTAACTGACGGCATCCCTGACCAGATGGCTGACACTCTGTCGAGAAGAACAGAGCAAACTCTTCACATAAAGTGGTTGAAAAAGCTTTTTTCAGCTGCAGACAGGCCAGATGTAAAAGCCTGTCTACAGTTCAAAACAGCTGAGAAGGTCTTTTCCTCCCTGCAGCAAACTCCCTGGACAGGAATTCTGCCTTCTTATGGGAGATTGCCCCCTGGTACTCACCATAGTGGGCACACAGGGCCAGCTTGTCAGCCTCCAGCTGGGTCTTCTGCCAGTGACACTTCAGCTTCCAACCCCTGAGCTTCAATACTCTGAGATCCCCATCAAGCCAAGGAGATCTCATGTGCAAAGATCTGGGTCATAAACGGACCAGTGTGACGACATCGAGAGCATTGGAAACCACCCTGTTATAGGTAGCGACCACCTCCCCAGTGCCAATTGTACATGCCGTGTCAACCCTAGAAAGATCAGCTACCACCAACAGACCCATTGGGTCCAAGCCCCCTTAAAGGGTGATAACTGATCATTTCCGCAGGGGAGAGACTCTCAGGGGGCCCAAATGTGAACTCCACGGTGTAATGATCAGACCAAATGACCTGAATAATCTTGAAGTTATGAACCTCAAGACCCAGCTAGAACATCAGATCGAGTGTGTGGCCAAACTGGTGGGTAGCAGAAGCAACTGCTTGTGACAAGCTCAGAGACTGCATCAACTGGAGGAGGTCGTAACCGAAGTGCGAGGATTCATCGTTTATCTGCGCACTGAAGTTCCCAGAATTAAACATCTGGTGGACTCCAACACCTGGTCAACGATGAAGTCTGCTACCTCCAGCAGGAAATCTTCCATGCCCCAGGGGGGCAGTAAATAAGGAGAATCCTGCAGCCCGCACCTGCACCCCCCACAAATGGCAATGCACTGAAAAGATTGGGTGCTACCAACTGAGCACACTGAGAAGCCCAGGCTGGCTTGAAAAACAATGGCCGGTCCCCCACCCCTGCGATCCTTCCTCAGGCAGTGCAGCACAGAATAGCTGATGGCAGCCGCAAAACCGGGGCCAGCATCATCGCCCAACCAGGTCTCCATAATGCAAGCCAGGTCGACAGAAGAAATCATGTCCGAAAAAATAGCGGTCTTGTTTCTTATCGACCTGGCATTGCATAGCATTGCCCGAGGAGGATTAGAGGACGCGACCTGTCCTCTAGCTACCTACCCACTTGGTCCAGTGGGAACCCTGAGCATGGAAACCAAACAAGTCTGGCTTCTCCCCAAGCACTGCTTATGCCCAGGGCATCTCCTGCACTGGATGACCTCGATATTATTAACTGTCTCCCTCCTCTGCTGCCCGAAACCCATGACACCGAAAAAAATGTTTAAAGCTGAGAAACAAAAAAGGGTCAAAAATATAGAGGATAGCGTATGAGCAATCGTACACAACAAGGCTATCTTTCACTTGAGATTTCCGTGATGACAGGATGTTACCATGGAAACATTGAGAGTGAAAAAATAGCCTTGCTGTGTATGATTTCTGATACACTGTCTTATAGTGTATAGGCAATCATTAATTCCATTCTGTGTCTTTACTTTTGCATCTTTTCACCGCCGCTCTCTTCTGGGTCCAGCTCTCACCGCCACAGCCATTTCATGGAAATCGGTGGTTAGCGATGCGCACATGCTCGATGACATTCCAGTTTGTTTTGCTGCAGTAGCTACATATCTCTGCAGCACAACAACAATAATAACGTAGCTACTGCAGCACAACATATAGAATAGTGGATGGATGAACATCCACAACAAGGCTGTGTTTCCATCAAGGGAGTTGATGACATCATAGAGACCTCGAGAACGAAGCTCGAGAGGTCTCGCTGATGTCATCAACTGCCCGAGATAGAAACATAGCCTTAGTTATGGATCTTCACCCATCCACTATTTTATATAGTATATGGGTTTTTTCTGTTTTGTTTTACATTTTTTTTTGTCATTACTTGCTGAAAGTCCTGCTCCCATTCCCGCTGGTGATGCTGCTCACTCCCGTTCCCGCTGGTGCTGCTGCTGCTCGCTCCCGTTCCTGCTGGTGCCACTTGTGCTCGGTTTGGCTTCTCAATTTCACCTCTCCGTGTCGTTTATTTTTAAAATCATGAAAAAAAAAAAGAAACTGATTTTTAAGAAAGGGAGCCATGTATGGCTTTCTGTGTCCCAACTCCAAAGTCGGTGCCTCTGTTGCCCGTCGCTCGCTAAATCATGCCGCCATGCTTATTTTTATTTTCTACAGAGAGCTTTGTCTGAGCCAATCAGGTGGCGGTAAAAGGTAAAAAGTTGTTGTACTACCGATGTGACGTCAGAACGATAATACAACAACTTTTTTGACCTTTGAACTGTCCTACAACAGGATTTCAGCAGTTGATGAAACCCATTCACAATAGACGGCACCCATATACTATAGCACTATTCTAGGCATGGATTTCCATGCAGAACAGCGTTCTACCATACACTACATAGTGATTAAAAAAAACATTGCATGCATTTTTCACATAATATAATACAATATAAAATACGATAGTATGAAAATGATGTATCATCCATCTCATGCTTTGTGCAGAAAGTTAGGACTCATGCAGGGGAACCAAAGTGCCCTGCACATATTGTTTCTTCAGGATCCTGCACAAAGCAAGTCAGGAGTCACCCCATGCTTTGCACAGGGCCTCAAGTGCCTTGCACAAAGTAAGTCACCACTCCGTCTCAAAACCTAAGGAGATTCATTACGAAAAACCTATATTATTGTAGATTAGGGGTGTTAGCACACAAAATTTGAACCTCACAGAGATGGGAAATGTGCTATTGTGATTTTCAACCCAATGCCCACAAAGATTGGAAATGTGCTATTAGGGTTGTCAAGCCTAACTCCCACCCTGCCCCCCTTCCTCTTTTTACTCAAGGCCAAGCTACGGGTATGGGGCTATGCATCCATGGTGTAGTACCTCATACAGTCCCAACATATTCAAAATGTGTAAATAGCGACCTTAATCCTCACCCCTCCCCTTGTGAAGCAGCTATAACTAGAGCTAACTGGTGCCACCAATAGTTGGTCCTGTGTTAGTGAAAACAGTATATAGAAGTGGTTATGTATTCGTAGTATTGAGTACCAGTTCAGTGGGGGTTGGGGGTAGCTCTAAGTCACCTGTGGCATCTGTTGCCAGCTGTGGCACCCCCTGGTTGTGAAATGTGTTCCAGCCCCCTGCTGTTGCCAGCTTTGTCACCAGCACTTCTTCTTGCCATTACTTTCGCCTGCTCTACTGCCAGGTGTCACTGCACACCCATTACCAGCTTTGTCACTGGTTTCCAGCTGTGTCACTGCCTTTCCAGTTGCTAGCTGCATTATAGCCCCATTACAAAGTATGACTGCCCCTGTTACCAGCTGTCACTGCCCCATTACCAGCAATCATTGCCGTCAATACCAGATGTGTAATGTCCATTTACCAGCTATCACTGTCTCATTATCAGCTGTTTCAGTGTCCCACTACCAGCTGTTTCAGTGCCCCATTACCAGCTGTTCAGTGTCCCACTACCAGCTGTTTCAGTGCCCCATTACCAGCTGTTTCAGTGCCCCATTATCAGTTCTTTCAGTGCCCCATTACCAGCTGTTTCAGTGCCCCATTACCAGCTGTTTCAGTGCCCCATTACCAGTTCTTTCAGTGTCCCATTACCAGCTGTTTCAGTGCCCCATTACCAGCTGTTTCAGTGTCCCACTACCAGCTGTTTCAGTGCCCCATTACCAGCTGTTTCAGTGCCCCGTTACCAGTTCTTTCAGTGCCCCATTACCAGCTGTTTCAGTGCCCCATTACCAGTTGTTTCAGTGCCCCATTACCAGCTGTTTCAGTGTCCCATTGCCAGCTGTTTCAGTGCCCCGTTACCAGTTGTTTCAGTGCCCCATTACCAGTTGTTTCAGTGTCCCATTACCAGCTGTTTCAGTGCCCCATTACCAGTTGTTTCAGTGCCCCATTACCAGCTGTTTCAGTGTCTCATTACCAGCTGTTTCAGTGCCCCATTACCAGTTGTTTCAGTGCCCCATTACCAGCTGTTTCAGTGTCTCATTACCAGCTGTTTCAGTGCCCCATTACCAGTTGTTTCAGTGCCCCATTACCAGCTGTTTCAGTGTCTCATTACCAGCTGTTTCAGTGCCCCATTACCAGCTGTTTCAGTGCCCCATTACCAGCTGTGTTGCCGCTTCCTTATTGCCAGCAGTCTCACTGAACCCTCCTTACCAGCATTGTCACCACACCCTTGTTGCTATCTATGTCACTGCCTTTTCATTGTCAGCTACATCACTGCCCCCATGACCAGTAGTCTCACTCCCCCCCCAATGCCAGTGGGCACAGACCCCTGTTGGTGCTAGTCGTATCATTTCATCCCCCCTCCCCCACTGCTGGCTGTCACTACCTCCAATACCAGCTGGGAGATTGCCCCCTGTTACCAGCTGTGTCACTGCTGTCCCCATCATTGCCAGTTATCACTGCCTGGCAGTGCCAGCTTTCACTATCCCCTCACTGTCAGGTGTGTCACTGCCCCCTTGTTACCAGCTGTATAATGACCCTCTCATTAGCAGCTGTATCACTGCTTTCCCCAGTAACCAGCAGTGCTACATTACCAGCTCTGTCACTGCCCTCCCTCACCAACTGTCGCTACCTTGTTACCAGCAATAACTGCCCCTTCCATTCCCAGCTGTGCCACTGCACTCCACAGACAGACAGACACACACACACACACACACACACACACTCACTGTGTCACTGCCTTGCTGCCCTCACCTATCTGCACTGAGCCCTCAAAGGCAGGTCCCACTACTCCACTCTCCAAGTCCCCCTGTGGGGTCCACGCTCTCCTTCTGCAGCTTGGCACCAACATCGTCCCTCTGCTGTCTCCTCTGGCTGACACTCAGGCTCTCCCTTGACTCGTCTGCCACTGACAGCATTGTGGTGCTTCCAGCCTTTGCTGGGCCACTCCAGCCTTTGCATATGCACCACAGACTTGAGCCATCTGCCTCAGTCCTGCTTCATGCTCACTGTCTGCCATGCACATTCACTATCACACACAAGACCCTGGCAGTGTGGTGTACCAGACTGGTGTGTGCACCTCTCTCTGTACTGCCACTCCCTTTCTGGTGAGTTATTGGGGTCATACATATGTTTAATAACTGGTGGCTCCAGATGATCCACTAATAGCCAGAGTAAACTAACGATGCCTGTGTACAGAGAGGAGAGGGGTTGAGAAAATAGGTAGTTTAGTCTGAGGTAATGAAGGCCCTTTAAGGAACAGGCAGGATAGGCAGCCAGCAATAAGCAGGGGCAAGTCATGTGCTGGGGGGGGGGTCTTGATACTTTAACAGCACTGTCTGTGGATGGGTGGCAGGGGAAAAGCAAGAACTGCACAGAACACACGTGCTCATAATAATCAGTTTTTGATATATAACACTGCTTGCAGGTTTCAAGCAATATTCATATATGTCAATGTTTACAAGGTTCAAAAAATAAATAGTTATATATGAGGTTGCATACAGGTTTGAAGAAGGGAGAGGGGGGACATGATAGAAACTTTCAAGTACCTCAAGGGAATCAACAAAGTCCAAGAGGGTAGCATCTTTCAAAAAGAGAGGTGTGCAAGAACAAGGGGGCACAATTTGAAGATAGAAGGGGGGCGGCTCAGAGGTAATTTAAGGAAGTATTTTTTCACAGAGAGGGTTGTGGATGTATGGAGAAAGCCTTCCAGAGGAGGTTGTGGAGTCAAAAACGGTGGTGGAATTCAAGCATGCATGGGACAGTCATAAGGCAATTCTAGGGGTTGGGGGTAGGAAGAAGTAGGCTGCTGGTTAACTAGGATCTGCAGCTTATCCATCAGGTAGGGAAATGGGCAGACTGGGTGGGCCAAGCGGTCCTTATCTGCCATCAAATTCTATGTTTCTATGTTTCTATGAAACACTAAACCCATGAATATTCATGCTCCAATTTCCTGCTCCTAGCTGACTCAGGCCACTCAGAACACAAACACTCAAGATATCCTGTCTCTGGGCAAAACTCCCTAGAGATCAGCTCTCTGCCCTTTGCAGACTGTGTGAGAGGCCTTTCGGCACCATGCATTTCTGCTTAAACTTGAACCAGCATAATATTTTGTGGTGATTTGCATGTACAGCCTATGATGCTTTGCATTTTGGGGGTATGTGTGATTTTGTGTAACTTCCAATTTGTCTTCTCGGTGATGGCTGACACATTCTGCTGCAGCTGCACAGCTAACATATGGTCGAAGAGAAAGCACTGCCACTGACACAGAAGATTCAAAGAATTCCCCACTTCCTGTTTGACAGTATCTATTTGAAAAAACAATAATGCCACATCAGCAGTTTTGTACATAAATGTGAGCGCTGCCCTCTTCTCCCACCTGTAATATGTAGATCTGCATCTATTATTCCCACCATGGGAGCTAGAAAGTGGCCGTTTTTTTCCCCACAGCTATGTTCAATAGTCCCCTCGATGTCTTCGTGTGCAGTCCTCCGTGGCACTCCTCTATAATCCTTTTCCAGGGGAAACACAAACTTTCTTCCCCTGGCATAATGCAACACCACTGTAAATTCAGAACCATGAAGGAAGTATCTGTTGTCTAATGGTGGCTGGTAAGGGGCACGCTCGCTCCCAGTACTGCTGGTGACTTCATTACCTGCATTTAACACTCCCCCCCCACACACAAAAACAAAAAAACTGAGCAAAATTGACAGTCTTTATTGCTGTCACTGGTTGTGGGTATTGTGGGGGGGGAGGACTGAGACACATCAGGCAATAACACTGGTAGAGACGACTGCAGCTATGACTGAAACCTCTCAGGGAAACGACCGTGCTCACCATGTGAACCCAGGAAAAACACCACAAAAAAAACAAAATATGAAAGGAGGATCTAAAGTAATAAAAACAACAGTGGAGATAACCTCAAGAATGCATAGTAACCCGGTACTGCCAATGAAACACTTTAATCTGACTTAATAGCGGGACTATTTTTTCACTATTTGAAGTATTGAGACCTTTTTTTATATTTTTCACTTCTTTATGTTTTTTGCTTTTACCCATTAAGTAATTAGTTGAGGGGCCCACTTTATAAGTGCAATAACACACTCCAAGGTGTGGGTTATGTCCCTGATAAGAGCACTCCCAGGTGCAAAAGGCAAAAGGCACTCGGCGTAAGTGCCTCATGCCTTATAATGCACCTGGGCGGGCTCTTATCAGGACATAACCCACACCTCATTGTGCGTTATTGCTTGCATAACTCACACCCTATCATCTGTTATTGCTTATTTATCAGGTAGATGATAGGCAATAGGCACACAAGCTTGTGACATTTCCCATCATGTTCTGGAGTGCCACTGTTTAAAGAGTAACTCTCTGTTACAATAAAAAGCTGAAAAACACTAGACTTACACCAGTTATGTTGTAATGTCTTTGTTGTCTAGTTATCTGTTATTACTTTCCCCTGCTGCCAGTCTACTAAATATTGTAAATAATGCAGGAATTATTTTATTGAGTCTTTCAAAATGCATCTGATGCTCCCCTGCTAATTACACAATTGCAGTTTGTGACATCAGTCTGTTGTTCATGCTGAGCAGCGCTATGTCACAAACAAAAGCACTGTGAGGTTAACGCAGAAAAGGCAATGCAGAAAAGGAGCAGGACAGAGAGCTGTACCAGTTAAGGCAGAAGGGAGCAGGGAGGGAAGTCAGAATAGCAAAGGCCCAAACTGAGGAAAGGATAGCCAACTCGGTTAAGAAGGGGGATAAAACCTTTTATAGGTACATCAGCGAGCATAGAAAGTCAAAGGGAAGGACAGTGAGGCTGAATAGAATGAACGGTGGGTGGGCAGAAGGGGACAGTGAAAAGCAGGGGTACTGAACGAATATTTCTGCTCAGTATTCACAAAAGAGGAGGGGGAAGTGCCTAATCCAATCAACAGAAGCACTCTTGATAGGGGGGTCGATCCCAGTCCTTTCACAGAAGAAACGGTTCTGCAAGAACTCCTAAAACTGAAGGTGAACAAAGCAATGGGGTCTGATGGAATTCACCCCAGAATTCTAAAAGAATTAAGGGGGGAACTAGTGAAACCACTGGCTACTCTTTTTAATAAATCATGGGAGGATGGTGTGGTACCTGAGGACTGGAAGAAGGCAGATGTGATTCCCCTTCACAAAAGTGGGACCGAGACAGAGACAGGAAACTACAGACCTGTCAGTCTGACCTCTGTGGTAGGGAAAGTGATGGAGTCACTTCTGAAGGAAAGAATAGTTGAGTACCTAGAGGCCAGTGGGGCACAGTACCCAAGGCAGCATCGGTTCAGAGTGGGAAGGTCATGTCAGATGAATCTAATAGATTTCTTTGACTGGGTGACCAAAGTAGTAGACCAGGAAGGGGCTGTGGCCATGGCCTACCTAGATTTTAGCAAGGCATTTGACACAGTCCCACACAAAAGATTAATAGTCAAATTAACCAGCCTGGGAGTGGATCCCAGGGAGGTAGCCCAGGTAAAACATTGGCTGGACAACAGGACACAGAAGGTAATTGTAAATGGAGTCCACTCTGAAGAAAGAGGGGTTACTAGTGGGGTACCGCAGGGTTCAGTATTGGGTCCAGTCCTTTTTAATGTCTTCATAAGTGACATTGCAGAGGGACTGGAAGGAAAAGTATGCCTCTTTGCAGATGACACAAAGATCTGCAACAGGGTTAATACATAAGGAGGTGTGGAAAGGATGAGAAGGGACTTGGCAAGGTTGGAGGAATGGTCATAAATATGGCAGCTAGGATCCAATGCAAAGAAATGCAAAATAATGCACCTGGGAAACAAGAACCCAGGGGAAAAATACACAATGGGGGGGTAGTAACAACAACAAAAAAGGAAAGGGACCTGGGGATAATCATATCAGATGACCTTAAGGTTAGCAAGCAACGTGAGAAGGCAGTAGGGAGGGCTGGGGGTATACTGGGATGCATAGGGAGAGGCATAGCAGCAGAAAACAGGAAGTTGTTATCCCTCTGTACAGACAGTTGGTGAGACCCCATCTGGAGTACTGTGTCCAGTTCTGGAGACCCCATCTCTGCAAGGACATAGACAAGATAGAGGCAGTACAGAGGAGGGCAACTAAAATGGTGCAGGGTCTGCAAGAGAAGTCGTATGAGGAGACTAAAGGAGTTTAACATGTATACCCTTGAGGAAAGAAGGGAGAGGGGGGACATGATAGAAACTTTTAAGTACTTCAGTGGAATCAACAAAGTCCAAGAGGGTAACATCTTTCAGAAAAAGAGATGTGCAAGAACAAGGGGACACAATTTAAAGATGGGGGGTTCAGGGGCAATTTGAGGAAGTATTATTTCACAGAGAGGGTAGTGGATGCATGGAACAGCCTTCCTGAGGAGGTTGTGGGGTCTAAAACTGTGGGACAATTCAAGAATGCATGGGACAGACATAAGGCAATTCTTGTGGGGGGTAGGAAGAAATAGGCTGTTGGTTAACTAGGATCTGCGGCCTATCTTGTAGGTAGGGAAATGGGCAGACTAGATGGGCCAAGCGGTCCTTATCTGCCGTCAAAGTCTCTGTTTCATATGGTTTTCTACACAGTCATTTTAGATGGACTATCAGGATGTACTGTAAATCTTGCACAGGAACATTAGAAATGAAAAAAAAAAAAATATTCTCTAGTAAATTGTAAAAGCTGAAACATCTTATCTATGAAAGCACATGCCAAAGTACAGAGTTGCTCTTTAATGTTATACAGCTGTATTTTTCCTCAAATTCTAATCTGTCCAAACCTTTCCAAAAAGAAACAAAAATGTTTATTTAGTTAGTTTTTGTTAACTTTGTAAGTGCATTAAACAACAACATTGTCTATATTCAGACAGGACCCGAGAGAGGTACAGACAAACCAGCATATTATAACAAGGGAGTTCCAGATATCACACAGCACAGAAAACAGTGGGGTACATGATATACTCATGGTATACAATGAATATATATGGGGGGGGATATTCAGAGCAATTGCTCATGGCGCAACTGAGTTGCGCTGGTACAACTGCGGTCTTGCACCATCGAGCGATATTCAAACGCCGCCGCTATGCAGCGCAAGTCTCACTGCACCATGGCACAAATGTAATGTGCAGGTGCAGGGAGCATTCCCATGAACATGTGGTGCAATGGTATATTCAACCAGAAATCATGGCGCAAGTTTGGAGCAAACCACAGGTTGTGCCAGACGGACTTGAACCTATAAAACCTGGCTCAAACACACAGACAGCAGATGTGCAACCTTGTGCCAAACCACACAGAGAGATGGATGGCTCACCATTTGTGATGGAGGCAGTAATGAGGGGTGTGAGAAGGCAGGAGGAACACCAATATGGCCAATGAAGGGCCCGGTGGTGGTATGTCCCAACACAGGTGGTACTGTGCCCATATCATATTCGAGAACTATAGTGATACAGAGATAGTGGGCCAGTACCACCTGAACAGGGCAATTCTGAGGCAGCTCTGTGAGCTATGCAGTGAGGAGATGCAGGCACCCACCAGATGTAGTCATGCCATGTCAGTGGAGACTAAGATGACTGCTGTGATGTGCTTGCTCACCATGGGTACCTTCCAAAGACTAACAGGGAATACCATGGGCATCACCCAGTTGGCCACGTCCCACCTCCTCACACAGTTCCTCAATGCTCTGCTGCCATGTGCATCAGAGTACATACGTTCCCCAGCACAGAGGCAGAGCATACAGCAAACATGCAGGACTTCCACAGGGTGGTACACATGCCAGGCATGATTAGGGCCATAGACCGCATCCACATGGGCATCCGCACACCACCTGATCCTGAGGGGCCAGCATACATCAATAGGAGAGGATATCCATCAGTCAACTACCAGGTGGTGTGCAATGCCATGGGGTGCATAATCAATGTCTGTGTCACACACCCTGGGAGTGCACATGATGCACTCATCTGGCATAGCTCTGTGCTGTGCCAGAGGTTCGAATGTGGGGACATCCCCACGGGCCACTTGGTGGGTGAGTAGGGCAGAGGCCAGGGGGCATGCACGGCATGGCAGTGGGAGGAGGGAGGGAAGACAGGGTGGGCAGTGGGTAATAGGGACAGGGTGGTTTCTACAACACAGTGCACTGCTAACCATGTCATTCCTCATACACATGATAGTGAATATCCGCTCAGGACCTGGCTGCTCACCCCCTACTGGTGACCGTCGTCCCCCACGGAGGAGAGATACAATGAGGCACACGTCAGCATGTGCAGTACCATCGAGCATGTCTTTGGCATACTGAAAATACAGTTCCATTGCCTAAACAGGTCTGGCGGTGCCCTACAATACAGCCCATCGAAAGTCTGTGGTGTATTCACGGCCAGCTGCATTCTGCACAACGTGGTCATTGACTATGGGATAGCTGTCCAGGTGGATGAGGGGGACAGCTCCGGGGATGACGGTGAGGATGTGCTGGAGGGTGGTGGGCTGCCACCACCAGGGAGGCAGGACCCCCACCTGGCAGCGGGGACCAGGTGGCATTGAGACACAATTGCACAGAAGCATTATGGAAAGCACTGGTAAGTGCACTGACACACGTGCACGGGACACATGGACCAGCACACCACACAAGAGCCTGTATGTGCACAGCAGGATGCATGCAGGGAATGGGGTGCACTGCATACAGACACACACACACACACAGCTCAGGCATGCGCGCGCACACATACACACACAAACATGCACACACAGGCTGATTAACATGGCATGGATCAGAAGCATGACACTGATGCACAGGCACAACCAGCGTGGAGCTGACCTCATCACACCCATGCCACATGTCCCAGCAGTCCAGATGGCACACGTGGGGAGCATGTGCAACAACACACATGTGCGCCACCACGTGCATGCTGCACCACCACCACCGCCCATGTGTGCACAGGTCAGCAGCAGCAGACTGCAGGTCAGGGCAGCACACACTTCAGGCCAACCATGTTGTTCCATGGCCACCATGGCCATGTGAGCAGCCGCGCTGGGGCCAATCAGCTGCCACAGGCTGTGCATTGGCCACAGGGTGTGTGTCCGATGCACCCCCAGTGGTTGAAGACCTGGACCACGACAATGTCCTCGCAGGGGTGTTGAGGCGGCTAAACAGGCTAGTGCCAGGGGAGTCTGGGATGCCAACATCAGAGCCCAGCATCTGCTGTGAGAGGGTCACCAGATGCCAGGACCATGGGGAGGACAGGGCACTGGGGGAGGTCTTCTGCACATGGCCGAGCCCAGTGGCTGCCATCGACACAAGCCCGGCCACAATGGCACTGGTCATGTGGTCCAATGATGCAGCCACATCTGGTGGAGCTCATCATTGAGCCACACAGTGCCCCTATACTGCTGCTCTGCCAGCTGATGCACCTCCTCCTGTAGTGCACGCATCTCTGTGGCAAGCAGCGCCTGGTTCTGAACAGATGCCCACAGCACCTGAGTGTGCTCAGCCAGCCGTTAATCATCCTGCATCTCCTGGGCTGGATGCCGGGCTGCTGGGGGTAACATAGAATGCTGCCCAGAATCCTGCTCTAGTGGATGCTGCACAGGGGGCTGTACTGGGGGTACAGTGTCCTCAGGTGCAATGGTGGCGGACCCTGGGTCATGCTGCCCAGTAGTACCTGCATCCTGCTGCTGCCATCCAACCGTCTGCTGGGCAGTGCCCTGTGCCACCTATGCAGCAACAGCACCACCACCCACACTGGACACAGCGGGTGCTCCTCACACCACTGTGCCAGCAGGGATGGGTGGCAGCTACGCAGCCACTGGTGCAGCACTGGGCCCTGATGCCTGTGATATTCCCAAGGGTGTGCCAGGCACCAGAGCCCCTACACTGTCCAGGATCAGCATTAGGACATCATCAAAGCTGGACCCAGCCTCCAGCTGAGTCTCAGTGCACAGCACTGGCAGGCAGGCATCCTGCAAGAACTCAGCCAGGGCATCATCTGAGCCCAGGCCAAGAACATCCACCTGCTCCGTGCAGCTGAGCTGTGGCCTGTCCCCACTCAGGATGCCGGTGGAGGTGCACAGTATGGTATCCATGGCAGTGGCCACCTCCACTCCATTCTCCCCACAGAGGAATGATGGTGCTGCAAGAAACAAACAGAGAGTTAGTGGAGCTGTATCATCCATATGCCTCCCCCCATGTGCATGTCACCATTGTTGCTGGCCAACATGGTGCCATGCATGGCTGCGGCCACCCACGCATGAGGCATGCAGCATGGCAGCAGACACACCTACATGTCTAACCCACACCTGTCAGACATGTCTGTTGAGTGCATACTCACCATGCAGTGAGGGGCTGCCACCCATCTGGAAGCTGCCACCAGGCACACCCTCCACTGCCGTGGGACTGATGGTGGCTTCCACCAGCTCCTCTGTGGACGACAGTGTTGGGGCAGTGGAAGAGCCACCACCTGTCTTGCTGTGGGATGCCTGTATGGCTGCCACCTTCTCCTTGATCCTCCTCTTGTCGGTGCTGACCTTCTTACTGCACTCCTGTGCAGTGCACTGGTGCCTGCTGTGCGTGTTCGCATACCATGCCACCTCCTTCCAGCCTGCCGACCTCTCTTGAGATGTACCCATGGTACCACTGAGCAGGTCCTCCCTGTCCAGGTAGGCCTCGAACAGGGCACTCTGCTCCTCTCTTGTGAAGTTGGGCCAGTGTTTGCATGCAGGCCCATGCTCCTCATCTCCACATTGCCTGACATGTCACTACCTGTGAACAGGGACAGCATAGTGTGTCAGTGTCAGCATGGCCCATAGCATTCCCCTGTAGCAGTGTTGTATTAGGCCTCTGTTTCAATGAGTTTGCATCCACTTACCTAACAGGTTGCAATACCAGTCTGTGACCTGTGCTGTTCGTTGGCCTTTATATGCTGCATCACATGCAAATGAGCTTGTGCACAACAGTAATGATATGCTAAATCCACCTTACTGCGCTGTGCATTAGCTGATGAGGTGATTTGCATATGGTGGCTGAATATTGCGTAAAGGCACCATGTGCAATTGAATTGCACCAGGGCAACCCCTGTTGTGCAAGTGCGGTGCATGCGTGGTGCACATGCCTACAGTGCACATGTGCACACACTGTACCACATGCCTATCACATGACTGATGTATCTTTGTGCGATGCTGTGCCATTGCTTATGCAGCGCGTGGCAGGCCATCATGCATTTGCACGCCTCATGGCACTGCCCCCTACCACACAACTGCGCACTGTGTGCATGGTGGGCACATGCGTGACATCACACAGGGTCATGCCCTGTGCCCTCTGGGTTGTGTACTTGACCTCATGCACCCGCTGGTCAGTGGCATTGTGTGCATGTGTGTTACTGTACTATGCATGCACATTGTGCGCTGAGATTGCACATCCCCATCTTGCACAATTGCATCCTACTATTCACGATCGCACATCCTACATGTGTGGCCCCACATGTGGTTTTGGCACCCATTTCCCCCGGGATCCATCACAAGACGTGGTTGGAGGCATGGCATGGGGAGAAGTAGAAGAGCCACAAACTGGTTTGACCCGGAGGTGATCAACCTCGTGGCCATTGTACAGCTCTTTGATGGGTAGCAGCTCTATGGACTGGTGCCCCTCCAACAGCCATGGAGTGAGGTGTGGCAGTGGGGAGCCAGGTATCTGAAGAGGTGGACAGGGGTGGCCAGGACCCTGAAGCAGTGCCACCACAGGTTTGGGGACTTAAGGAGGAGGGACCCAGAGTGGCTGCAGGGGCTGCAGGCATGAGTGCAGCGCAGGGTGATGCCACAGCCAGGTAGGTATGTGCAGGTGGCAGGCATGCTCAGGTGCTCTACTGTGGTGCGTGTACAGCTGCTCATCATGGTCCTGGCGGTTGCTGCACTTCATGCATGGCTGCTGCGCATGTTGCAGTCGTGCAGGCATGGGGGTCACTGGATGGATGGGGGGACACCCTGCACCATGCGGGCTGTGTGGTGGTGGTGGGAGGCTGTCTATACATGCTTGTGTACTTATGTCCTCCTCTCTTCTTTCCTTCCACAGGGCCAGAGGACTACAGGTGGGCCAGGGCAGCCATGGCAGGGGCACAGCCAGCAGCACAAGCTGGATGGCACCGGGCAGATAGGCTTGGTTACATTGCTGGTATGTGTCTCTGTGGGATAACAGCAGGGACAGTGTCCAGACATGGTCGCTCCAACCATGTGTCTGCACAGCTGTGGTTGGTGCACTGTCCATTCTATGTGCCAGTGTCGCACATACTTTGGTGGCCTTGTGCTGGTGGGGGGGCATGTGCACAGCTGCCACCATGTGTGCTGCAACAGTGCTGTCACTCTGTGCCATGTGCCCACGCTCGTGCGCACATGTGCACACTGCGCTATACTGTCTGCATCATTGTGGTGTGCCGTGTGGATGGCTGATGTGGCCCTCTGGGCACAGGTCCACCGTGGTCCCTCCAGTGCTGTGTGCCCCCACTGTTCATTGCATGCTGTGGGTGGGCCAGGGTTCTTTGGAGCATGACACTGATTGCCTATTCTGTCCCTTCTCCTAGGTGGACCCAGGATGGTGGCGCAGAGGGGAGCATGGAGGTTGTTCCTGGCCATTTACCAGATGCTGGCCTTTCAGAGGAGGATACTTCTCATCCATAGGAAGCAGCTGTGGGAGATTGCCACATTGAGGTGGGTCATTGAGCAGATGGAGCTGGTGACCAGGGGGCATTGAGAGGCCCCACTTGTATATAGCCCCCTTCGCCCTTGACTACCCTGTTTTCCTGTAGCCCTACATCCTATTGTTTAGCCCCTGTTTTCTTTCCCCATTCTACTCTCACCCTCACCCATCCCTGACCCTGTTACTTGTTTATACTGTTCCTTAAATTGTTATAAAGCTTTATTCTGCTACATCCCTGTGTCCATGTCTGCTTTGCAGGTGGCGTGTTGAGCCATGCTGCAGTTGTCTATTCTGCTGTGCATTGCCATGTCTCTGGTGTTCCTCCACCATCCCCCTGGGCCATTGCCCCTGTGATCACTGGATGGGTGGGCTTGTCCCTTTCCTGTGCATGGCCCTGTGTCATGTGTCCCATGGTGGCCTTTTTCTGCCCCTGTACCTTGTGCACATGTCTGCCTGGCCTGCCATTTGCTTGTGGGGCTGTGCATAGCCACTGTAGGCAGTGCTGCAGTGCCCCTTCACACTGCGGTCGGTGCCCTGTGTGGCCTGTGCCTCACTTGCCCCAGGTTGCCTGATCTGTGTTTGCATCACCTGGCACCATGCCCATGGAGCTCTGTGGCCCTGCCTGGTGGGTGTCTGTTGCATGGCCCTGCCATTGGCATGACTGTGGTGGCAGGGTTTGAATGGTTACTTCTTCTATGGTTGGTGGACCGGGGTTGTTTGTGCACCATCCCCTGATGCCCTGTGTTCCCTCCAGGTCAGTACTTCTGTGTACCCGTGTGTGCCCTGCTGGTGGGGTCCTGTGTTCCTTGCCTTGTGCTTCTTTGTATATGTGTCCTTGCAGCCTGTTGCTCTTGCCCTGCTCACTGGGTTTGTGCTCAGGTCTGTTCCACGCATCCATAGTTGCACTGGTGTGTCTACAGTATGGTTGGGCTGTAGTGCATCTTTGACATATTCAATCAACTTGCGCAGGAGCATTTCAGGGGGTGCATCTTCTGAATATGGCTGCCATTTTGTCATGATGTATCTGACTTGTCCCCCACAGAGTACAAGGAATTCAACAGGCAATCATCACTGTAAGGAAAAAACACATGTATAGTAAGTACATAGAGCACCATGAAACAGAGTGTGGAAAGAATTACCCAGAGGATAAATAGGGGAGTCAAGGGAAAGTGGCCAGCAGCTTGAATCTAAGAGCAGTAAGCTGGGATAGGAGAGTCCCAGAAGTGCTAGTGGGGCCTTGGGGAGAGACAAGAACCAGGTCAAAACTCCATTTAGTTTAGGAGCAAGAGCATTTGTCTTTGATTTGTAGGTGGCTTTTGAGGCCATTTTTATGGCTATGGGTGGAGCCTACAGCCATATTGCTTTAGCTTGAAAAGGGGTTTCCATGGAACACATTTTTAGTAGTTTTCAGTGTATCCTTCCATAACACTGCAAGTCCCTATGGTGGTTAAAAAATACTCCCTTCTTTCTTTTTAGAACAATGGACACAGAACACCAAGCTGCTTTTCTCTGAGAGTAAATGTGCACACCTTCCAAACAAATCTAAATATCTTTAAAACTATTCAAGGTGCACAAAAAACAGTGTGAAAGTTGTTCTGGGCAAGAAGACCTTTCACATGAGGGTAGTCACTAATCTGAATTCTTTATGTTTTGTAAAATATGGTCTTCCAAACAAACTTCATTTTTCTCTCTCTGAATGAACACAGTAGAAGTCATGCCAAACAACTGTAAATATCTCAGAAATATACAAGTTATCAATATACAATCAACATGAAAGTTGTTCAGGATAAAATGACCTTTCAGATGAGGGTAGTCACTAATCTGAATTCATTAGATTTTGTTAAATAAAGCCATTCAAAAAGTAAAAATTGTGAAGAAAAATGAACATTCAGGTAATCAGATGGCCATAGTTTAAAAAATATAATTAGTGCAGCTTAATGAATAGGCTCATTGGAAAGGCAGTTTTGTCCTAAACAACTTTCATATGGATGGTTTATGTATAAAGCATATACTTTTGGAGATATTTACATTTGTTTGGCATAACTCCTATAAAAAATGAAAATTGAGGTAATCAAATGCTATAGTTTAAAAAATATGGTTAGTGCAGCTTAAAGAATAGACTCATTTGAAAGGCCTTTTGTCCTGAACAATTTTCAAATGGGTTTTTATCTGTAACTTGTAAACTTTTAGAGATATTTACATTTATTTAGCATTACTCATTGCACTTTCAAACAGCCTCAGTTTTGCAAATAACTACGACGCTCAAGTGAAATTCTAAAACAGACCACCTTGTTCATCTCTTGTCATAATAAGAATAATAAAAATGTTATTTATCAAGTGCAATTCAAATATCAACGTGATGTACGGATATAAAGTCATAAAACTTTGAAACAGGCATTAAAATCCAATGTACTTGCCGGCCTGGTGGAGCTGAGGGTTGAGGCACTGGATGCCATACCTCACACTATGTTGATGACCAGTGTTCAGGAATGAGCACGGGTCATAGGGGATTGGCAGGGGAGGGAGAGTATTGAGTGTCCGGAGGACAGCTCTTCTCTCCTGGGGAGGAAGGACTGATGCTTCCACTAAATGACTGTCACCATTTGGAGGCCTGGTGGAAGAGCGGAACTGTGGGCACCATGGAAGAGAGGATGCTGCAGGACTTCTGCCGGTGCAGCACACCTCCATGTGTACATGTCCTGCATGTGCACCCCAGCAACAGAGAAGGGAATAAAAAATGGAGGAAAACACCTCACAGCTGCAGGATGATGACCGACCCCTAGCAGGCTCCACACACTGTGACTGGGTGAGCTCTTGGTAGTTCCCAGCGAGACCAGGGTGATGGGGCTGGGGGGTCGGTTAGAGTGGGGCAGCTGTGAGGAGGAAGGAGATAAACACCTATATAAAAAAAAGTCCAATGTACTCAAACCAATTAATTATTCTTAGTAATTCACAAAAGCAAGATTAAATAAATGTGTTTTTCTTGCGATTTTGAAGCTATTCATGGTGTGGCACTCTTGAACCCGATGAGGTAGAGAATTCCACAGGGTAGGCGCTACAAAGGCAAATGAATGAGCACCAGATGTTTTTTAGCTGCACCCTGGGAACCTCTAGCAATCCCTCATTGGAAGAACAAAGGGGGTGGAGGGGGCGGTAGGGGCAAAGAAGCTCTTGCAGGTAACTTGGACCCTGTCCTTGTAGGGCTCTGTAGATCAGCAAGCCGACCTTAAAGGTGATCCGCCATTGCACTGGCAGAAAGTGTAACACATGCAGCACAAGAGCAACGTGGCCAGATCGAGAAAGCCCAGTCAGTAGCCTGGCTACACTAGCTGCAAATGGCAGATATCAGCCCCTAGTGGCCCTAGGTAGAGGGCATTACTTTAATCCAGGTGAGAGGTCACAAAGGCATGGACCAGAGTTGGAAGGTTGCTAGCCAGAACCAGGTGCCTGATTTGAATGATATTCCTCAGATGGTAAAACGAGGTCTTGACCACAGATGACACCTGAGACTTCAAGGTCAATCCCTCATCAAGAATAACACCCATAATACACACCCATTCAGAAGTCCTCAGCTGGCAGTCACCCAGTACCAGACCAGATGCTCTCCCTGCTGAAGACCCCTCTACCCAGCGACTCAGGTCCACCACCAAAATCTAAGTCTTATCGGAATTCAGCTTCAGCCAGTTGACACTCATCCAGCCTTGGATCTTGGATAGGTAGGAGCTAAATACCAAGAGCTCAACATCCTGGATGGGTGCAAAGGACATGTACAGTTGAGTATCATATGCATAGCAGTGAAAACTCAGTCCATACCACCTTACAATGTCCTCCAATGGCGACATGTACACCGTGAACAACATGAAGGAAAGCAATGAGCCCTGCAGAACCCCACATGGCATGGAGAAAGTATCAGAGAAAAATAATCCCTGACACTACTCTCTAAAACCTGCTAGTGAAGAATGTATGAAACCATCTGAGGACTGTACCAGACAGTCCACAGATCAGCCGCAGGTGCCCCAACAATACCCTATGGTCCATGGTGTCAAATGCTGCCAAGAGATCAAGGCGGACCAAGATAGTATGGCTTCTCCAATCTCTCGCAACAAGAAGGTCATTGAGCACCTGAACCAGGGCAGTCTTGGTACTGTGCCTTTTTCTGAAACCTAACTGGAAGAGATCATAGATATCATGGATGGCAAGATGATCCCCCAGCTACAGCGCAACCACCTTCTCAATAACCTTACCCACAAAGGGAAGGTCAGAGATGGGCCTGTGGTTGGCAAGGCAGTCTGGGTCGAGAGAAGATTTCTTAAGAAGGCGAATCACAACTGCCTCTTTCAAAGAATCAGGGAATTCCCAATTCTCTAATGAGCTTCGGACTAACTCCACCCGGACTGGGCCGATGACATCCACACAAACCACAAGGAGTAGGTTGCCCCCAGATCCATGCTACAGAAAGTTAGCCACATACTCTGGATGATCATCATGACATCCGAGATGGCCACCTGGCTAAACACTGACCGACCAGACCGAGGTTCTGCAACATCCCATCAGTCACTGCAATCCCTCTTAGAGGGTGCAGAACAGATCTTAGACCTGATGCCAGCAACCTTATCTGCAAAGCATAGAGCAAACTCATCACATTTAACCTGTGACAATGCTCTTTGCAACTGCAGACAGTACTCTCGAACTGTCCATGTAGGTCGGCACCTCGTAGCCATCCACTGTCAGATTTAAATTCCACAAACGATGTGTCAGGATAAAAGCCTTTATTCCAAAATAGGCAAATTGGTCAGCAAACATACGAGATACACAGACTCAATACACTAGCCCTCCGTGAGGAGAATTTACATGAGTGTGAACTCTATCATGACATTACAATGACAGAATAAAACTTTATCTGACATCGTTAATAGAACTATATCTAACGATGAATCTTCTAATCATTCTATCGAATGGTCCAGTATATTGAATTGATTTTGGCCCCGTTTTTGCGGTGTTTGTAGCTGCCTATGTATGCCTGTGCAACTGCAGACAGGCTGGATTGCACAGTCTGTCTATAGTGCGAAAGAGCTGAGCTGGTCGGTTACATGCAGCAGCGATCTCCCCGACAGGAATTCTGCCTTCTTGCGGGAAATCACCGATTTATAGTCCGCATAATGTGCCATCAGTCTAAGCTTTTCAGCATCTAGGCCTAATTTCAGCCAGTGCTGTTCTAGCCTTCCCCCCACTCTCCTCATCTCTCTCAAAGTCCCATCAAACCAAGGGGATCGAGGGCAAAGGGAGAGGGGGTTGAACACGGACAGGAGCTATGGAATCCAGAGCTGCCACCATGGCCTTCTATAGGCCTGTAGTAGAACCTCTGGACTCATGCTTCCACTCATCATGCCTAATTTAAAGTGAACAGGAATTGATTTCTTATATGCACGTAACCCCCCTGCAAATGGGGGTTCCCAAAAGTCTTCCAGGAGCTTGCCTGAATGCTCCAAGTCTGGGTGGTGTTTGATGTCTGAGCTGTTTAAATGTGTTTCCAAGTGAGTGCTATTTGAGCCTCCACATACTGTCTCTTTAAGAGCTGTCTGCTTGCAGACTTAATTAGCTTATATGGGGGGACTGTGTATTTAATGCTCAAATCCCACCTGAGATGCTGCCAATTTGCTCCGTTTCTGCAGTCCCTACATGTGCAGAGGGAGCTTTGTTGAAAGATATAACTGTTTGCCAGAAATCCTTTAGAGTGACTGAGAAAATGTAATTTGTCTAACCTGTCTTTATTTTAGCACGAACTGTTTCAGTGTAGCTCTTTCATTTTGGTCCTGAACTGCTGTGTTGGGCCAATTGGGTTAAGGGAGCCCTAAAATGGAGCCTGTGGACGAATCGGAACTTGGACTCTCAATTTTGAGCCAGCCACAAGGGGATTGTATGGGAAGTGACTATGAGAAATGTAGCTTTGACCTTGGCACTTTTTTCCACCAACAGAGGGAGTCTTATTGTGAGTGACAGCTGAACCAACCAACAGAATGGTGTGGAGCTAAAGGAAATGCCCTGCTCTGTGACTGGAAAGATCAGATCAGTTGTGACAGTGAAGAGAGAAGGAGCTCTGTGCTTCTGTGGTGTATAGTTTCGCGCAGGAAGCGCGTGTGAGGCCCTGAGGTTTGGCCTGCAGCCATTGTAAGCGCTAGTTCAGACTGAATCCGACTTGTGAGGAGAAAGAAGGAAGTCTGAAAGGTAAAAACCAGGCTAACCCTGTAGAAGACTGGAGAAATTGCTGAATCGCGCTTGGTCTGTCAGGAACTGAAGATGCTGTGTGTGCTCCTGGGTATTTTTCAGTAATTGTGATTGGGATCTAGGAGCAGCCTGCTTGGTATAGTACTTTCCTTTTACATGAGAATGTGAGTAGTGCTTGTGGGGAATCATTATTTCCTATCCCCTGTGCTATGTGCTGTGTATTGAAGCTGGATGCAAACCCTAGCTTGTCTCGGACTAAATCCGTTGGCTATCTACTGCAGTGGGGTCCAGTCACAAGGACCTTGTCTCCATGCCCTGCTGTTCTGGCAACCCAGAACATCCACCATCCGGTTCTCAGCTTGGGTATTGTGAGTACAAATCAGGGTATTCCCCTGCAGCCTGTTTTCAATTACAAGTGTGTCATCTAATTATTGTTGTTTCACTTCTTCATGGACTGAGCCATCCGGCTCCGGATTATAATTGGGTGTTATGCATATATTTTCTTCTACAGGGCCCTGTCCATCTGCACCTGCCGGCCAACCCCGGGCCAGTCCCCCCCCCAACTTGGGTACCCAGAGTGTGACTTTTCAGACCCTGTATGTGTGCACAATACTGTGATTTAATTCTGCCAATTAACCTGATCTCCCCCTCCCGTGTTTTATTCCCCCTAAATAAACCAGATTTGATGTTGTTAAACTTTAAACTGTCTGAAGTGTCAGTACCTACATATCAAGCATTGTATTGGTTTGTGTGTGTTGATTGACCTTATTTTACAGGGGGTCCCCAGAGACGAACCTCAGAATCAGTCTCGAGGGTAAGTGGTACTTTATGAATGAAGGCATGTACATGTGGGGTATTGGGACTGTAACTTCTGTGCATTGTGTGAGCCACTAGAGGGAATAAAAGGGGGTCTCAGTGTCCCAGAGGGCTGTGACCAAGCTAGTCTAACCACTACAGACCCTGAACTCTGGGTGGAGGCACCCGTCATAGAACCTGGGCCCCTCAACCTGCCAGTAGTCAAGCAGGCAGGGGTAGTAGCCCTTGGGATAGCGCCACCTGGGGGTTACATGTCGCTGTTTGAAATCTCTCTATTTTCATAAATTACATTTATACCTCTAAAGGATCCCTATTTAATTGTGCCTGAATAAAAGCTGAAGCTGTAAGTTGTGTTTTGTATTGTTTTCTTTGTATGGACAACATTCTGTGCAGTTCATTTCATGGAACCAAGAATTTGGAGTTTGGACTATGTCACTTCATGGTTAAAGAACCATGGGCACTGTACTGACAAGTTCTTGCTAACATGTCTGAAACCGTGAAGCCACAGAAAAACTTGTTGCAGTATTGGTCCTTGGAACACAAGATTCACAGAAACAGATGATTTGATACCTTTTATTGGACCAACAGAGTTGTTACAAAAGAACACAGATGCTTTTATCTTTTGGATTACACAGAATCCTTCATCAGAAAACACTGGCAGTTGTTTTAAAAGAACATACTTTCTCAAAACCCAGATCATACATAAACAAGTATTTGTCAATGCCAAATGTTGTCTTCCTGGTGTTGGCACTGGTAGTGCAGGAGTGAAGAGAGATGCATAATAGGAATTGCAGTATAGAACTGACGTCAACCCCACCCCACCCTGCAGAGAGTGACAGGCATTGGGGTGTGCGTTTGGGTCACTAGCCATAACGCTCATGCTATTTCACCTCACCCTACCCTGCAGAGTCTGACAAGCATTGCGTTGTGCCTTGGGGTCATCTGGCCTTATGCTCACCCCATTTTATAAGTATGTACATTGAGATGGGTGCAGCATAGGAGAATGGGTTGAACTTTGGGGCTGAAGAGTCCAAGACACACCTTGATGACTGTTAGTGGCTGCAGGGTGGGGGTGGAGGACCAATGGCATGAGCAGTACAGCAGACAATCCAAAGACACACGCCTGATGCCTGTTAGTCTGTACAGGGTGGGACGTAATAGTTAGAAACCATAATGCCCTAGGTGTGTGTTGATATTTGCACTCCAAATTTTAAAGTATGGCCTTTTTGTGACCCCAGCTCATGAAAGCATTTGGGATCTCTGCTCATGAACGGTGTCCCTGTGATTTTGTTAATCTGTCTTGAACATTGATTTCCCACAGTGACCACTCCGTTCTGCACCATATTAAAATGTCAGCTGCATAAGGAGGTGTGAAGAGATGGCAATGTTGAAAATCTGGAGTGAAAATATTAAACATTCTCAAAGTTACGAGCATGTGTGAAAACTGTGTATCGCACACTCGTAACACTGTCATTTAGTGGAATTATTTCACCAAATATTAACATAGCCATTTTGGGACCTCTGTTCGTGAACAGTGGTGCTATGATTATCTTAATCTGGCCCAAACGTTGATTGCGCACAGTGACCGCGTGATTGTGCGCCACGTGTTAGAAACTACATTTTGGGCAGGATGTGACAACTAACAGCTGTACTGTTCATAAGAAGGTGTGCAAAGATGACAATGTTGAAAATCTGGAGTGAAAATATTACAAATTCTCGAAGTTACGACTGTGCATGGACACTGCGCATAGCACGCTTGTAACATAGTCATTTTATGGAATTTTTTCACCAAATGTTCAACATAGGCATTTTGGGACCTCTGCTCATGAACAGTGTTACTGTAATTTTGTTACTCTGTTCTGAACATTGTTTTCCTACAGTGACTTCGCCACTGCACACCGGATGTGCGAAAACAAGTTTAAGTAGGAAGTGGAAAATGAAAGCAGTACTGTTTATGAGGAGGAGTGACAAAATGGCAATGGTGAAAATCTGGAGTAAAAATATAAAAAATTATCGAAATTACGAGCGTGTGTGGAAACTGCACAATGCAAGCTTGTAACACAGTCATTTTATGGACATTTGTCACCTAATTTTTAGAACCTCTGCTCATGAACAGAGTCACTGTGATTTTCTTAATCTGTCCCAAACACTGATTTCCCACAGCAACCGCACTATTCTGCATGGGAAGTGCGGAAACACAGTTCAACCAGGATGTGAAAAATGACAGCTGTTCTGTTCATAAGGATGTGTGAAAACACAGTTTGAGTAGGAAGTGGAAAATGAAAGCAGTACTGTTTATAAGGAGGAGTGAAAAAATGCCAATGTTGAAAATCTGGAGTGAAAATATTACAAATTTGCGAAGTTACGAGGGTATGTAGAAACTGCACAACACACGCTCATAGCACAGTCATTTAATGGATGTTCACCACCAAATTGTCAACATAGGCATTTTAGGACCACTGCTCATTAACAGTGTCACTGTGATTTTCTTAATCTGTCCCAAACACTGATTTCCCACAGCGACCGCGCTATTCTGTGCCGGAAGTGCGAAAACACATATTGGACAGGATGTGAAAAAAGACAGTTGTACTGTTTATAAGGAGGTGTGGAAAACTACCAGTGTTGAAAATCTGGAGTGAAAATATTACAGATTTGCAAAGTTACGAGCGTGCGTGGACACTGCACAATGCACACTCGTAAAACAGTCATTTTTTTATTTTTTCACCAAATTTGCAACATAGGCTTTTTGTCAAAATTCCCCAAAATGCCCAAGATATGCACCAAAGTTGAAAAAACCCTATTTATGCCATTATACAGCTTACCAGCATTTCTTCAGTTTGCAGCCTGCTTTGAAGAGTGCAGACGTGCTCTTGGTCCACCAAAGATCATTGCACTGGGCTCTGGAGGTAAGTATGGGGTGAGGGGGGTGTAGGGAGGTGGGGTATGCAGTGGGTGAGTGCGGGTTAGGGGAGGGGGGCCGCACACAGTGTAGGACTATTTTCTACTATACAGAGTTAAAAATAATAAATATCGTGGGAAGGTTTTTTCTTTGAACAGGTACTTTTGGCACACTGGGGTGGTCTCCCAGTGTGCCACCTGCATGTTTTTTTTTGGGGCGGGAACTGGAGCTGATGGGGATTGGGCACCCCGTCAGCAAATAAAAGGTGTTAGGGAGATGATGCAAACAACTGGCATGGGACATGATGCTGACAGGGATTGGGCTTTCTGCCAGCAAATGAACTCAGGAGGGGAGCATGATGATGCCGACGGGGGATTGGGCACCCTTGATGTCAGCTTTTCTGGGGACTGTGTGAGGCGGATGGCACAGCCGCCATGTCTGATTGAAATGTTACACCAGGAAAGGCATGACCTGCAATGAGGTGGAGCTCCATCATTGCAGCGGCTAAAACATTTTAAGTTGGTGGCATGCTTTTGCACTGCTGTCGTAGACAGCATGCAGTCTAATTCATGTCACAGAGCCCAGCCCCAAAAAGCAGTGGCGCCACTGGCCACAGCACGACTGCGTCTCCAAAACCTGTTATTCTAAAGCTACTGCAACATGTTTCTTGCACACGTGCAAGACAACATAAAAACAGATGAAAAGTTGTTAAGGACCCCATTGGTTAAAACTGCATTAAAAAAAAACAATATACTCATATAAAGACAGCAAAAGTTCCATCAAAAGAAAGCTATCCCAAGGTCAAATGACACTGACTTGAAAGTTCACTCCCTGTGAAAAGCTATAAACCAAATGAAGCTTCTTTTTTAAAACCCTCCATGTGTATCTGTGCTAGCATTAGTAAATGACAATGATTAAAAGCCACAAGGAAAAATAAGCTTAAAGCAGTAATACTACGTAAAAAAAATCTGCACTTTTTTGTTAGTTTATTCCCTGTGCTCTGCTGAGCATGTACCTGGTACTCTTTCCAACCAGCATTGTACTATCACCCCATAATTTGCTCAGTTATTGTTTATGTTTGTTTACATTTCTGCCGCCCACTACATTGAAAGCAGCAGTACTATGTGCATCCTCCATATTTACTGTAGCTCTACAAAACTGAAAATGGATCACTTCCTGATTAGGAAGTACTGCTGCTTTAAAGAGCAGCTGACAACTGCAGGAGAACTTTAACAAAACATAACATTTAGATAAAGTTCAGCTTGTATTTCACATTAGCTCTTTATTCCTCCTCCACATTATTCATTGCTGAGGTCAAATGCATGAAAACAGGATTTTTGCTCCTGAAGAGTTTGTCTATTGCTATTATCTATCGCACCTTCTTACAGCACTCCGAGTCTCCACTCATGGGTAATTCCGGCACTTCCTCTCAGGCTGATGCACAAAGGAAATCTTTTAGAATTGAAATTCGATCCCTTATCCCTGCTTCCGTCTCCTCCCCTGTCTTTTCCAGACTCCTCAGTTTTCTTTGTGCATCACTCCAGGCTGGTCACAGATTTTTGGCTCCGTGCCATATAAGGTAAGAGATAGTTTCATTGTATATCCTAGTCGCTAGAGAAAATTGTCCTACAAATATATAAATATTGGTTAAAGTCAAGTTGTCGGGAAATGCTTGTATAGCAATTTTGGATGGTTTTTGAGTCGTGCTCCATTGCTGGATAAACTCGGGGACTTCCCTTCCTCAGTACACCTTGTTCTGCTGAGGAAAGGGAGATCCTACAGCCTGTTTCCCCACGGTTTACCTTGTTCAGCCGGGGAGCAGAAGCTAGTATGGGCCTCTGGTGTTGTTTTTTGCTGGACTGAGCTGTTTAAAATGCCCCACGTTAAGCCTGGCAGTTTACCTTGCTCAACATGGTCGCGAGCTCCCTCAGAAGAAAGGAAGCGCCTGCCTCTGCATGCCTACCTGCCTTCTCCGGTCCACTGCTGGTGCTGCGCGAGGTCTCCTTGTTTCTCCGCAGACGCCAGCCACCAGTCCCTTCCAAGCACGGCTGCTCGGAGGTCTGGGAGAGATGCCATGCTGCCTGCTATCTTCCCTGGTCTCGAAGGCCCATGCTCGCTGAGACCACGCTGCCCTATCAGCCTTTTACTTTGGCATAGCCTAAGATGGCGGCGCCCTGTGCACTCTCCCCCTCCACCAAAATGGCGGCGCGAGGCCTCAGTTTTCTGAAAGGGGCAATGCAGAATTTAAAATACAGGTAAAAGATTTAAAGGGCAATGGCGTTTTTTGTGGCAAGTTAATGGGAAATGCCCCAATACATCATTTTTGCAGGAAAATGGTCTCTTTTAGTGAAATAAAAGCCTTTATGCTGGCTGGAGACAGAAACACAAGGGCAGCAGATTTTTGGTACAAATCCTGAACCATTTAGGTTCCAGGCTTATAAATCCTAAAGGCATCGTATTTAAACAGTTTTGTTATAAAATAATGTTTTCATTACGATGCTGACCATCTGTTATATCTCCTCCCCTTCACATTGTGTTTTTCAGAGGAGATAACATGTCTTCAAGAAGGATTTGCAGAAAATGCCCCCACATTCTTTTAACCTCCGACCAGGGAGACCTTTGTTCCCTATGCATGGTTGACGCAGACCCAGTTATATTCAATCCAAATTCTGGGCCCACAGAGGATGACATTTTACAGGACAGCGCTTCCACTTCTTCACAGAGTGTGGTAGTCCAGCTGTTCCAAAACCTTTTGGGTAGAATGGATGCCTTGGGAGCAGACAAATGATCCAGGTCCCCAGAGAAACCCCCTCCACCTAAACATCATAGAGGCCCCCCTCTTCCAAACACAGAGGATAGGTCTGAGTCTCCAGACTCGGGGGACGAGGAGCCAGAGGAGGAGGCGGAGCCCGAAGAAGACATGGCCGCCCGGCTATGCCCCTTCGACTCCATCCATGAGATCATTAGGGTAGTGTGTGAAACACTACGAATCAACGAACCCGTACAGGAGCCAGACAATAGACTGGACCCCTTAGTGCGGGACAGGAAGCGCTCCACCACCTTTTTTCCTTTTTGCCCAGCCCTGGATAATATCCTGGCTAGGGAATGGGAGGCCCCAGAACCAATAAAGACAAGGGAAAAAGGGACATTTGAGAAAAGATATCCACTAGCACAGGAGAAAGAGAAGTCTTGGGCTTCCGCCCCAAAGGTCGACCAGGAGGTCTCTGCCCTGAGCAACAAGACGGTAATCCCTTCTGAATCAGCTTCTGCCTTGAAAGACCCCATGGACAGGAAGGTGGACGATATAGCCCAGAAAGTACATGACATGCTGACCATGAACATGAGAGCTTCTTTGGCAGCCACTTATTCCTCCAGAGCGGTCCTTCGATGGCTGGAAGCAGTTCGCCCAGATATCCCTGAATTGAGCGCACATGGATCTACCTTGGATTATGCTATCCAAGCCATTAAGTACGTGGCAGATGCCACCATTGACACCTTTAAAATGGCATCGAGAGCGACAGCTTCAGTGAACAGAGCCAGGAGACTAATCTGGCTCAAACTGTGGAACGCGGACCAGGAATCAAAAGCCCAACTAATGAAGCTCCAATTCTCGGGGGACAAGGTTTTCGGACCTGGTATTGAAGAATTCACAATAAAGAAGGGAGAAGATAAGGACAACCAAGGGGGGCAGAGCATGCTGCCTTCCTTTCGGAACAACAGATTTCGTCCCTATCCTCACAGGGGAAGAAAGGGCCCCAGGTACCAAGGACAGGATAGGCGTGCATTCGGGTTCAAGCCGAACTTCTTCAACCAAAAGTCGCAATTCTATTCAAACCGAGACCACGGTAGCCACTTCAATCCCAAACAAGGCTACAAACCCAACAGACAGAACAGAGGTTTTCGACAATGAGAATTCACAGGCCCAGGACAACGCAAACGCAGTGGGGGCAGACACAACTATTCTCACAGCCTGGGCCAACACAGTCAGGACCAGTGGGTCACAGAAATAGTACAACACGCGCCATCGAATTCAACTCGTACCAAGACACGACAGATTCTTTCAATCTCACGTGTCCAAAGAGAAGATAGCACCAACCCAGGTCAGAGCAATACTAAGACAACTGCTCAGCAGCAAAGCCATCAAACCAGTACCCAACCACGAAAGATACTCGGGCATCTACTCAGTATTCTTTCTGGTTCCAAAAAAGACAGGGGACCTACGCCCAATACTAGACCTCAAATTTCTGAACAAGTTCGTGAAATACCAAAGGTTCAAAATGGAGACCCTAAGGTCCACCATTGCGGCCATCCACAAAGGGGATCTCCTAACATCCATAGACCTGAAGGACGCATACCTCCACATCCCAATCAGACCGTCCCATCAGAAATTCCTCAGGTTCAGCATCCTGGGATACCATTTTCAATACCAATGCCTACCATTCGGTCTGGCATCAGCTCCCAGAGTGTTCACCAAGGTCATGGTCCCATTAGCAGCGAAACTCCAAATGGAGGGAGTCCATGTAATTCCTTACCTGGACGACTGGCTAATTCGGGCAAGAACGCAAGAGGAATCCAACTCAGCAACTAAAAGAGCACTACAACTGCTCTCCCAACATGGTTGGATAATCAACAACTTAAAAAGCCATCTGACACCGACCACAACTCTCAAACACTTGGGTGCAGTGTTCAACACAGTTACCGGGACAGTCAAACCCTCAGAGATGCGCATCAACATGTTAGTGGCCCAGTGCAGACAGATACTGCACTGCAAATCAACAACCCTATGGCACCTCATGCAGCTGTTGGGGCTCATGGCAGCCTGCAAAGACCTACATGACTGGGCCAGAGCCCACATGAGACAACTTCAGCGCCTACTTCTAGACAAGTGGAACTACACCCTACAAAATTACAATCAAAAGGTGACCATACCTACACCAGTACAAAGATCCTTGAGATGGTGGACAAATCTACAGCATCTAAACCAGGGAGCGAACTTAGACAGAACCGCAACCAGGATCATAGAAACAGACGCAAGCCTGCAAGGATGGGGTGCTGTACTGGACAGGAAGTCAATCCAAGGAAGGTGGACAGAACCAGAAACCACATTACCAATCAATATTCTGGAGACCAGAGCAATCAGACTGGCGCTACAACATTTCAGACCTCTAGTCACAGGACAACACATAAAGGTGCGAACAGACAGCAGGGTAGCAATGTCCTACATAAACAAACAAGGAGGGACAAAAAGCAGAGCCATGGCTAAGGAATCAGAAGCACTCATGCATTGGGCAGAGAGACACCTCGAGCATCACAGCAGTCCACCTAGCAGGCGTACAAAACACAAGAGCAGACTGGCTAAGCAGAAAAACCCTGCAACAGGGAGAATGGCAGCTCAACCCAGCCATATTCCAAAAACTTCAACAGAAATGGGGCCCATTCCAAGTAGATCTCATGGCCTCAGCAATGAACACTCAACTACCAGTATACATATCCAGGTACAAGGACAAGAATGCAATGGGGGTGGACGTTCTCTCAACCCCGTGGAGATTCCGCATAGCATATGTCTTCCCACCAATACCAATGATACCTGTGATCCTACAGAAGATCAGGGACACAGGCACAACAGTGATCCTAATTGCCCTGGACTGGCCACGACGAACGTGGTATGCCCTCATCAAACGATGCAAATGGACAAGCCCATGAGACTCACCCCATACCAGATTTTGCTCAAGCAGGGACCAATCTGGCATGAAGATCCACGACCTCTGAAACTGATGGCATGGCCACCAGAGGGTCAGATTGTTAAACCTAGGGGTGTCAGCCAAAGTAGCAGAGACTTTACTACAGGCCAGAAGACACTCTACCAACAGAACATATAACAGACATTGGGGGCATTTGTTTATTGGTGTAAAACTAGACAACTTGAGGCTTCAACATGTAACATTTTACAGGTGTTAGAATTTTACAGCATGGTCTTGACAAGGATTAACAGCCGCATCGTTAAGAGTCCAAACAGCCGCCCTAGGGGCAATTCGGGGGAAGTCAGACGGACATCTGCCTGGGGCTCACCCACTGGTGCAGGCCTTTCTAACAGCAGCCGCCAACATCACCTACTCCCCTAGACCCCTTTCTGCCCCATGGCAACTCAACCTAGTATTAGATGCCTTAACTGAGGCCCCTTTCGAACCCCTAATTTCAAATCCCCTAACGTATCTCACCATGAAGACCGTTTTTCTGGTAGTGGTATGTTCAGCTAGGAGAACCAGTGAGATACAGGCCTTTTCCTGCCAGGAACCCTTTCTCACGTTCTTCCCAGATAGAGTGGTCCTAAGAACTATACCATCCTTCATCCCGAAGGTGGCAACGGCCTTTCACACTGGTCAAGAGATTACAGTCCCAATCATTTGCCCAGCTGACCAGGACCCCAACAGGGACAACCTTCTCTGCCTAGACCCGGCTAGAGCCCTACGCATCTACTTGGACAGGACAGAACCCTTCCACCAGTCAGACAGACTGTTCGTCCTTCATCAAGGACAAAAGAAGGGCCCCCCAGCCTCCAGGTCTACGGTCACCAGATGGCTGCGAGACACCATCTGCCAAGCCTACAAGGCAAGGGCGGCCGACCCACCTCAAGTTATCAAGGCCCACTCTACGAGAGCAATAGCCACATCCTGGGCAGAAAGAAGCCTAGTATCAGTAAGAGAAATCTGCCAGGTGGCTACCTGGTCATCCCCCCATACCTTTACCAAACATTACAGATTGGATACAGGATTGACAAGCAATTCTGAATTTGGCCGAAGAATTATCCACACAGCTTCCAGTCAAGTTCCTCCTCCCGCCCAAGTCTCTTCCAATACTGCTATATAATCACCCATGAGTGGAGACTGAGTGCTGTAAGAAGGTGCGATAGATACGGAAGTTTACTCACCTGGTAAAGGTGATTATAGGAGCACCTTTCACAGCACCGTAGCTCAACCCAATGAGGAGGAACACACGTATAACAAATGAATAACTGCCTGAAAGCATTTCAAGTGTACACTCTTTAAGGATGATGTTTAAACAATACACTGATTAATAATTTTTACATTATGCAAATAAGCATAGACAGTAACAGCTTAATTATTGTACTTTGTGAACCAACGAAACAATATAGAGTAAAGAATGAACACCTTGCACAACTTCACAACGTGTCGGTTTGTCTCATTCTAACAGGTGGTCTCCCTCTGGGAGACCACAGGGCCATGTTTACTGTTAACTTTTTATTTCAGAAGATTCTAAGAGCTCTGGAAGATATCGTACTGAGGAGTCTGGGAAAGACAGGGGAGGAGACGGAAGCAGGGATAAGGGATCGAATTTCAATTCTAAAAGATTTCCTTTGTGCATCAGCCTGAGAGGAAGTGCCGGAATTACCCATGAGTGGAGACTCGGAGTGCTGTAAGAAGGTGCTCCTATAATCACCTTTACCAGGTGAGTAAACTTCCATTGCTGTCTCCCTACCTGAGGGCATAATGCACTGCTTGTGAGATCACAGTCACTACCATGGCAACAGATTGTTATGTCACAACAGAGCATTATGACTTGAAGCAGGGAGAAAGCTATAGAGGCAGATTAACTTTAAAGTTACTGTAAGTGATAAAAATCATGTATTCATGCATATTTCCTCAGTAATAAATAATGGGGAGGAGAAATCTCGAATATATATGGAATACAAGCAAAATTTTACCTACTTATGTTTTTCAAAGTTTTCTTTCAGGCGTTAGTAGCTCTTTCAGCAGTACATAGCAAATAATGTTAAAAGTCTTATACATATGAAAATATCTATGTGTTAAGTAAAAAAATAGGTTAGAAGACAACCTGCCGTAGTGTAAATTAAGCATTCACCAGTTATTTCACACAATGGTGTCAATCAAATTTTACACAGTGTACTGTTCAAATACATTTTTCTTAACTCTTTATACAATAAGTCCATATCATTTATGAACAGTCAAACATATAGTCTTTTAAACATGATATACTATATCTGCAGTTCTGTAACAAGGAGTAGTGTATGTGTAATTCAAAACCCAGAACTAACACAGCCCCCCTTGTAACTGAGATACTGTTATCCTAATATGTCCATGTAACAACATGTGTCCATATGTACCTAATCTGCTGTTGTATTAAATAACAGATCTGTAAATCTAAAACCAAAACAAAACGCAACTGACAGCTTCAGCTTTTATTCAGGCACAGTTAAATGGGGATCCTTTAGAGATATGAATATAATTTATGAAAATCGAGATATTTCAAACACCTGCACATAAGTAGTCAATTCCTGCCTCCTTTAACACATTCAGACCCATTGTGTGTTTAGAACATTGGTGACAGAACTCCAAACTGCTTTTCATTGATAATCTTCCTAAGGCATTGTACAGAATTCTTAGCAAATGTGCACACATTCCAAACAAATCTAAGTACCTGTAAAACTATTCCAGGTGCACAGAAATAACCAGTCTGAAACTTGTTAAGGACAAAAAGACCTTTCAAATGAGGGTAGTCACTAATCAGAATTTCTCATATTTTGTAAAATATGGCCATCTTAATACCTGTATTTCCATTTTATTTTACAAAATTCACATTTCTGACTATAAAACTATAACAAATTTAGATTAGTGATTACCTTCATTTGAAAAGCCTTTTTGTCCTGAGCACAAAATGTAAAATAATGCACTTGGGGCACAAAAATCCAGGGGCAGAGTACAAATGGGTGGAGTGGTATTGACAACATAAGGAAAGCACACATTCAAAAAAAAAACTCTTACATACTTCTGATTACTGTTTAACAATATTATGCATCTATGACTGCCACCATACATCTGATGCAAACTCTTGATCACGTTTCTCACTTGAAATGAAAAGGGGTGGGGGTGGAGGCCATAACTGACTCCTTGTTTTTGTGTTAAAGGGGTCAGTTTTTTTACAGCAAAAACAAGGAAAGGGGTCATTTCTAAAATGTGCAGACAAGCATGGGGACTAGTATTTTTCAGAGCATGCCACCACCGGTAGCTACCACTTCAAGACTGCTACTACCCCCACATAATATATACAATCAAAGGAAAACCTGAAGTAGTCTATCAGCACTGAGATCAATATGGTGTATATCTGTGGGATGTGCCACACACTTTAAAATCCTCCTGGTGCATGGTCTTTGCCCAGGGAACAGTGGTGCCCATCCACAAACCACTTAGCCCTGCCTGAAACTCCAGATGGCATTCCTTCCACCCTTTGCCCCAAACAGCCTCTGCCACTCCTTCGGAGTTACACCAAATGAGTCTCCAATTCCCAATGAATTGCTAAAGACTTCCAACTTTAACTTTAAATTCAGCACCGTTGCAGTGAAAGGGGTCCTGATCGGTGTGATCTAGCCTTATCTAGGGCAAACACACCTCAGACAACTCCCTCAGAGAACAGTCTCAAGTTCTGTACTCACAGATTATTGTTCCTTCCTCCCAGGCATGGAAAGAACAGAATGCACCTTTCTTTCTCTGGTAGCTGTCAGATTCTATTCTACTCTGCGCCTCGTGCCACATTACACCCCCAGGGTGTGATTAACAGGACATTAACATAACCCTAAGAAATACCTTATTGCTTAACTGTTCTTCCTTATGGCAGCTGTGAACTTCAGGGGATTGCTTTCCCTCTCACTCCCCTTGGAGTGAAACTAAAGAGTCCTGCAGGCAAACTGAAGATTTTACCAAACTAGTGTGAGAAATACCAGTGCTCCCTTTGATAGAGCCCCAATGGCAGACCTCCCGCCACTCTGACTGCCACACTTAAACTTACTGATGAACATTCTAAGCTCCCCGAAAGTAGCTGACTCTAAAATGGTTATGCTGCTGTGAGAGTTCTAAATGACATAATCATCCTTCTGTCAGGCTAGCTGAGTAAACAATGATGTCATTATATAGAAAGCCCCTAATGAGATCCCCACCAGCTGCCTTTTCCTACCTGCCTAAGACTAGTACTAATGGGATTCTAGTAACCCGAGGGGACTGGGTTGTTACACGTAGTTAAGTTAGCACTACCATGTTGTGAAAGGCTGACAGCACACGTGTGAGTATCACGCATGCACAGTACTGTAATCGTTGCAGTATTACGGCTGACTCCGGTGCAGCGAGAGCACCGCATATTCTTTTCACCACTCTTGCCACTCCTAAAAGCTCTTCACAGCCGTATTGGGTCTGACCAGAATTTGTTAAAGATATGGTGGAACTGCACGTGTTTCAGTTCCTAAGGGAGAGAATTCCAGAGTTTTGGTCCAGACACTGCAAAAGCATACTCGCCCATCCTAGTGTTGCATTTGTGGCTATCCAGTAGAGAGTTATCCATTGACCACAGGGAGTAGGTTGGGATGGAAGGGTTTGAACCAGCAAGCAACAGACTCAGGAAGGCCTTCTCTAATTATTTTGTCTACAGAGCAGCCAGTGTCACATCACATGTGCTCAGCTCAGCTTGTCATGAGTTTAACCCTTTACCCCACTGGATGGTGATGACCACCTGTCCAGAATGTTCTGACTTTTTAAAATTTTGGATATGTCCACAGAAAAATAAATAAAATGACAGGGACTCCATTATTCTGTTTTAGAGCCCCAACCTTTTACACCCTTATGTTTATATCTAATTTTTATTGGTATTTGTACTAATCATTGATCTAATTGTCCATTTCAAGTGTTAGTGATATCTTCTTGTATATAATAATTCGTTCCTTTATTTGTACATGTATATATTAAGTTAACTGTTTGAAAACTGGATGTTTGTGAAATGGGCATTGATGCTTACATACCTTTCCAGTATAACATAAATAAACTTGAAACTTAGAGCAAGATCATGGTCTTCCTACATTCCAGAGGCAAATCTCAGAATTACCACCCTCCCCCATATTTTTGATCTGCAATACTCCAACACAAATCCCCGTAAAAAGCCTAAACCTCACACACACACCGCACTGACAATTTTCCATTGACCACCTGTTAAGAATTTTACTGACTAGTTCTGAAATAATTTTAGAACAGTCCAGTAAAATTCTTAACAGGTGGTCAGTAAACACCTGCCCGTACAGTGTGCATATAAAATCACTTCCTTTAATGTTTTACAAGGGGTCCAAGTGTCCAAAATTTGCCATGGATCATCAGTCTGTATATTCCCCTGGTTCACTTTAGCACTGATGAAATTAAGGGCCAGATATTCAGAACTTTGCACCGGGCATAATATATGCTCCCCTGGCCACATACCGCACAGCTGTACAACTGCCACAGCACTCAAAGCCAGACATGTATATGTCACTATGAGCATCCCATTCCAGAGGTGCAGCATCTGTGGGTCACACAACAGCGTAACAGTAATGTCCACTGTCAGTAAACACCTGCACATTGGGCCTGTTACGGTGTATAGTGCAGTCATCAGCACTGCCCTACACACCATAGGCAGTGCTGTGTCCACACACTTAGGCCCCCTTGCTACTGTAGTGTCTGCTCTGTACTATAGCATGACCTACAGTGTGACAGTTGCATGCAGCACCACCACCATCTGTTCATACTAAGGTTCATACTAAGGTTTTGTAAGAGCTAGGGGGCTTTTATGCCCATAATGCTCTTGTGAAGCTAATAATAATCAATTATATTACCAGATAATATGTATTTATCCAAACGATTTTTAAACATATGTTTAGAACTACAAATGACAATGTCCTCAGGCAGGGAATTCCAAGGTTTCATTACACGTAAGGAGAAGAAAAATTTCCTTGCCATTAAATTAAAAGTGTTACCGTATAATTGAAGTGGATGACCTCTTTTGTTATATGGGTTCTATTTGAACTCAAATCCCAATTCTGTAATTAGAAAGGGGTCCTGCATGACATCATACATAAACAAAAGATCACCCCGCATACGTCGAACCGTTAATGACATCAAATTCAGTGATATTAGCCTTGATTCATAAGGGTCATTATAAAGTCCTTTAATATGTTTAGTGTATTTATGCTGGACCTTTTCAAGTAAGTTAATGTCAGATTTCTTAAAGGGGCTCCATAATTGAGAAGTGTATTCTAAATGGGGTCGAACATAGGCACAAAACAGAGGCATTAAAACTCTCCTGTCCTTAGATTTTATCTGGGCCTATGCTGTGTTGTCCCAGTACAGCTGCAGGCAACAGTGCATGTGAAAATACAGTGTTCAAAACTGTATAATAGTCCCTGAACTGTATGCACAGCGCTAACACGTTTGCCTGGGTTTAGCACAGGGCTAAACCTTTAGCCCGGTGTAAACTGCATGCAAATCAGGACATAATGAGATGCTAATCTGAATGTTTGCCCAGAGACTACCTAAGTAGGCTTATTTGCATGTCACTTTTGAATATGGCAAAGTTTAGCACCGGGCAAACGTGTTTGCACTGGGCTAACGGTTTAGCCTTGTGCTAAACCCGCGCAAGCATGTTAGCGCTGCGCAAACTGTTCGGGGAATATTATACAGTTTTGAACACCGTACTTTCATATGCGCTGCTGCTTGCAGCTATACTGGGTCCACACATTTGCTGACACACACATTGGCCACATAGTTCACCTCTACCTACCTTCACGTCACTGTGCACTGTGTTGCTGTTCTGGTTTGCACTTCCTGGTTGCTATATTCAGAGCTGTCTTATTCCAGGGCTAAGTTTGCCCTGCACTCCCAGCCCTGTTTGCCCGGCCTCATTCCCATGCTATATTCAGAAGCTGTTTGCCCCAGGCCATTCCTTTTGAATATAGCTTGCTTTGTGCTCCAGGCTAAGTTTGCCCACGGGGCAGTATTAATTTGCCCCGGGGCAAAGTTTTGAATATCTGGCCCTAAAAGTCTTATCTAGAAGTTTCCCAGGTGGTAACAAAGAGGGTGCTTCCTGTTAGCATAGATAATCTGGTGATTGTAGTTCTTTGTTTCTCAGCACAACGTTAGTCTGTGAGGCCGTGATGTTAATATAAACTACAACAGCCAGAGAGCTTTGTAGTTGATGCAGTTTGTTAGCAGTGGGCATTCCCATTAGGCAGTAAAAAATGGGACAGCATCACAAGGACACAGCAGGAGCGACTATGGCACAGTGGCAACATTTGGGAGTACAAGCATTGCACAAGAGGATCTAGTGCTGCTCAGGTGAGAGCATCATAGAGGCACGGTGTTAAAGTCGTTTGTTGCTCCTTTATCCTTGTAATACACTTGTGATATGTATGCAATATGCTGCTTGCCTAAAGAGAAGTTCCTGGTTTTATTTTAATTATTTAGTAAGAAGTGACATTTTCGGTAAGTGGCTATTTTTGTCCCCCAAAGTTTCACCAGGAAAGACATATGGATCTGGTGACTGCTGGTTTCCAGATGTGTTCGGGGAAGGGGAGTGGTGAGGGGAAGACAATGAGAACATTAAGAACAATAATACGTGAATAAGCATCATAAATAACAATTGTGCAAAAGCAAGGCTTGCCAATAGTAAAATATATAACATACACAATAATGGATGTGGAAGTGTGCTTAACGAGAATTTAATGGTTGTCCGAGGTGTGGGATGCAACATAAACCCAGAGGGCAAAGCCCGATGGGTTTATTAAAGCATCCCACACCAAGGGCAACCATTAAATTTGAGTTAAAAGCACACTTCCCATCTTTTGCTTTTTATAGTTGCAGGTCAGCAATTTTTTCCTATTTTTCTGTACTGTCCCCATCTCACTGATGCTGAGAAACAGACACACACACACACACACACACTGTGTCTCTGTCCCTGCTTTATTTATTTATTTATTTATTTTACTTTTTGGGACATTTTATTTATTTCTTTTTTTCACTTCCCTCCAGTTTCAGAGCGGTGTTTTGTTTCAGTGTGATTGATCACGCTGCGCTAATGGTGTGAAGTGAACCGTTTCCCCATAGGGCAAAGAATAGGATCAACCAGACAGACTTTAAAAAATATATAGAAGGCAGGATCAACTAGATATTGTCATATAAAGTCAAACTGGAAAGATGTTGTGTTGGCTCCTCGATAAGTAGGAGATAGAGCCACCATGTTTGTGTGTCTGTTGAGCCCACCCACAAAAGGAGCATTATCCAATGAGGGAGCGGCTGTGTTTTCATTGGTTTGGCTCATGCTCGTCATTATAACCCATGCATTATAACAACAAATAATAACTCGGTCAGCACACAGAAAAAAATGCTGACCAGTTATTATAATACAATAAAGTGCTGGAGGATGACCGCATATGCAGTTACATATAGAATAATTCATGGGAAAATGTGGTTAACAAGGATTTTATGCACACCCGAGGTTCGAGATGCCCCATAAACCCTGAGGGCGAAGCCGAAGGGGTTATCTGGGCATCGCACACCGAGGGTGTGCATAAAATCCAAGTTTACACACTTCACCATGTTTTATTTTTTTATATTTACAGGTTCTTTGGTGTTTCCAGTAATCCTATAGGAGGTGCCCACAAATCCTCTGCTCCCCGACTGCCTCCACTGACTGGAACTTGCAATTACCTTCACAGTAGTCCTCTGCTGTTCTCCAGGAAGTCAGGCACTGCACCTAACTCAGCACCGTTAAAGTAAGTTTGAATGGGGGGGCAATTTAATTTCAGGAACAGCCACTCTGTGTAAGCGGCTTCAGTAGTGCAGGTTCCCTGGTTTAATTCACCATGCACCAGAAAACTGTGCCTGGTTTTGGTTTTGTTTAACTGCTGAGACATTTGTCATTCACGATGGTAGTTTTCATGAGGGAGTGCGAGTGAATGGCCAGTGCAAGGGCAGATTCTGACACAGGTGCCTGACTGCAGTAAAAACTGTTTTTAGAAAGGGGGTTATCGGAACTTCGTTATTTACACGTGTGAATAACAAAGTTTGTGAGGTTGTGCCATCGAATGATTATTGGCACTAATCAGTAAATATATATAGAATAATAACACATGGGGTGGTGTATAGTACCTGAATTTAATACAAAACACATCCCAGATGTGTACTGCTACATAAACCACAGAGTAAATTTCAAGGAGTTTATAACAGCATCACTCACTTATGGTGTGTATTAAATTAGAGTACAATATGTACACCAACCCATGTTTATTTTTTATAATTTCTGGGCATCAATTTTTCTTTCCTGATTCAGATACTTTTGACTTTTCAGGAAATTATTTTGCCTTCTGTATCTAATGGTGTGCTCTTTCTGTTTTTATTATCCCTTCCTGTTTATTTCTTTACTATTAATTTAGTAGTCAGTCCCTGTGTGTTCATACAGTTCATGTTCCTGAAATAGCAGAGTGTGGCAGAAACCTCTTTGTCAATCTAACATAAAACATAAAGGATAATGGCTGGGGATCAGGTGATAACCACGCTGTAATCACCTCGAGTGGTTGCTAGGGCAACATGGTAAACCTCGAGAGCGCAGCTCAAGAGGTTTACTGTAGCCCTAGCAACCACGAGAGGTGACTTCAGAGTGGTTGTCACCCGATCCCCAGCCATCATCTTTTTATAGTGTATGGTCAAAAAAACACAGTTTGCATTGTATGTGTGAGAATTATGGAACTCTGGTACATTCTTTTTTGTTATGCCACTGTTTGGAAGTTCCGAAGTGTGGTTAACAACTTTTAAAATTCTAAACAGTACACAACAAAGTTATAGTGTATGGTGGAACGCTGTTCCGCATGGAAATCCATGCCTGGAACAGCGTTGTTGTCCTTCACTCGGTGCGTCATGATCTTGTTGTGCTGCACCCAGTGCGTCACCGGTGCAGCACAACAAGATCAAACACATTCGCGCATGCACAATAGACCGGCGCGCACTGCAACACGGAAGGAAGCCTTTGGCGGCAGACACAGAAGTAAGCCTTTTTTTTTTTACCGAGTGTTCATGAGTGCTATTTATGGTTGCCTATACACTATAAAAGATTGTGTATGAGCAACCATACACAAACAAAGCAGTTGTGCGATCTTGAGGTTTCCGTGGTGTCGGACCTCTTGAGCTATGCTCTCGAGGTCTCAGGTTACCACGGAAACCTCTCGATCGCAACTGCCATGTTGTGTATGCTTGCGCATACACAATCCTCTATGTGTGACTGCTGATTGTGGTGGTTAATAGGCACTTACCATACATTACAAAATTGTTCTTACAAAGAATGTATTTATGGAGGCTACATCAAAGACATACTACTTCAATTAATTAACAATGTTTAGTTTATTATATATCCATTAAACTACCCTGTGTCATATAGCTAAATAAACAATGTAGAATTTTGATGAGACAGAACTGACAGCTATAATACAGGCATGGTAATTTCTCACACATTCATACCACTTCAGTTCAGCAATGAAACTCAAAAATGATCAACTTTTTGTGACAACAGAATGATAGATTTTAAGCTAATCTATCTAAACACAAACCAGATGGGTTAATAAACACCTTGGAGTGAAAGCAATTAGCTCCACAGACTGCTCTGACTTTGAAGTGCTCCAGCCTCTTCAGTCAATCAGGGATTTAACTGCTGAAGCAGTAGGCTAGATCAATATGATGTCACTACTCACTGACAGAGACAGAAAAATCTTTATTGTTTTCAGTTACTGCAGAGCACATTAACAAATGCTGATTTAAAGAAAACTACAAAACCAAACAGCATGGGATTTTCAGGAAACACTAATCATGACACATAGACTTGAATTCATGTGAATTCAAGCTTCTGTTAAAATATGGAAAAAGTGGTGCATTTGATCTTTAAGGGTAAGCTACATATGGGGGGGGGGCTAACATAGGGGCATGGTAGCACCCCAATATTAGAAAACCAACAAACACAGGACCCACTACAGGATACTCAAAAGAAACTGGCAAATTATCATTTTAGTGCTCTACAATGGCTTTTATCAATCTGTGTTCTAAGTCAAAAAACAGGATTGTGGCAGCACTCCCCCACAATCCTGACATTTGGCTCTGAATAGAGATAAATAAAAATCAACACTGTGTTGGATAATTGTTAAAACCTTGAGGAACAGCACACCACTGAGTCAACAAGATCTCAGGGACTTTTTAACCTCATTTTTATTTTCCTTACTTAATATGCTTTGTGCTTCATCCCTAATAGATAAAGAAGTTTATTTGCAGTTTACATAGGGAACAGAAGGGGGAGACTGTTTAACCAGGAAAGGAGCACTAAGCCAGAGGTTGTTTCCAGGTGACTTACTCAGGGTCTCACAGAATGCAAGTGGGGGCTGATTAGAGTTAAACCCAGGTCTCCAGATTTGCAGTTCGGTGCCCTTAACCGCTATGCTATACTGCCTCCATATAGTCAGTGTTCATTTCAGACAGAAGATCAAGACAACTGTCACACAGTTTTCAGTTTTAACCCACCTTTTCTTTTCCATTTGAGACATCCTGCTCACAGTTATAATGGTTTTAAACAGCTTTTCTACAAATCTGGACTCAGTTGAACACAATATGACCCATTATTTTTTTTCATTTGACCCTTCACTTTTTATATCCAGTGTATTTGTGTTAAATATAAATATCTAAAATGAATCCTGTATAGTATATACGAATTGCATATTTCCCTGTGAAAATAATGACCCTAATTTCACAATAATGTAACCAGCTGCCAGATTATCAACTATGTGCCTTCCCCATAAAATGGGGATCAGGGCGGGGAGGCTGTGTGTTTTTTGGGGGGGGAGGATTGGCTGGTGGCACAAACCCCTAGAAGATGCCACAATGATAAAATCCACAAATTTTTTTTTATTTTATTTATTTAGCTTTTGTTGACCGGGTAAGTGCACTAGACAAATCCTGCCTATTTTCAGGCACGACCCGGGGGAGGGGGATACAGATGAATGCCAACTGACCTTGAACCAGATTAAGCTGTTGGTGGTATTTTTAGCGAATGAGGGAAATTTGGCCAGGACACCGGGGAAATTCCCCTACTCGACAGAGGGGAATACTCTGTCCAAGATGGCGGAACCTCCTGTGCTTGCTGCAGAGGTGGCTGGGGAGGCAGGAGACTTGGTCTCAGCTCCTGTCTCTGGCTGTTTGGAGACCTCGACTGACACTTTTCTAATTGAGGAAGTGACTATTTTGTCTGGAAGTACATCCTTGAATGTATCTACTGTTGGAACTGTACCTCTCCCTGCCCTCACGGCAATGGACAGTACTACTTCTCTTGCTATCCCAGTGGTGAATGACATGTTTCTGGCAGTGATGGGTACGAAAATGCAGGACCGCGATGTTGGAGAGCGCTTGGCTGAGTCGGCTTGCCATTCGGCGCTACATGCTCCAACAATGCACAATGACCTACTATGTGTACGGAGTGCTGCTACAGATGGCGATTGCTCTTCTGATCTCTCTGAGGGACTCACAGGGCTATCAGGAATGCCCCCTGTACTGTCGCCTGCATCAGAGAGTTCGATGCTGTTAGACACTATTCTTGAAACAAGGGCCGCTTTGCAGGTGCCGACGAACCGCTCTGCTGGAACACATGATACGCTCCCTGAGCCACCCCCAGATGGAAGACCATCTTTGCAAATCCCTGCACACACTGCTGTTAATGATTTAGAGCCTACCTGGTCAGTAAAGTCAGCGTTGCATGGTGCTGGGTGGATTCAGGAACCTGGACTAAGGCAGTGGGTCTCCGGTCCGTCCCCTATTCGGTCCCCCCCGTCCTGAGGACTTCTTGGAAGTGCAACAGGGGAAACTGGCTTCACAGTGTTCTTCTGACCCCTTGAGCATGCCGATGGAACTTCAACTCACTCAGAATCCTGTTTTGTCCTTCGTGCAAGAGCCCACTTCAGAAGTCTGCCCCCCCTCTGATGGCAAGGCAGTAACTGTCTTGGATTCTGTTACTACGGATAAGACTCCTTCAGTGCAGGTGGGACAGTCTCATTCCTTCTCCTCTTTATTTCATCACCCTGTCCTTGCTGCAAAACGACATAACGCTGTGAGACTTGTTTATAGAGGTGGACTTCCAGACCCTCCTGACCACGTGTATGTGGCCAGAACTTTGTTGAAGGACTCATTGAAATTTTTTGCCCATGAGATCTACGCTCTGATCCATGTATCAGGCGAATCCACATTCGATGTGAGTTTTCAGACGTCTCGTGGCCTAGACTGCTTTTGGGCTAGATAGCACGCCTTTCGGAATACTGCTTTGTGGACTTCCTTTCAGGCCTTCCCCCTCTCGAAACCTGCCTTTAAGACCATTACGGTGATGTTTCAAAATGAAAGTGTGGATGTGTCTGATATTGTGTACTGGTTGAAACAACGCTGTAAGGTACAGGGCCAACCTGAAGCTATCCTGGATACGGAAAATATTTGGACGGGAGGGTGGAAGTTTAAGGTTCTGTTACATACCAATGACTCTGACCCTGTCCATTTATCTAATTCCTTTTTCTTAGGTCATGATAGGGGGGTCCTCTTTTACCAGGGTCAGCCCAAAGCCTGTTACAGGTGTGGGGATCCCTCACACCTGAGTAATGTTTGTGATAAGATAAAATGTAACAATTGTGGTGAGTTGGGTCATGTTGGGATCCATTGCCGAAATATTAGCAAATGTAGCCTTTGTGAAGAACTAGGACATTCTTTTCAAACTTGCCACTGGTCTGCCCACGCTCAGGCAAATCATGATGGTGGTGTTGATCAACGCTTTGTGATTACACAGGCACAAAAAGCTCAGCTTCGTACCACAGTGACCACACCCCCTGCAGAGGCAGTGATCCCAGCTCTGCAGACCCCTGTGCCTGTGCCTACCCAGGTTATTGCTCCCCAGAAGGCCGACATTGTGAAACCCCCATTAGAGGTGGAACCCCCCCACACTGACACGTGCCCTGTCAGCTGCATCTGACTTGGCTCAAATCCCAGGTCCTAGTACTATGCCACTCCCCCTGCGAACCTTTTACTGTAATGCGTCGGAGGTCTCTGAGGGCTGGTCCTCGTACTTCGCCGCCTCCTACAAAGACATTGCTAACTCAGTCCATAGCCCTGTCTAACACCTTTGAGGTGCTTCAGCCATCTACTGACGACGCAGGTGGTGAGTCTGACACTTCCTCCATCGCGTCATGTCTCCCTGATGGCTCTACAGATTCGGAGCTCCAGCTGGGCACCAGCCTCTCACAAAAGCGTAAGGCTAGAGTTCGACTGAAAGGAAAGAATTTGGCTGGGAAGAGAAAGTCGTGATGTTTCTCGACACCTTACGTAATGTGACATGGCGCACTTCGTTTGCCATACTATCAATGTAAACAGTATGAAACATATAGAGAAACATAGATTAGTGTTTTCCTTCTTAAGACTTTTGCCATTGGGTATCTTTTTGTTGCAGGATACTAGACTCCATACGGTGCAGGAGATTAGGCAAGCTAAACAAGACTGGCTTTTGGGCCCATCGTTTTGGTCTATAGGTCCGGACCCCTGTTCAGGTCTTGGCATTTTAATTAATGTTTCAGACTTTCAGTTACTTAAATTGTTTGATTTAGTTCCTGGTAGGGTCCTCATTTTGGATTTTGTTTTAGGTAACTGCCCGTACCGAGTCATTAACATTTATGCCCCACAAGTTAAGTCGGCTCGCATAGTCTTATTTTCCTTGATTCGCCCCTATTTACACACGTCCTTCCAAGTGATTTTTTCTGGCGATTTTAACTGTGGCCTGAGTCTCCAAGACAAAAGTTCATTTGCCACCACCAAAAAAAATTTTTGTGACTCCCATGAATTGGATAAACTAATTCGGATGGCGCACTTGACTGCTGCTTACCTCTCTTTCACGACCAATCACACCCCCACATTTCAGAAGGGCATGTTGGCAATGAGGATTGATTTTGTCTTTTGTCCCAGTTGCTCAATAAGTTCTGCTTAGGTACAGGCAGTGGCCTTCTGATCACAAACTACTCTCAGTTGGTATAGGTTCAGTCGCCTTTTAGCAAAGGGCCAGGATTTGGAAATTTAACACTTCCTGTTGCAAGACCTGATGTTTCAAAGATTTATTCTGTCCTTTATTTCTGCTCAGAATCTGTGTTTATTTGCTATGACGATCCGATATGTTGGTGGCTGGATACGAAACATGCCATGATTATATGTCTGAAAAGTTACAGTCGACAAAATGTAGGAGGGATTATTTGGCTTATTTACAGAAGAGAACTCATCTACAGTCGTTAGCTTTCATAGCACATATGACTGGTCAGGACCTATCTCTTCAAATACAAGCAATACGGAGGATATGCTATGTTTTCAGTCCAAACAATCCCAACAATTGTACCATCAACATAAATTCCACATGTCAGGACCACGGGACGTAGTTTGCCCTTGAGTCTAATTCACGCCTCGCTTCCCAGAAATCAATGCTGAGCCTAGAATTCTGTAGGTGCGTTGTGCCTACACGCTCTGGAAATTCTGCAGATTGTGACAGATCACACGACCACCTTATTCTCCCCCCTTCCAGTTACTATGAATGACATTGCCACCCTGTTCACGGATCTTGAGATTCCACTCCCTTCGGAACAGAATGTGGCTGTGGCATGTGCTACCATGACGGTGCAAGAGCTGTCTTCAGCGATTTCTTCGCTGCCCTTGCAGAAAACCCCTGGCCCGGATGGCCTCCCAGCTGATTTGTATAAAGTGTTAAATGTTCACTTGGCCACTGAACTGATCTCAGTATTTAATGCCTTGTTGCGTAGCGAGGACATTCCATTAGACTTTACGAAAGGTACTTTGCTGTATGTCTACAAACAGAAGGGCAACATTCACCTCCTTGAGAATTGGTGCCCTCTTTGCATGTTAAATACTGATTTCAAGATCCTAATGAAAATTATCACGAAACGTCAAACTGGCATTGTGGCCGAGGTCCTGCACCCTGCCCAGTCTTGCTCTATACCTACCAGGCGTATCTCAGATCATCTGATTCTCCTACGGGAACTGTTTTCCCATGGCTTTTCGGGCCTGACCTCTGGTATCATTGTTTCAGTGGATCAGAAGGCTGCATTTGATTCGGTTAACCACGATTTTTTGTGGACGGCATTACGTTTTCTGCATATACCAGAAGACATGATACAATGGCTACAAAAGTTCTACAGGACGGCCACGGTGGTTCCTGTGGTAAATGGGTGGGTAGGACCTATGATTCCTGTAAAAAGAGGAGTCCGCCAAGGCTGTCCTATTAGTCCTCTGCTATATGTCCTGTTTTTAGACGTCCTGCTTTGACGCCTGAATGTTCACCCTCAGATCCATGCCATCTCCTGCTCCGCTATGCTTGCACCGTTTACAGCTATTGCATATGCAGATGATATATGTTTCCTAGTAGCTGATACGTCCTCAGTGACGGCCTCCCTACAAGTATGTTCTTTGTTTGGAACTTATTCGGGAGCCCGTCTGAACTTTGACAAGAGTGTGGGTATTAGGTTGGGATCGGTCGTGACCCCGATGTCCCACATTGGCCAGCTACGCCTGGTGGAGGGCCCTATACGTATCCTAGGGGTTTATTTTGGGACCAGAGATTCTGATTTTTTAATTGGGATCATAAATTGCAACAGGGTAAACTGAAAGTCGCCTCTTAGAATAGAGGGTCGATCGGGAAGAAAAAGAGAGTTTATTTGATAAAGACCTTTTTGATCCCATTGTTTCTATATTTAAGTTATGTTTTTCCTATTCCAAAACAACTGGAAACAACGGTTTTCAGCCTATTCTTTCAAGCGTTATGGGGGAGCAGGCTGAACCCGATCAAGAGGAATGTCACTTATTTGTCTGCTATGGAGGGAGGTGTTGGTATGATAAATCCTTTGTTGTTTTTTTCTAGCATTTTTTTTACAGCCAATCTGCGACCACTTCTGATCAACTCTCAGAGAGGATGGGAAATGTGGTTTTATGATTCCTGTGGAGTTTGGTTCCACCAGTGGGAACACAACTCCTTACATGTGTTACGACATACAAAAGGCACGCCATTGTATGTGAAACATATGTTTTTATGCTTGAAACAATGGAAAGTATCGCCTCAGATACTTATTGCCCATTTGCATAAGACCCTATATAAGACTCTTCTCTCCTCTGTCTGTTTGGCACAATCCCCTTTTGATAAATGTCTGGTCCAGCATCTTTCCTCCCTTTTATCTTTATTGCGGTGTAAAAGAATACCTGCACACATGTGGGATTTTCACTGGCTATCTTGCCATGAACGGATAAATGTTAAAGCCAACCACAAACATAAACAGCTTCAGGATAGATTGTGTTCTAGGCCATTATGCACAGCTACACTGGAGACAATTTCACATCTGTTTTTCGAATGTACATTTATTCGGAATTGGTGGGCCTTTTTGGCACAGCAGTGGGCTACCCCAATTTTTCAGTCTGTAACTTTTCAGACACTTATGTATGGTGTTTTTTCCCCTCAGTGGTCCTCCTGGCATGCAGATACTTTAAATCTTGTCTTCGTTGTAATTAAATGGAACATTTGGATGGCTAGATGTAAGTTTGCCCTACAACAGAAAGACTGTACATATTTGGAACTAGAACAAAAAATAGTGAAAGATTTGAAAACCATCTACGAACTTGAACAAAACATGCACTCAGAGTCAAGCCTGCTTGCTTTATGGATTGCACTTCCTTGGATAACTGACTCAGATTTTGCTGTGACTTGATGGTTATTCTTTGTACTGTTTTTCTTTTTGGTTTGCAAATTGCTACATGCTGTATTACCTTTGTATTCTTTTTTCTCCCTCTGTTGTTTGCAGATTTTGCACAGTACTGGTATGTGTTCCACGATTTTCTGTCTCAATAAAACTTTCCCCTGCTCTTTTCGAGAAGTGCCATGGGATCTTTAACATCCACCTGAACTACCACCAATCCAGGCAGATGGGACCTCGGTTTAACGTCTCATCCGAAAGATGGCACCTCAGAAGTGCAGCACCCCTCTCATGCTGCACTACAGTGTCAGCACTGGGATATTAACCCAAGTGCCAGATGTGGGAACTGAACCCACAGCCGTCTGATCTCCCGGCCTCAGAGGTGAGTGTGCTACCTACTGAGCCACTGACACTGCATGAATGAGCACACATAACAGTCCAGATAGTGCCACTTCACTTCACTTCACTTCCTTGTGGAAGTGAAGTGAAGTGGCACTATCTAGACTGTTATGTGTGCTCATTTGTGAATTTTATTGTTGTGGCTTTATTTTGCACCAAATAAAAGAGAATTGCACCATTCTACAGCCCTCTGGTGAGCATTTCTACTGATTTTTCACACTCTGTTGCCAGTCTCCACTGTGTATGAGGACTCAGTATCAGTAGCAGTGCTACGATATACAAGCCTTAACTGGTGCCACTTCTTCCGAACCATTGGTTCACTCTTTGAATTGTCTGTTTTTGGACCATGGCATAGCATATTTCCCAGGTGCAACAGTATCCCTACAGATCTTACATATTATCTATCCACCTCAGTTTTGTTTTATTTCAGTGCTTGCTTACTTCCCACAGTCAGAAAACAGTGATGATTTTCCTGGTGATAAAACCCCTGCAACTCCAGGGATTCCGCAGTTGGAAAGTGAAGGAGTGTCTGATGAAGAGTAAGGAGAATGGTCAGAGGGCACTGAGACTTCCTCAGTACCACTGTTAATCTGATGTACAGTTTCTGCTGCCTTCTTGATTGAAGTTACATGCAGGATTTTGTAGTGTGGGGGGGGGTTCTACTTGCCACACGCTAATTGTGAACCTAATCCTACCAAGCTATGGAAACACGAACGAGTGCTTCACAGTTTTTCTGCATTCCGAATAAGAGGCCAGATAAGAGTGGATAACCCTTGACCTCAAAGGTCAAGTCTGTAATAAATGGGCAAAATGTTTTTTCCTGGGAAACTTTGCTTATAAAGTAGGAGACCCTGATGATTTCTGATGCAGCAATCTCCAACACAAAAGAATAGATTGCTGTCCCAACTGAGATAGCTGTCACTGTCTCAGATAAGAATGAGTTGAGAATAGGGCACCTTCTGTTGGCATGCTTACTGTACCATGGGGTCAGCTATTAGAGTAGCATCTCCTTCAGGTTTGATGACTCGGACCCTCTGTGAATGGATACTCATGCTCCTGCATGGTTCCCCTCAGGACTGTCAGGTAACTAACTTCATTCTCCTACCCTAAGTAAGCATCCACTTCTTAGGAGAAATTGCTTTTAGATGTGTGGTGGCTGTTAGATAGGGGTAGTGCAGCCATACTGAGAGCAGTGAGGCTATGCCACTGGTCTACAGATCAGGATTCCAAGACATATTTGTGTGGTGTCCTCTTCTCCAATGATAGAAAAGTTGGTCTAACACTGTTAGAATTGTGAAAGATGTGAAGTAAAGCAGGGTCAGCTGCCCATGACTTAGGGTCAGCAGAACCCTAGCTCTGAGATGGGCAGGTTCTAGCCACCTCCATTTCTTCTGCAGTCACTGTTTGCATCTCTTCAAGGTTACAAGTAGAGTAACAGGATTATATTGTGGTTTCCAGCTCTCCTAGAACAGAAGTCCTTCCTCCTGTAGTCAGTTCAGTGGTCCTGACTGAAGGGTTGAATTATCAGTGGGAACTTCCATAAACTCATCCTGTTTCCCAGGCTCTGGAAGGACACCTTCTGAAGTTTTCAAATATGACAGACTCCTAGATTCAGGAGATCATGTCACAAGGCTTTGTTATTGACTTTATCTACTTTGTCCTCTGGGGGACAGTCTAGTTCCCATTGTTAGATATCTCCAGAAAATGAGAGGGAGTGGACCAGACCCTGGTGCATAGACCCAGATCTGAGTGATGGTACCTCTACCCCTCAGGAGAGAGGCTACAGTTTATAACCATCTGTGGTCATAGTTCTGAAGCTGTTAGGGTATTTTCCACCCAGTCATGTTTTGTCAAAGTTTGAACTAGTTTGTGAGGCAAAACAACTTTAAGTACTTCAGTAATACCCGAAGTTTGGTTTCTTCGAGATCGACTTTTCAAGTACAATTCTCCTACCTTGTCTTGGCTCCAGAGTTTTTAAGCAAAAGTACTGACAAGGCTTGCAGCCTCCTTGAGGTTGAAGGGTCACTACATGAGTCCATTTTTTTGATGATTCCCCCCACTAAAGGCATAGTCTCATCAGTTGGTAAGAACCTTTGCTCTTTAAACAGTCCAGAAACACTTCCTCAAAGTATTAACTGTCAAGAAGAGTTTTCTACAGCCATCCCAGAGTCTCTGTAATGCCCATGAGCTTGTTTTGTTGGGCAGCATTACTTCAGTTCTCCTTTCTCACCAACCAGTTAGAGAATTTCCAATAAGGCGTATGACAGCTAAGAGCTCAGATAAATCAATATCTTCAGATGTTGGGGCTGATGGGGGTAACAGTAACATTAGTCCTTTGGGCTCACCACTACTAGAGGTTTTTCACTATTACAGTACATCTCCTCTCTAGTCAGTTTTCAGCATTGGAGCAGTTTCAAATTCTAATCTAACTGCCTCCTATAGGGTTTTTCTCCTTCTGTGTTCTCCATTGGAGATATTTATTTTGATGGAAACCAGTTTTATTAGTTTGAACCCCAGTTCAGAACCAGTTCTTAGTTCAGATGGGTGGGACCCATAGAAAAATAATTCTCTAGTTAAAACTTCATAGAAATTAAAGTGTTTTGCTCTCACCATGCTCCATGTTGCAGGAGCAGTTCTAGCACTAGGAGGTTAAGGTATTCTCAGACAATACAGTGACAGCCGAATACATAATCAGTGAAGAACAAGATACAAGATCATGCTCTTGGCTTAAGAGTGCTTCATCGGGTGGCAGAGAACTAATCTCTTTCAGCTGTTCTACCGAGATATCATAATGTACTAGCAGACTGGTTCAGTCGGTGAGTGGTGTATCTTCGAGAGTGGTCTTAACATTAAAGGAGATGGGAAATCTGAGCTATTTGGCAGCAGTTAGCAATGTTACTAGTAAGAGAAATGAAAGACTTAACCTCCAACTGATCCATATTTAACAGTACTTGAGTAAACACTGACCTGCACAACTGCGTTTTCAACTGTTTTCTTTTTGTGGAGAACATTCTGCATGGTTCTCTTCGTGGAACCAGTAATTTGGAGTTTTTGTGATGTCGTGCTTTGTGTACAGAATGCTAAGCATTAACTATGCTCAGAGCTCTGGGCCCAAACAGTGACAAAGTTAAAACTCCAGGTCACAGGTTCTATGAACAGAACTGTAACAGAATGCTGTCCATAAAAGCAAAGCAATTCAAACTACAGCTTTATTACATTACTTTTCATTTAGTGACCTGTGGATCATTTAGGCTTATGGATATCATTTCTGCAAACAGGGACATTATAAATAGCTGCTGATTAGAAATAATTTCCTGTCTTCTTTAACACTTAGGGATTTGAAATCCATTGTTCATACTAGGAAGTATAAGGAGCAAGAAGGCTGTGAGCCCATAAGTGCTCCTATGTAATTCAGTCTTGATAGTAGTTGATGACATTACCAGACAAAATATATTTGCCTAGTTTATTTTTAAATTCTAACCTGGTTTTACTTTTCATAATCTCTAGTAGCAAGGAATTCCGTGGGTTAACCACCCTTATTGCATAGAAACATTTTCTTTTATTGTGTCTAAATTTTTCCACCACGATTTGTAGTGAATCTCCTCAAATTTCTATAATACTGGGTTTAAAGGAGATCCTTAATTCAGTTAGAAGGAGCGGGTCTTGCATCACATCATACATAAACAGAAGCTCACCCGCATACATCTTATTTACAAAGACATTAAATTCAGTGACTGTAAGACTTCATCATAATTTACATCTTCCAGTCCTTTTATGGATGTTGTAAATTTTCTTTGTACCCTCTCTAACCTATCCCTATCACTTTTCTTGAAAGGGTACCAGAGTTGTGATGCATATTCCATGTGGGGATGGATGCAAGATCTATAGAGGGGGAGCAATACATCTTTATCTCTCGATGTAATATTTCTTTTTATTGCCCATATTACCTTATTGGTTTTGGCTATTGCAGCATTGGTCTGGATTGAAGTACCCAAATCATTGGACGCTTAAATTCTAAGATCTCATTCATTACTAGCTGACTCTAAAGGGACCACGCACAGAGCATACGTGTACACTGAGTTATTTTTACCCAGGCGCAAAACCCTGCAGTTGTCCATGTTGAGCTTTGTTTCCCATTTGTTTACCCATGCTGTTATATGGTCAAGATCTTTTTTAATATTTTCAGTGTCAGCCTGGTGTTTACATGGACCCCCTAGTATAGTATCTTCTGCGTATTTCATAACCCAGCTAGTTGTTTTGTCGGTTAAGTCAGAGATGGATACTTGAAACAGAAATGGGCCCAGCACTGAGTCCTGGGGGACCCCACTAGTGACCCTCCCCACCTCCGAAGTCTATCCATTGATAATCACCCTCTGATACCTCATGTTCAGCCAATCTCCAAACCAATTTATTAAAAAGTTATTTACCTTTGCCATTTGCATTTTCTGAACAATGGCCCAGTGTGGAGTAAGGTCAAAGGCTTTATTAAAATCTAAATTTACAATGTCAAAGGGAAGTTTGTTATCCGGGGACTGACTTATTTTTTTCATAAAAACATAGCATGTTTGTTGTACAGCTCCTTCCCTTTGTAAAGCTATGCTTATCTGAATGGCAGTCTCTTGTTTCCAAAAAGAAGGCTCAGGTTCTCAGATCCCTTAGCCACTTCAGGTGTCCACAGAATGAGATCATGGATGCATGATCTCAGAAGTGGAGATCCATTTCAACCTACCAGTTATCCACAAGCTTTTTTATTAGTTGTGAAGGAAGTCCGCTAGGAGATGAAGGGGAAGCACGTAGAAGCAGGAAAGTGGTGTGAATGCTGGGAATGATGGCAGAGCATGTGCGCCCAATGATAGGTCATCTTAAGCAAGGGATGGGGTCAGTCGCATGTATTAATACGCTTAGGTACAAATGACATAGCTGGAAATGTGGTAGAGGTAGCACAGGAGAGGTTTAGGGCAGTGGGGAGAAATTGCAGGGTGGTAACTAGATTGGTAGCCTTCTCAGAAGTGTTACTGGTACTGAAAGCCAGCACAGCTGGGAAGAGTAGAATTAAGGACTTGAACAGATGGCTGAGGGAATGGTGCAGGGTGAAACGTTTTGGATGCATTGGGAGCTGGGTGGGGACTTGGAATGGCAAAACTCTCTATGCACAAGATAGGCTGCATCTTAGCAGTGGGGGTTTCAGGGCATTTAAGGACAGCTGGGGGAGTACATGGCTAGAAGCCTTAATGTAAACTGAAAGATGGGGGGGCAGAATGGGTCATTGTATCATATTTTTGGGAGGAGGGGGCTGACTGATCTCCCCTCACCAGACTGATCAGGATGAGTTGAAAACAGATCATTGGGCCGAGAGGACAGCAAAAATCAGCAGGAAGCAGTGGGAAAGATGTCTTCATGGGGTAGGGATGGGGGAAAAGGAAATAAGAGCATATGAAGGGGAGGACATCAGAGAAACTGAGGAGGAATTGGTGCAAAGGGCAGGGGGGACAGTCTCTGGTGTGTAAGGGAAAAGGTAACTAGGTAGAGGAGAAGAGAAGCACACAGTCATGGTGTTGGGTGGTGTCCCTTAGTGCAAGAGGCCTTGGGAACAAAATGGATGACCTGAAGGCACTGATGGCAGAGAGGAGGGTGGATATTGCAGCAATCACAGAAATTTGGGCTACATCGAGCCATGACTTGGACCTCTTTATCCCTGGGTACAAGTAGAGAGGGAAGGGGGAACAGTCTCCGGTGGGTAAGGGAGAAGGCAATCAGGCCAAGGGGAAGAGAAGCACAGAGTCATGGTGTTGGGTGGTGTCCCTCAATGCAAAAAGCCTTGGGAATGAAATGGATGACCTGCAGGCACTGATGGCAGACAGGAGGATGGACATTGCAGCGGTCACAGAAAATTGGACAACATCAAACCATGACTAGAACCTCTCTATCCCTGGGTACAAGTTGTATAGAAGGGATAGAGATATAAGGAAGGGAGGGGGCATAGTGTTATACATAAGGGAGGGTATAACTAGCACAAGGGTAGAGGCCGAGGAGAGGAATGCCGAGCTACTGTGGGTGCAATTGCAAACTGCTAGGGGAAAAAGGATAAGGTTAGGGGTACTACACAGATCACCTAACCAGGAGGAGGAAAAAGGCAGAGAATTGGGGTCCATAATCAGGGTGGCTGCGGGAAAAGGGGAAGCAGTGACAGTAGGTCTGCCCAGGGTAGATGGGAAGATTCCAGCCATGACTTGCACCAGGAGCCAGTTCATCCTGGATGTGATTCAGAATCGGTTCCTGAGCTAGGGTGTCACTGAGCCTGCAAGGGAGGGTGCCATCCTGGATCTGGTACTAACGGGAACCATGTTTAGGACATCCAGGTAGAGGATAGGAGTGGCCATCATACAGTTTGATTCAAGGTTGCCATGGGGAGGAAGAAGGCAATACCAAGACTAGGATCCTGGTCTTCAAAAAGACAGACTTCAAGAAGTTGGGAGGCCTCCTAAGGGGACACCTTTCTAGCCTTACAGATGAGATGGGAGTGAATCAGAAGCGGTCTATCATCAAAGATAGGATAGCAGCTGCAAAAAATGAGTGTATCAGGCTGAAAGGAAAAAAAAACTTTAGGACCAAATTACCAAGTTGGTTTAGTAGGGAGGTGGCTCAGGCAGTCAGATGAAAGAGGACTATGTATAGAAAGTTCAGAAGGACCCAGAAGGAGGAGGATAGGGATGATTATTTAGGAAAAGCAAAGGAGGCAGCTAAGGCAGTCAGAATAGCTAAGGCCAGGAAGGTGCTGCAACCAGCGAAGAGATCAAGAAAGGCTGGCCTGCAGGTGCAATGGTAGTGCTACCTCTCGCGACACCAGCGATCCGGGTTCGGTAGCAAGCCTGGGTCATCGGAGGGCCAGCCAGGGGAGAAGGACTGTGCACCCGATGGGCCACTCTCCTTCTCCAGGAGGGGTGGGCAGTTCTCCTTGCTGCAATACCACCACCACCTAGGTGACCACGGGTCGTGCTGGTGCAGCAGAGGAGGCATAGCACTAGGGAGGGGCAGGCAATGGCCAAGGACTGGAGCGGAGGTGCGTCTCTGCATTTTTCTGACTCATTGGTCCTCCTCAAATGCTGATGTCTGCAGGGGGCAGGACCAGAAAAAGGAAAAAGACCCCATGTCTGGTCTAGGCGATGGGCTCACGCACTGAAAAAAAGACCGTGAAGGTACCAGGGAGGACTCCAGCTGCGTGCTCCCTTGATGTTTCTGAGGAAGGTAAGAAGGGGGCTTCCTCCGGCCCACCTGGGGGGTCAACCAGAGCTCTAGAGGTAGAATGGAGTGGGGCACTATAGGAGCAATTCCTGGTGCCCTTCGTGGTGTAGCCTGAGTGGTGCATTGGGGGCCCTGTGAGAGGGACCAGTTGTGGAGTTAAGGAAAGGTAAAATAGAAAGTAAAAAAACAAAAAGGGGGGAGAAAGCCTTTTTCTAATATAACAGGGAGACAAGGGACACGAAGGATAGTATTTTAAGGTGGGAGGGGGACTAGTATGGACCAGGCAGAGGTATTGAATGAATACTTCTGCTCTGTCTTTGCCAGGGAGGATGGCTCGGTACCACAAACGAAGGGGGATGCAGGATAGGGAAAGGACTCATGTCCCTCAAGGTTAATAAAGCCCCAGGCCTGGATGGTATATATAGAAAGATAGACAATGATGGCAGAAAAAGACCAATGGTCCATCCAGTCTGCCTGAGTTCCCTATCTAACCTTGGGACCGACTGTCCATCCAGGGTCCTAGCTCCCCTTCCCCCCATTTTCTTTCCCGATCCTGTTGCCCCAAGTGTCCATCATACCCTTCACTCTGTCACAACCATGTTTAAAACAATCAACTGTTTTAGCTCCCACCACTTTGGCTGGTAGACTGTTCCCTGGCCCCACCACCCTTTCTGTAAAATAACACTTCCTCATGTCCCTCCTGAACCTCCCTCCTGTCAGTTTCCGCTCATGCCCTCATGACCTTGAACTAGCATTCAAGCTAACTAGTTCCTCCCAGTTAGAAACTTGAAGACCTTTAACGTATCTCCCCTCTTCCTTCTGATCGCCAGTGGGTACATGTTCAGTAACTTGGGCGCTCCTTATAAGACCTGCCCTGGTGGCCCTGAATCATTTTAGCTACCCTGTGCTGCGCCATCTGCAGCCTATCCCTGTCCTTCTTGAGGTGTGGGCTCCAGAACTGGATGCAGTATTCCAGGTGTGGCATCCCTAAAGATCTGTTAAGGGGTAGTATTACCTCCTTCCTCCTGCTGTCATCACCCTCCCTATACACCCCAGCATAGTCCTACCAAGGGTTCAGCCAGTTCTGCTGGCAGTTCCATGAGTATCCTTGGATGCAACCCCTCTGGTCCCAGGGCCTCATCTGTCTGCAGGGCTGCCAGCCCTATCTTGACCCTGTTGCTTGTAAATATTGGCTACATCATCTCCAGGACCCCCTTAGCTGCTTTGCTCGGTCAAGGGCCTGCCTTCCTCCCTGGTGAAAACTGAGCAAAAATAATAATTTAGGATGGCAGCTTTTTGCCCATCCTCTTCCAGCACCCGACCCCTCCCCCGACAGCCTAATGATTTCCTCTTTCTTCTTTTTTTCCCTAATACATCAGAAGAAATGTTTTTCTCCACCCTTGACCCCAACTGCAATACAAAGCTCTGTGTCTGCTTTTGCCTCCCTAACTGCCCTCGTAGCTTCCTTATTGCTCAGAAAATATTCTCGCCATCCTTCTCCCCCCCCCCACTTTTCATTGTATTTCTAGAAGGCCTTTTTCTTAGTGCCCACTGCTTTCTTGACTTTTGCCGAAGACCCCCTTTAACAAATGGACTAGACCCATATTTCAAATGCCGTAATAACTCGTAGAACCAATTATTATGGCTTTCCCTAAACTTTTTTTCACTGCTCGGTGTCACTCATTTGTAGCACGCCACATCACTGGCTTTCGCTATGTGTATGTGTGGGCGGGCCGAACACATAAAAAAATGGAAGTTCAGTTTCTCCTTTCCAAGGACCACACCGATCCTCCAGCCTTACGAGTTTGCCTCTCAGCATCCTAACAAGCAAATTAATGTATCTTCCTATTTATCTGGTTGATTCTGACATTACAACAACAGCAAAAAAATGTATCCGGTTGATCCTGCTGTTAGGACTTGCCTGTGGCTTTGGGAGACAGCATCTCTGATCACGAACAGACCAAGGTGACTGACTACTCTCACTGCAGTCCTGGGGAGCTTTACAGCACAATATAAAAAGTAAAGAAGAAAAGAAGAAAATAATGTCTAGAATGGAGAGAAAGAGAGACTGACAGACATAGCTAGTGTGTGTGTGTGTGTGTGTGTGTGTGTGTGTGTGTGTGTGTATGTGTCTCTCTCTCTCTCTCTCTCTGAGCACTGCTCCACTTTCTCAAGCTTTAACAGAAAAAACTCCTTGCACCAGCAATTATAAAAAATAATGTCTATGAAACTGTGATGGTAAGGATTTTTTTGCACACCCTCGGTGTGTGATGACCTCATAAACCTCTCGAGCTTCGCTCTCAAGGTTTATGTGTCATCACACATCTTGGATGTGTAAAAAAAATCCATAACACACAGTTGCATGGCCATTATTCTCTACCTCTCTTCCTCCCCATCTAAATTGTCCAAGCTGACTAACTTTTTCATGACCAGTTCCCTCAGTCTGCTGAATGTGTGCCATCCTAAAAACAAGGACTTCAGTTCTCGAGTGAGGATTTCAGTCTCAAGGGCCTGTTCGAACCAAATAGAGTTATGGTCATTGTTCCCTAGGTCTCCCCTACACTCCCCACTCCTACCAGCTACAAGCTGATAAGCATCAAACTGAGAAAGGCAGTCTGTCTTGTGGGTTCCTTAACTAGCTGTACCAGGCGACTGTCCTGGAGTGCATCCAGTAAACTCTGACTTTTGGTGCTCCTGGCCACCGGCACATCTCAATTGATGTCTGGCAGGTTCAGATTACTCACTACCACTACTTCCCCCTTTGTCGTTCCCCTTTTATGTTCTTCACTGAGCTCTCTGTCCCTCTCTTTCCCTGCTCCGGAGGTCTATAGACCACCCCAAGCATAGTTTCTTGCCAGAGGCTGACGTGAGTTGCACCCACAGGGACTCTGACTCCCTATTACTACCCTTGATGCACCCATCTTCCACAACCTCAATGCCATCCCAGACACAGAGAGCTACTCCTCCCTCTCTACCTCTTCCTCTACCTCCCCTGAACAATGAGTACCTCGGAACCATCAGGTCCCAGTCATTATTTTCTGTAGCCCATGTTTCCATGATGGCCACAAGGTCTACCTCATTGTCTGCCGTTAGTACCTGTAGCTTGCTGATTCTAATACCCAGGCTCCTGGCATTAAGGCACACTCCCTTCCATCTGACACTATTTTACTAAGCCCCTGTCTATGACCCTTCTGTTTCCCATGTTCTCATAGCCACTTGTTTTCTTGGTATTTGCACACTTTGCGTTTCCCTTTCCTGACACAGACTGTACCGCACCCCTCTTTTTTTTTTTTAACTTACTATGCTTTTTATCTTCCAGCGGTGTACCCCTTTAGCCACCCTGCTGCTGCCGAACTGGAAATCATCCCAAGCATAGTGACCCCTAGATTACCCCCCAGGGTGGAGTTATCGGAGCCTCCCCACTGTAGCCCCGATGGTGCTGTGTCATGGGTGCAACAGGGGACCCTCATATCCGCAACAGGCGGAAGGCATTATTAGATGTGCTGGAGGCCATTTTTCTCTTTTTGGTGGGGGTGTGTTGAAGCAGACGCTGTGATGCAATCGCATCATGCATCCAACATGCCCCTGAAGAGTGACGCTTACAGGTGCTCTGGTCACAACGTATCCCGTGGTCACCTGGGAGCACCATACCAGAGATACTCAACCTTCCTCTCTCCCTTGGAGGTGAAGAGCATCTAGTGGCTGCTCAATTCACCCAAGCCCCCCCCAGCTCGCCCTCAGACATCCTGAGTTTATTCCTGAACCTGGGTTGCCCACATCACAATGGTGAATCTTTCCGCTGCATCGGTGGGCCAGCCTACCTCATCCCTCTTTGTACCTGCAGAGTTCCTACTAGCCCCCAGGTGTGGGGGAATTCTAGCTAGGATCCCCATCTTCTCACCTGTCACCATGGTTACCCTAGCCCCAGTCTCCCCTACATTCAGTTTAAACATGTGATACAGATGTCAAGCTTCTGCCCAAGCACGCAGACCCCTTCTCTTGTCAGCTGGAATCCATCATCCTTGAAGACCCTCCTGTCCTAGAAGTCCCCCCCCCAGTCCCTTCACAAAGTGGTACCCCTTCTATTGACACCATCCCATAAGCCACCCATTAAACTCCTCTGTCTCATCCCTCCTAATTCTATCCATCCTCCCTGCCTCATATAGGGAGGAACTCAGAAAAAGCCAGGGAGGCCAAGTGTGCTGCCAGTCTGTACCCCAGTCTTTGAAAGTTCCACTTCACCATCTCCACAGACTGGTTCACCAGATTACTGGTACCCAGGTGTACCACCACCCCCAGCTACCTCTGCTCCCTCTCTGCCATCCTTTCTATCCTGTCTATAGCCTAGATGACTGATGCACTGGGAAGGCACGTGATTATCCCCCCCCCCTCCCCTTCCAGTACATCCCAGGGTGTTGCGGGAACTGGGAGGCTCTTTGGCAGATCTGTTTAAGAGTTCACTAGATCCGGAGGTAGTGCCACTGGAATGAAGAATGGCACACACAGTGCCTCTCCACAAGAGAGTGGGCCCTGAGATGACTCGGGTAACAACAGACTGGTCAGCTGGACCTCAATTGTGTGAAAACTTATGAAGGCAATTCTTAAAGAAAGGCTGGTAGTTTTCTGGAGGAGAATGGTCTCCAGGGTGAAGGATAACATGGGTTCATGGTGGGAATATCCTGCCAAATAAACCTGATCAATTTCTTTGACTGAATAACAAAATCATTTGGCAAGGGCTAAGTGGTTGACATCTTGTACTTGGACTTCAGCAAGGCCTTTGACTCAGTCCCCCACAGAAGGTTGATCAGGAAGTTGGAAGATCTAGTGGTAGGGAAGAAACTCACTAGATGGGTGGCGAGCTGGCTAAAGGGTAGGACCCAGAGAGTGGTAGTGGAATGAGCTTTCAGACTCAGAGGGGGTCACCAGCGGGGTTCTACAGGGCTTAGTGTTTGGCATGGTGTTGTTAAATGTTTCATAAGTGACAATGGAGATGGCATCAAGGGAAGATCTGCCTATTTGTGGACGACACCATGCTCTGTGGAGGGGTAGCTACAGTGGAGGGGATACAAGACCTTAAGGAGGTTCTGGTCAGGCTACAGATGTGGTCGGGAATATGGCAACTCGGGTTCACTGTTAAGAAGTGCAAGGTCATTCACACAGGAGGTAGGAGCATGAGGACGGAGTATAGACCATCTGGGTCCTGGTAACTAACTCAGAGGAAGAAAAGGACTTGGGGTTTAAAACACTTGTGTCTGCAAGAATTCTTCACACTGCAGAAAGGTAGCAGCCAAAACCAACAAAATGCTGGGCTGCATTGCCAGGGGAATCACTAGCAGGCTGGAGGAGGTCATATTGCTGCTATACAGATCATTGGTGCTGCCGCACCTGGAGTATAGGGTACAATACTGGCATCTGTACATGAGGAAGAACATTAACCTGCTTGAGGCAATCTGGAGATGGGCAATGGAAATGGTTCAGGGTCAGCAGGGCACAATGCATGAGGAGAGGTTGGAGGACCTCGACATGTACTCACTAGAGGAGAGGAGGGAAAGGAGGGACATGACTGAGACCTTCAGGAACATGAAAGGCATCAATAAGGTGAACACAGAGAGTTTATTCAGTCTTAGTGGAAGCAAAACCACAAGGGTCTCAGCCTTAAACTGGCAGGGGGGACGGTTCAAAAGAGAGAGAGATCAGAAGGTACTTTTACATGGAGAGAGAGAGAGAGAGAGGCAACAGGGTGGAATGAACTCCCAGATGAAGTACTCTCCCTGGAGGCGGTAGGCATATTCAAAAGAAGGTGGGATGGGGGAAGGTCAGGGTCAAGGGGGGGTAGACAAGAAGGGGGAGTAGCTCAATGAAGGGGGGGTGGAGACCTCAGTAGCCACTGAGGGCTCAACAACATGAGCAGACATGATAGACTACTTACGTCTTCTTCTGCTGGCCTTATTTGTATGTTCGTGTGTACCAAGAAAAATTGAGCCATCAAGAAGAGACTCTCAGTCCAGTCCAGTGGTGTGGAGGGTTGAGGTGTCGCACACCTTACCTCCTGCCATGCTGTCGACCTGTATTCAGGAATCAGCATGAGTTGTCGGGGGTCGGTGGGGTGGGAAAGGATTGAGTACCCCAGGGATAGCTCTCCTGTCTTGGGGATGGGTAGCCAAGCCATTTTGGCCCATGACTGCCATCAGATGGAGGCCCTGTGTTAGTGCAGCAGGAGCAACTCAAAGGGAGAGGGCTGCAGTAACATAGGATGTGTGCTCCTCTGTACACACATACCGGCATTGCAGCATGGGGGAGGAATGACAGAAGTAGAAAATATGGGAACCTGGGTGTCTTGTCCCAGTGATCTGCCCTGTCGCTCCAATCCTGGAGCCAGTCTGGATATTCTGCTGTTGGGGGATGGCCCTCCTCCCACCCGACTGCAGCAGGAAAGCCATGCAGGAACAAGCTTCCAGACCGGGAAAGAGGTAGGAACGACTGCTGGGTGCAGGGACAGGGCTGATAGCCACCCAGGCCTGCCCACGAGGATAAAAACCTATGTGGGGAAAAAAAGAGACTTCCTTCTAATAACCCAGAAGTTGCCCAGACTGCCATGGTTCTCAGATTAGGTAAACCTGCCAACTCAGAAAATGCTAGGACTTCTGTCTCACAGGGACTGGCTGGAGCAAGAACTGGCTATTTTTTACACGAATCCTGAGAATCTGCAATTTTCAGCCTGGCTTTTGAAAGGAGGAAGTTGCTAAAGCTTGCTTATTCATTTAAGGTGGTGGACATGCTCTTATCCTCCAGGTAAATCCCTGTGTCCACCGCATATGAAAGGGTCTGGACACCTTTTTTCCTTTTGGGCACAAATTTTACAGTTTAATTCAAGGAAAGCCATGGGGCTTCGATTCTGTTTTTCTCCTACATGCTGGAGTAGTTAGGGACCCAGGCCTTATATGGCATTCGGAGCCTATTTCCAGCATTACTGCTGTTTGACCTTATGAATGGTTCCTCACTCTGAACATTCTTGGACTTAATATGGTTCTCTTTCAGCAATTACAAGGCTCAAGCATGCATCCGAGTCACCTGTGCCCTCTCTAGGTTTTCAATCTTAGTGGCAGAGTTCAAAAGGAATCATTTTTCGGGGATTATTTCAGCCTCTGTTGTCTAAGAGATTCTCGCTATCAATGTGTGTTTTTTTCCTGATAACTGTCTGTTCTGCCAGATGGTCTTATGACCTCCTGGCTTTTTTTCCTGTAAAGAGTATCAAGTTGGGCAACCCAGTGGCTTTGTAGAAGTGTTGTGTACTTCCATACTGGTGACCACGGTTCAGGGGCAGACTCCTCGGGGAGCCAGGTCAGGTGGCTGGGGAGCTGGAGTAGTGCAGCCATCCAGCAATGCCTCCAGACTGTGGAGGGAGGCACCCAGGTTTCAGTGCTGTAGTGACCCCTGCTGTGGGCCGAGGGAGCTTGTCTCACATCCAGAGTATTGCTACATCCACTCGAGGGGCTTGAGGGGGGATGCCGGGCATCGGGGAGTGTAAGATAAGGAAGAAAACTAAGAATCCATATGTGCACTGGTCACCGTATATGATGGTGCCGGTTCCCTCAGGTCCTACCCCATGTGGATTCTTGCTAGCATGACAGTGGTGGGAGTGGCAGATGGGACTGGGTGGGTCTGAGAATTGTATGAAGCAGACATTGGTGGTGACCGGGGGCCAAAAGTCTTTATTGCAAAAAAAAAAAGAGTATTATCTTATCTGTCACCCCCTCAGGACTGCGATCTCTCCTCTTCTGAAATAATCCATTGTTTCCATGTGCTCAAATGGTGCATTGCTCATGCATTTGGCCTAAGCTGATGAATCTCTAGGAAGGTTATTTTAACAAACTTTGAGGGCATTTTTACACACAGTGGTCTGTATCGGAATAACCGATACAGACACACTGTAACAGTGCCTTTTCAGTGTGTACAAACATTCACACACTGGTACAAAAGTGAGTGCTTCCCTGAAATGCATTCCTTCTCCTCCTGGGTTCAACAGCTTCTGTTCCATTCTGCCCTGCAATGTAAAATTGGCATTCCATTCATTTGTGCGAACTGCGGCCGAACTGCAGTATAAAGTAACCCAACTTCTGCACATTTGACCACAGCAATAAATAACATAAAAATGATAAATTTACTGCAGTATTCATTTAAGGAAGATTTTCCCTAACAAATTCTGCTGAAAACATTTACAAAACTCATCCAATTAGGTGTGGTAACTTGGAGGCTTGTACTATGGTAACTTTGGACGTCTTTCGTGATGTTTTCAGCAGAATTCATTAGGGAAACTCTGCCCTAAATGAATTCTGCCATGCAGTTACACTTTTCTGGGTTTAGTAAGGCAGAACAGTTGCCCAAAGTACACTTGCCTTACCGAGATGCCACCGGGCCCCCAATGGCAGGAAACACCACTGCAACACCGGAAGATGGAATCTTCTGAAACCTTGCTTGTGTGTACAAGCAGCGCGCAAATGCATTGGGAGGAGAGCAACTGGACAGGAATGAAAATGGGCGCCACAAGTAAGTGCCGTGTAAAATTGGCTTTAAACTCTTTGTGTGCAAAGCCTTCAGAATTAAACTGGTATGGACAAAACTCTTTTTTTCACTAGCCTAATAGTCTTCTTCAAGCTTTGCAGAGCTTCTAAGAAAGGGCAGATGGTTTCCTAGCCCACCTTGCCTAGGTGGATATGAGATTGCATATCAAAGGCTTACGTGGCATCCTCACTGATCCACCAGCATTTACTAGGGAGCAGTTGTTCCAGTCCAGGACATCATCCTGGGTTGAGAGCACAGCAGTCTACATCTCCAAAATTTAATCCAAAAAAGTGCAGCATGCACCGGTACTGAGGAGGAGTGCTGGTCAGGGAATACGTTTCCCAACAGAACGCTAACCAACAAAGAGTCCGGCACTGCCAAAATCCAGAAGCAGAAGCCAGTTTGCACTAAGGTGGTAAATGAGAGACATGCTCTAAGTTTCAGCTAGTGCAGTTTATTAATATTCCGTCACAAGTGTGCAGTCCGAAAACATAGCTTCTACTGGACTGACAAATTTGTCCATTAGCCAGGTACAACGTTTTTCTCCAAGAATTACATGCTTGATTTTCAAACTGAGACTGAGGCAGTGTTTGGACTCAAACTGCTGTGATCACCGATCAGACAGTAGACCATTTCTTGCAACATTTATGACCATATTCTCTCCCAACCAGAATTTTATGAGTACTGCTTATTGGAACTAATTTTGTTATGAACTGTTGGAGGGAGGGGAGAGGGAGGTAAGGTGCCTGCCCAGTGCCATGGCTTGGTGGGACAGGGAGTGAATCCTAAGGATCACAGGAGCCACTGCACAGGGGAGGGAGTTGGATGTCATTGTCCACCTAGGGACAAATGACCTGGCTTGGAATGGGATCAGAGAAGTAAAGGGGGAGTTTGTGGAGTTGGGGAGGGGCCTTAGACAAGTAGCACGCATAGTAACCTTCTCGGAGCTCCTGCCTGTCTATGGCATGGGTGAGGCTAGGGTGTGCCACATCATGGAATTCAATAAATGGTTGAAAAACTGGTGCAGAGCTCAGGGTTTTGGCTTCATTGGGGACTGGGGTTCCCCCTGGAGGGATACAGGTATGTACTGGCATGATGGTCTGCATCTGTCCAGGTGGGGAAACAGGATCCTAGGTGATAGGTTTAAATGCTTCATTGGCAAGCATTTAAACTAGCCAATGGGGGAGTCACTGAAAAGTAGCAGGAAAATCCCAGCCTCCCCCCCAAAAACAGGGTAGTTAGTGAGGTAAACACCAAAACAGAGAAGTCGATAGGGAGAAAGGCAGGGGTAAATGAAGAACAAGACAAAGGCAGTAAGGACAATGATGGGGTTAAAAAGGGTAAGGCCATTAAAAAATTGAGGGTAATGAGTACCAACACCCATAGTCTGGGTAACAAGCTCCCTGAACTAGTGGCCTTGATGGAAGAGGGACACCTGGATACCGTGGCAGTCACAGAAACATGGTACACAGAGAACCATGACTGGGATGTCAACATAGCAGGGTACACAATCTACAGGAGGGACTGGGAGGGTAGAAGAGAAGGAAGAGTAGTTGTCTATCTAAGAGAAGGGATAAAAGCAACAGAACTAAAGGGTTAACAGGGTGGAGAGGAGAGGAGGCACTGTGGGTCACCCTGGACGTAGGAAATGACACCACAATCCTCACACAAGTTGTATACAGACCCCCGTCTCGGGGGGGGGGAGGAAATGGACAAGGAAATGATAGAAGGCATCCTTATTATGCCAGAAAAAGGAGCAATATTGTTGATGGGGGACCTGAATATTCCAGATGTTAACTGGGGCACATTTGCTGCAGCCACATCCAAGAGCAGGATCATTCTTGATGCCCTACAGGGGGCATGCCTCAGACAGCTAGTGTTGGAATCCACTCAGGAGGTAGCAATCTTAGACCTGGTACTCTCAAACAGGGATGGAGAGAGGATCTCAGATTTAGAAGTGAGAAGTCATCTGGGAACAAGTGACCACCAAATAGTGTGGTTCACAATAAACACAGCTGTACACTCAAGCGATACAAAAGAGAAGGTACTGGACTTTAGGAGGGCTGACTTTAGCAAAATAGGAGAGTGCCTCAGAAAAGAACTAGCAAACAGGCAAGAAAGTGGGGTGGAGGAACAATGGGGAAACATCAAAACAGCCATCACAGAGGCAATAAGCCTTTGTGTGATCAAATAAACAAATCAAAATAAAGGAAAAACCACTATGGTTTTCAAAAGAGGTGCCGGGGAAGGTTAGGGAGAAAAAGATAGCATTCCGGAAGTATAAGGAAACACAGACGGAGCAGGACAGAGAACTGTACCAGTTAATGGAAGACTACACCCTCATATTTTATAAATGTTATTTGTTTTCATGTCAACAGATAACTCTTTTCATGTAACTGTTAAAGATGTATGCAAATGCTTTAGTCTGTTTTCACAGTTCATACCAGGCTCTGTTACTATCCTGGGAGGCTCCATTTCATGGTTGTTAAAATGTCATTGTCCCTGAGAGCTGCATTAGCATATGAGAACATAACTGCCTTACTGTCTTCTCACATTGCTTGCTTACACTTAAAGTACCCCCTGGCAAGTCAGTAAAGCACTGTACATTGACATTAAATAAGGAGCTAAGAAGAATTTAGGAAACTTAATCAAGTGTCAGAATTTACAGTTATCCTATGCTCAGAATAGATGATTTGGTGGACAGACTGGGGAGTGCAAAGTATATCAGTATCCTCAATCTTACCAAGGTTTACTGGTAGATACCTTTAGCTAAGGAATCCAGAGATAAAACTGCATTTGCCACCCCTATAGGATTCTATCAGTTTACCACCATGCCATTTGATTTACATGGTGCACCAATTACATTCCAATGGTACAGGGATGTCATTTTATCCCCTCACACTGGTTATTATGCTGCATACCTGGATGATGTTGTGGTGTACAGTCCAGACTGGGAAAGCCACCTAAAACACTTACGAGCAGTTATCCAAGCTATCAAAAATGCAGGTTTGACAGTTAATCCTACCAAATGTGCATTGGACATGCAGGAAACCAGATATTTGACTATGTGTTGGGAAATGGAGAAGTTAAACCAGAGATTTCTAAAACAGAAGCTGTAGCTAACATCCCTATCCCTAAAAGAAAGAAACATGTCAGGTAATTTTTAGGGCTGGCTGGTTATTATCAGAGATTTGTTCCCAACTTTGCTGAATTAGCTACTCCCCTCACTGAACTCACATAGAAAGGGTACCCAAATAATTTGAACTGTACCCCAGAGTGTGATGAAGCTTTTCAAGCCATAGAGGCTGCATTATGTTCAGCCCCTGTTTTAAGAAGCCCAGACTTTGAGAAACCATTTTTGCTACAAACAGATGTATCTGAGGTAGGCCTATGTGCAGTCTTAAGTCAAAATGTAGATGGGACAGAACATCCTATTCTGTACATAAGCAGGAAGTTGCATGACAGAGAGAAAAGGTACTCCACTATTGAAAAGGAATGTCTAGCAGCAAAGTGGGCCATGGAGTCCCTTAAGTTTTATTTGCTAGGAACTGATTTTGTTCTTGTAACTGATCACAATCCTCTCTGTTGACTTAACCAAATGAAAGGTAAAAATTCCAGAATCACAAGGTGGTACCTGGCACTGCAGCCATGTAAATTGATGGTGATTCACAAATCTGGTAAAGAGAATAGTAATGCTGATTTTCTGTCAAGATATGGATCAGGAATTGAGGGTTCTGAAGGTTGAAAAAAAATGTATGGGTTTGAACTTTACTGTTTGCTGTACTGTTATATAAAAACTGATAATGCAAATGTGCTTAATTTCTGAAAGCAGCAAATGTTATCAGAGAATAGAAAGTTTTGGAAACCTGTTTAATAAAACAGGTTCCCTCTTCAGGAGGGGGTGTATGTGATAGGGTAGAATAGGACCCTGTCCCATTTCTTATGAAGAAAGTGTTTACATGCAAGGATCTTTCCTATTCTGTCTCTTCTCTGTCTGGTTGCGCAACCAAATTTTCCTGTGAGACTTCGGACTTGATCAACCCGAACAGTCTCACAGTTCTTTGCCTCTTGCTGTCTCTCAGTTTTCTCTTGCTGTCTGTTTTTCGTCCCTTGCAAATCACTTAATATAAAAATATGTGCAAATCACTGTATGGAAATGTAACTGATATTGGGTTCTCTTGTGCTTGGAAAATATATAGTGTTACTGTTGAAATGTATATATTTATATTTTGAGATGACTGCATAAAACTATTGTAAACTCTAGAGGTTACTTCAGTGCAAATATTTGAGCCTTTTTCAAAAGCTGCAGATGGGGCCTCAGAAAGTACACTGTGTTCTAGCAGCTCCTGAAACTTACAAGAACAGACTATGTGAAGGACAGGATGTTTGTTAAGAACGGGGTCTGAAATAACTTATAAAGGAGCTAAGCTTCAGTTCCAAGATGATTAGAAGAAAAAGGGACACACAGAGACTGAAAGAAAACTTTATTTTATTTTGCCTCTGTACATAGTTATTATGAACAAGTTGATTTTTTTTATGTTACTGCAACTGTAAATAAATATTTTTGGTGCATTCTACAACTGCTCCTGATGTTTTTTTATGCTTCCTGACCTGTGCCTCGATGACAGATCCCAGTACTGCAAAAAAGGCACTTTAAATTAGACAGAATTATTTAACTGGCACAGGACAGGCTGGTGGCATGTCACAGAAACCTGCGCTTGGTTCTTGAGGTCCAGAACTTGGTTTTGCTTTGTTTAAATTGGCACATAGCAAAGAAACCTTGATTATTATGGCAGAGGATAAATCAAAGGCTTCCGATGAGGGGCCATCTAAAGGTACTAACAATAAAAAAGTAAGCAGAGGTGCTGAGGAGCCCTCCAGATCCCAGCCAAAAAATAAAGCTTTCAAAGATGAAGTTCCTCACAAATTGAAAAATAATAACAGTGATGAAAAAAGGAAGCTTGATCAAACCACTGATGAAGTGGCTAAAAAGAAACTCTGTCAAGAAAAAATGCTCCTGTTGCTCCTGGGAAGGCCAATAGTGAGACAACAGGCAGCTTAAAACATAAAGAAAAAACAAAACACATATAACTCAAGTCGGCACAGGATCTTCCATCTGTGCAAGACATGGCAAAAGCATGGCAACTGTTTCAGACCCTACAAAAGATAGGTCCTATATTTACTGGGGCTGGCAAGCACTCTTCCACAGTTCTGTCCTCTGTAGACTGTGATGGTGATGCAGATGATGAAGAACATTTTTAAGATGTCTCTGACATGGATTTTGAGGGCCTTGAGTCCCATGAGTCCCCGGACCCTCTATTTGGGGACCCCCCCCCGGGTGACCAGGAGGACCACATCTCTATGTTAACATTTTTACAAAATATGCTAGACACCTTGGACCTCCCTACGCAGGAGCCCAACCAGGATGTCGATGAAGATGAAGATCATAGGGAGATGACAGGTGTTTCAACCTTGAAGACCCTTGTCATCCCTATCTATAATGCTTTCAGAAGAAGTAGTACCATGAAAGTGCTTCCAGCCCCCACTTCAGTGTCAGGGGTTGACAAGTAGATTGAGAAAAAATACAGATTGTCTAGAACTGGTACCAAGTTCCTGTCTGCACACCCTAGCCATGAGAGTATAGAGCAAAAGGCAGCTTGCAAGAAAGCTGGGGTCTCCTTGTCCTCCTTACCTCTGGACAAGGACTCCAAGAGAACTGACTTTATAGCAAAGAAAAGGTATGCCACAGCCTCCCTGCTTCTCAGACTTTCTTTGTACATGGCGTTTACAGCCAAATATAAGAAACCCTAGAGAAGTCTGTCCTGGCCATTGCCCACAGTGGGTCAGATGTTACAGTGAAGGAGCAGGTGGAAATGATAAAAACTGCCCTGGAAGTTGCCAAATACCAATTCCACATGGCAGACTACAACAATGATGCCACCTCTAAGGCGATGGTCCACGGCATCTCTCTGAGACGCTTTACCTGGCTTAGAACTACCAGTCTAACCACAGACACCCAGACCAAGTCCATGGATTTTCCCTGTGATCAAAATATATTGTTTGATTACAGAACCACTGACTACATGAAAAAGATTGACGAGTACAAGGCCTACTGGCAAAATCACTCATCTAAACCTAAGCCTACTGCCCCTCAGAGATCCTGTCGTGGGGTGGTTGGAGCAGAAGATATTTTCCCAGGTCTTACAATTCTTATCCTCAATCTGACTTTGGTCAGTACAGGGGGTCTTACAGAAGCAGGGGCAGAAGGGGTCAAAGATGAGCCACATTTACCCAGCTGTCTGCCGCACAGTCTAAGTCCTGATGTGAGTGTCCAGGCTGCCTCCCCGCTTCTGGTGGGAGGCAGACTTTCACTATCTTTAGAACTGGTCCTTCATTATGTAGGACAATTGGATGCTGGAGATAGTGAAGAAGGGTCTGCCACTACAGTTCAAGCAGATGCCAGACCTCAAGCATGCCCAGGTGTCAAGACCTCTTTCCCCAACACAGCTTCCACTGGTGAAGATGGAGATAAAAAACTTTCTAGCTCTATGAGCAGTGGAGAGGGTCCCGGTCCATGAGAGGGGCAAGGGCTTCTACTGCAGGTACTTTCTTTTTTTTCCCCATTTACAATTTTTTGTATTTTTGCCCTTTTTCTCCCCTTTCCTGGGGTCATAGCATACACATGCATACGCATGCATGGAGGTGCATGCCAGGATCCAGTGACCCCTTCCACCCCACCCCAGACTTACATCGACACTCCTGATGCCTGTGCACCAATCGAACCTCCACCTGATGGTTGCAGGACTATGGGGGTGCGGGCGTCCCCCTCTGGAGTGGAAATCCCTTTCCAACTCTCCCCCCAGCTGGCACCCTGGTGACCCAAGGTTGTTCTTGAACCTGGGTCTCCAGCGTGGCAGGAGGTGTGGCGTCCAGCGCCTCAACCCTCAGCGCCACCAGGCTGGCTACTCCAGGTACTTTCTGACACAAAAGAAAACTGGGGAGTGGCAACCTGTCTTAGATCTCAGATATTTAAACAAACATCTGGAAAAACCCAAATTCGAAATAGTCACAGTGTCACTGGCCATACAGTCCTTACAGCAAGGAGACTGGCTAGCCTCCCTGGACTTAAAGGATGCTTACTTCTACATACCCATAAGGAGGTCTCACAGGAAATTTCTCAGATTCAAACTTCCTTTGGCCACTATCAGTTTGCTGCAATGCCCTTTGGCCTGTCCTCAGCCCCAAGAGTCTTTACCAAGTGCCTCGCAATGGTAGCAGCACACCTCAGGAGGCTGGGTGTCACTCTCTATCCTATCTGCATGACTGGCTCATAGTAGCAAAGTCTCCTTGCCAGGTCAAGCAGTCCTTTTCCCTTATAAAACACACTCTGGAGTCCCTGGGTTTACTGGTAAATCTAAAGAAATCTCACCCGGAACCCTCCCAGTTTCTCACCTTCATAGGGGCACTGCTGGACACTCAGAAATGATATGTTTTCCTCCCACAGGAAAGAATTCAGTTTCCTTGCAGTGGAAGATTCTTTCACCTGGGGACAGTCAAGACCAGCCAGACACTTTCTACAATTCCTGGGACACACGGCTTCAATGACTGCAGTGGTCCCAGGAGTTAGGTACAGGATGTGACCCCTGCAAGTCTACCTCAGAGCTCGCTGGTCTCAGAGAAGCAACAATTTTTCAAAGCAGATACCTGTGGCAGAGCAGTTCCTGCAAAACCTGCTGTGATGGAAGAACCCTGTAAATTTACAAGCAAGGTTACCATTCCAAGCTCCGCTACCCACAAGGGTGATCACCACAGATGCCTCCCTCTTGGGGTGGGGAGCACATCTGTACAGTGCCTCAGTAAGCGGCACTTGAGCTCTCGAAGAGTCACAGTTGTACATAAATCTCTTGGAACTCAGAGCAGTCTTTCTAGCTCTCAAAGCTTTTGCTCCCAGCATAAAAGGGCAGGTGGTTCAAATTCAAACAGACAACACCACTGCAATGTTTTACATAAACAAACAGGGTGGTGCCAGATAAGGAATACTCTGTTCGGAAGCTCTAAAGGTCTGGTCTCTTGACTTCTCCCTGGGAGTCAACCTTTCAGCTATTCACCTCCGAGTCAAACACAATACCCTGGCAGATGCTCTGAGCTGCATCAGTTAAGGCCAGAGTGAATGGACCCTGAACAAGCAAGTACTAGCCACAGTGTTCAGGTGGTGGGGCACACGAGAAGTGGATCTGTTTGCCTCACCCATCAATTTTCAGCTTCCTCAGTACTGTTGCAGGACCCCAGTCCCGGGAACCCTTCCCCTGGATGTCTTGATCCTGAACTGGTCAGGGAGATTCTTATACACATTCCCTCCCTTCCTTCCCCTTGATGCTCAGGGCATTGCTGAAGTTCAGACAACAGCCTGCATCAATGATCATGGTGGCTCCGGATTGGCCCTGGGAAGCCTGGTACCCTCTCCTTCTCTCAATGTCCTGCAGCAGGCCCATTTGCCTGCCTCCAACTCACTCCTTGCTGACACTTCCTCAGACAGGAGTGCAGTATCCAGACATACATTCTTTTCCCCTCAAGGCTTGGTTCTTGAGGGGTTAAGAGTTTTCATCCTTGCAGTGCTCTGAACAGGTCCTTAAGATACTGAGGATGGCTAAAAAAAATGAACACTAGGAAGACTTATGCAGCCAGACGGAAAAGGTTTTCCCTCTGGTGCAAGAGCAAAAAGGTCAACCCCGTTTCATCTTCAGACCCTCAGCTGCTGGATTACCTGGTACACTTACAGGCATCAGGCTTGAAACCATCTTCCCTCAATCTACACCTGGTGGCAACTTCGGCCTACCTTTCAGTGGGAAAGAAAAAAATCTGTTGTTTCCCACGCTGTATTTAAACAGTTTTTCAAAGGCCTCTTGCACATTCAGCTTCCAATTAGGGAACCTGTTCCTCCTTGGAGACTGAACCTTTACATAGACAGGCTTATGAAACCACCCTTTGAGCCTATGTCCACTGCACATATCAAGCTTGTAACTTGGAAGATAGTCTTCCTAGTAGCTATTACCTCTGCCAGGAGGATTTCATAGCTACAGGCCCTGTGCACTGAGCCAAATTACATCATCCCTCACAATGATAAAGTTGAGCTCTGGACAAATAGGAAATTTCTGTCAAAGGTGGTTTCAGAGTTCCACGTAAACCAGTCCATTACTCTGCCTGTCTTCTTTACTGAGAGAACCACTCCTGGTGAGCAAAAGCTCCACAGCTTGGATGTTAAAAGAGCCATCTTTTACTATATGGCACATAATAGACAGTCCAGAGTCTCTTCCACTCAGTTGTTCCTCACCTATGGGGATGTAGGCAGAGGAAGACCAGCTACTAAAAGAACTGTTTCTCTTTGGTTGGTCTCTTGTATTAGATTCTGCTATGAAAAAACTGGTCACCAACCTCCAGTGGGGCTCAGGGCCCACTCCACCAAGGGCACAGTGAAGGGGCATTCCTCTCCTGGATGTCTGCAAAGCAGCTACCTGGAAATCTGTGCACACCTTTGTGAAGCACTACAGTTTGGATGTGCAGACCAGATCTGATGCCAAATTTGGCAGGGCAGTTCTGCAGAGCCTCCTTCTTAAGTAGGTTCTCTGCCCAGCTCCCGCTTGGTACTGCTCAGTTGTCTGCTAAAGTTATTGATGCTAAAGTACTCCTGGGGTAAGAAGAAAAAATTACTCACCGCAGTAATCTTCTTTCTTCCAAGGGGTCCTTTATCATCAGTAAGCTCCCACCCTTCCTCCCCGGTTCACCTGTCAGGAGAAGGGCTCTGTTATCACATCTCTTACCAAATTTGGAGTTTTTTATTGATAAGTTTCTAACTTGTGTTGTTGTTGTTTCTGTTTCCACTTTTGTGGACATTTGCATGTTTTTGGAATCCTGCTGATTCTTTTTCAGGGCATGTGCCCTCATTTTCCTTCAAAAAAATTCTGAAGCCATCAGGCTGCTCTCCACTCAGCTTACTCCCCCTCCTGTTTTTTGATTCGCTATTGCTCAAAGCTCATTTAAATAAAATTCTCTTAAAGGCATACCTCTGAGGCAGTTGCACCTAGCCAGTTAACTGCTAAAGTTACTGATGCTAAAGGGCCCCTTAGAAGAAAGAAGATTACTACGGAGAGTAATTTTTTTCTTCTAGTAACAACATGGAGCGCGGCAGCAAAAAGTACAGTAGTTCTGTCAGACTTACCGTAATTTCTTTTTTCTGTTAATTCCAACTTTGTCACTAGGTCTGCATCCGAGAGGTATTTTTAACTCATGGATAAGCAAATTTGCAGATGATATCAAAATAGGAGCTATAGTGCAGGATATTAACAACCTTCAGGAGAACCTAAATTAATAAGTAAATGGGCAATAGAGTATAAACATTTTTTTTTAACATCAGCAAGTGCTGTACCATGCATTTTGGAAAAAAATAACATGCTTGCAACATATTATTTAAATGGAAACTAGCTCAATTGCACAGAAAGTGAAAAAGATCTTGGAATAATTGCAGGGAGTAGCCTGGAATTATGTGGGGGAAGAGCTCCTCCCCCACAGCCTATTTAAATGAAGCAGCTGACTCCTGCGCTGCTTACAGCGAGTAGCACTCTTAGAGCGAATCGCACTCGCTGTCATGCTGCTGCTGGTTCGTGGTTGCTTGCTTTGCCCCCACCCCACTCCTGCTCCTGTTTCTTGGGTTTCTCTTCATCCATTTGTCTTTTGTTCTCCCCCCCCCCCGCTTCTCCCTGTTGCCCTTTGTTTGTTTTCTTTTACCTTTCTTTAGTGTTCTCTTCCCGAGGCCGCTTCTTCGGCTGCCACTGCATTCTGCTCCTTGCCATTGTCAGCTCGCTATGTGGACTACTGTGCTCTCCTTACCAGAGCCTCCTCTCATGCTTCGGCATGCAGCGACCCAACCTCGAGAGCTCCCAGCATTCCAGCGTTCTCTCCTGCTCCGCAATCCGACTGCTGGCCATTGATAGGCTGTAGTTCCGTTTTCCATCTCTTGCCTTGCACCTTCCTGGTACTTCACTGTCACTTCCTCGAGCATTCGTGCAGTGAACTTCTGTTTTTCATGGGTCACCACAGGACCGTCCTTGGGCATCATCTTTCTGGGTTAATCCTCAATGGCATCATAGCCTCATACATGGCGGCTATGGTTTCTTATATTTTATTCGGCTGTTCATTTCACCTAGCATGGCGCCAACGGGGATCAGATCCGGAGCCATCTGGTGCTTTGCAATCATGACTTACCTGATTAACCTCAGAGGTATCTTGCTCAATTTCCTCATTGGCATTCACTTTACATCCTCATGGGAAACCAGTTAGCTGTTAACATTTATTTAGTAAGGCGTCAGCTGGCCAATATGGGTAACCTTCGGTTTGGATACATTTCTTTGCTACTTTGGTTACTCTGCACTGCTGCATTGACCATGCATATTTATTAGACATCACTCAGCTACAGCCTGAAATAGTTTACAGAACCTCTAGTACAATTCTGAAAGTGCTAGCTATTCATATGGGGAGTTCTACTGTGGCATTGTTCCTCTGTTACTGCTGCCCTCGTATGTATACCTCAATATATTCTATGCTGTACGGCACTGGTTCAGAATTATGCTACCATCTGTTATACCAATTACAATCTGTTCCCTACTGTGTCGCTACTCTTTCTGCATTCCATGTGGCTGGGCAGTACCATTATGTTATCTATTAAATATCCACACTCTGCATCATTCCATGGTGCCGAAGATTCTTCACTACGCCACTACTACTTTTGCATTGCATGCAGCCAAACATTGCTACTACTCTATCTGCCACTTCTCTACCACCTGCCTCACCCCGTAGGACCAGAGGTTCACCTCATCGCACTTTGAAGTCCTGCACCCCTATGCACTCGGAGGTGTCATTCAACTTTATCATTCCATCATATTCGTCTACTTCTATGGCCTGCCTCACCCTTTGGGCAAGGGGGGCTTCCTTACTTCTACTCAACACTTACATCACCCAGTTCGGGTTTGGAGTTCACATTCTGCTATGCATCTACCTGCAGCCATGTCTACCAACCTAGGAGTTCCTTTACTATGGACTCACATCTGATTTGTTCACCGTTCATCTTCCATTATTCAGATGCTTCTGCTTTGCCATTTCAGTCCCATGCATTCCTACTGCTACTACTCCTACCAGGACTTATTTGAGATTATCCAGAAGACGCAATTCCCATTGTGTCCTTTGGCTTTGGACCTTGAAGACATGCTTTTGCCCATCTGGCTGGGAGCATTTCTGACTGCTTGCCTGCTTCTCTACCTGCCTTTGCCCATCGGGATGGGAGGTTTACCTATTGATCACCTGCTTCTACGACTTGCCTTCACCCTTCAGACTGGGAACATTGTCTACTACTTGCTTGCTTCTATGACCTGCCTTCACCCATTGGGCTGACCTACTCATCATACTCATCTACTGCTCTGACCTGCCTTCGCCCATCGGGCTGGGAGGATTATCTACTACTCGCCTGCTTCTCTGACCTGCCTTCACCCTTCGGGCTGGGAGGTTCACCTTCTTCTGTTCTACTTCTGCCTCACCCAGCTAGGGGCCTGGAGATTCCCCTTCTACTTTTGCCTACCTGCTCCTGCTGCTCCAGCCATGGACTCATGGCTGCTTCACCTTTTCAAGACATTAGTTACTATCTCAACTTTCACTCCCCTTCCTGCCTGGTACCTCTTCTTTATACGATTTAGTGGCTGGTCCTCCCACTCAAACACTATCAGTCAGCCTCGGTGTTCATTCAGCAGCTTCCGGGGCTGCTCTCTTGGATATTTGCCCTGTTGCCTCAGCTGTGAAATTGCTGCTGCTTCATTTCCAGGACTTGGTTGGCAAATCCTGCAGCCTTTCACTGTCATGCTTGTGCTCTACCGAATTCAAGCCTGTGACGCCACTACTTCATTGGATTCCGCTTCTTCAGTTATATCTCTCTCAGACTCTTCAGGTCTCATCTGCTTTCATGCCTCGAACTTTGTATACCTTCAGTTCTCACTGTTATTCCTCTCATTCAGTTGTCATGTCTCAACCTCAGTCTCTTCCATGCGTTTACGTACCTCTACAACTGATGGATTCCTGTGCATCGTAGAGGGACTACCTCGCTTGATTTCTGCAAGTGGACATTCCTGGATCTAGCTGCGCTTCCCATACTGGAATCAGCCGCCTCTCTCCTATCTCACCAGCTGTCTGTTCAGCTACTCTTTCTTCAGGGGCTGGTTGCCACGTCCTGTTGCTTCTCATTTGCATACGTTGGTGCATCCTGCTCCTACTGCCTCGCTTTGGATTGACAGTCCAACTGACTTAATTCCTTTGGGCTCACCTTATTCTACTACTTGGATGCTTCACAATATTGCACCAGTGTCTCTGATTATCTATACAGCATGTCATTATTCCAGCTTAACTCTACAGCTGTTGCTTCATATCAATTCCTAAAGATTATTTCTTATCAGAACTGGATTCGTCACTCCATAGCCTGGCCTCAAGCCTTCTCTCATTCCTCGTACTATACAAGCCCTACTATTAGAAACCTGGAAGTCGTACTACTTCTATTTCGTTCTGCCTCATTGATGTCAAATCTTGGATGCAACTATCTTCTGGTCTCCTGTATTGAGTTTGTCAGTCATCAACTTCATATCCACCATCATTCAATTCCATGGATTATGCCCTCTATCAACTGAAGTACGGAAGACGGTTCTTCAATATATCTACTCTCCATCATTCCAAATTATACATGGATTCTCGGACTTGGACTTTATTAGAAGGAAATTACTTCACTGGACATTTACAATTCAGTTTTTCTCAAGCTCCATTCATCTGGATTGAATTCTACAAATTAGAATTCAGATTTAGCTGATTAATTTAGTTTAATTAGGATCTCTTTCCTTTAGTATGCCCAGAAGGACGGGCAGGTCAGTAGCCATGGGTCCTCAGAGGTTCCCCCCAAGGGGTTTTTTCCTCTCCTGAGTGCTACTGGTCAAACTCTCCAGAGTTGGAGGAGGTGATCACCTATTCTTATCATTAAGTTGTTTTGCACAACTTCTTCAGCATTCAGTTACTGAACAATCGTTGATATTTATTCTTTTTGGGGCTTTCATAATTCTAAACCAAGCTTCCTTCCTACAGGTGGGATACAGAGAAAGGCCAAAACCTTTAAAAATTATCAAACAACTCTATTCAAGCATCCAAGTACCTAAGCACAATACATTCTATACAATTACCTACTGAACATTGTCCTGTCTATACTGGCCTCTGTATCCAACAACCATATTCATCATTCAACTATATGTTACATAAGCACTGAGCTATGAACCACACACAATTGTTACCGTTGATTTATTATTCAAACAGCATAGTACAGAGGCCTCAAAGAGAGCTAACAGCATGATGAACTGCATACTAAGTAATATAAGAAGTAGAGACAACTCTGTATTACTAGAAACATAGACTTTGACGGCAGATAAGGACCGCTTGGCCCACCTAGTCCGCCCATTTCCCTACCTAGATGATAAGCTGCAGATCCTAGTTAACCAACAGCCTATTTGTTCCTACCCCCCACAAAAATTGCCTTATGTCTGTCCCATGCATTCTTGAATTCTACCACAGTTTTAGACCCCACAGCCTCCTCAGGAAGGCTGTTCCATGCATCCACCACCTTCTCTGTGAAAAAATACTTCCTCACATTGCCCATGAACTGCCCCCCCATCTTCAAATTGTGTCCCCTTGTTCTTGCACATCTCTTTTTCTGAAAGATGCTATCCTCTTGAACTTTGTTGATTCCACTGAGGTACTTAAATGTTTCTATCATGTCCCCCCTCTCCCTCCTTTCCTCAAGGGTATACATATTAAGCTCCTTTAGTCTCTCCTCATATGACTTCTTTTGCAGACCCTGCACCATTTTAGTTGCTCTCTTCTGGACTGCCTCTATTCTATCTATGTCCTTGCGGAGATAAGGTCTCCAGAACTGGATGTAGTACTCCAGATGGGGTCTCACCAACTGTCTGTACAGAGGGATAACAACTTCCTGTTTTCTGCTGGTGATGACTCTCCCTCTACATCCCAGTATCCCCCCAGCCCTCCCTACTGCCTTCTCACATTGCTTGCTAACCTTAAGGTCATCTGATATGATTACACCCAGGTCTCTTTCCATTTTTGTTGTTGTTACTCACCTCCCCATTGTGTAATCTTCCCCTGGGTTTTTGTTTCCCAGGTGCATTATTTTGCACTTCTTTGCATTGAATCCAAGCTGCCATACTTCTGACCATTCCTCCAACCTTGCCAAGTCCCTTCTCATCCTTTCCACACCTCCTTGTGTATCAACCCTGTTGCAGATCTTTGTGTCATCTGCAAAGAGGCATACTTTTCCTTCCAGTCCCTCTGCAATGTCACTTATAAAGACATTAAAAAGGACTGGACCCAGTACTGAACCCTGCGGTACCCCACTAGTAACCCCTCTTTCTTCAGAGTGGACTCCATTTACAATTACCTTCTGTGTCCTGTTGTCCAGCCAATGTTTTATCCAGGCTACCACCCTGGGACCCACTTCCAGGCTGGTTAATTTGACTATTATCTTTTGTGTGGGACTGTGTCAAATGCCTTGCTAAAGTCTAGGTAGGCCATGTCCACAGCCCCTCCCTGGTCTACTACTTTGGTCACCCAGTCAAAGAAATCAATTAGATTCGTCTGACGTGACCTTCCCGCTGTGAACCCATGCTGACTTGGGTCCTGTGCCCCACTGGCCTCTAGGTACTCAACAATTCTTTCCTTCAGAAGTGATTCCATCACTTTCCCTACCACTGAGGTCAAACTTCCAGGTCTGTAGTTTTCTGCCTCTGTCCTGGTCCCACTTTTGTGAAGGGGAATCACATCCACCTTCATCCAGTCCTCAGGTACCACACCATCCTCCCATGATTTGTTAAAAAGAGTAGTCAGTGGTTTCACTAGTTCTGCCCTTAATTCTTTTAGAATTCTGGGGTGAATTCTGTCTGGCCCCATTGCTTTGTTCACCTCCGTTTTAGGAGTTCTTTCAGAACCCTTTCTTCTGTGAAAGGACTGAGATTGACCCCCCTATCCAGAGTGCTTCTGTTAATTGGATTAGGCAATTCCCCCTCCTCCTCTTTTGTGAATACTGAGCAGAAATATTTGTTCAGTATCCTTGCTTTTTCACTGTCCCTGTCTGCCCGCCCACCGTCCATTCTATTTAGCCTCACTATCCCTCCCTTTGTCTTTCTATGCTCCCTGATGTACCTATAAAAGGTTTTATCCTCCTTCTTAACTGAGTTGGCTATCTTTTCCTCAGTTTGGGCCTTTGCTATTCTGACCTCCCTCCCTGCTTCCTTCTGCCTTAACTGGTACAGCTCTCTGTCCTGCTCCTTTTGTGTTTCCTTATATTTCCTGAATGCTATCTTTTTCTCCCTGACCTTCCCCGCCACCTCTTTTGAGAACCATAGTGGCTTTTTCTTTTGTTTTGATTTGTTTATTTGCTTCACACAAAGGCTTATTGCCTCTGTGATGGCAGTTTTGATGTTTCCCCATTGTTGCTCCACCTCTACTTCTAGCCTATTTGCTAGTGCTTTTCTAAGGCACTCTCCAATCTTGCCAAAGTCAGCCCTCCTGAAGTCCAGAACCCTCACTTTTGTATGGCTTGACTCTGTAGCTGAGTTTATTGTAAACCACACTGTTTGGTGGTCACTTGTTCCCAGATGGCTACCCACTTCTGGATCTGAGGTCCTCTCACTGTCCCCATTTGAGAGTATGAGATCTAAGATTGCTCCCTCATGAGTGGGTTCCAAAACTAGCTGTCTGAGGCATGCCACCTGTAGGGCATCAAGAATGGCCCTGCTCTTGGATGTGGCTGCAGCAAATGTGCTCCAGTTAACATCTGGCATATTCAGGTCTCCCATCAACAGTATATCCCCTTTCTCTGCCATCCTAAGAATGTCTTCTATCATATCCTTGTCCATTCCCTCCCCCTGACATGGGGGTCTGTATAAAATCCCTGTGCAGATTGTGGCACCATTTCCAGTCTCTAAGGTGACTCACAGTGCCTCCTCTCCTCCCTGTTTACTCTTTTGTTCAGTTGCTTTTATCCCTTCCCTTACATAGAAAGCCACTTCTCCCCCTCTTCTCCCCTCCCTGTCTCTCCTGTAGGTTGTGTACCTAGTATGTTAACATCCCAGTCATGGTTCTCTGTGTACCATGTTTCTGTGACTGCTACAATATCCAGGCATCCCTCTTCCATCAAGGCCACCAGTTCAGGGAGCTTGTTGCCCAGACTACGGGCATTGGTACTCATTACCCTCCATTTCCTGATGGCATTACCCCTTTTTGCCCCATCCCTGTCCTTATTGCCTTTGTCACTTTCTCCATTTACCCCTGCCCTTCTCCCTATCAACATCTCTAACTTGGTGTTTACCTCACTTACTACCCTGACATTTTGGGGGCTAGGATTTCCCTGCTCCTTTCCAGTGCCTCCCCCTTGGCTAGTTTAAATACTTGCCAATGAAGCATTTAAACCTATCACCTAGGATCCTGGTTCCCCTCCTGGACAGATGCAGACCATCACTCCAGTATAGGCCTGCATCACTCCAGGTGGATCCCCAGTCCCCAATGAAGCCAAATCCCTGAGCTCTGCACCAGTTTTTCAACCACTGATTGAATCCCATGGTGTGGAGCACCCTAGCCTCACCTACGCCATAGACAGGCAGCACCTCCGAGAAGCTTACCATCCATGCTACTTGTCTAAGGCCCTTCCCCAACTCCACAAACTCTTCCTGCACTGGTCTGATCCCTTTCTTAGCCAGGTCATTTGTCCCTAGGTGGACAATGACATCCAGCTCCCTCCCCTGTGCAGCTGCTCCAGTGATCCTGAGGATTCACTCCCTGTCCCTCCAAGCCATGGCACCAGGCAGGCACCTTGCCTCCCTGTCTCCTTCCTCCCCCAGTTCTACTTTTCTATCAATGGAGTCCCCCACCAGGAGTTGTTTCCTTCCCCTGTGGGGTCCCATGCCACCCTCCTGTGGGTCTCCTTTCTGGAGGTTCCCAGCATCCTCCTTGGCTCCACTGTGGGTGCCTCCATAGAGGAACCACACTTTGCCAGAATGGCATATGAATTGTGGAGAGGTACAACTGGAGCGATGCTCCTCTGTTCCATCACCCTCACCCTCCCTGAGCCCACTGTGGTCCAACCGTTCCTCTTTCTTGGCAACCTCTGAGGCAACGGTAGTGGCCCTGGTGGTCCCTGGATGGGAGAGGAGGTCCCACAAATCCTGGCCATCTCAGCCTGGAGATGAGCAACCTCCTCCCTCAGCCCAGCAAGGTTCCTGCATCCTCAGCCAACACTGCATCCTCCAGAACATCTCCCTGAAGACTGCTGCTCCACAGCCACTGCACTGCACTGCACCACTCCCATCATGTCTTATTTCTGGCCCCATCACTGTTTTTTGGAATACTTACTCTTTACTCTGTTTATTTTTTTTTTCTCTCTACTTAGTTACTGCCTCTGTGCTCTTTAAGCACCTGATCTTCCTGTTCCGAGACAAGAAGATCCTATATTTCTCAGTAGACCCCTTACTTGCTCAGAGGCAGACCTCCAGCAGCTGGGGGGGGGGGCGGAGAGCTACTGTTGTCCTTCTAGGATGGTGAGTATTTGCTGGCTCTGTGATCACTCACTTCCTGCTCCCAAACAGGAAGTTCCTGTTGTCAGTCAAATCCTGTGCCTATAAAAGTAGAACTGGCTTTGGGTGGGGGGCTGCAGGGGAGGGAAGGAGGGCAATATAGTCCCAGTAGAGAAGTCCAGTCACAACAGCAGCTCCTTGTCCTGTATGGATCCTTGGTTAGGCCCCTAGTGGAGTATGGTGCTCAGTTTTGGAGCCCATATCATAAAGCGGATATTGGATGACTGGAGAAAGTCCAGAGAAGAGCAACAAAAAAAGTAACCAAACTAAAACACCTTACCTATGAGGAAAGATTCCAAGAACTGGGATTATACATGCTGGAATACCGTAGACTTAGGGGCAACTTGTGCCTTGTGTATGCTGTGTTTAAAAACAAGGATTTATGGGAATGTCTGGACTTATATGTAAATGTCTCCAATAAGAATGCTAGATCACACATAATTATCAGCCTAAAGGAGAAAACTACAAGGCAAATAAGAGAGGGGCCTGGATAATAAAAGGGTGGTGATCCATTGGAATGGACTACCAGAGTAGATAGTGGCAAGTAACACAGTCACTGTCTTCAAAAATAAATTTTATATACACCTAGGTAGAAACCTCTTCCACTGAAAAATGGTGTCTTGTTGGCGAAAGCAATGGACTTGTACCCCCAAACTATGAAACTCTTTTGTAGAATATTGAACATAGAGTATGATTCAGTAAATTAGCATTCTATGTTTCTGTTGAAGGCAAGTTTTGAAATGTATTCTAATGCATAAATGTGCTTTCTTCAGCCATATAGCTAATTTTTCTAATGCCCTGTAGAAGTATATTTTTTAAATCTTCCTGTTAGAGAGATTTCTGTTTGAGCGGTAGTTTCACATTACTCAAACTATTTCTGTTTGGGAGCCCCAGGGTACCTATGAGACCAGGATACAGCACAGTGTCACAGATTCCTGCATGACAAGTAAGCAACAATACCCGACAGGATGGGCAGTATTGTGCTATACCGGACCAGCCCAGGGGCGTAATGAGGCCTGACACCGCAGGCAGAGGGCCTTATAGCCCTTGGAAGGTCCAGTATAGCACAATACCATCCACCATGGAAGATATTATTGCACTTAGAAACCGGGCATGAGTACAAATTTAAATAAGTAATAAAATAACAGAGGAAATCACTTTCAAAAGAAATACAAAGACTAAAAAAAGCTTTGTTTTTGGTAAAGTAGTCCCTCCTGTTTGTGTGCTGTTCCCTCTCCTGTCTCTCCCAGTTGTCACAAAGCCATTCTCATCTGCTAACCCCCCCCCCACTGCAGCAGGTTCAGAAGAAGACATGGATTTTTTTGTAAACTGTCCCCCCAGCAGTCTCTTGTCGTTTTTTTCTTTTGTAACCCCCCACACACACACACACACCTTTCCCTCTGTCTAAGGGCATAAATGTTATCACAGATGTATTGGAGAAATTAAGAAGGATTACTAACAATGCAAAACAACTCGGAGCGAATTCACCCAAAATAAAGATAGTAAAACATTTTACCCTACCTCTCTATGGCTTCATCACACCTTGCTTCATCACACCGTACACTCTCAATCTTTAACACCAAAAAAGTGCAAGGTCATGCACATAGGAAAGGAAAATCTAAGAAAGGTGTATTACCTACAAGGCAAAAGACTGACAGCCTCAAACCAGGAACATGATCTGGGAATCATAATCTCAGACGACTTGAAGGTTAGTAAGCAGTGTGAGAAAGCAACATTGAAGGCCAACAGAATGCTGGGCTGCATTGGGAGGGGAATCACGAGCAAGAGGAGAGCGGTGATACTGCCACTGTATAGAACGCTGGTCAGGCCTCACCTGGAATACAGAGTCCAATTTTGGAGGCTTCGCCTCAGGAAGGACATTGACCGGGTGGAAACAATACAGAGAAAGGAGACAAAAATGATTCAGTGTCTGCAGTACATGTCCTATGAGAAAAGACTTAGGGAATTGAATAAGTACTCCCTGGAGCAGAGAAGAGAGAGATAGGAGACATCATTGAAACATTCAAGTACATAAAAGGCATTAACAAGGTACAGGCACAGGAACTTTTTCACTTCAAGTAGGACTCCAGGACCAGGGGACATGACCTCAGGCTGCAAGGAGGGAGGTTCTCAACCAACACCAGGAAATGTTTCTTCGCAGGAAGAGTGGTGAATGCCTGGAACAGCCTGCCCCAAGAGGTTGTAGGGGTCAACACTGTAGGGGTATTCACGAATGCATGGGATAGACACAAGGGAGCCCTGACTACAAAGGGCAACTAAAGTGTCAAAATAGGTCTAAAACAAATGGGCAGACTAGATGGACCTAGCGGTCTCCTCCTGATGTCAACTTCTATGTTTCTACCTCTGTGAACTGGATCAGCCCCAAACTCTGGCCACCGGACACAGGACCTCCAAGCAATCTGTAGCCTTCTGCTCCCTCTGAGCTACTGAGTCCCATGATCCTGGTGCAGCCTGATGGTCGCTTTCTGTAATTATAACTTATGACACAAAATAAATACAAGGGGCTTTGCATTTCATTTATCCCCTCTTTAACTTCAATGAAGGAAAATCACTATCAAGTTTCTTCCCAAACAGCTCTTTATTTTATCACCTGCACTCGAAATGAGTTCAGGGGTACAGGAGTCCCATCCTTCTCCAAGTAAATAAAACAACTCTATGGGGCCAACTGAACGTTTTACAGTTCACCCATGCTGGAACTCTCGAGCAGACAAAATGTCATACAGGCAGTACAATCAGATTATTTTTGCTTCTGAAAGCTCGGATGGTTTACCAAACAAATCCTTCACATGAAGAATCACCAGGCTCCTGGCTCACTGGCACTGGTAAGCCCAAACTCTTTTTTTTTTCTTTTCTGGGTTACTCTTCCCTCATTTTCCCATCTGGCTCTGGTCAGCTGCCCTATCTCCGGCGCGGAAAAGTGTACTGCTCCCCCTCACCTGGCCCCTGGACCTTGGCCCAAATCTCTAGGGGTACCAGGACTTTTTCTTCCTGACCCAGGCCCTGTAACCTTTATCTTCTCCTTCCACATTGAGCCTGAAACCCACCGGTGTACCAAACATCCCCCTCACCAGTTCCAGTACTATGACCATGTCCATTCTTTCTCACCCCCACTGGTGCTGGACCAGGCCCAGCTCCAATGACCAAGCTGTACCTCCCGGGCTCCCCTGCCATGAGAGGGCCCTGAGCACTGCCACCACTCAGACCCTCTGAGCAGCCCACACTCCTACTCAGCCCCCAATGGTGCCTTTTCTCTCTACAGTGCCCCCAGATGGCCATTTTAGGAGTGGCCCCAACCTCTGTTCGTGTCCCTGCCAAACACATCCTGGGCTTGAACTAAGCTCCAGCCAGAGCTGCCCTCCAAGGCCTGTCCTAAGACCTGTGACCCACCCAGCTCTGAAATGTCAATGCCCTAGGACCTGCCCCTCCACACAGGCCCTTCTGTATGGGTGAAGGACACTCTAGGCTCCCTATATGCCTGACTGCCCTTCCACTCTGGGTACAGGAGGTGACATCTGCCACTGGCCCCTCCTCTGTGGGAACTATGCCACCATCCCCACCATCCTGACAGCCCAAAGCAACTCCTGCATGGGATCCACACGGGGCTTCCGCCTACCCTGCCATTCTCCAACCAACTAGGCCTCCCCATCCCAATGACACAGATACACAGGCTGACCATCCTCCCTGCAGAGTGTCCTTCCCTGCTCCATGATGCCACATCACTATAGAGGCCATCCCTATCTACTAAATTTTGCCCCACCCAGATCGAGCTCCCTTCTTGCCTGCCTCTTCTGCTCTTCCAGCCGCCCCCTCCAGCCCAGGCCTACTGCCTGGGCTGGAAAAGACCCAGAACTTCCTGTTTCCACTCCTTATATACCCTTCCTAACCTGCCCTCTGCTGCCACCTTTAGGCATTCATCAGGGATTAACCCCTGGAGCACTAATAAATTCCTAAACTCTGGGGGTAGGAGGTGGAAGGGTGTCCCTAGTGAGAGCATAAGCCCCTCTGAAGAGAGGGGACTTACACTTTAAAACTCAGTTTTACGGTTCTGTTCCCTTCATTTAAAACTTTTTTTTGCTCTAGGGAGATGTGGCTGTGAGGCGCGACCCTGCCACACAAAACCAGGAAGTGGAGACCCATAAGTAGGATCACAGATGGCAGCACTCCAAATTCCTTTTTTTCCCCAAGTTTAACTCACAGCACTCCTATTTTTTTTTTTTTTCATTTGCATGGTAACTACAAATGTGAGGCGACAGCTCGTTTTGTGGTAGCTTGTTCCATGTTTCCAGATCTATCAGCATCAGGGCTGTGTATGACAGAGGAGTTCTGTTCAGAAAGACCTGCAAGGAAAATGTTAGCAGTTTCCCTAAATAAGTATGAAGCTTTCTTTGGTTTGGAGTGAGTGAACTGTTTTTGGTTTTTTTTTTATACTTCCTTTATTTAAAAATCTCTTTTTCAGTATATCCATATTCAGTTTATACAACTAAATATTGCTTTACTTATTAACAGTTTTAAAAAGAAACCTTGATAACATCAACAATTGTAAATCTGGCACATTACTGAGCAATTATACTAATTTATGAGTAACAGCTACAAATTTAGCTAAGTACATTTTTGTATCTTAACTAATAGCTTCCAGGTCTCTTTCAGTTAGACTTTCTTCCATATACTACAGTACTAGATCTTGATGAAGTTCCCAAGGCGACCATCTTGTAATATAAATTTCCATCTTATCTTGGAGACCTAAAGAAATTTGTTCATTAAGCTGAATGTTTAATATTAGGGTTTTCCATTCAGCTACCGATGGGGAAGTCACTAGACGCCACTTCTTAGTAATGGATTTATAGGTACAACCTAAAAATATTGACCAAAGGTATAATTTAGCCTTATCCTTGGCTTCTAGAGGAGGGATCCCCAGAATTAAATAAATCCCCTTAAGCGTGCCCAGAATATCTAATATTAATTTTATATAATGAGAGATTTTTAACCAAAACGCTGCCAGTTTGAGGCATTTCAAAAAAATATGCTTGTGCGATGCTGAGGCCTCCCCACACTCCCTCCAACATTGGGACATTGTACCTGGGTTTCTTAAGGCTACTATCGAGGGGACCAAGAAAAATCTTACCCTAACCTTCCATATGAATTCCCTCCAAATGGGCGATGTAGTGGTAGTCCACGTATTCCTCCATATCTTCTGCCAATCCCTGCTAGATAGTGGTTGTGCTAGTTCCTGTTCCCATTTGGATTGTAGGGGTACGATAGAATGGGAAGATTGATGTATGAGGGCCTTATATATTATAGAAATAGCTTTTTTCCCCAAGGAGGAGGACCATACCTGTCTGAATGGGGTTCTGTCTTCCTCAAACTGAGATCTCCTCTGAGTTCTTCTAATTTGTGTTTGTATATAATCTTTAACCTGGTAGTAATATAATCTATCTTTTTCCGTCCAGGCGTACATTCTCTGAGCTTCCGCGAAATCTATGATCTTGTCCCCTGTTAGCAATTGCCACGGTGCTTCTAGGCCCTTTTTAATTTGATATCTGTACCACTGGTTTTGTATTGGTGATTCAAATGGGTGGGACAGTATAAACCAGTTATACTTCCAGAGGTTCTGTTGGAAATTTTTGCATTTTATTCCCATTAGCCATCCTTTCAGGATAGCAGTAGTTGCCGCAGGTATTTCCTGCATAACTTTCTTTATGTGGGGCAAAGAAAATAAGCACACTGGGCATGGAACAGAGGTTGGTCTGGATAAGTCTATTTGTTTCCAGCCTGCTTGGTATGATTTAGTTCTCTATAATAAAGCCAAACGCATTTGGGCTGAAATCCAGTAATTTTGGAGTGAGAGATAGGCTACTCCTCCTAGTTCCTTGGGTAGGATTAATTTAGAGAGACTAAATTGTAGTCTCTTCTGGTTCAATTGATATACATTCAAAATTTTTTGCCAAGATAATAATTCCTTAGATGTTATGACACATGGGACACACTGAAACAAGTATAGGAAACGTGGCAATGCATTAATCTTAAGGGAAAGCGTCCTTGTATAAAAAGAAGATGGTAAGAGGTCCCATCTCCTCAGGTCATGTTTAATATTTGTCACTAATGGATGGTAATTACGTGCAAAGAGTAAATCTGTTTTTTTAGTAATCTGTATCCCCAGTTATTTTACACTAGTATTGTCCCATCTAATTGTGTAATGTTTTTTGAAGGTGGGTGAGGGATTAAAGTCAAAAGTTAGGGCCTCTGATTTGGTAACATAAAGTGTGAATCCTGAAATATCAGAGAATTCCTGGACTTTTTGGAAAAGAGATGTCATAGACATTTCAGGGTTGGTTAGATATAATAAAATATCATCAGCAAAAAGGGCTAACTTATGTTCGGCATCTGATACACTAACCCCTTCAACATCAGGGGTTTGTCATATGTATTGGGCCAGGGGTTCGATATAGTAGGCAATTAATAATGGGGAGAGGGGACATCCCTGCCTTGTCCCTCTATATAAAGGGAATTTCTCTGATTCTCTGGCCATTGGTTCTAACATAGGCTATTGGATTCCTACAGAATTTGAAAATAGTGTTAACAAATTATGACGGGATACCAAATTTTAATAAAACCCCCTTCAGGAATTTCCATGATACCTTATCAACGGCTTTTTCAGCATTGAGCCCTAGCAAAATGGAGGGAGTTTTGTGTTTTCGAATGTGTTCAATGATATATACCATACGCCTGACATTATCTTGGGCCTGTCGTCCAGGGACAAAGCCGCATTGCTCTATATTTATTGTAGATGGGGTGAATTGAGTTAGTCTTTTTGCTAATATTGAGGCAAAAATCTTATAATCCGTGTTTAGTATCGATATAGGTCGATAAGATGAGCAACATGTAGGATCTTTCCCTGGTTTTAATATAATCGAAATTAAGGCTTCGCTCCAGGATGGGGGGGATCTCTCCTTTCTCTGTGTTCACAAAAGAAAACACTCAACCCAAGATGGGAGCAAGGGTCTCCCCGAAAGTTTAATAGAACTCCCCTGGTAGCCCATTGGATCCAGGGCATTTTCCCGATTTCAATTTGCCAATTGTTGCTACTATCTCTTCTGTAGAGACAGGGGCTATAGGCTGATTACCTTGTGCTGTAAATAGAATAGGCTAATTTAAAGGGGTCAGAAAATCCCAAAGTTTTTCAATAGTGGGGTCAGTGTCTCCAGAATAGAGAGAGGAGTAATAATGAAGGAAAGTGTCCGAGATAGTGGAAATATTGTTGTTGAGTTCATTTGTAACAGGATGCCTTACTTTCAAAACAGTGGACTTAGCTCTCTGAGCGCGTAGCTGACTCGCAATTAATCTTGAAAATCTAGGTCCCCCATCGTAGTACTTATGTCGTAAAAACATTAGCTTTTGTTCTATTGCATAATCCAGAATGTTATTTAGCTCTTTTTGCAGGGTTGATAGTTCCCTGGATCGGTATTTATAGTGTTTGATACATTGCAAGTTTTTTACAGCCCTTATCTGCATTTCGAAGGCCTGCCTATGTGCTTCCCTTTGTTTTTTCCGATGGGATGAGATTCCTATTAGTTTCCCTCTGACTATTGCTTTTATAGTGCCCCAAGTCATGGCTATTGTAGTTTCTTGCTTGTCATTGTCCAGCAACGCCTGGGTTATTGTATCCTTAATCACCTCCTGAATCTCTTTTAAGTAGAGAGAGATTCAATCTCCAAAAGGTTTTTTTATGCATAGTTTGTAAATTAATCTTACAAAAAATAGGGGCATGATCAGAGATACAAAAGTCTCCCTGCCAAATACTGTATGCTGAAAAGTGCTTAGGTATTCCCGTTGTGTTATCAAGAAGTCAAGGCAGGAATAAGAGTAGTGAGCCTGTGAGTAGAACGTATGTCTACGCGCAGGGCTGCGTAGAAATTGCCAGATATCTTCATATCCTAGCTCCTGTAGTAACTTCTGGACTTTTCTAGTAGTTTTATTTATTCGACCCTGAATGGGGAGATCTATATTCCCCTTTGAGATATCCAAATTAAGATCCCCTCCACAAATTACCCTACCCTCTGCCCAGTCTGCTAATAAGGTAAATAGGTTTCTATAGGCTAAGAAATCTGTTGCTGGGAGCATGTAGATAGAAGCTAGAGTGGTCATCTGACCATTTAGTAGGCCTTTTAATAAGACATATCTTCCTTCTTTATCAACTACCTTATCCTTAACTTCAAAGGGAATTCCCTGTTTGATCATTATGGCTGTCCCTCTACATCTACCATCTTGGTACGAGGAGGCCACCACCTGGGCAAAGCCCAAACGCTCAAATTTTTTATGTCCACTTGGTGATAAATGTGTTTCTTGCAATAGTAAGATTATAGTAATAGTAAGAACCTTCCCTTCTCATATATTGTAAAATTTTACTTCTCTTAATGGGGCTAGTAATTCCATGCACATTATACATGCTTATTACATAAGATTTTGCCATATTTTAACACATATTGTATAATCCCTGAATTTTACCATCTCACATATATAGGTCTTTCTCCCATAATGGTGGCCACCCCTCCGTCTTGTGACAGATTTCAGCATGAACACATAGATCAGCACTCATGAATTTCAACTGTCCCTCCATGCCAGATTCAAAACTAGTAACCAACATCATTTTGAAACATATATAAATCACTAACACATACATCAAAAACATTAATAACGTTAACTTCCAAGGTCGGGGGCTAAATATGAATTTTAATAGCCCTTTGTACTCCTCGTACAAGGAGGACGAGGAGGAATGTATGCACCCTCGTTACTGGAGGACTTCCTCTAGAGCCTCCTTTTTGCTGGGCTCCTATTTATTTGGTAGCTGTATGGGCAGATAGAACGTTGATTCGCCCCTCAACCAGCCAGCTATATATTTTATCTACTCTAGGGTAAATACAACAGAGATACTGCTTCTCTAAGGAAATTATGTTAATTCAGATTGGCGGAGATAGTGGTATCAACATATTTGCCTCTCTTCCTCAATCAAAGAAAATGCCTATCTCCGGTCTTGTTTAATTTATTGCCCTAATAGGATTAATGGGGTACTCTTCTAATAGCCATACATCTAATTTTATGCAGAGCAATAAAACAATGTTGATTTAAGGATGCAGAGGATAGAGGAAGGGGGTAATAGCGTGAAATAGGGAGGTAAAGGGAGGATGGCAATCGTCTCCAGTTCAGCTCCATTTTAGAGACAATCGCCATCTGTCTTCACTGTCATCAAGTGCTGACATCAAGAAATGCTTTTTCTTGGGCAAAGACACAGGCAGTACACTTGAATTCATCTTTCTGCAGCTTAAATATCTTGTTGAACCCCTGGTATTGTAGAGAATAATGTCCCCCTCCCAAACAACTAACAAAGGCCCCCTGCAACCCTTCCCCAGCATACCTGAGTACTCTGTGGTTGGCTATAATAATATAAAAAACCAAAACAGAGAAAACGTCCTTTCATATCATTGCTGCACGAGATGCCTTCGCTGATGTCACTATGAAAGAAATTAACTTTCTCAGAAACACAAATAGTTTGTTTTTATCGAATGTTCAGGTTGCAGATACAGTCTGTTTTGCTCTTCTGTTCATCACCAACTGGAATCTGCACACAGCATCAGCATGCGTACCAGCTCTATTTTCCTCAGTCTTCCTGTAGATGGTGTTCTGCTTCTGTAGTCCTCGGTTCCCCGCTTCTTGGTTCCTACCTTCGCTCACTCGGATGTTCTTTCCTTTTAATGCTGCCAAGGCTTCCTCAACTGTATTGTATACCTTCGTGCCCTCCTCCCAAAACACTCTAAGTCTCAAAGGGTAAGGTGTATGGAAGCGGATTGACTTCTCCCTCAATGCCCTTATGATAGGAAGATATCTTGTTCTTTGAATCTGCACTTCCTGAGGGTAATCGTGATCCAAGAAGAGCCTATGTGTGAGGTATTTCAGCTCTTTTTTCACTCCATGCATGCCTAAGTATTTCTTCTTTCATGCTGTAGGAGCTCATTTTAAAAACGATGGAGTGAGGGCATGCAGCTGGATCAGTGGGTTTCTTCTGTAGCGACCTGTGTGCTGTCTCTATAGAAACATAGAATTTGATGGCAGATAAGGACCGCTTGGCCCACCCAGTCTGCCCATTTCCCATAAGCTGCAGATCCTAGTTAACCAGCAGCCTACTTCTTCCTACCCCAACCCCCTAGAATTGCCTTATGACTGTCCCATGCATGCTTGAATTCCACCACTGTTTTTGACTCCACAACCTCCTCCGGAAGGCGTTCCATGCATCCACAACCCTCTCTGTGAAAAAATACTTCCTTAAATTACCTCTGAGCTGCCCCACTTCTATCTTCAAATTAGCCCTTGTTCTTGCATACCTCTTTTTGAAAGATGCTACCCTCTTGGACTTTATTGATTCCTTGAGGTACTTGAAAGTTTCTATCATGTCCCCCTCTCCCTCCTTTCCTCAAGGCTATACATATTAAGCTCCTTAGTCTCTCTTCATATGTTTTCTGGTGCAGACCCTGCACCATTTTAGTTGCCCTCCTCTGGACAGCTTCCATCCTGTCTATGTCTTTGCGGAGATTGGGTCTCCAGAACTGCACACAGTACTCCAGATGGGGTCTGACCAGCTGTCTGTACAGAAGGATAATAACTTCCTGTTTTCTACTGGTGATGCCTCTCCCTATGCATCCCAGTATACCCCAGCCCTCCTTGCTGCCCTCTCACATTGCTACGTAGCAGTTAAGTGTTGGAGGGAGGTCTAGAATATCTTTTAGTAGATTCTCGATGAAGGATGTCATTGGGGCTGACTCTGAATCCTCTGGGAGACCGTAAAGACGCAAATTGTCATGCCTGGAGCAGTCCTCCAAATCTAGGCATTTAGCTTGTAAGGATTCGATTTGCTGCAGCAGGGTCTGTATGATGTGAGTTAGTTGTGTCACTGTGTCCTCGGCCTCAGACACCCTCTCCTCAATTTTCTCAATCCGGTCCTCTAGATTTGTGAGCTGAGAGTGTACAATACGGAATTCCTGTTTGTTTTCTCTTCTGAATTCCTTTATTTCGTGGAGGAGCATCTCGGATTGTGAACGTGATAACTGCTCACTCTCTTTGTCCGTGTCATAGTTGGCCGTCAGAGAGTTAGGCGGTGAGGAGGACCCATTCTGTAGGCCCGTTTTTAATCTAGGTGCATCCTTAGAATTTCCTTTTAATTCTTGGTGATTTTTGCCTCTGTTAATGCTCATCGGTGCTCCTCCTGGGTTTTTGAACATAAACTTGGCTGAAAATGTAACTTTTGGAGGATTGGTAGCCAGCTGGGTTGGGAGCCTCATGGATTAGGCTTGTATCAGCTCCGTGACGTCACCGGAAGTCCCGAGTGAACTGTTTTTAAACATTAGACAGTTGTCTATGTTATTTAGTTTACTGAATGAGACTGAGACAGACTTGGGGGTGGCTTGGTCAACTGTAACTTGCATGCAAAGCAACAGAAAACAAATTCTGGCCAGAGCTGATACGGCTGTGACACGCTGCCAAGTGACCAAAGTTACATGTATGTATAGAAATTATTAAACGCATGGGTGTAACTTGGCCATTTTATAAGATGTTGCACCAAATTTTCAACATGGCCTTTTCACTTGTCCCAAACGTTATTTTGCAGCGTGACCGTGCCATTCTGTGCCACAGGTGTAAAAACACTTCCTTTTTTCACAGTTTATTTCTTTTTGCCACCTTGTCCTGGGTGGCGTTCCTTCTAGCCTAATTCCAGCAGCTTACCTTTGGCATACCTCCACAGCTTGCACCCCATGGTGGGGCGGTGGGGATCCCTCAACCTGCTGCTATGGATTCAGTGCCAGGGTTACTGCTTGTTCACAGGGCAGTACCTGCAGGAACCAGCTGTCAACCAGCTGCACCCAGAATACTTTTTCCTCCTCCTCCATTTTTCTCCCTCAGGAGATGAGGTGTGCAGTGACACCCATGGAGGGAGCGTGCACACATCCACACACACTCCCATCATGCGTCTGCCTCTTCTCCTCCCCTATCTTTGGAGCATCAGTGTGCTTCCCCACAGACAATGCTAGGGGCCAGTCAAGCACCGACTGCTGGTGACCCCCTCTCCCCGGAGAAGAAGAGCAGACTATTGGATGCTCGATCCTTCTCCTCCCCTGCCCACCCCCGATGATCTGTGCTCGTTCTCAAACATGGGTCAAGGGCATGGTGTGAGGTAAGGCATCCAGCGCCTCAGCCCTCAGCGCCACCGGGCCGTCACGAAAACATATTTTGGGCAGGATGTGAAAAATAATGGCTGTACTGTTAAAAAGGAGGTCTGCAAAAATGGCAATGTAGAAAATCTGGAGTGAAAATATTAAAAAGTGGTGAAGTTTGGAGCATACATAGAAACTGCGCAATGCATGCTCATAACACAGTCATTTTTTTTTGAATTTTTTCACCAAATTTGCAACATGGGCTTTTTGGGACCCCACTTCATGAACAGTGGCACTGTCATTTCATTAATTGGTCCTGAAAGGTGATTCCATGCAGTGACGGCAAAATCAGATTTGTGGCCTGTGTAACGAAATGACAGCAACACTGTTCACGAAGTAGGGTCCCAAGAACCCCATGTTGACAATTTGGGGGCAAATTCCAAAAATTGGCTGATTTATCAACTTCAGCTGAAAACCCCACTGAATGCCAACAATATAGATACATAGACAAAGTCAGAATATAAGGGCCTATGGCCCACACAGTCTGCCCATTTGAGCTTGTAAGTTCACTTTATGTTTTTCTAGAAGACTGTTGCCCCTTACCCCTGACCTCCAGAATTCCCTTATGTCTATCCCATACATTCTTAAATCCTGTGATTGTTTCAGCCCCCACCACTTCCTCTGGCAGGGTGTTCCACTTGCCAACCACCCTTTCTGTGAAGAAATTCTTCCTCACATTTCCTCTAAATCACCCTCCCTCCAACTTCATCCCATGTCTTCTAGTCCTGGAACATCTTTTTCACTGGAAAATTGTCTATTCCTGCACCCTGTTCCTCCCTGTAAGGTACTTGCATGTCTCTATTATATCCCCTCTCTCCCTCCTCTCCTCCAGGGACTACATATTCAAGTCCTTCAGCCTGTTCTCATAGGACTTGTGATGCAATCCCTGTACCATTTTTGTTGCCCTCCTCTGAACCTTCTCTACCCCGTCTATCCTTACGTAGGTAAGGTCTCCAGAACTGTACACTATACTCCAGGTGGGGCCTCACTAGTGTCTTGTATAGTGGAACTATGACCTCTCTTTTCCTGCTGGTGATGTCCCTTCTTATGCATCCCAGCATTCTATTTGCTTTACCTCCTACCTTTGATTCTTCAGTTTGCAATTTGGCTTTGAAGAGTGCAGATGTGTCCTGGTCCAGAGAAGATGACAACACCAACCTCCAGAGGTACATATGAGGTAAGGGGGGGGTGCGGAGAGGTAGTTACTCCGTGGAAGGGTGGGGATGGGGAGGGGACTGGACAATGATGAGGGACTGCTTTCTTTTTTACAAGCTAAAAAAAAAAGTCGGGGGAAGGTCTTCTTATTTAAAGGAAAAAAAACATACATTTGGGCACACTGGGGTGGGCTCCCAGTGTGCCACATAAGTTGGGGGGCTACATAATGCTGACACTGGGATTGGGGACCCCGATGTCAGCATAGGGAGGGGGAGCATGGAGGACAGCAGCAGTGGCAGGGTTTTATTTCCTGCCAGTGCTGGCTGTGGTGATGCGACGGCACATGCATGGCACTCGCACGTGCGTAGTTGCGGTTAATGGCATTTTGCCATTCACAACATTGGGCGCCAGCGGAACTACACATGCGCATGAATCACACATGTGTAGTTCTTACCTGGAATGTGGAAGTAACAGCCAAAATAGTGCAGCTGTTATTCTGTAGTGGCCAATCGTAGTGGAGAGTTTCAAGCTCCTTTGGACTTTTGGAAGGATACTTCCAAAAGTCCAACAGAAGGATCCACGATTGGTCATTTTTGTAAGCTACGATTGATTCCAAAATGGCTGTAGGCTCCGCTCACAGCCATAAAAAAATAGCAGCGTTTTAAAATTGAAAATTCTATGGGCACAGTTATACCAAACTGGTAATGGGGAAGGCTGGGCTGACACCTTTTTTTACCTGGGCTCTATTGACTGATAGTTGCTCACCTTGTCAAGGGTCTCAGCCAATCATAGCTCAGATAAAATGAAGCCCATTTTCTAAAAGGGATTAACTGCCATAGAAATTGCCTTGTTTTCTGCAGCAACTCTGCTGCAGAATTCTGCAGTATTGCATCACATCCTGATGGGCTCCATTATCAAGCTCATGTAGAAACCGGACAAGGCTCGTGGGCGGTTTGAGCCATCCTCAAGGTACTGTATGCTTTCTTCTCTTGTTTGTATGCCATTCAGGATATGTAGCTGGTGATATACAGTTGTACCAGCCAGGATACAGCACAGTAATGCTGCAGTATATCACAAAATGCTGCAGTATCCTGCAAGGAACAGTATAATTCAATAGAAATTAAGCCCTTATTTCATGTAGTATTTTGTGACATGTCATTTGCTGCAAGTTACTGCATTGCATTATGGCTAGCTCCACTGTAGTTATGTTATTAGTGGGGTTCCTATCATTATTGTTGCCATAATTATTATTATTATGGTTTAATGGGCCTACACAACTACAACGTGGAGTTATGCCTGTGCAACTTGTTGGTAGCCGAATGCTAGTTGTATTGCTGGATGGTTGGATGTTGACTGTCCTTTGCAGTTACTTTGGCCATTCACAGTCTCTGTCCCCTGAGAGACTACCATCCTGTTGGGGTACCAGGAATGCAAAGGAACCCTCTAGAGGTGCCATGGGAATATGAGTCCTTTGGCTAAAGGTACCTTACAAAAGATCCAAAAAGAACAGTGCACCAGGAGTTACCAGCACAGATGAGCAGTGTGATTACATAGACAGCTGGGAGCTGGGGATAAGTGTTAGCAGACTGAGGCATGACTTCTAAAGGAGAGAGGGAGTGGCAGGATTGTAGGAGAAGGTGAGCAACCATCCAGCTCCAGTTCACAGCAGAAATTCTAACACTGGTTAAAATGGTGCTAGACCCCTACTTTATGGCTTTTAGCATTCAGGAGAGAAAAAAAATGGTGGAAGAAATCTCTGGCGATCCATGGCCTTGGCTGCCAACCCTCCTGGCATAGGTACAATTATTAGGCTCACTGTTCTAATTTGGAATTACTGCTCAGCAGGGACTTCTGGAGGAATACCTCTTGCCCTAGCCTTTTAATGGCATAATATTGTGGGAGTTCAATGAGTAGATCTCGAAGCCAAAGAAAGTACTTCAGGGAAGGAGGACCCCAAAAACAAAGACTTGAGGAGAGAACGACTGCTGAAAGGCTAGCATCCAGCCTCAAGACCATAAGAAGCCCTTACTTTGACTGGAAACTAAAGGACTGGGATGTGGAATGCGACTGGGCAGACCTTAGGCTGACACAGGGAGAGCAGCTGACGGATGTGCTGCTGATGTGGTCTGCACAGCTGAAGGAGCTCGTGGGCTTAGGACCCCATACTTTGACAGCTAAAGTTTTAAATACTACACCAATGGTGTGCCACCAACCATAGGTCTGCATGGCAGATGCTTTCCATTGAGTGTTGGACCTTCTCACCACCTGTTGGGGCTGCTGGGAGGCACTGTAGAAGACAGGGGGCCTAAAAAAGACCCCCACTCAGTGAGGGACTCACCTTCAAGATGTGGGCTTTAGGGGGAGTGAGTGAGCATTGAAGGGGAATATGATAAAAGGCAGTAGGAATGCATCCGTAGGCTTGTTGGCGTGATGCAGAAATGGACTGCCTGCATGATGATAAAGAGGGAATGAATGGTTGATTGGATTGGACTGAATGAGGCCTGTTGAAGAATAACAAGTATGATAGTAAATTAACTGAATGACAAGGTACTGAAAAATAGGAATGCATGCCAAAGACCAGTATTATAATGAACACCCATCCAAAAGCAGGAGTTGCAGGAGTTGCAGGAGGCTGTAGTACAACCATAACTGCAGGGAAAATACTGAAGCAGACTGAGTGATGGCCGAATGGTTTAGAAAGAAATGGCTGAGAAAGGCAGTGTGACAGTGAATTGATTGGGTTATGTGGGGGCAGCTGCTGACTGGAGTGCAAGCGATGCAGATGGACTTACAGTAGTTACTTAGTAGGGAAAAAACAGAAAAGTCCAGAGGCCTATAAAGTCAGTCTCCCACTCCTAGTGGGCAATTAGTGTCAAAGTGACTAGAGCCTTAAATAGTTATCTAGCTCAAGTTTAAATTTCTCAAATGATGAAATCTCTACTAAGTTCTGCGGTAGAGCATTCCCAGCTTTGGCTACCCTAATAGTAAAGACATGTGTACGTTTCTCGGTGTTAATATAGTGCACTTTCCATTGTTTGTTATGTGATCTGAAAGAGCTACTGATGCCTGAACGAAAACTTTGAAAAACATAACAAGTAGGTAAATTCTATTTGTATTCTATATATAGTCTAGATTTCTCCTCCCCATTATTTATTACTGAGAAAATGTGCATGAATACATGATTTTTATCCCTTAACAGTTACTTTAAAGTTAATCTGCCACTATAGCTTACTCCCTGTTTCAAGTCATAATGCTCTGGTGTGACATCACAGTATGTTGCTATGAGAGTAACTGTGATGTCACAAGCAGTGCATTATGAGTCAGGGAAGGAGACAGCAACAGAAATAGATGAACTCTTCAGGAGCAAAAATCCTGTTTTTGTGCAATTGACCTCAGCAATAAATAATGGGGAAGAGGAATAAAGAACTAATGTGAAATATAAGCTGAACTTTATCTAAATATTACGTTTTGTTAAAGTTCTCCTGAAGTTCTTAACTGTTCCTTAAATTGCGGGGTCTATCACTATTGGATAGACCACAGCGATTGATTAAATCTGGATCTTGTAAAGTCTTGAATAGAAACAATAGATCACCACACAATCTCCTGCACTCCAGGGAGACCAAATCTAATGCGGACTGACAACCGTGCCTCTTAAGTCAAACTCTTAAGTCGAGGGATCATTTTAGTGGTTCTCCTCTGCACACTCTCCAACAATTTTATGACTTCCCTTAAATATGGTGACCAGAACGGAGAGCCTAGGTAGGGTCTAATGTAAGCTCTGTATAAGGGAATAATACGCCCTTTATTTCTTAAAACTAAAGATGTCTTTATTTTGTGTAATAGTCTACTAGATGTTTGTACTATTCTTTCACAGTGTGATGTAGATGAAAATGAATGAATTGACAATAACTCCAAGATCACTCTCATTGTGAATAGAGTTCAAAGAATGGCCATTCAACTTGTATGTAAGGAGGGGGTTATTTCTGCCTACTGTACATGTAAGATGGAGCATTTATTACAATTAAATTCCATCCTGTTAACTAAGACCCAGATTTCAATTTGTTTCAAGTCATTTATTATACTTACTGTAGCTGTCTGGATTAAGTACCAACTTCACCAGCCAGTTTAGTATCATCTGCAAATTTATTGAGGTGATTTATGATGTTATGGTGTAAATCACTGATGAAAAGTTTAAAGAGAGTAGGCCACAGCACCAATCCCTTGGGATCAACACTACTCATGGTACCCTCATCAGAAATATGGCCACTTATTCTAACATGTTATGTTCTCTGGTCTAACCAATTTCTGATCCATCTCAGGAGGTAGTGATTTAATCCCATTTTATCCAATTTCTCAACAAGTTCACGTGTGGAAATTTATCAAATGCCTTTTTGAAGTCCAGTAAAACGACATCCACAGGGATTCTGAGATCTAAACTCTTACTGCCATTTTGATAAAAGGAAAACAAGTTAGTAGTTCAGGACCTCCTAGCTTTAAACCCATACTCAGTGGGCTCAATTAATCCCAAGGAGCATTGCTGCATGTCAAAGTGTTGCTTAAGACGTTTTTCTAGAACCTTACAAACATGAGAGGTTAGATTGACTGGTCGATAGCTGGTTACTAGGTTCTTGCTACCTTTTTTATGAATAGGTGCAACTGTAGCTTTCCGTGAATCAGTTGGAACATGACCACTAAGGATAGATTTGTTATATGGAATTGTGAGCGGGTAACATTAAACAGGTGACACTGTAACTTGCTGAGCAGTTTCTGATGGATTCTGTTAGGACCTGGTGATGAATTACTGTTAAGTGATTTTGAAACAAACAAGACCTCGTCCTTTCCAAACTCTTTAGAAATAATATTGGGTTTAATATGTGGCTCATAGTAACAACCCTTTTCATTAAAGACTGAGGAAAGCTATTTATTAAAAGTGATGGCTAACTGTTGTTGTTCCTGAATGACTGAACTACCTTCAACAAGTGGGCCGAGAGAATTACTTTTTGTGCAATTGATATACGCATAAAAGGATTTATAATTAAGCTTTGAAAGCGCAATTTTGAATTCAAATTGTTTTCACTCAGTTGTTATGGTAGGCTTAACTAGCTTGAGCATATTAAACATAGAAACTGTCGGCAGATAAGGACCGCTAGGCCCATCTAGTCTGCCCTTAAGCCCCGTACTTGATTACGGCTTCTGACTCTCTCTCTGCTTTACTTCTATGGTTTCCCTATGTCTGTCCCATGCATGTTTAAATCTAACCACAGTGCTTGCTCCCACCAACTCTTGTGGCAGACTATTCAATGCATCCACCACCCTCTCTGTGAAGAAAAACTTCCTCACATTCCCTCTTAACCTGCAACCTTCGAATTTCATGTCATGCCCCCTCATTCTTGTACTTCTCCTATATAGGAAGATGTCCCCCCCACTCCTTGTTTATGCCATTGAGGTACTTGAATGTTTCTATCATGTCCCCTCTCTCCCTCCTCTCCTCCAGTGAGTACATACTGAGGTCCCTTAACTCTTGCTGTACCGCGGACTGATGTATCAGTCCAAAATTCCTATACATTCTAATTCTGTCGACAGCCTAAGTGTTAATCTTGCCTTATAAGTTTTGTGGTGCAAGCCTTGTACCTTCTTAGTCACCCTTCTCTGGACCTTCTCCAGCCAGTTAATGTCCTTTTGGAGGTGCAGCCTCCAGAACTGCACACAGTACTGCATGTGAGGCCTGACCATGGTTTTATATTATAGCATCACTACCTCCCATCTTCTGCTAGTGATGTCCCTGCCTATGCACCCCAGCATACCACTGGTCTTCCCTGCTGCTCTTGTACTCTGCTTTGACATTTCCAGGTCATCTGAAATAATAACCCCCAGGTCCCTTTCTTCCTTGGTGACTTTCAGCAATGCCCACCCCAATCCTGTAGCTCTCTCCAGGGTTTCCTATCCCAGTGCATAATTTAACACTTCTTTGAATTAAACCTCAGTTGCCACTCCTCAGACCATTTCTCAAGCTTCCCTAGGTCTTTCCTCATTTTCTCCACCCCTACTGGAGCATCCACCCTGTTGCAGATCTTGGTATCATCTGCAAACAAGCAGACCTTTCCTTCCAGCCCCTCTGCAATGTCACTGATGAAGACATTGAACAGGGCTGGCCAAGGACTGATCCCTGAGATACTCTGCTGGTCACCTCCTCTCCCCAGATTGTACCCCATTTACCACCAGCCTCTGCCTCCTGTCTGTTAGCCAGTTCTTAACCCAGTTTAACACCTTGTCTCCCATGCCCAGACTACCCATCTTGTTAACCAGCCTCTTATGTGGGACAGTGTCGAAGGCTTTGTTGAAGTTGAGGTAGGCAATGTCCACTGTCCCCCCCCCCAATTTACTTCCTTTGTCACCCAGTCAAAGAAATCTATCAGATTTGTCTGACCTACCTGCTGTGAAGCCATGTTGCCTAGGGTCCTGGGCACCAATGGCTTCTAGATGTCCCACTATCCTTTCCTTAAGCAGTGCCTCCATGATCTTCCCCACTACTGAGGTGAGGCTGACTGGACTATAGTTCCCTGCCTCCTCCCTACTGCCGGATTTGTGTAGACGGACCACATGTGCCCACCTCCAATCTTCTGATACCACTTCTGTGTTGAGTGACTCTGTGAACAAGGCTGCTAGAGGTTCTGCTAGCTCTCTTCGCAGCTTCCTTAATATCCTCGGGTGTTTGCTGTCTGGCCCCATTGCTTTATCCACCTTCAATTTAGTGAGCTCCTGCAGGACTCTCGCTCCTATGAATGGACTGTTGTCCACCTGATCCCCCCCCCCTTGGCATCTGTTGCATGACTTTGGTCCCTGTCCTTCCCCCTCTTCCGTGAATACTGAATAGGAGTATTTATTCAGTATTTCTGCCTTATCTGTGTCTCCCTCTTTACACTCCCCTATATTCTATATTCTTATATTTACTTCTGTTAACCGGGAGGTTTTTTTTTTTTTTGTATCTTGCAAATGCTTTCGCTTTCCTGTTAATAAGTCATTTGATACTTTTGGAGAACCAGGTGGTATTTTACCATTTTTTCTGTATTTTTTCCGAAGTGGTACAAATTCCTTCTCCACATGTAGCAATCAGTTCTTTAAGAATGGCCAACAATTTTCAGTGCATAAGAGTGACATGATATGATTCCAATCAAATGAAAGAAGAAAGGTGTTAATGTCTTCATATTTGGCCCTATTGTAATCTCAGATATTAGGAGTACCCACATTGTTATGTTTACAATCTAAAAGGCAACAGTATACTATACTATGGTCTCTGCTGTTAAACGGGCCTTGCATTTAACGTCTAATAGGTAATTATCAATGTTGGTAAGTATCAAATCTAGTGTGTTTCTCTCCCTGCTCGGTTCCATGACCTTTTGATCAAGTCCAGCTTCTAGGGTCAAATCTTTGGAAATCATTTTACAGTGGAGTTTCACTAGAGAGTGATTCTCAACATATACCAGGTAGGTTAAAATCACCAATTACAATTACATCACCCAGAGTGGACATAGTCTGGAGGCTGGGAGGGTGTCCAATCTGCCACAGGCTGAGGAGGCCAGAAGATAAGGTGCGGTGGCTTGGTAGAGAGCTGGAGAGGATGAGGGGAGGGAGGGGGTATTCTATAGGGTTACCACCTTTTAAAAAGCCCAAAGTGGGACATTTCTTACTGAAACATGATTTTTCACTGGACATATGTAATCTCGACCAATGCAACAGACTTGTATTGTCTAAATAATCAGAATTAAAAAAAAGTGTTGTCGTTTATTAGCTGTTTTTAGTGTTTCATGCCATTTTAAGGTATTTTAGTTAAGGTATTATGTTGTTTTGCAGCATTCAGAGGAAAGTCAGAAATATTTTTTTCTGCTATAATGTCAGAACATGTAGTATTTTTCATGTTTTTTTGCAGAACACAGCTGCCCAAATCAGGACTGTCCTGCAAACATAGGGACAGGTGGTAACCCTAGTATTCTACTGTAGGACAGGTGGGCATTCACCAGGGAGTAATATGAGGACACCACATGGGAGGAACAATGGGCCAAGGGAAGAGCTGGGGAAGGGGGTGGGAGCAGGAGCAAACTGGACAGGAGGCCTAACGATGGAGGGTGGACTCAAGTCGGGCTTAGCAACAGAGGGGGTCTCAAGTCAGGAGGGAGGAGACAATGCATAGCAGGACAGAGGGGGTAGGAAATAGGTTTGCTGTACTAGCAACACTGATGGGGGAGGAAGAGAAGGAGGGCGGGCTCCAGGAGGGGGCAGGAGAGGGAACAGGAGGGGATTGCACTAGGGACGGTACTCGGGAAGAGGAGAGAAAGAGGGACAATACTGGTGGAGGGGTGAGAGGGTCATTGCAGAGGTGGGGAAGAGCCCAGGGCAGAAGGGGGAGGTCAAGGTGGAAGGGGGGGGACCGCTGGAGTGAATAGTAGAGCTTCTAATATGGGGGACTCTAGAAATGGGAACCTGGGTAGAAGGGTGGGGTTGAGAGCAAGGAATGAAGGGGGTGTATTGGTATTGGGGGATTCCATACTTAAGGGGATCAGATGGGGTAGCAAGGGGGAAGGTATAGTCACATATAGGTGGAGTCAATACTAGGGTTAATGGCAGACAGTGCAGGGCAGTCAATTCTAAAGTGCACAAGGAGGGTAGGGAGAACCGCTTATAGTGGTGGATGTGAGGCCAAACGACCTGGTGCGGGAGATGGTAGAGGTAGTAAGGGAAAGGTTTGAGGGTATGGGAAGGCTGTGAGAGATGATGGGGAATAGGTGGACTTCTCAGAGGTGCTCCCAGTACCCTCTGTGAGTATGACAAGGAAAAGGAGGATTGGGGAGTTCAACACATGGTTAGGGGGAGTGGTGTCAATCCAAGGGGTACGGGGTAGTGGGTGGATGGGGTAGAACCTGGGACAATAACAATCTATATGCAGGGGATAGGCTGCACTTGAGTGGGGAGGGGAAGGGGGTATTAAAGCAGAAGTTAGAGGGGTATATAGCAACAAAGGTGCATTTAAACTAGGTTGGGGGGTCGCGAGTGGACAGCTGGTAGGCGAGGATCCTGAAGAGAGGAGTCAAACAAGCTTACCCCTCAAGCTAGCAGGGAAGGATTCTGGGAAGTTGCACAAAGAGTGGGGATAGGAGGGAGGAGAAGCATGGAAAGTAAGGGAAGGGGGCAGGATGGAGGGTGTTCTCACTAAATGCGAGAAGCTTAGGTAACAAATCAGTGGAGTTACAGGCGCTCTTGGCAGTAAGGAGGGTGGATATTGCAGCCATCACGGAAATGTGGGTCACTGAGTACCAGGACTGGGATCTGGCAATCCCAGGGTATAAGTTGTACAAGAAGAACCATGGGGTGGGAAGGGGTGTAAATTTATGTGAGGGATGAGATCAAATGTACAAGGGAAGAGGGGGAAGAAAGGAGAACGGAGGTAATTTGGATGCAGTGCCTAGACTCCAAGGGTAGGAACTAGGAAGCTGACGTTCAGGGTAGTGTACAGGCTGCTGTCCCAGGCAGAGGAGCTGGACATGGAGTTAGCAGAACAAAACAAGAGGGTATGTAGGAAGGGGAGCGTGGCCATCGTGGGAGACTTCAAACTGCCGAGGGTTGACTGGAGCACTCTGGTCACCTCCAGTGCTAGGGAGCAGGTGCTGCTGGATGCGATCCAGGAGGGATTCCTGACATAGCTGGTCACTGGACCTAATACTAACATGCTAGATCTGGTACTGTCGAATGGTGAGGCAGTGAGGGAAATAAGGGTGGAGCACCCACTAGCTGATTGCAATCACCAAACAGTGTGGTTTACTATCACGATGAGCAGGGAATCAGGGGGCTCACTAACAAAGGTGGTGGACTTCAGGAGAGCAGACTTCAGGAGGATGTGGGAAGATACTGCAAGGGAAACTTGAGGGCATAGGGCCAGGGATGGAAGTGGTGCAGAAATGGGTCATTATTAAATGGGGGATTAGAGACGACGGAAGCTTGCACCAGGTAACAGAGTAAGAGAAGCAGAGCAAGAAAACCATGCTGGTTGAACAGCGAGGTTATAGAGAGGGTGAGAGCAAAGACAGCTGTGTATCAGAGGTTCAGAAGGACAGGGAAGAAGGAGAACAGGGAGAAGTATGCAAGATGGTCCAAGGAAGTGACCAAGAGGGTGAGGGAAGCTAAGGCCTCAAGGGAGCTAAGGTTAGCACAGGGAATTAAGGGGTGGGGAGACTTTTTCAGATACATCAGAGAGAAAAGGAAGTGTAGGGATAACACAGTGAGGATAAAGAGGGGTGGGAAGTGTGCAGAAAAGGGAAAGGAACAAGCAGAAGCACTAAATGATTACTTTTGCCCACTGTTAACGCAGGAGAAGGGAGGACCATTACCACCTTGGACTTGGGAGGGTGGGGGAAAGAGGTGACGGATGGAATGATTGAGGGAAGTAGAGTATTAGCGGGGCTGAGGGCACTAAAAGTAGACAAGGCACCCGGGCTGGATGGTATCCACCCCAGGGTGCTGAGGGAGATGGCAGAGGTGCTGGCAGAACTGCTGTTGGATCTGTTCAGCACCTCCCTGGATATGGAATGTGTGCCTCAGGACTGGAGGATGGCCCATGTGGTGCCAATACACAAGAGTGGCCCAAGAGACGAACCAGCAATTATCGCCCGGCCAGTCTCACTTCCATAGTGGGCAAGCTTATGGAAATGATACTGAAGGAGAGGCTGGTGTCATTTCAAGAGGCAGCATGGGTTCATATCGGGGAAGTCCTATCAAACTACCCTAATACAATATTACAACTGGGTAACAAGAGAGCTGGATAGGGGCCATGCAGTGGATGTCCTCTACTTGGATTTCAGCAAGACCTTCGATTCAGTACTTCATGGGCAGCTTGAGGGGAAGCTGACTGGCGTGGGAGTGGGGTTGAAGATGGAAAACTGGATTACAAACTGACTGTGTGGGAGGCTACAAAGGGTGGTTGTTGTGGTGGGAATTCTCAACTACTAGACTAGTGATGAGAGGGGTGCCGCAAAGCTTGGTGCTGGGCCCGGTGCCATTTGGGCTCTTTATCCCAGACATCGCAATTGGAGTGGTGAGCAGGGTAAGTCTGTTCGTAGAAGATACCAAAATGGGTGCAACAGTGGATGGAGAGGAGGGATGGAAGCAACAACTGCAGGGGGACCTAATCAAACTGGAGGAGTGGTTGGAGAGGTGGCAGCTGGGGTTCAATACAAAGAAGTGTAATGTTATGTACTTCGGGGCAAAGAACCCAAGGAAAGAATACTAGTTGGGGGGGGTGAAACTGGGGATCACTGGGGAGGAGAAGGACCTAGGGGTGATGGTAACAGGGAGCATGAACAATTCTGCCCAATGCAGGAAACCAGCAGCGAAGGCAAACAAGATGCTGGGGTGTACAGCGAGGGAGTTCTCATCCAGGCAGAGGGAGGTGATCTTAGCTTTCTACAGGTCACTGGTCAGGCTGCACTTGGAGTACTGTGTGCAGTTCTGGAGGCCATACCTTAGGCAGGATATCAAGCTACTAGAGGGAGTGCAGTGGAGGGCAATGAGGATGATACAGGGAATGGAGGGGAGAGACTACGAGAACAGGCTGGGGGAACTGATTATGTACACCCTGGAGGAGAGGAAGGATAGGGAGGACATGATTGTAACTTTCAAGTATCTGAAGGGAATCAACAAGGATCGAGCCAATGGGTTTTTAAACTGAGGAAGGGAAGGGAAGGGACACTAGAGAGCATGGGCTAAGAATAGAGGGGGAGATTTAGGAGGGAGATGAGGAGGCATTACTTCACAGAGAGAGTGGTGTTGAAGTGGAATGCCCTACCAGCGAGGGTGATATCCTACAAAACTGTGGGTAGCTTTAAAAAGGCATGGTACAGAGAACAGGGGAGAGTACGGGTGGGTGAGGCTGAGAACGGCTGAGGGCGGACAAAAGGGGAGTGGGGTGGGGCAGTTGCAAATTAGGAGTGCTAGCTGCACACTCTCGCAGATGCTGATAGACCAGGAGGTCTGTTTCTGCTGGCACATTCGTATGTTCATATAGTCTTAATTTAATTCATTAGGGCAATATTATAATCTTTAACTACTGGCTGGTGGTCTATAGGTAAGCAATAATACCTGACACGGTGGGCGGTATTGAGGAATACCGGACCACCGAGGGGCATAATGAGGCCTGATGCTGCAGGGGGAGGGCCTTATAGCCACTGGAAGGTCCAGTATTCCCCAATACAGCCCATCCTGGAGGGTATTTTTGCGCTTAGAAAATGGGCCACTTGTCATTTTTTTATGGGATTACAAAAGAAAAGCTAAAGTAATTGTCCACAAAATGACATTTTCTGTCTATTTTAGTAAAGTAGTCCCTATACAGCTGGCAACAGTTTCTCTGCTAGTGGTCACTAGAGGAGCTATTATGTATGAGTGCAGTGATGACGTCTTGCTCACTGCCTGTCCTGCTTCATTTTTTTTTGTTTGCTTTTTCCTTTTCTTCCTTGCTTGTTTACATTGTCCTAAACACAAAACAGAAGACAAGCCGTCAAAGCAATCGGCTTCACAGAACAGCCTACTGTCATTTTCAAATGTGAGTGCGAGACTCCTCACAGTAGCTAATAATAGATCTGCTGAAAAGTCCCCTATTTGGGCACACTGTTGCACCTGAAAGAAAGAAACAACTGCCTGCCTGGAAGACCAGGACCGAATCAGACTGTTTCCTGTTTTTTTTTCCCCGGTTTCTGGTTACTGCTGTGGGGATTTGAAGTCCCCTTTTACCATTTTCCTGATCCTTGCTGCCTGCTCTGAGGATCGGGACTGTTATTATTTTTTATTTGTTTATATTTTATTGTTTCTGGTCCTCGCTGCCTGCCCTGAGGACCAGGACAGTGAAGAAAGCGCCTTTGGAAAAGCGAGTCAGCTGTAGTGGTGCTTGAAGCTGCTGAACCAGAGGAACCACAAGAGACTAACTGGACAGCCTTTGTAATGTGAGAGAGCAGACAACTTGTCAGCAGAAGTGCCATCACGAGGAAGAAGATAGGATGGCAGCAGAGTGGTACCACTACTGTGGCAAACTGATTTGAGATTTTGAACCGATAGTGAGTTTCGTGGGAGAAGACAGAGCCATAGAGGAGAATGGAAAGCCAAGGTTGAAATACTTTGTGTGAGGGCTAGCTGAGTCAGCGTGCGGCTGGAGGGGCTGAGCAGCTGGGCAGCCGGGCGCAAAGCGTTCATGAAAGTTAACTTAATTTTTTATGTTATAAAAAGTTTTTTATTGTTTCTTTCTTTCAGGTGCAACAGTGTGCCCAAATAGGGGACTTTTCAGCAGATCTATTATTAGTTACTGTGAGGAGTCTCACGCTCACATTTGAAAATGACAGTAGGCTGTTCTACGAAGCCGATTGCTTTGATGGCTTGTCTTCTGTTTTGTGTTTAGGGCTAAGACAGACAAAGCAAATCTTTTATTTTTCAAAAAGTAAGACAGACCTCTTTCAGTTCCGGCATGATAAGCTGAGCACGGATTCAAGAGGCTCTCCACCGGGATTTAAACAAAAAGGGCTCAAAGTCTTTAAAAACATTACAACAGATTACTTAAACAGAACCTATCACAGTAGTGGAGCCCTGTTACAAGTAATAGCCAAAAACAACTGCAACAGATTTCAGCTTTTTGCTGATTTAGCAGAGACAGAGGAACGAGAGGCTGATGACGCAGAACCACACACCAGGCCTCCCTCGGGCACCAAGTCAAAGAAAATGAACCCTGCATCAAAAAATAAAAAAAAAGCAGCAACAAGCCCAGTTCTGGAGAGGCTATTTTACAGGCAATTGCAGAGTTTCGAGGTGAAATGAGGGAATTGATGTAAGATCTAAGAACAGAAATGGGTTCCCTATAAAATCAGATAGCAGAAGCCAATCAACAACATTAGCTGCAGAACAACTGGCGATGTTAGCACAGCAAGAAGATGTGGAAAATCGATGGAGGAGGAGAAATATTAGAATATATGGCTTACCCAAGGGTGAGGAGGGTGGCGATCCATTGGCCTTCAGTGATTACCTTCTTCGCCTGTTATTGGAACTAGACCCAGAGTTCCAATTGGACATCGAGCTCGCACATCGCACCTTGGGTCCCAGACCCTCACATCCAGATTCCAGACCCCGGTCTTTTGTTATAAGATTCCAGAGCTACCAGACAAAGGAGCAACTGCTTTGGAAGGACTGGCAGAAGGACCAAGTCATGCTAGGCCAGAGTCATTTACTTTTTAACAATGACCATGCACCACTTACCCCAACGCCAGTGCCATGTATATAACCCTCTGTTCCCCATACTTCATGCTCAAAAAATCAAATTCCGAACACCGTATCTGGCCAAACTAATGGTCCAATTGCCCACTGGTCAACAGACGTACAACACAGTGGCTGAAGCAATTGAGGACCTGACAGCAAGGGGAATTATCAACAACAGGGCAAGTGAATCCATGAAATCTCACTTCAAACAAAACTCTTAACCAGACTCAGAACAGCATCACAAAACCCTGAATCTGCAGCTGGCTGAAATCCTGAAAAAGCTACATCAATATAGAAATCCGACCTTGAACACTTGAAGAAACCTGAAAAAAGTTTAGTTCTACCTCCTGGATAGACTTCTCTTCTTCAAGTTGGTCTGAAGTGGGGGGAACTAATCACGGTGGTGCAGGGGGATGGGGTGCCTCCTCAGGGCCCAGGCAACACTAACAAATTGCTTTTTTCCGCTCTTACTCTCCTTTCTCCTACAATTAGGCCCTATGGTTGCTGCTTGGACCCAAATAACTCTTAAATGGTGGGGCCAGCTCCAGGCCGAGGGGTTAATAATTCAAGAGGCTATCACCTTCTCCCTGGGGTTCCCCTGGTAGTTTTCCCCACTGTTTGCAGTTCTCCCACCACCACTCACCTCGATTTCTCTGGAGGTGGGTTCCCTGGATGATGGAAGGGGGGCAACCATGACAGATAATGGAGCATATAGAGGAAACCCTCGATGTCTCGATATCACCAGATGTTCTGTGTCACTACGGACATTCAGTAACCACCTTCTGATCTATAGAAGAAGCTGGGCTTGCTCAGAACTTGAAGGGAACTCTGATACTCCAGCAAGCAACTTTCAACAATACTTTCCAATGGTTTAAGATAATTGGGGGGGGGGGATTGTGGTAGAACGATCAATGGCTTTTAATGACACATAGAAACATAGAAACATAGATTTTGACAGCAGATAAGGACCGCTTGGCCCACCCAGTCTGCCCATTTCCCTACCTAATGGATAAGCTGCAGATCCTAGTTAACCAGCAGCCTACTTCTTCCTACCCCAACCCCCTAGAATTGCCTTATGACTGTTCCATGCATGCTTGAATTCCACCACTGTTTTGACTCCACAACTTTCCCGAAGGCCGCTCCATGCATCCACAACCCTCTCTGTGAAAAATACTTCCTTAAATTACCTCTGAGCCACCCCTTCTATCTTCAAATTGTGCCCCTTGTTCTTGCACACTTTTTTGAAAGATGCTACCTCTTGGACTTTGTTGATTCCCTTGAGGTACTTAAAAGTTTCTATCATGTCCCCCTCCTCCTTTCCTCGAGGCTATACATATTCAGCTCCTAAGTCTCTCTTCATATTTCTTCTGGTGCAGACACTGCACCATTTTAGTTGCCCTCCTCTGGACAGCCTCCATCCTGTCTATGTCTTTGTGGAGATTGGATCTTCAGAACTGCATGCAGTACTCCAGATGAGGTCTCACCAACTGTCTTTACAGAGGGATAATAACTTCTTGTTTTCTACTAGTGATGCCTCTCCCTATGCATCCCAGTATCCCCCCAGCCCTCCTTGCTGCCCTCTCACAATGCTTACCCACCTTTAGGTCATCTGATATGACTACCCCCAGGTCCCTTTCCATTTTTGCTGTTGTTAGTATCTCACCCCCCATTGTGTACTCTTCCCCTGGGTTTTTGTTTCCCAGGTGCATTACCTTGCACTTCTTACATGAGGGGCATTGGGCGATTGACCCCAGCCAAAATAAGCAATTCCTCATGAGTCTATCACAAGAATTACATCCAAGGAAACCCCATATGCATAAGACTAAAAAAATTAAAGCAACAAGAAGGGGGGACACTGCTGACTGTCTGGAGGGGGACGGAGATGGGGAGAAAGTGAAAACCTGGAATATTATCCAGACTCCACAAAGGCAGGGCCAATGGTCCTCCTCTTGTAGATCTCTGTCTCCGAGGCAGGCAACAGCCTGATTACTCCTCCCGCTTCTTGAATATTGGCTAACTTCTCTACTATGCTGTTTTAAATATAGGCCAACTACATACTACCCCGTGGTGTGGAGGGCATCAACCTTCTAAGTAATATTTTCCCTATCATGCTGGGACTCACACCGGGCAGGCGATGGAGATCGTTCACTCTTGCTGGGGCTCTTCTTCTTTTCCTGGGGACTCTTTTTCCCTTGGAAAGCCACGCAGCCCCATCCTTCTCTCCTACCTCCTTTGGGGATCAGGACAGGAGTACTTAGAGGTGGCTTACTGTAATGTTTTTTGATGTTTTAGTATCTATTTCTAGGCACTTGTTAATGTGCCAAAACTTATTTCTAGCGGATAGAACAAGGGGGTGGGTGAGAACATTTTTAATTAATAGTTTAAGGGGGAGGGGGTAATGAAAAAAAAAACATGAGTCAAGGCTATAATATGCTGGTTCAATTTTTATTCATGTTACCACAGTACACTAGTTGGCCAGTTCGGATTGTCTTTCAACCACGTTGTTCTGCCAGGGGGAGAATGATCTGGACAATTCAAGTACCACCTATCCTAGGGAAGAAAGAAAGAGATAAGGTTAACAACAATATATTATCATGGCCACTAACCCGATAAAGATCTTTTCCCAGAATATTAATGGCCTTCATGACCCTATTAAGAGTCCCACCTCATACAGCGCCTACAGTGGTAGTTATCGAAAAGTTTCCTACTTCAAGGTACCACTGAGGTAATTTGAATTGGTTGTAATGTGATCCTGCCTCAGTATACCCAGTATACCTCAGTACTGAGAAACTTTTGTATAACTACCACTGTACATAAACAGAGCGCAGATCTCTAACTTCTCCAGGAAACCCACCTCTCTGACTTGGAGCATCTTACGTTAACTTGGGGAAAACGATATATACGTTTTTTGCCTCCTCCTATCCCAGGGGGCGAAAATGAGGAACAGCCATTCTTGTCCCTTTGAATACCCCACCTAGAGGTCCAAAATACCCACATTGATACCCAGGGACGTTATGCAATCTTACAGGGACATTTAAACGGACAAAAAATTACATTAGCAAATGTCTATCTCCCTCCTCCCCAAACGAAGAAGTCGGTGATAAGAAAGTTCATCTCTGCTTTAATGGACAATCTCCAGGGCCAGCAGATTTTGGGAGGAGATCTAAACATGACCCTGACCCCATATCTAGACTGCTGTAACCAACAAAAACACAGACACACTAAAATAGTAAAACAATTTAGAGACCTATTAGAACACCTGGTAATTGTGGATATCTGGTGACAGCTATTTCCATCTTCACCGGGCTATACATTTCTCTCTGCCAGGTTCCACTCTTACTCCAGGCTAGATTATTTTTTAACCACATGTGAACATTTCTCAACAATTCAAAATATCTCGATCGGCCCTAAAATACTATCAGATCATCATTTTATGATTTTAAAACTAGATGTAGGGAAAGAGCCTAAAAAGATCCTGTGTTGACTTAACTCTTTACTCCTACAGGATAAAGAATGTCAAGATATCATTAAATAACGAATACCCCAATTCATTACAGAAAACTCCTCAAAAACCATAACAGAAGCTATACAATGGGATGCCATGAAGGCCACTCTTCGGGGCAAGATTATAGCATACACTACAAAAAAAAAAAAGAAAGAAAGGGACGCCAAATACCAGGAGTTGACGAATTTGCTCCTTTATTACCAGTTGCTTTATAGAGATGGAGATAGAGAACTCCAATGTAAAATTAAAGATACCAAAGCAGCCTTGCAAAAGGTAATGGATAACAAAATTCAGCAGTCTCTGATATACTTCAGAGAATACACGCATGAGGGAGGCCCTAGGAGAGCCTGGAGACTAGCCCAGAAACTTAGATCCCGAAAATGTACATCCACTACACTTTAAAAACCCCAAAACAGGACAAATACACCACACTGAACCCCATATTAGACAGATAGTTACAGGTTTTTTTTGAGATCTGTATAAGGAAGAGAACAGGTCCACCCCAGAAGTTAGAACTTTCTTTCTGAACCACTTAAATCTCCTCAAATTAAGTGGGACCCAGATAAGAACACTGAAGGCTCCAATTTCCAAAATGGAAATTCAAGTAGTGATCAAAACTTTGGCTCCAGGACGTTACCTGGGACCTGATGGATACACTGCTGAATGGTATCACATGTTTCTAAAAGAATTACTTCCTAAACTACACTCCTTATACATAGAAGTGACCCAGGGCAGCGCACCCCCACCATCTTGGTATTTTGCCACTCTTGCCCCCTTAATCAAACCAAATAAAGACCCATCAGACCCTGTGGCTTACCGCCCTATCTCAATTTTAAATGTAGACTATAAAATCTGCACAGCCATGTGGGCCTCGAGAATGGAAACTTTACCTACCCAAATTATACATCCTGATCAAGCTTGCTTAATCAAATATAGAAATACTTCGGATAATATTCGTAAGACTCTTATACTTCAGGAATATGTCCTGATCAGAAAAATACCATCCGCCTTTATAAGCCTTGATGCTGAAAAGGCCTTTGATAGGGTCTCATGGCCCTTCTTATGGGATATTTTAAGGGCCATTCAGTTTCCTGCTTCTATCATAACCTGGCTGAGAAATCTATACATATCCCCAAAAGCCTACATCAGAGTAAACAGTGGCCTGTCATCTCCAATTTTAATACATCATGGGACCCACCAGGGCTGTCCTCTTTCTCCTCTACTGTTCGTTCTCTACATGGAGCCACTAGCGGTGGCTCTGAGGGAGGCGGCCGAGGTGGAAGGCATTCCCATAGCTCAGCAAGAATATAAAATTAGTCTATTCACAAATAATATACTTTTATCACTGACATCACCTAATTCTTCTATACCTGAAGCCTGGAAAATATTAAAACAATATGAAAAGCTAGCTGGATTTAAATTGAATGTTACTAAAACTGAAATATTAATATTTAATTTTACTCCTTCACAATCACTAAAACAGCCCTTTCCCTTTAAATGGCTAATTACTAAAATAAAATATTTGGGGATCTTTATTCCTCTAAATCCAGAAGTCCTATAAATAGTTTACATGAACCCTTATCCATCCTAATACAAACAGACTTAGCAAAGTGGTCTTGCTATCTTCTCCCTCTCCATCAGATAGTAGAGATAATTTGAATGAATATTCTTCCAAGACTCCCTCAATTTAATACAGAATATACCATTTCTTCCCTCAGCGTATTATTTCAAATCTTGGGACAAGTTAATTTCATACTTTATTTGGGGGAACAAGCATCCGAAGATATGTCTATCCATCCTGAAATCATCCCTTTCTCGGGGAGGTGTCAACCTCCCTGATTTCAAATTATATGCTAGGGCAGCCTTCCTGCAGATTGTTTTAATCTGGCTGGCTGATTCCTATGTCTCCCCTTGGAAAACCCTTGAATTTAATCTCAATGATTTATTCAATATCAATAAGATAATTTTCTCTTCAGAAGAGAAATCCCTATCTCTTAGGGATCTCGCAAACATCATGGCTAGTACTTTTAGACTTTGGAAGGGGGATGAGGCAGAACAAAGCCATTCATCCCATGTTTGAATACTGCAAACTATTATCGGAGAATGAATCCTTTCTTCCAGCACAAACCGACCTAGCTTATACCAACTGGAGAAGGCTAGAACTATCACATTACTTTCTATTACTGTCCCAGGAGGGGATTCTTCCCTACGATAAACTAATGAATAAATATAATCTTCACAGGACAGACCTATATAGGTATTTTCCAGTAAGAAATCACATCCTGAGAAACAGAATAATCCAGGCAAAGCTGTCTTCCCTGATACCTGCACCACTAAAAATTGTTATCGACTCTATACAAGGAAATCCGGGCACTCGTCTTGTAGGATCCTTGTATAAGGGTCTGAGGGATGAGATACCGGAATCCACTGATTCAATACTGGAAGAGTGGAACAGGGATCTGGGTCTGGAGGTGGTAAGAAAGGAATGGCTGGGGATGGCTCTACAGGTGGTGAAAACAGCCTCTTTCCCATTGGAAGAAATTTGCATGGAAATGCAGATCAAGATTCTTCCACTCTCCGGAGGTCCTTTTGAAGTATCTCCCAGAGGAATATGGACTCTGCTGGAGAAAGTGTGGATGTACAAAGGCATCCCTGGGTCATATCTTCTGGCAATGCCCACTTCTTATGCCATTTTGGCCCACCTTGCAGATTGACTTTCCTCTATATAGGTGAACCAATCGAACTCACTGTTGAGCAAGTCATACTGGGGGGTTTTCCTGGATCACTCTCCTCCAGGGGCCCATACCCTTTTACCCATATGCCTCTTAGCAGCCAAGAAAGCTATCATAAGGAGGTGGATGTTGGAAATTATTTCCTCTATTAAAGACTGAAGAACAATAATGAAAGACATATACCAAGTAGAAAACCTCAGTTCTAAAATACAAAATAATGCTCAAACCCAGGTCTTAAAATGGCAAAAATGGGTATTGTACCAATCATCAATAGACCCGGACTTTTGCCCATAACCAGTTCATGAACAGGGGTGGGGATGGGTAACTGGCTAAGCAACGACTCTATAAGAACCAGTAAGACTGAGGGACAAGGGGGCCAATAGCTGTATAAAAATGGAGCCATTATAAGTTATTTTTTACCAGGAGTTCAGAATTCTAATTTTAATAATACCTATGATATTAATGTAAGCTCTCTCCAATGAAGTTGATGGTACTGTTATGCCAACTATGTATATCACTTTGTAAAAACATGAACTTGACTCGTGTATGGAAAATATTTGTAATAAAACTATATTAAAAAAAAGTAAGACGGGGGCTCTTCTCTCTGTCGTGGGGCTGCTGCCTCGGCTGGTATTAGGGTTGCATCTCTTGCTAAGCAAGAGAAAAATGGCAGTGCTTTAAGATTGAACTGGGTATTTTTAGCCAGTGAAGAAGTAGGGTTGGCACATGGATATCTTAGTGAGTGACGGGGCACTGGGGATGGCATTTTTTATTTCCTGGTTGTCTACAGTAAGTTAATGTACTTCCTGGCATGGGTAACAGCCAATCAGAGAGCAGGAAATAAAAAGCCCATTTTCTAATATGTACCAAAAAAAACATTCTGGATTTATATCTAAAATTCAATTGAATCCATATGCTTTCAATATTTTCTTTTAAGGTATTAATAACATCATATTCTGAGCATTCAGTAACTGCCTTTACATAAATACACACTCCCCTTCCCTTCCCATGGACCCTGTTTTTATAAAACTGGTCATAACCAGAGATTTCTGTAGATGAGGTACACAAGACTGCAATGAAAAATTTGCTAGTGCTGGTTATGAACACAGGTAAAACAGTCTGAGAAGACAGAATATAACACAGGAGCATGACAGAGGCAGGACATAAAACTGAGTCGGCACACCAGAAACACACTGTAGGTAAGCAATGGAGTAGAATGAGGACATGAGAGCAGCAAGAGCAGCCTGCCCTAGAGAAAGCAGGAAGCACAGGCCTCAGACGGAAAACGCAAAACGTACTGATGAGAGAGTTACAGAAGGCATAGACCAAACAGGAGGCGCATTCAAAAATCAAACAAAAAGGCCCAAAATAACCAAAAGGAAAGCAGCAAGCTGGAGCAAAGAAAAGGAGCGACTGAATGAGGCTGAAGGAAGCTGGTTTATACAGCCTAGGAAGGGAGTGTGGCTGGTTGCTCCAACCATCAAATCCACATGCTTAGCATTGCAAGAAATGTGAACTGATCACTTAGGAGCTGCAGAACTCTCATGCTGATGACATTCTTTGCTAATGTTGTAACTTTGAGCTGTGCTAGTGTCCCTAGTAGGAGAGAATATAATTCATTTTGTTATTGTTTGCTCCCCTTTGTGGGAGGGCTTACTGTAATGACCCACTCCTCCTGTCTTCCATATTTGGTCATGGGGGCTGGAAATCTGCTGTAGGTGGAGTTAATAGGGCCCCAGGGTGTATAGACTGGGGATTTTGGTGCATGGGGGGAGCTGATGGGAGAGAGAGACATGTTGTTGCAGTGGATCTGGGCTACAGTCCTGGCCAGGTATTCAGGCCTCTGTGATACGGCATCCAATCAGATTGGAAACTGGGAGATGGTGCAGGTTTTGGGGCCATGTGGGACTGGGTCTGTGTTTCATGGCACCATGGCCTGGGGAGGATATTGAGGTCCACCTTGTGCTCCATAGCACTGAGGTGGGCAAGGGCCTGGTTCCTGTATTGTGAGACCTGGAGGTGACAGTGGGGACACCTCAGTGGTGGCAGCTTGGGGCATGGGGTATGGAGGTGGTGGCATCCCTTGTGCCCCTTTACCCATGTGGCATGCCATTTGCCTGTTTGGAGACAGCCTGTGAGAAGAGTAGGTGGGCTGGGTAGTCCCCAGGATCGTCCCATGTTGAGCCTGCTCCAGGGTTGCTGGGAGCCAGGCCCCCATGCCCTATTGCAGGAGGGAAGAGTGTGAAAGAGAAGCTGCAGCCTGTGGGTTCACCGCGCTGTGAACTGGTCTGAGTGGTGTGGGAGTTTGAGCTACCTGCTTGGTAGGCCGCAGGGTGTGTTTTAAGGTACTTTGCAGCTCACAATGTTGCTGCTGCCCAAATCTGTGTGCCCATTCGGTCCGCATCAAGTCCAGCTCTGTGGTTTGTTTGGCCTTAAGTGATGTGCCGTGGCAGTTTTACCATTGTAATGTGCCTGGTTCCAGTCTGTGCCCCCAGCTCCTAGGAGAGGTTTTTAATTTTAAATAAATTAATTTTTATTGTTCTTTTAATCGTGTATGGCCTCCCGCTTTATGAATTTTGCTGCCTACTTTAAACTTTGTTTGCCCCTAATGGAGTCTACGTGTGCAAGTCCTCCCCTAGGTGCTGCTGTCCTGGCTCTAGCAACTTTCTCCAGCACTAAAGAACTTGTCCAGCATCTAAAAAGGTATGTGCCATCATGTTATTTTCCTGTGGATGGACTGCTGTGATTTGGGTGCCTCTCCTTTTTCCTCACTACCATCAGGCCCCTAGACACAGGTAGGAGGGGTGGCTTACATTATGATTTCCCAGTAACAGCACTAGACTAAACAGAAAATTACAGCAAGTCTGATAGAATTTCTTCTATTAAGCCCACACATTTGAGTATGTGATGTGATATATACATGTGCTTGCGTGCGATGCTGCTGCCGCGACACACACGTGTAATGTTTATTTATTTATTTGATATTGTGATACACTTGTGTGCATGCACGCTTATTTAGACACAGTATTCATACCTACAGTATGTACATTTATGTATAAAGGAGATTTATAATATACAGTAAGTGCTTGTGGGTCTGAGTCAGAAATCCTCTTGGTTTCTGAACCCAGTAATACAAGAATGGCAGGCTATGAGAATCCTACTCAGTAAGGTACAATATATGAAAAGCTGTGCAGTTACATTTATGGGATACTTCCATGCTTTCATGGAAATGGACGTTTTCTGGCACCTGTTACAAGGGTTGCAAGGCACAAGGAAAGACCTCTGAGGGAAAGAGAGAGAGAGACACACACACACACACACACGCACGCACACCACATATTTATTACTTATTGTCCTTGCAGTGCATGCTAACTATAAAACACAAGGGGAATGTAGAATGACATGTCCTGTTAAAACTGTCTTTTTATGTGAAGCTGCAACTGTTTTCTCATCCCGTTTGTAAGTGATCTATTTAAGGACTCTCAGAGTATAAAGACTTCCTACATTGCCAGGGATGTTCTGGACTTTTCCAAAGGCTGTGTAGAAAAGATACAGGTCAGACAGTAATCCCTTATTAGCGAAAGCCTCTGTGCAAAGAAAAAAACAGAGCCAGAGACATCTCTCTCTCTCTCTCTCTCTCTCACACACAGGAGGTAGTTGTTTTCCGTCGGCGTTCTAGTCTCACAAAACCAGTTTTTGTGTTTCTTAGGCTCGTGACAGCCAAGTCATAGTTGAACTGTACCTTCACGTTGTTGAAGCCTGCTCCACAGTCATTGCCTCTACCTCCACAGCAGAAATGGCCCTGATGAAGAGTGGCTGGCTCTGGCGGCAAAGTAAGTACAATCAACAATTGTTTATTTCTGACACATTATAGTTTTCATGTTAGAAAATGATACTGTCCACTGTAATCAAATGACCTTTAAAAATGAAGGAAAAATTCCTTTGATGGCTTTTTCAGTATGATTACTAGTAAATATGATAACAAAAAGAAAGAAGGCATGCTCACCAGAGAATTTTGAATATTTATTGCAGAGCAAAGAAATTGATGCCCCACAAACCACCCCAGTGTAACACACTATAAACAGGGCTTCATCGGGGTAGTGGTTTGAATGAACAGCACCGTGAAATGGTATATACTCATATGCTGCTCATTCAAACCACCACCCTCTGATGAGGACCTGCATACTATTCTGGTGAGTGCTCCCTCTTCCTTTTTGTTATTTTGTTATTTTATTGATTTCTAAGCATTTTAAAAGGGAGGGAGTGCTCAGTCTCTATTTTGTTTCCATCACTATTAAATGTAGCCTTCCCTTAACTACATTTTGCTGATTAGTTTTTGAGGTTGTCTTTCTGCTCTGTGTGCATTTGCTGTTTTTCACAATAGCAACTTTTCAGCTTGTTATTAGGTTTGCAATCATTTGGCCGGGTTGCACTGAGAAAGTGTTTTTTAACAAAGTTGTAAAAATGATCTGCAACATCAGCAGCATGGTAATTATGATTATAGCAGCTTCGCTGCTTCGCATCAGAAAAAAAAACACTTTTTTTTGTAGTAAAGAATTTTAGATTTCCTCTAGTTACTACTCATTAAAGAACTAGGGGCCCTATATTCAAAGCATTTGTGCAGCACTAACAGGTATAGCACTGCACTAATGGAATATAACATGGTGAACAGCCTGGTAGTGCCACTGCTGCTATATACAAAGGTCATCTGACTTGTTGCTAAGTGGTTAGCACAGTTGTGCTTAATACACCACTGCACACATAGAAACGTAGAATTTGATGGCAGATAAAGACCACCTGGCCCACCTAGTCTGCCCATTTTTCCCTACCCACTGTATCACTGCAGACCCTACTTGATCTCCAGCTTATCCCCCCTATCACTAAGGTTCATTTATGCCTATCCCATGCTTTCATGAACCCCATTACAGTTTTTGCCCCCACCACCTCCGCTGGAAGGCTGTTTCAGGCATCAACCACCCTCTCCCTGAAGAAGTTCTTCCTCACACCTCCTCTGAGTCTACCCCCCTCCATCTTCGTAGCATGACCCCTTATCCTTGAACATCTTTTTTCTGAAAAATGTTTCACTCTTGAACTGTATTCATACCTGTGAAATATGAGAACATTTCTGTCATTTCACCCCTCTCCCTCCTTTCCTCCAGGGTATACATATTCAGTTCCTTCAGACTTTCCTCATGAGGCTTTTGATGCAGACCCTGCATCATTTTGGTTGCCCTCCTCTGGACTGGCTCCACTCCTTCTGTGTCTTTCCGGAGATGAGGTCTCCAGAACTGGACACAATACTCATGGTGAGGTCTCACCAGTTATCTGTACAGGGGTAGTACCACCCCCACTTTCTGCTGGTGATACCCTTCCCTGTGTACCCCAGCATCCCGCTAGATCTTCTGACTGACTTGTCACACTGCCTAGCCATTTTTAGGTCATCAGATATGTAAACCCCCAAGTCTCTTTCCTTTTTTGTGATTGACAATACCTCTCCTCCCAATTAGTACTCCGCTTCTGGGTTTCTGTGCCCCATGTGCATGATTCTACTTTTTTTTTGCATTGAAGTCGAGTTGCCATATCATTGATCACTCCTAACTTTTTTAGATCCTTTCTCATTTTTTCAACCCCTTCCCCCATGAAGTGTCTACCCTGTTGCAGATTTTAGTGTAATTTACAAACAGGCAGATCTTCCCATCTAGCCTGCAATGCCGCTAATAAAAACATTAAAGAGAACCGGTCCCAGTGCAGATCCCTGTAGTACTCTACTGGTCACCCTCCTTTCCTTGGAGTGAACTCCATTTATCACCACCCTCTGTCTACTGCCCCTTAGCCAATTTCTTACCCAGTTTACCACCTGTAGTCCCACTCCTAGGCTTCTCCGCCTGCTTACTAATCTCCTGTGTGGAATGATATTGAAGGCCTTACTGAAATTCAGGTAGGCCACATCCACCGCTCTTCCCTGATCCAATTCCCTGTGTACCTAGTCAAAGAACTCTTTTAGATTCATTTGACAAGACTGCCCCCCTCTGAATCCGTGCCATTTTGGGTACTGTAAGCCACTGGATTCAAGGTATTGTACTATCCTTTCCTTCAGTAGTGATTCCAATAATTTCTCCACCACCAAAGTCAAGCTGACTGGCCTGTTGTTGCCAGCTATCTGCCTACTACCACTTTTATGAAGTGGGACTACATCTGCCTTCCTCCAGTCCCCTGAAACTACTCCTGTCTCCAGTGAGAGGTTGAACAGGACTGACAGAAGTGCAGCCAGCACCTCCCTGAGTTCTCTCAGTATCCTTGGATGGACTCCATCTGGCCCCATTGCCTAATCCACATTCAGATTTGCGAGTTCCTTCAGGACTCTCATCTTTGTATATGGACTAAAGTCTGCCTCCCTTCCTTCAATGCTTCTGTCCCTGTTCTGTGGCCCCTCACCGTACCCTTTTTCTGAGAACACTGAACAAAAGTATTTGTTCAAGATGTCTGCTTTTCGTTTTAGTCCCCCTCCACACAATCCCCCTCTTCTCTTCTTAGTCTTACAGTCCCTCCCCTGATCTTTCTCTTTTAGCTTACATACCTAAAAAAGTCTTGTCTGCTTTCTTAACTTCCTGGGCTATCTTTTCCTCTTTTATACCTTTGCGTTCATACCTGATATTCCCTGCCTTCCTTTGTTTTTACAGATACAGCTCCCTAGTCTCCTCTTTCTGTGTCTTATATTTCCCAAATGCTAACGTTTTTCCTTTACCTTTCCAGCCACCTCCTTTGAGAACCTAAGAAGTCTTTTTTTCCCTCTTGCCTTTGCTTACTAGCCTGACGCAGAGGTTTGATGCTTTTTCTATGCCCTCTTTTTGTTTCACCCAAAGTTCCTCTGCTCCACCCAAGTCCCCCTTCCCCCTCCCCACCTTGCTGCCTGAGGCATTCCTTCATCTTTTTAAAATCATCTCTCCTGAAGTCCAGGACCCTTGTCCTTGTGTGATTCAATTCTGCCCCAGTACTTACATTGAACCACACAGTACAATGGTCCCTGGTCCCCAGGTGGCCACCCACCATGATGTCTGCAACACTGTCCTCGTTAGTACAAGGTCCAGTACTCCCCCCCATGAGTGAGCTCCCTAACTAGTTGCCTGACTAATGCTCCCTTCAAGGAGTCCAGAATGTCCCTGCTCCTAGCTGAAGCTGTAACTGGGATGCTCCAATCTGCATCCAGCAGATTGAAGTCCCCTACCAGCAGTACCTCCCCCTTATTTGCCATCTTTTGGATAGCTTCCACCAGAATGCTAGTTCTATTCCCTTTCTCTATGGAGACCCAAAGTACTTCCGCCCCTCCCTGTGTTCCCTGGACCTCTATCACTTTTATCCTATCTCTCACATGAAGAGCAACTCCTCCCCCTTTTTCTCCCACCGTGTCCTTCCTGAACAGAGTATAACCTGGTACGGCTATATCCCAGTCATGGTTCTCAGAGCACCATGACTCTGTTTAAGGTCGACAATGTCCAGGTCAGCCTCTGCCATAATGGCCTCTAAGTCTGGAATTTTATTCCCCAGACTTTGAGCGTTGGCACACATGGCCTTCCATCTTTTTGTACCACCCTGCTCGCCAGCCCTCCATTTTCCCTTTTGCCTTTTCTCCTTACTGCCTGTGTTCTCATTCCTATCTCGCTTCATTACTACTAATTTGTTTTTCTTTCTATTAGGTACCCTTGGGGATTTGTCTCCCTTAAAGTTCTCCCTGCAGTTCTCCTACTCCAGTTTGAGGGTGGCAGTTTATGCCTCCCTGCTTCCTTCCACTACCCCCTTCCCCCGGCTACTTTAAATGCTCGCCAATGTAACATTTAAACTGTTCACTGAAGATTGCGGTCCCCCTACTGGATGGGATGCAAGCCAACTCCCTTTTACAGTCCTTTATCCCTCCAGGTATTACCCCAGTGTAGCTGAACCCCTCCTCCCTATACCATTCCTTCCACCACTGGTTGCAGCTTCTGGTACAGAGTACTCTATCCTTCCCCCTGTTGTAGGCAGTCAGCACCTCAGAAAAGGTCACTGAGCTTACTACCTGCCTAAGTCCCCTCTCCCACTCTCTGAACTCCTCCTGTACTGTACTGTCCCCTCCCCATCCCTAGCCAGGTAATTTGTCCCCAGGTGGACAATGACATCCAGCTCTCCCTCCTGTCCTACTGCCCTAGTGATCCTCAGAATCCTCTTTCCATCCCTCCGAACCACGGCACCAGGTAGGCACCTAACCTTCCTCTCCCCCATCCCCTCCCTTCCTGTCCCCAAATCTATCCCTCTCACGATGGAGTCCCCCACCAGGAGTGATTTTCATCTCTTCTAGGGTCCACTGCCACCCTCCTTGGGGTCTCCACTACAGAGGACCCCCACATCCTCCCTGGTCATTACCTTAGGTGCATCTATAGGATGGTCCTGTCCCACCAGAGTGGCGTAGGAGTTGAGTAGTGTTATCAGATGGGGGATGTACCTCTCTCCCACTGCCCTCACCCTCACCTGAGTGCATCATAGTCCAGCTGCTTCTCCTTCCAGGCATCCTTTGAGAAAGCAGTGTTAGACTCAGTGGTCTCTGGGTCGGGGAGGAGGTTCCCTGAATTCTAGCCAATTTGGCTCAGAGATTAGCAACCTCCTTCCTCAGCCCAGAGAGGTGTATGCAGATGGGGCAGCAATGCAGTCTCCAAAAGGTCTCTGAAAACTGCTGCCCCACAGCCACTGCACTGTACTACTCCCAGTATACTTATCTTTTACTGTTCCTGTTTCAGTTTTGTCTTTTGAAATGCTCTTGTTCCCTTACCTGATATACTGTAGGGTGTTTCATCGACTCCCAAATTTCTGTGTACTCCTGACTCTCCTTATTCCCTTGCAGTGAGTGTGCTAGATGAGGAGTTAAATGGGAATCTTACCTCAGTTGCCAGGTAGAACCTTCTAGTCCTCTGCTTCCTCTTGCAGACACTTGCTGCTTCCAGACACCTGTTCTCCTCCTTCAATTACCCACTGCTGTGGTGCAGAGTGTCTGGCTGCCGGCTGACTCATTGGGCTGACTCCGGTGCGCAGACTCCATCGTGCTGTCTTTGTCACGTTGGTCTGCCACACGGAAGTCCGCTTGATGGCCTAGGCCTTAAAAAGCAACTGATGCCTCAAAAAAAAAACATTAAAAAACATAATAATTAGGTACAATTCAGCTTGTATTATATTTATATTTTATATATTTTCCCTTCCCATAATTTATTACTAAAGAAATGTGTACAAATATACGCTTGTTGTCCCTTATAGTTCATTTTGAGTTCATCTGCCTCTATAGCTTATTCCCTGCTTCAAGTCATAATTCTCTGTTGTGACATCACAATCTGTTGCCATGAGAGTAACTGTGAGGTCACAAGCAGTGCTCTATGACTTCAGAGTAGGGAGAAAGCAGCAGGAATAGATGAACTCTTCAGAAGCAAAGATCCTGTTTTCAAGCAGATAACCTCACTACTAAATAATGGGGAGGAAGAATACAGCACTAATGGGAAATACGAGCTGGGCAGTGCCTAACTATTATGTTTTGTTAAAGTTCTCCTGAATGTGTTACCAGCTCTTTAAGGAGCAGAGATTGTGCAAGATGGCCCACGGGTCCTCTGTTGATCAGAGAGGAGTGCTCTCCTAAATTGGTCTCCTAGATATGCTGCTTCTGAAAACAGAAGTAAAATGGATCTGGGGCACACCTGATTCTGCTTTTAACAGGTCACAGGCCTTTTCCATTTAGCTGTCTCAGCTAGCAGTTAAGTGATGGGTGGAGGGGGAGCTGTAGCTGCTTTCCCCGTTCCTCTCCCTAATATGCTGCTTCTAAAAGCAGAAGAAAAATGGATCTGGGACACACCTGACTCTGCTTTCACAGGTCACAGGCCCCTTTCATTTAGCTCAGTTAGCAGTTAACTGATGGGGACTGTAGCTGTTTTCCCCTGTTCCCCTCCCAAATGTGCCCTTGGAAAGAAGATAAACCTCTAGCATACTGGGTGCAGTGGTGTATGGAAAAGGTTTTGTAAGCACTAAAAGGTTGCTGTGACAACACTGTTTAAAGCTTACAAAACTCTACTCTTAAAACACAATGTAGCATGAGACTCCCTTGCAGCAGCACTGGTGCAGGGCACAGACACACAAAACATGCACCGTCCCTCACCCGATCCCCATGCGAAGCATAGAAAGCATCCTTAGTGCTAGTGATACTCCTGTCTCATCTGATCCCTGTTGTACTATGGAACATATCACTGGTAGACTAGTGGACCCTCCTCTCCCAGTAGCCGCTAAGCAGCATTCATTCATCTCGTCATTCAACCCCTGAAAAGATTAACATGATGGAATGTCTGGTAACTAAGTAACCCCCTTGCCCACACACTTAGCATTGCCGATCAGTAGCATCCATCCCCCCACCCTGCAAAACAAGACAACCCACTACCCACCCACTCAACGTCCACTGACCTCCACCCCCAATATAGACCCGACAATCCAAAGAAACTCATTATCATCATTGGCAGAGAGGTGGCACAGACTTTCTTCTCACCACTCTGGCTGGCCTTGGTCTAAATAAATGGTTTGGGGAGCACACCTACTATAAGTGCATCATCAGCTCCAGTCATTCAGATGGGGCCAACCAAGGTGGTGAGAGGAGGTTCTGTGCTGGTTGTCATCCTTCTCTCTGCCCACTGCAGCCGAGTTTCTTCAGGTGGGTCGAATACCATACTGTCGGGAAGGATGCTGAGTGAGTAGGTTGGGGGGGGGGTTGTCTCATTTTGCTGGCAGGGGGAGGACGGTGTGCGCCACACACACGCAGTGCTGAGTTGATGGACCACGGGAGGAGGGATTACTTAGTTATTGTGCAGTCTGTCATGACAATCTTTCCTGGGGTGGAAGTATAGTGATGACAAGACTGGGTGCTGCTGAGCAGCTACCAGGTGGGGCCACTGTACTATCAGGGATACGTTCCATAGTACAACGGGGATTGGGTAAGGGAATGGAATACTACAAGCCCCAGGGATACTTTTTTGTTGTTTTTTTTGTTTGTTTTGTTTTATACTTTCTTTTTCTAGCACCTCAGGCCTGATTCGGGAATCTCCTTCCAGCTCCCTTAGTATCCCTTTTCCTGCCCGTGGAACCTCTGGGAACTGACACTCTATTACTGCCTTCACTTGCTCCTAACTCTGGCTCCCAAGCAGGCAACCTGCAGCTTGTCCTGACCCCTGCAGATGGGACCAAGCCTCCAAGGAAATATTTTGCTTGACAAGCCTGGGATGCTAGAGGGAGGTGTCAGCGAGGAGGAAGTTGGCCAGGTACCCCAGTTGGGCATGGTGGGATGAGGTTACTTTATCTGTCCCAAATCTGCACCCTTATTTTTTTTTTTTTTTTTTACCATGTAGTGTTACCTCTTATCACACCCACAGGGCATGCTCCTGTGAAATGATCTGGCCTTGTGGCTATCAGGACCATCAGAGGGATGGGTAGCCCTTCCCTTCCTTGGGCACTCCCCTCCTTTTTATTTATTTTTATTTTATTTATTGAAATCTTGGATAACACCATTGAGCAGTTGCTCATTAATTTGTTCCACGTCAATTGACAAATACAGACTGGTTCAATAAACAGGGACACATTTTTCATATACATATACTGTATGTCTATATAGGTCTAGCATTACAATTAATGTACCAGGATAGACTCTTCTGAGGCACTGTACAATGTACTGCATGCCTGCATCCTGGAGAAACATAAAGCATTAGGAGTGGACATAGAAGGAGGGAATAGAGAGGAGAGGATGGGAGAGGTAGGGGCAATAAGATAGGGTAGGTGGGAGTGGGAAGAGGTTAGGAAGGGTAGGGGGGTCAATGAAGTGCAGAGTTGGGGCTACCCAGCGGTACAATTGACAGGGTAAATTAAGTGCTAGTGGTGGATTACTGGCCTCCTGGCCCCGTTCTAGGCCTGTGACACCTCCACATCACACACCAAGCCATCGGGTGCATGCTGACATTAAGGAGCACCGTTCCTTCCCACATGACACGCCTTCCCCCTGGGTCACCAGAGGGCAGTCATGTAGCAGTGTAAGTGGCTCAGCAGGTTGCACACTCACCTCTGAGGCTGGAAGACCAGAATTTTGTGGGTTCTATCCCCACACCAGGCACTTAGGTTAAATCCCAATACTGACACTGCAGTGCAGCATGAGGGGGGGTGCTGCACTTCTGAGGTGCCGTCTTTCGGATGAAACGTTAAACCAAGGTCCCATCTGCCTGTTCTGGTGGTAGTTCAGGTGGATGTTAAAGATTCCATAGCACTTCTCAAAAAGAGTAGGGGATTTTTTATTAATAATGCAAAACAAATCACAAATAAAAATCATTAATAGCACATGCATCATAAACTAAAGTTCCAAATAAAATATAAAATTTAAATTCAAAAGGCCATCCAATAATGAAAATATTGCCCATGGCAGTTTTGTTTTTCTGTAATGAATACGACCTTCCTAGATCCCCTAAACCCACTGAAATCCTGCCCTCAATTCGGCTCTAAATCCTCCCAAAATCCATGAAACTAAAAAAGAATCTTTATCTTAAAAAATACGTTCTGTAGTTTTCAACCAGTTTCTTCATCTAAGTCCTCATCCTCATCACAGCATTCTTAGTATACATTTTCACACATTCTCATATATCAATCTATATATAATATATATATATATATATATGTGTGTGTGTGTGTGTGTGTGTGTGTGTGTGTGTGTGTGTATATATATACAATATTCACCCATATTTTTGAAAGAAATGGAATCCCTGCCACCATAATTGTACATTTTCTCTTGGATGTAATTTTAAATCATTGACATACACTTTAATTGTTGTTTCACATAAATTACTAAATGAAGTGTATGCTATCCGGTTTCATTGAAAAATCCACTGGCACCTAGCCTGCCAAAGATAACATTTCAAAATAGCAAATACAACCACCACAGTACTGTCCACCCCACTGTGCATAATTTTTGTACAGTCTCCCAAAGCAATGTTCTCATAAGTGATTGATCTGAGCCATGGAAACCTCCATCTTCTTGCCAAAAAGAGCCACAACTGTTGTGCATAAGGACAGTTCAATAAAAAATGCACCATTGTTTCAATCTGAGTGTAACAGTACGGATACAAACAATAACGTTCTTCAGCCACTTTGTGTTTATTGTTTCCCTTAACTCCCAGCCTCCTGTGAGCACATAGCCAAACAATATCTCACATTCTATAGGGAATATGTCTATTCATTAGCTGTTTTATTACCAAGTCTGTTTTGTTAGCCAAACATCCTTCAAATTCAGGCACAGAAGGCCCCAGGATATCTAAAATGTGAACATACAAAGTCTTCCTGGAGTTTTGAAGAATTGGGGATCTTGTCACTCCCCATTTGGATAGCTTTTGTAGGGAAGGCTTAAAAAAACCCGGGATACCCAATCTAGGATGCAGTTTTACTGGTACTTCTAGCCATTCATTTTAAAAAAGAAGCCAAATTGTTATATAGCCATGTTTTGACTAATAAGTCCTGATTTTAGACTGCAATTTGCAGAGACCATGCCCAAAAAACAGTATAAAAAAAATGGGGTTCAACAAATTCAACACACCATTATTCCTCGGCAAGCATGTAATTTCCCTTTTAATTGGATTGAACCAGGACCTCCATAACATCTGAAAGAAAATCCTTAAAACCGTAGTTTCAAAGGGCATCTAACACAAATATTTAGAGTAGTGGACTTAAGGGACATCCCTGCTGAACTCCAGTAAGTACTGGAATCCATTTTCCTTCTTTACCAGCAATCAAAGGGGTTACCATAACCTGACAATAAATCATTTGTAGCCACCCAATAAATGTATTTATATTTATTTATTTAGTTTTTGTTGACCGGGTAAGTGCACTAGACAAATCCTGCCTTACCAAAGGGATTCCATAATGGTGTAGAATCTGAAACAAAAAGCTTTGATTAACTTTATCGAAAGCTTTGTGTTGGTCATGGGCATGCACACAGCCATCTTGTCCTGTTCTGTTGCAATATTCAATTACCTCTCTAATGATTGATAAGCTCTCTTTAATGTTTCTGTCCAGAAGTGAACATGTCTGTACAGAATGTATTAAATGCTGAGCTACATGTCTCAGTCTTTTTTGCAATACTGTGGTTAAAATGTTAAAGTCTGAGTTGAGTAGATTGATTGATCTCCAATTATCAAGATTAGTTTTATCTCTTATTTTTAAACAAAAAAACATTAGTCCCTTAGAATAGGCAGGGTATACCATTTCATGTGTTAAGAAATAATTAAACACTTTAGTGAGACAAAGGGCTATGATGTCTTCATAAATTTTAAAAAATGTATTGGGTATCCCATCTCTGCCAGGGGAGGTACCATCTTTTAGAGATCTAATAATGTCACTGACCTCTGGGACAGTTATGGGCCCAACTAATAGGTTTTTATCATTCTCTTCTAATTCTGGAATGTTAATATATTGTAAATTACTTTGTATGTCGTTAGCCGATATAAACTCTGGTGTGTTGAGTGTTCTATAATTCTAAGGTACAGTTAAAATTTCTTGCCAGTATGAGTGCTTTGGCAGTTGCCAAGAATGACTGGATTTCTTGAAAGAGTGCCACCCTATCAATTTTTTTTTTGTGGCACATAAACCGTAATAAATCTGCAGGGTGAATTATGCCAGATACTATCTACTAACAGGGCTCTACCTCGACAGATACCAACAATTTTTGACACCTTAAACTGATGACCTGAAAAAAGAATGCCCACCCCATCTGCTTGATCCGTCCTAAAAGACCAAAACGACAGTCCCCATATTCAACTATTTCTTATAAACTACTGGGAGGTATATGATGCCAACCAGGTTTCCTATCTGGGCAACTGTCACTCAGAGCTATGTCCACACCTGTATCTAACATTGCAGTCTGGATATTGCCTCTAGGAGCAGAGCAGACTCCAGACTAGCAATCCCTCAAGGCCTTCTGTCTTGATTTTATTGGATGTTATGCTGACATATTTCTGCCTCCCATGTCTTTCTCTCTTACTGCTTGAGACTCAGTCCTACATGTTATCTATTGCAAGAGCCCTCTCAAAGTAAGACAGTACAGTTATGTAAGAACTTACCACAATAGTAGATATTCGAGAGAGGCTCTTGCAGTATGTAACCTTTTTCCCACCCTTCCTTCCCTTGTACTTCTGTTGCTCCTTTTCATGAGTCTGTTTCAGCTCCAGGATCCTCTTCCTTTCTGCTGTTGTACCTCCTTATAGGTCTCTGGCAGGAGAACAGGATGGCAGGTGTGGGAACTGCCCCTTTATAGGGTCACACTGACATCGATCAGCTGACATCGGGGGAAGTCCTCCACCAGATACTGCTAGCTAGAAAATTTCTGTGCAGTCCTGACACCAGGGGGTGCAGTCCTACATGTTATTACCTACTGCACGAGCCTCTCTCAAAGATCTACTGTTACGGTAAGTTCTTACGTAACTGTACTTTCTCCGTTCTTCTATTTTTTTTTTCAGCTGTGCAGCAGCAGCCATTATATCTGTATTTTCAGTAGCATTTGTACTTTCATTCACTAAATTAAGGGTAGCAAAAGCTTCATCCTCGTCCATCGATTCTTCACTGTTTCCAACCATAAAATCTTCATCCTCCTGGCAAGCAACGACTGAGTAGGAGGACAACTCCTCAGCTTGCAACAACACTCCTTCCTCTGCTATCCCTGGATTCTCCATCTTGGGACACAGGAAGTTGTTGCACCCCCTACCCAAGAGTAGGGGGGAATTCCCCGGTGCCTTGGCCAAATTTCACCCATCCCTATGTACTAAAAATATCACCAACAGCTTAATCTGGCCAAATTTCCCCCATTCACTAAAAATACCACCAACAGTTTAATCTGGTTCAGTGTCAGTTGGCATCCATCTGTATCCCCTTCCCCTGGAATGAGGCTGAAAATAGGCAGAATTGTCTAGTCCTCCTTTCAACCGTCAACAAAAAAATTAAAAAAATAAAATGTAGTGGAAGGAGGTGCCCTTTCCTTGACTAGGCAGCAGACATCCAAGGCAGATGCTGAAACCCTGCCTCATCAGTCAACAGCAGGTGTCCCAGGCTTAGGCAAGAACCTGTATCATCTGGATGGCAAATGGCAGCACCACCACTGAGATAGCTGGCTGGCCCACCAAAGACACTTTTTTCAATCCAAACAGTGATCTGGACAGGTTGGGGTACCACTAACACAAGGAATGCATTTTGAGTCCCTTATGTAGATTTTTATACCTTGACCAGCCAACTGCCTTGCAGGGATATACCCTGCATCACAGATATATACACTACATCAGCCCAAAGCTGTCATTCTGATGGCAGCTGGCTGCTTTCTTCTCATATTTTTCCTGTACCTCACCCCACTTGATGGCATGAGTAGTGTTATCACCTGTCTTGATTTTTGCAGGACAGTCCTGATTTGAGCAGCTGTGTCCTGCTGTAAAAAAAAGCATGACAAGTACTACATGGCTTGACATTATAGTAGAAAAAAGGTTTTTCTGACTGTCCTCTAAATGTTGCAAAAAACTATAATACCTTAACTAAAACAGCTTAAAATGATAAGAAACAGTTCTGTCCACAGGAGGATTGGTAAACTCATGGTGGCTACAGTGAATGTCCCATATGTCTACTATACATGTAGCTCCATATTCAAAACAATTGGGCCCTGTAAATAGCCTTTCTGGTGCACAGCAACCTACGGTGCCTAACTTATGAGTGGCTGTTATACTGAAATGAGTAGACTTGGGCCCATGGCCATGTCTGAGCCCTGTCTCACAACTACTGTGTCTGTGAGAACAAATAAGGATGGGCAGAGCCCTCACTCTGTGCCCAAATGACATATTCAATGGTTGGTAGAACTCGCAAACAGTTGATTTGAGGCAGGCTAAGTTAGGGGCTCTGAAACTATGCTAGGCACAAAACTGCAAACATGGACAAGCACCTGTGCACCATCAGATTGAATAGATGACCTGCAGAATTGCGTAATGTCCATGGATGGGGGATGCACATGCAAGTTTGGGGTGGGGAACCCAATGGGAGCACATACCAGTGAGCACATGAGCATATGGACAGTATGCTTTCTGCTTTCAAATGCACAAATCCTGTGCCAAGATTCATTTGCTTCTGATTTGAGCTTCCCTTATTCCCTGCTCTGCTTTCAGCTTCTCATAATTACATCTTGGAAACAGAAAATCGTGCCTACCCCCATAGTGCAAAGTATCATGGGCTATATATGCAAATCCCCATGAAAATTTAGGCTGGTTCTGCTTTAAGCAAGAATGCATGGTGCCAAAGGGCTGCTCACACAGTCTGCAAAGGCTAAGAACAGAAGACACAGACAGTGTTTTGTCCTACTCAGGACTCATCAGTGTGCCTCATCTGTATCTCACCCAAAAAGAAAAACAAACCAGTTCTTATGTGGTCCTACAGGTGGGTCATGGTGGACCCAAAATAAGAAAGCAAGTTAAAAAGACAAAGAACCTCACACAAAAGCACTGAGGTAAGGGTTGCCTAAAAAGAGCATGGCCGGGTTTCAAAGAAATACAAAAATCACGCATACCACCATAATGCAAAGCATCATGGGATGCAAATACAAATCACCATGATAATTTAGGTTGGTTCTGCTTTTAGCTTGCTTTCTTTTTTTCCATCAAGTCTTTTCCTCCATAGTCTATCCTGGCAGGGCTTATCAGTCCCATTCCTGCCCCCTCCTGCTCAGCACCTGCCTCAACCCAGCCAGGTCCCTTAGACCCCCACAGAATGCCCCTCATGGTGGGGCCTAGCAGGTGAGGGCCATTCTCCCTCAGCTTGGAGACCCATATACAGTTGTTGAGTGCTGGTTAGGTGGCATTGCACAGCAGAGGGCTAGCAGATGGGACGTCAAGGAGCCTGGGCAGACCCTTTTCAGTTTTTTCCCCCTTGTCCCAGATCCACAGCAGCATGCAGCTCACATGAACATGGAGGCAGACAGGTGCTCTAGAACTTGATTCCTTCAAACCCCTCCCAACTTCAGTGTGCCTCCCAAGCTCGGCACTACCACCAGGTCTCTATCTGGAGGCAGCCAAGAGCCAAGCGAACATGCCACCCCAGTCTGGGAGGGTTGCTGAGCCCTGGTGGCCTGAGCTCATTTTGAAAACAGGTTGCCAGTGTAGTGAGAGACAAGGCACTGCAGCACCTCAGCCCTATGTGCCACCAAGCTGGCTTTAGCTTGCTTTCTTATTTTGGGCCCACCATTACTCAAACGGGTAAGACCAAATAAGGGTTGGTTCCTTTTTCATTAAGGGTGAGATACAGATGAGGTATACTGATGAGTCTTAAGTAGGACAAAGCATGTGTCTTCTTTTCTCAGCCTGTGCAGAATGTGTGAGAGGCCCCTTTGGCACCATGCATCCTTGTTTAAGGCAGAACCAGCCTAAATTTTCATTGTGGTTTGCATATACATCCCAGTATGCTTTACATGTATGTTTGATTTTCTATTTCTTCAAAACTTAGCTTTGCTGCCAATGCCTTTTTTGGGTAACTCTTGCCTCAGTGCTTTTGTGCTGAGGTACATTGTCGTTTTAGATTACATCTTCGTTTTGGGTCCTGCTCCACTGACGCAGATGGGGGGAATAATTGTACTGGTTCCGGGTCCAAACAAACTTGGCACCTGAATACAGGTTCTCTACAACAGTGGGAAATTCTGGACCTTATCATAGAGACCATGATGTAATTTATAACATTTAATCATGTGGATACCACTCATTTGTAGTCTATTGTGGGAAACGTTTAAAGCATTACTACAAGGGATCATTAGGTCGTTCTACTCCCCATAAGAAGCTTGCTTTGATCATTATGGCTACCCTTCTTCAAGAAATAAAGGAACTAGAGGCATCCCACATGTCAAACCATATCCTGATTTTGTACTGTAACCTGCAGAAGGGGAACATGGAATGCAATTCAGGCAGTAGTGCCCAAATAAAAATATCCTTGTATTTAGCTTTCTTATTATTGGATTTTTGCAATAAGGATAAAATCGTACCTACACAAACAAAAACATTTGTGCGGAGAGTTCCTAAAGGTGTCATGTACATACATAAAAGGATCTAGACAAATCCATTGAGTTATGGTAGACAGTTAAGTCAGTAATATTAGTCCATTTGCTAGCTGAGTGTGCTTATTCTCTAGTACTTCACCCATGGTTGACCATCTGTTCCTGACAAGTTCCTCCTGCAAATCAAGAGTGGCTGAGTGTAATTCCAAATGCCGGACATCTTTCAACCTATCAATCACATTACCCAGGGTTGGTGGCAGAGGATTAAGCCATTTGCTGGTGATGGCCTTCAAGAGCAACTTTAGTGCTCTTTTACCAGTTGCCCCTCAGAAACATAGAAGGACCCTTGCCTGACCCTGAGTTAAAATCTACATTAAGTAGATTTTTTCTGCCTCTAATTTGGAAGGGATTGTATTTTGGCTCCTTGCCAAGCCACCAATCCTTTCCACTTCCCGGCTCTGAGTGCCACCCCCATGCTGGCACATTTTGTGATGTAATAATATAGAGAGCATGGGGCACTCTCAAAAGAAAGTAATGGAGATTTTTTTAACTTGATATTTCAGTAGTTAGATGGTCAGTACAAACAAATCATGGTCACTGCTCAACTAACAAGGGCCTTGTTAGTTGAGCAGTGGCCTTAATGTGTTTGTGTTAAGTTAAATAAATGTCTCCATTACTTTCTATTCAGCATGCCCGGCTCTCCATATTATTACATCACAAAATGTGCTAGCTTGAGGGCAGGGCTCAGGACTGGGAAGTGAAAGGGCTTGATGGCTCAGCTCCATAGAGTCAAAATACAATCCCTTCCCTTCCTAATAAGAGGTAGAGAAAAATCTACTTAATGTAGATTTTAACTCCGTGGAAGGTAAGAGTCCTTGTATGTTTGTGAGATGAACACCACAAAAGGTGCTCTTTAAGGGCCATGGTTATGATAACCTTATAAATATAGACTTCTCTTTTCTGTATTTCCTTATCATCAAATGTTCCAAGAAAAAAGGCTCTGGAAGGGCCCAGTTTAGGAGAGCATGTACTTCCATCAAAAACATCTCTAGGAGCCGGCCCGGTGGCTCTGAGGGTTGAGGCGCTGGACGCCACACCTCGCGCTACGCTGACGACCCGGGTTCAGGAACAGACTCGGGCTGCCAGGGGTTGGCAGGGGGAGAGAGGTATTGAGCACCCAGAGGTGGCTCTCCCTCTCTGGGGAGGGTTCTGTGCTAGTCCTGCTGCCATACTGCCATCTCCAGGGTGAACCTGGGCTTGCAAGTGCAGTCGGGGACAAGCAACGAGGGGGGCAGACGTCAGCCGAGAGCCCAGGGAGGAGTTGTGTCTCGATGCACACCTCAATTGACTCTCCTAGAGCACCGGCATCTGTGGAGTACCAGAACACAGAAAATGCAACTCCGTCACTCCTAAGTGACGACCTCTCCAGAAGCTGACATGCGCATCCTTCAGCTGTCTTCGGGGGTAGACTCCAATCTGCACCATCCTCTCCACCATGGTCCTCGGAAGGTAAGGGGAAGCCTTCCCTCACCCTACCTGGGGGTTATCCAGGGGTATTAAGGGTTTCTTGAGTGACTGGTTGCACTCTAGGGGCAGACTCCTGGGACATTAAGGGATGCGGTGAGGCATGAGGGGATCTGATTGAGTGGAGGATGAAGTTAGTAAGGTGGATAAACAGAATGAAAAAAAAAAATCTCTAGGCTAGGACAAGCCAAAACATGCAGTAGAGTGTGCCCTTCTGACCGCAGTCCCTCCAGCATCTGTCTGACTGATTGAGGGTTTAATGTTTAGTGTGTGAGGGTGTGAAAAATGTGTTATGACCTTCCACTTAAATTTCCTGTTCACCAGTGAGGAAGCAGTCTTCATTCCCACACTGATTGCCTTTTCCCATGTCTTGCCATCAGTAGGTTCACCAGCCTCCCTCTGCCAAGCAGCCCTGGCATTTTATGAAAGCCATATTTCCGAGTTCTGTAGCAGGGCATTAGGCCCAGTGACTGGTTTTGAGAGCATTCCTAGCCTCCTTTGGAGTCTATGAATTCTTCTGGGGAAGGGGGGTAAGCGGTCTTAGTAGGTGCAGCTTAATATGAGGCTGCAACAAAAAGTGATCTTCTTCGAAGATATCTCCTCCATTAGGCCACACCTCTGGAACTGTAGCCATCAGCAATTGGACTACATGGAAACTTTTTCTAGCTGGGGGGTCACCTACAATGATGTGCCACATCTACGTGTATATAAGCATGGGTGGTCTGGTCCAACCTCTCATCAGTTTCCCGTCATTGATCATTCTCGCTGGACATGCTGAAGGAAACACCATAAACCTAGCTATTGTTGTTTATTCTTTTGTTTTACTTAATGTTTTTTTTTCATCATCTCTGCATGCTGCTGTTGTCACAAGAGCCTTTTTTCAGTATTGTAAGTGCGGAGATAAAAATTTACAAAGAAGAAACATAGAAACAGAAACTTTGATGGCAGATAAGGATCACTTGGCCCACCCAGTCTGCCCAAGACACACATGCAGTTTGTGTGTGCTGTCTGGGCCTATCTAACAACATGAGGATTTGTGAGAGTTGCCAGAGCTTTAACCAGGCTGTAGAGCAATGCCATATGAAAGCTCTAGAAAACGTTCTTCTTTTCCAGACATTGAAAGCCATTGAGAATGAAAGGGCCCAAACTCTGTGTCTTCCTCTCCATCGGCCAAAAAGTGGCTGCCAGACGGGGAACAGGTGCTGTCCCGCCATAAGCACAAACACAGAGAAAAAGAAAAATCTGATTCACCGGTGAGGTCCTGGTTGCCATTGAGACAAGATAAACTGCGTCACTGCTTGCTCTGGCAATGCTGACATCAGCCCCTCCCCCCCCCGATCACTGATGAGACACCAAGGTTGGGGCTTGATCTAGGTGCTGCTGGACGTACTGTGGACAGTAGGATCCCATCTAAACAAAAACTTTACTGTCTTGCTGGAGAGCAGTTGCATCAGCTGATCAATGGGTTAGATGCAGAACTATTAACCCTTAGGCTGCCGGAAGATTTAGAATGCATAGGTTTTTAGGACAAGATATCTTGTCGGCGGCAGCCTACCTGACACCCCTACCCTTGCTGTTCAGCCTGGTTCCCCAAGAGGACTGAAACTTAGCTTTTTGTTCTGTTGTTGTTTTAAATTATCTGGTGTGAAAAATGTTTAGATGTGTACTTTTTCTACACAAAAACATTACTTTCAGGTTGTTGAACAGTCACAGCAGCTGATGGATGAAGGGTTAGATGCAGGAGCAGATAAACTTCAGGCCTGATTCCCTCACCCTCGCTGCCTAGTCCAATTCCTCAAGTGTGCTGGGTACCAGGTCAATACCATGCATGTAAGACAGCATGGTATTAACCACGCTGTACATGCAGCATTTGAAATCACAGCGACAGGTAAAATAGCGATAGGGATTTACTGCTACCCCTATCACTGCACACCGATGTAAAGAGAGGAGAAGGTGCCATGTGCTGGGTGCCTGGTCGAGCCACTCCTGTGGTGGAATGGCTAGGAGACCAGCACACGGTGCTGTTGGGAGACCTGGGACTGTGGATTGGTTCCCCCCTCAGGTCTCCCCTGCTGCAGCTTTTGCCAGCATGTTATTAATTTTTTTTAAATCAGACTTCCCCCTTCCTGAGTTTCTCACCATCCCCAAAGTCACCCCCCCTCCAGAGTTTGTTATTTAAGTTCCAGGGGGTATGGGGACAAAGCCCCCCACCAAAAACATAAAGACCCATTGTTTTCAATGGGCACGGTGTGCAGAAAAGGGCAGAGTTTTGCCTAACTCTGTTTTTTTTTTGGCCCTGTTTCACGGCAGCATTTTCAGCCACGTGGTTTTGTCATACGGCGGTATGACCCCATGCCAGTGTGCTGATACTTAGCTTTTTTATATCATCCAGTGTAATATAAATAATAAAAGAAGTTTAGACACATACTAAATGAAAACTGTGCTTTCAGGATGGAGAGCAGTCCTCAGCTGATCAAAAAGTTGGAAGCGAGCATGGGGTGGTTAAACTGAAGCATGGGGGGAACTTCTGGTGACATCACTATCCTGCATGGAAGGATGAGGGCATACCTCCAGACCCAGTCTCGATTAAGCTTCGAATTTAGCAGGTTTAACTTTGCGAAAGCACCACCACTAATTAGATTGAAGCTTACTGTCTTGGTGGGTGGTGTCAGAAAGCCCAAAAATCAAGGTTCAGCATTGTATTTTATGGGATCCCAGCCAACACCCTCCAGGATGAGCAAACAGGTGGACAGCATGGTGGAGAGAGGACCCATGGTGGATCAACCGACAAATGCAGCCATGTTAGAGGAACTAAGAGTGTTTTGGGCTGAAATAAGAACTCTGCACTCCGAATTAAAAGATAGCACTGTGGCGCTCGAATCCAAGATGACCATTCTGGAGTAACATAGCATGGAGATAGATACATGTAGACCATCTCATACGGGTATTGCTTCGCATTCTCCATAAGTAGCAACAACTCAGTGAAAAGTGCAAAGACTTGGAGAACCACTCAAGATGCAACAACATCAGTATTTATGATGAGCCAGATGGAGAGGAAGGAAAAGACATGATTGCATTTTTATATTGGTTCCTTACTTCAGTTTTGGAGTTGGAAGATTTATAGAAATTTAATACAGAGAGAGTGCACCGTGTGCTCACCCTAAGTCATCTGCTGCAGATGCACAGTACTGATCCATTACAGTCAGGTTCCTGAACAATGTCAAGCAGGAGATCTCATTGCAAGCCTGGAGGAGAAAAGTGATAAAGTACAAGGACTGCTGGCTCTCTTCGATAATGACTACTCGCCAGCAGTCCTTGCTAAATGGAAGGCATACTCTCCTTTTCTGCTTGTGCTTAAAGTGCACAAGTTGAAGTTTTTAACCCCCTACCCTGCAAAGCTACAATTTGCTTTCTCAGATGACTCCAACACCTTTATGACTCTGGATGAGGTGATTCAAGAACTCTGAGCCAGGAACTTTGAAGTTTCAAATGGCCCCAGAAGCATCAAGCTGATCAAGCCCTGGTCAAGATTAAGGCTCTTCTTCAAACCCTTCGATGAGCAGGAACTGTTTAACTCATCTTCTACAACTAAACAGTTTCATGGTTCACAGTGGGTACTATTGATTTGTCAGGGAAGTGCGGGGCCAAAACGCTGGCACAGTATTAGAAAATTAACATCAGGGAATGATTGCACAGTGGAGAACAGGCAGAGAGAGTGGGCTGATGATGAACATGGGAATGCTATCAGTACGAGAACAGCACCATTTTGGCAGTAGTGAGTCCTTGGCCTAGTGCGAGTGAGAGTAGTATCCCCCCCCCCCCGCTGAAGTTACGTCTGAGAAACCCTCTAAACAGGAGGCAGGCACAGACTACCCCAAACCCCCGGGTATCAAAAGGGGCAAGACTGGTTTACATTTAGATTATTTTCTGACTGCATTCAGACTTACTCCTGGCAGACTGCAAAAATCTATATTCACACAGGGATGATGAGCTAAGTTCTTCTCCTTGATACCAGCAGGAGTGCCCCTCCTCCCAATACAGTCCTTTATAAGAATGTTAACTTTACTGAATGGAAGACCTCTTACTTTTTGTAGCTGGACACTTGATTTAGTGAAAAGACTGCACTATGCTGTTTTCTCTGTTGATAGAGGGGTGGGGGTGGGGGCAAGAGAAAGCGATTAGGTATGTTGTACAAAGATAATGTAGATAGGGGGATATTAGCCCACCTTTAGGGTTCAA